>CM061920.1:215873701-216048707 GCA_031002005.1 Vandiemenella viatica
TCATTTTGATTCTCATAAATATATAAGATAGAATAGAAAATGCCATATGCCATTTCACCATTATCTTAGGAGGTTATATTTCTTTAAGTGTATTTGAGAAAAGGTATGATATGGAAGCAGTTGTTAATTTGAAAATAATCAAATATTGTTACAGGGGTGGGAGAAGGGTTAGGCTAGGTAACCTAAAAAAAATATTTTATCAACATTTTCCTAAATTTTCACACCTATAAAAAGTGATAAAGGAATATAAATTTTTTTTTAAAGGAAGGGACTGTTAAGTGTTACTTTTTTTTATGACTTTAATACATTTTAAACAGTAGCAGTATTTAAGTAGAATGATTTTTTTTCCTATGAAAACTTGGAATGGACGTGTGTGACCTTTTTTTCAGTTGTCTAATTCTAAAGATGATTTATTTGTATTGAGTTGTATTTTATATTAGTACTTTTATTGAGTGTGTATTACTTTATTTGATTGTATCTATTGTGTTTCAATACTGCAGTTATTTTTTTGTTTCTTACAGGTATTGAATCCACAGCTGTAATATATCTGGTGCCAGTGACAGATGTTCTCACAAGTTTGGAATTAAATTGTGCTGAGAAAATGTGATTCCTACTCACAGTTACACTTTGAAATGTAATTTTTGAAATGTAATTTTTCTGTGCTTGTTCTGAAGTGTGACATTGTTATGAAGGGAAAATTATTACTGTTTTTTTCTGGCTAGTGGTTGCACATACTGCCATAAACATTTTGGAATGTAGTAAAACCTGAAGACCAGTCAATACATCAGATGATGGATCCAGTGGGGCCTTGGTCAGCCTACGCCTCTCCATACAGTCGTTTGTCAGGTGCTTCAAGTGGCTTTCAGCAGAGTCCTGCAAGTGTGAATGAAAATTTTGTTTCTTCTCCCCATCTCCCTACAGCAGGAAACAACAGTCTGAATGCCCAAGAACAAGGGAGTTCCACAAATACCCAGATTCTTTTGCAGGCAGCTCACAATGCTGTAAATTTAGCAACTGGACAACTTGGAGGACATTCTCCAACACCTTCAGCATTCAACCCAGGCAGTTTCTTGACACCACCAACTGTACACTATGATCCAGTTTTTTCACCCATATTTCATCATTCAAACTCCAAACCGGCACAGTACAATTCTTTAAATGTTAATCAGCATAGACAGACATTAATACCAGATACGACTGTAAAACAAAGTAATGTAAACTGTGATCTCTCCCTTAGAGAAAATTATAATTCTAATCATGAACAGAGCAGTCCATTTTATGGGCATCAATCTCCAGTTTCACCATCTTCACCATGGTCACATCAAGGAAACAGCCAGTTACCTAGTCCATTTGGTATATTACCACATGAGTCTCTTGGACCTTCTTCAGGCAGCAATATGTCTAAAACAAGTTCTGTTGTTTTTGAAGGTGCATTCGGTTCACATTTTCCAGCATCAAATCTGTCATCTAGTGATTATACCAAGTTGCCAATGACTTATAGTGATACATCAAGTAAAAGATCCGACAAACCATGTCCATCAGCAAAATCATCCAATTCTTGCACCTCAAACACATCTTCTGCTACCTCATATTTTCAACATGTACCAGTTACAACTTACAACAGCATGGAACATCTTTCTCAGAATTTTTGTTCCAGTGACAGCCGTGCTCGCTATCAGGAAAACAGTGTTATCAAATCTGAGCAACAGCTTACAGCAGGTTCTATTTTTAATATTAGTAGCAAGAATTATACCAATCCTTCACCTCTATCGGTTCAGAATTCACAGACTTGTGTGACCACTGCAGCAACTGCATCGAGAAATGACAAGGATTATAATGTTCCACAGTCACGTTCTAGACCTGCTGATTCAAATTTGTATTCCACCACAAGTATTCCTTCTTGTTCATCTAACAAGCAGCAATCTGCAAGTCAGAATTTTCTGCCTGCTTTGAGTAGAGCAGCAACACACGATTCTCAACCAGCAAATATTCAGACTAAGATTTATCCAAAAATATTACCATCAGAGCATTTGTGCCACCAGGATGTTTCTTTAGAATCTACCCGATCATCACCAGTAGGCTTTTCTATGATGAATGATTCAAAGAACCCATTAAGTTACACTTCCAGCAGAAATAGTGAGTCTTGCTTGGTTAGTTCTGAAAATACAACGAAAGTGACTTTACAAGATCAGCAGAAAAATTTAGTATCTCGTCAGCCACATCAGCAACATTTACAGAATGTTAATAATAGTGATGGCAACAGTAACTCTCCATATACTTCAAATAGTTATTCAAGTCATTTAAATGACTGCCCAGATTACATAAAAAATGATAGTGTTCTCTCTTCTTCAAAGACTGAATTACTATCTTATTATGAACAACCACATTCATCATCTAACAATCCAGTGAAGAGTACTGTGTCAGATTGTGTTTCGAATGTTCCCCAAGGGGCTAGTCCAACATCACAACCCCAAGCAAGTCCACTTGACTGCCAAGATCAGAGTCCAGTGTATCCTATGTACAATAATCCATTAACCACAACGTCATCACCTTCTCTGCAACGTAATTTGTCAGAAGAATGTAGAAATCACATTTCTGGTTGCAGCAATGGCTCTAAAAATTTGAGTAATTCTTCTCTTGTTTCCTCATCGCCAACAGAAATAACTGCATCACAATCACCGTCCCTGTCCCCGAGTTCCAGTAAGCCAGCATCACATCCTTCTGTAATAATACGGGCCCATACACCTGTTGAAACAGAGATGAGAACGAACAGTGTGGATGGGAAATCTCTTGTAAAAAAAAAGTATTTTACTGATGGAGAAAATTGTGAGAGTACAAATGATGAACAAAAGGTGGAACACAGAACTCCTTCAGACAATTTCTCTTCGTGTAAGGTCCAAGACATTGATCAAATGGAAACTGATGTGATGATACAATCAACACAGCTTGAGCAGGAAGCAAGTGTGAGAATCGTGTCACAACAGCATGAAGATCTCTGTTCAAATCCTACACTGGGCTGCCAAACAACTGTGCAGTCTGATCTGTCATCTGCTCCAAAAAATCCTCCAAATCTGCAGAAACAAGATTCTTTTGTGGCTGAAGAAACTCCATCATCATCTGCAGTTGAAGTTGTGATTAAGTCCCCAGAAACTTTTTCTAGTGATGATAGTTGTAACAAAAGAAGAAATAGTTCCGGTAACCAGCCCAGTGTGTCTCCCTTGAATAAAGCTGATGTATCATCATGTAGAGATAAAATTTTGGATAGCAAAGCTCGTTCACCTAATGCTCATAATTTGAATCTACAGCAGGTGGATAATAATTTTTCAGAGTGTGAAGCTAAGAGCCCAAGTGCTGTACCTGCAGGAACATCGAGTTCAGATGCTAAAGTATCAGATGCACAGTCATTTGCTGTGCCAGATTTGGGTTCAGATAACTGTTCACAGCAAAAGTCGGTTACAGTTCCATCATCAGTCCTGAAATCCTCACGAGGTTCTAATAAATCTGACGTAGGATCACCTCGATCTTTGGAAGTACGAAAAAAAGTAACAGAAGTAACAACATCTGATTTGGATCAGGAACCCAAAGAGTGTCCAAAAATTATTGTTCCTGATATAGAAGATGAGTTACAGTTCCTATTGGAAGTTAATGTAGCTGCACCTACAAGTAGTTCTACACAATTTTCTTATTACAGACCTGGTGCTAAACAAATTCAGAGAAATAACTTTTTTATTCCTAAACCTTTAGTTCCTGCTAATGGTTTCATGGATAGTTTTGTGAAATTCATAGAAAAAGATGAAGAAGTGCCTGTTCCTGTTCAGAATAAGAGGCATAGTAGGTGGCCAAAAGCAAAGTGTGAAGCACTGTATAAGTCTGTTAACAATGGGAAAGGTGTGGGAGAAGAACTAAAAACTTCATCTAGTAAATTTCCCAATGCAAAACTGAATAGAAAACGAAAAAGACAGGCGAGGAAATATATATATGAAACTGATGATACAGAGAGTTCTAGCAATGTATCAGATAACTATATTTCTGATAGGGACCGTAAATATGGCTTAAGAGGTAAAAAAAGGGAAAGAAGGAAATGATCCAAGAGAGTGAGAAATGTGAAAGTGGTAGCGAAAGAGTGGAAGGCTTGGGTAAAGAAGCTGACGCACATGAGAGTGAAGCAGAAACATACCAGGGGGAGACTGGAAGATTTAAGGGTAGTCAAGATAGGTCTTATACAAAGCCTAGTAAAAGAGATTCAAGAAAAAGAACATCCAGCATGCAAACACCTGATGAAGAAAGTAGTGATAATAAGGAGAATGGGGAGAGAGTGAAGAGAAGAAGGCAGGGAAAAGAACAAACAACTACAAGCAAAAAATCAGAAAATATTGAAGGTAGGTAATATTAGTAGCAGTACTCTGAAAATTAATTTAATAGAGTTATGTTGTAGATAGACGCTCTAAATTTAATCTTGATTGTGCAATGTTTGATCTATTGATTTAAAAACTTTCTGCAAGTTTTGTGTAATATGTTACGCTTATTCCTTCTTCATTTATACCAATACAGACTGCTGGTTTTTTGAAAATGTAAATGTGTAATTGCACTCTGGTAAGCACTGGATATCTGAATTGTAAACTTTCTGGAGTATATTGTATGTTACCCAGTAGGAATAAAATTGGATGAGAATATTTCAGAGAATCTTTAACACAGAAGTGTATGTGGGAGAGTAAAAATGTCTCTTTCTCATCTAGCTTATCTTTCAGTTACTTAGATGTGACATATTCTTAGTTTCATATTTAGTTTGATTAAATTGTTGGAAACATGTACACTTGCCAAAAAAAATTGAAGCTCCCAGGAGACATGGTAGGATATCAATGTATCTTCAAACGCATACCCACCATCACTAGGTATGCAAATAATTAAAGTTGCAATTATCTGTGATGAGTAGAACAGCTGCCACAGTGCGTTAATGTTGTTGCCAGGCCTGGTATAGTATATAAGGGGCATGAACAGTGTTGGATATTGAGTGATCAGTAAAGAACATAGAGATGCCAGGTGTTATAGCACCTGACGGAGTTTGAAAGGAGCCCATTGTACGTATCCATTTGGCCAACTGGTCGAATCGTGCAGTATACAGTTTTGTGGAGAATTCGGATATGACAATGGCCTGATGTTGAACTGCATCGGAACTAAAGGCAGACAGACTCATCATCAAGATTGGGGCAACCATGTCTGAGGACCATGAGGAAGGATTTGCTGCATTGTGCACCAAGAACACCATAACCCCCTCACAAGGGAGAGCGGAGAGGTGCTGAGGTGTTACTGCTGATCTCATAGTGTGAGGAGTCATTGAGTATGACATCAGGTTGTAAGGCACTTGTTACTTTGTGATAAATTAATGTCCTGGTGGTACTACTCAACACGGCGTATATTTCAGTTCTTGTTTAAATGTTCGTAAGATTACAGATTTGATACCGTCCGGTCGCCAGTGGGGATTCCACAACTAATACTAATAATTTATAGTCACTCACAGAATTAATCACGTAAACAGTCAGCAGTGGCAGTTAGTGGGAATTGCCAACACATAAATCACACAAAAGTTTACATTCAGAACACACATTTATTGTCTGGATAAGCAAAAGAAATACGTCGCCGAAGTAACCACCAGTTACAAATGACTCGTGTTATCGAAACTTCTTTTCCAAAGTGTGCAGGATTCGAACCGAGTAGGTACACGTAACATGTGGTGCCACTATCACAATAGTTTATCCGGAACACTGTTCTTGTTCTAATCCACTGACACACCAAATACTTCTTCAAATCACCGTACAAGTTAATGGAATAGTTATAAGCACTTTTTAAATAATCGTCCTCGCGGCATCGTTCTTAACAGTCGACCACTTTCGACATTCGCTGCACACGTTCCCGCCGCCTAGTACATACTTCAGCCATCTTGCTCTCACTGTCCAAAGATAATCTCTCCCAGACACTACTCTCGACTCGCGTCAGTTCGATTGCATCGTTACAAGGTCTCACCCAGGTGACTGGGTTGCAGACTTTCTGAAGGGTAAAATACAGTGTGTAGTTGTCTACAGTGAGCGTTCACCACTGACTGTAGTTAGGTCCAAGGTTCCCCTCTCTGGTTTCTCACATACTTTAATGATTTATGCGAAAGACTATTTGCCGAAGGTGCTATTATTTATTGTGAAATAAAAATGCAGGATGACTGTGCTTTATTGTAAGCTGATGTTATGAAAATAATTGTGCAGTGCAAAAACTGGCAGCTGGAGTTAAATGCTGAAAAATGCCACATCATGCATGTAAGTAAAAAGGTGACACCATTTATCTCTGAATATACATTTAATGGCATTGTCCTTAGATTGGTAGATTCCGCTAAATACCTAGGTGTAACAGTTTGTAATACTTTGTCGTGGAATGAACATATTGAGAATATAATCTAGAAAGCAAATCGTGCTATGATTTCTAGGTCGTATTTTAAAACAGTGTTCACCAGAAGTTAAATCGATTGCATATAAAGCTCTGGTGCATCCTCACCTAGAATATTGTCGTTCTGTATGGGGCCCCCGTCATAATGGATTAATGGAGACATTGCAGAATGTCCAAAGAAGAGCCACCCGATTCGTGTCAGGTATTATATAGCTAGAGGTAAAGCGTAAGTGCGATGTTGAAGGAGTTAGGTTGGGAAGATCTGGAACACCGAAGGTGTTGCTCTTGGTAGAAACTAATTAAAAAATTCCTGACACCTATTTCAGGATGACAGCAAACACATATTAATACTAGCAACATTCATATCTAGTAATGGTCAAGAAAATAAGATAAGAGAAAGCATGTCCAGAACTGATTCATTTCTATACTTATGTTTTCCACAAGCGATTGGAGAATGGAATAGGACGGATTTATTGAGCAAGAAAACTTAGAATGTAATAAATAAACCACTGTGGCAATTCTGATCTGAGTTTTCCATGGTTTTCCCAGAAGACTCCAGGTGAATGCCAGGATGATTCCTCAGAATAGCCCATGGGCACCCTCCTGCCATATCCCATACATCCCTTCCTGTGCTCAAATTGTTACACATTGGGATAGGTGCAATGCACCCTTCGCCATCCACTTTTAGTGAATTGTGGAGTAATATTAATAGTAGGCATGGTGGATATTAATTGAAAGAACTCTGACAGCACACAATGGTTCGTCACAGACATCCTGCATTCTCATAAATTACCTTTCATGAGACAGTATCGTGGTAGCATTTTGCAACGGGGCAATTACTCAATTACACCTGGTATATGTCTTTATGAACTGTCTGTGTGATGTTAATGTACTCCTGTGACCAGTATCATCCCTAGAACAGCCCCCAATAGCGCATGTGGGACCAGATCAGATGTCAACTTTGTCCTATTTCCAATATCCAGGATATCAAGGGCCAGTTACAACAATTTGGGGGCCAGTTCACCTCAGGAAAGGATACAACGGCCTTATGAAATTCTTCCCAACCAAATTAGTGCATGCCACAGTGGGTGCAACATTGTGTTGACAAGTGAGCTATTGCTGCATAGTTCTTTGTAAATTTGACTTGATTTTGTAATTATCTCAAGCCATGAGGTTTCATTTAGTTTCTTATCACCATCTGGGAGCCTCACTTCATTTTTCAGATGGTGTTTTTAGCATTCCATTATCATTTGCTATCCACTTTAATTTTGCTTTTGCAGTGGTAAACAAATTTAGATGTAAATAAGTTTAAATATTTCAAATATCATCCTAGTGTAACAAAAATAATTACCAGATACAAATTAGTATAGATGAAAGGTTCAAGGATAGAGAGATTGGCCTTTTGAAAAGTTCTCTCTCTTTTCATCATTGCAGTGACTGAAAAAATTGAAGGTTAATGAATGTGTATGCTGTATCATTTTGGAGGGAATTTATCATTGTCCGCCAGTGATATAATTTTGATATATATTTTATGCTCTAAATCTAAAAACGCTCACTGAGGAAAAAAAAAAAAAAAAAAAAACCGCAACATGTTCTGGTTTATTGAAAAAGGCCACAACACTTTGTGGCTTATCAGTATCTACCTCTTTGTGTTCACGATGAGTCGGTCCGTTTAATATATATCATTCTTCTTATCCGCCGTGTTAAAAGTGTCAAAAAGAGAATAAAGTGAATCGTCATGTGTGGAGAATGCGAGCTGGACCAAATGTTAATTTTGCGTTGTGGTCTTTTTGAGTTAGCCACAATGTGTTCTGGCTGTTTTATGTAAATTCCATAATGTGATTAACATGTGGCCATTTATAAGAAACTAGAACATCTTGTGTGATAATTTTTTTTTGGTTTAATGAGCGTGTCCTATCTTTGTGCATATGAAATAAATAAAGTAAACCACAAAATAGTTCTTTTGTCTCTGCATTACGGCTGTTATCTAATTAACATTGCAACAGTATTAGCAGGCACTGATTGGTCAAGACTATATTTAGTACTATTTAAAATAAATTCTTTCGTTGGTCACCATCTCCTTAAACACTTTATTCCAGTTGAATTGGAACTGAAGGGAGTAACAATTCTGAACATTAAAATTTTAATTGAAGTTCACATCATGAAATAAAATTTCGCTGCATTTATTGAAAAGTAAAATTGAAGTCTTTGCAGGTACCAGGTGTCTACACAGTATTTGAAAATGAAACTTAATCAGCTCAATCCTCAGTTGTAGGTGATGTTAGTTCTGCCGTAGTTCGCCACCTGTCCTGTTTTACCAGTTTGCCCAGCCTGCAATGTCTGTCATCTGTAATGAGAGGTGGCCTTTTGGACGTAGTTTCACCTTCGTTTCGCCACTTGTTGAAGACACTCACCAGAGCACTCCTCAAAAACCTGACAAGTCGTGCAGTTTCTGAAATGATCGTGCTGACCTCCAGGCCATCACAATCTGTCCTTGGTTAAACTCGGGTATATTGCAACCCTTCCTCTTTCTAAACAGGATAGTATGCTCAGTGATATTACATGCATGTGTCTGACTAGCAGCCAATCCTTGTCAGGTGACGCTGCTATCGCTATTGCCTGGATAGGTTTATATCGATAGTAGCTATGTAGTCATAATGTTCTGGATGATAAGTGTACATGTGGTTGCATATATCATCATTTTATAATGATGAATGCAAAATGTACTGTAACAACTTCTGAAATACCTGGGATGAAAATTTCTTTTACATTCAAAGTTCCAAAGACAAAAATATTTTAATAAATCACTATGGCCACCGTATTCTGCATATTTTCACCTTGCCTCGACCTACGTTGTTGTCCTTCACTCCAGCACTTGAGATGAGATGCGACACACACTGTCTCAAAACATTTTACACATTGAGCCAAGGGGCCTCATCTGAGTCTCCTTAAATACTTTCACAGCAATCCTTAGTAACTTCTGGTTTTATCCTTCTTGATTGTTCCAAAAGTTTCTTCAACACGCCACTTGAACTCGACAAGAATTCTCTATAGCTGTTCACTAAATCTGTGTCGATCTCCACCAAATTTTTGTGTGTGGTAGATTTAAATATCTTTAATAATATTCTGTCATGATTTTATATATATATTTTTTTAAAAAAGCTATAGTTAGTAACAAAAATTACCTAAAGTTGAAACTCGCTGAATTTACATTTTCTTTTTTTATTTCCCATAAAAACTTCTTTTTTTTTAAATAGTCAGATTACTTTTTAATTCTCCTTCCATATGATATTACTTGCTCCCTTGTACATAACCATAATTTTGAAATATCTGCTCAAATCGCTTTTTTTTTTTTGTCATAATGTGTCCGCAAAGCATACCTTTATAAATATATTAGAATAAATTCACTGGTCATGCACAACGTTGGCCGAGTTTCAGTAGCTGTTCGGATGTGGGAGTTATGATGCTTCAAAGTTGTCGATCGAGGACATTTTTGTATTTCGACCAAAGATGTGTGTCCGTATATTTCACTTTGTTGCCACAACTACATAGGGCAGATCACCGATTTTTGTGTGTGGTAGGTACATGAAGTCTCCCATTGTGCACTATGGTAGTTAGAAGTCGGTGGCTATGGGGGTTTGGGAGATATTGTGGTTAAAAGTGGTCGACCTGGTGAACTTACATATTTCTACCAGAGATGTTTGTGTTCCTATGTATCACTTTTTAGCCAAAAGTATCCAGCGCAGATCACTGGTGTTTGTGTGTGAGTAGCATACATTCACCGATCGTGTCGACACTGTAGTTAGTGCATGTGACTGTTGTACTTGGGTAGTAGCATAGTATAGCAACTATTCTCTTTTTTAACTGTATATGTAGGGTCTCAGGTAGAGTTTATTTGGTCTTTGATTTTTTACTGTGGTTATTGCACATTACAGTTTTAACTGAGTAGCAGTAACAGAGTATAGTAAACATCATCTCCTTTAAATATATCTGTTGTGACATAAGTATATTTTATTTGGTCTTTGATTATTCGTTGTGGCTAGCTATTGCATTTGACAGTTATATTCAACTAACTGCTGGGTACAGTAACCGCTGTCTGGCTGAAAACCTATTCTGTATTGTCATAGTTCAGTTTTATTTAAGCTGTGATTGTTGGCTGCACTCTTTGAGTTTAGCACACAAGAAAACTTTACTATTTACAACAGGTAAACAGTTCGTTCTTTCATTCACCCTTCAGTTCAAGTTCTTATATTAAAAAAATGGTGTGTGCAGATGTGGGCTGAGTTGGCTGATCAGTGCATCCAGCTTGCAGCTTTGTTAACGAAAGTGACACAGATGGCAGCAGAAGTGATATGGGTGACTCTGCTGAAGCTAGGCCTCTCATAAGTTCTCCTGTACCATTCATAGAACTTACAATCCAGGTAGAGAGTTTGGAATCTGTGCATCAGTTGCCTGACAGTGATTGGTGTGTGGTTTTTGGACATTGAAGCTGCATGCGAGTGAGGCTGTACAAGATGATGTATGTCTGAAACTGATTCAGTTTTGCAGTCGTCATCCAATGAGTTGTAAGTTCCCTGCCCACTATGTCCCTGCTAGGTCAGAGCAACAGCAGAAGGAGATGCTAGTGGTTGGAAGCTCCAGTGTCGGGCAGTTTATTGAACCCCTTAGGAAAATGGCAGATAGGTCAAGGATGAAATGCAATGTTCATTAATAGTTTATGCCAGGAGGTGTGATCTGAGGTGGGGAGTACGCCATCTCAGATGCCATTGAACGGACAGAGTGTAGCACATTGTGGTATATTGTTATGTGTTTTTACTGTTCTTTAACTGTTTAATGCCGTATTTTAAAACTTTTAAATATACACAATGCCAACCACACCACAGATCTTAATACCACCAAAGAATCTGCCACATGTTCATTGCCAGTGATATTCAATGGTCCAACACATAATTGGGTGCTTGGGCTTGAAGCAGTTCATGCACATAAACATTTCCCGGTGATGCTCACCTGAGTGTTGTTCTGTAACCACCTTAGATACTTGATTTTCTGGTTTCACCATCCTCTTAGCCGTTCCTTCAGGCCGGTCTTGCCACAGCCAGTTTAATATCGGGGTCCCTTGTTGCAGCAGAGAATCATCACAAATCAACTTTCTTAGTGTTTGTTGATCACATCCGGAACAGCAGCGTATAGTTCGTTGTTTGGCATCCGCCTCCTTAGAAAGATTCTTCGGGTCTTTGAGTCGCCCATGTTCATCATCTCCATATGGTCCTCCCCAATGTGATTGTCCAATAGCAGCATAAGGTACTGGAAGTCGCCGGATTTTTGCGCCCGGACTAGGGATTGCAATCCAGCAAAGCGGGATCCCGCAATCCTGCGGGATCCCGCATCATTAGACAGTCTGGCGGATCCCGCATAAAATTAAGCGGATCCGCAATCCACAAAATCCGGCGGAAACGCGTGTCATGCGTGACTCGCTGCCCCACTCGGTCTCTGTCGGATGTTTTGCACTGTTTGACTTTACCCTTCCAGTTGGCATTTGACCCATGTGAACAAGCGTTTGTTTTTGTCAACCTTCGTCATTCGTAAGTAAATAAATACATTTTTACATATTCATCAAAACTTCGTTTGTTTCGATTACACATTTCTGTAATTTGAGTTATGGTGCGTATTTAGTATGATTTTCTAACTATATAATTATTTTTTAAGTGTCGCACACATTATCTGAACAACACGGTTACAGCTTTTTATTCACGGTTTCATCATTCCCATTTTATGTATTTGCAGATAAAGTAATTGTGACAATTTCCTAATTTGCGGCTGAAATTTTGATTATTCGTTGATATGAAACTAATGTTATCGTAATTATAACGATCGCGTACCTACTTATTTAACAGTTATCAAAAGGAAATTGTATATCCTTTGACTTATTGTTGTTTTGGCCGCTGCCTCAATGCGTTTCTTTGACGAATGCCACCTGTTTACATGTGCCGCTCAGGCTTCCGATTAATCCCTCTTCTCCTTGTTATTATTTCGACTAATGGTAAAAAAAGTTATGATGAAATTTTCACCGGTGTATCGACGAATTGTGTTGTAGGAACACCATACTTCGACGGCTTCCTCCGCCGTCTTCCTTACGTGTGTAATTTCGTGTGTTTGCAATGAAATCCGGAGATACAACCTATGAGGACTTCACTGCAATCATTCGCCGAGAAAATCTCCTTTCTTACTAAAAAATAATAATTTCCATTCTAAAAATGTCGTTACGCCACATAAGTAAATCTGAAATACTTGACAGTTTAGATGTTGGTGAGTAATTTCTTTTAATAACATTGAATCAACTGTAATATCAATCAAGGAATCAGGAGATATAATAATGAATCACGCAAAAAAAAGGCCAAGTCTCGTGTTTGTGCAGTGACAAAAAGTTATGAGATCTTGTTCTGAGCCAAGTCTACACTTTACAGAGTATATTCACTTCACTTTGTGAAATGGAATGCTTTTCTCGGTGTTATGGAACGTTTATTTAGAATTTAAAAAAAAAAAAAAACTCTGGTAACTTGGCCACTAAGCAAACCATATTTTTAAACTTATGTGATGTATTGTAAGGCACGTAATATGACCTAAAACTCAATATTTTCCATTTTTATTATTTATTTAAACATTGGTTTAGATTAAAAAACAAAAATGTAAAACCTCGAAATGTACTTAAGACTTGCTAAAAACTTTTAATATCATTTGCCAATTAAAATATTGTTTTATTATTAAAATTGATTTATTAATTTAATTATTATTTAATTTATTAACGTTTTAGGTAACTATGTTTTAAATATAAGCGTTAAAAACTGTTTGTACCAATCCCGCACGGATCCTGCGGGATTGGCGCAGATCCCGCGCGGATCCCGCGGGATTGAAAACACTGCGGGATTGCAATCCTTAGCCCGGACAGACTGACTTCTCTCCCAGGTCCAAAATCAGTGCAGTTGCCTTTCCGTATCGGATCAACTGTTGTACTTTGCTGCCACCTCAAACTGCTTCTTATATGTTGATCCTTGTATTTTTCCATCAGAAACTGCTGGTTTCATTTTACCCATGCACTGGCTGACAATCGTACCACCATCCAATGTTTTTTGCTGCATTGGTTACTTCAAAATATCAAACTGCACTGTGGTACATCTAATCCTTTTTCTAGGCTGAATGTTTTCGGAACAACTTCATCATGCAAAGCAAATGTTGGCTTCATATTTTTTTCTTGTATATCAGACATTGTCGCCGTGATGTTTTCTCGCTACTGTCTGTCTTCCATTTTGGATATTAAGTCTTAAATTCTTAAATATTAGATTTCAATTCTTGCATGTCAGATTTTATACTGACTAGACTACCCGTGCAAAAATTTCTCGAATAAAATATGATGAATAGTGAGGTTGAATGCTTGTAATATAATGAAAAGTAGATACTCACTTTTGTAACAAATATTTATTTGTTTAGTGTAATAGGAATGCATCAAAATACTTACAAAACAGGAAAATTTAAAACACACTGTATGTACTACAAACTGTCTCTGACCTTAACAGAATACAACCAACTTGATCAAAATGTACACAGCATTTCAACATCTCAGTGATATTTGTTGCTGTGCGAATACAATGTTTAGATTGGAATTTTATAACAAAACAAAAAAGTTTGCTTAACAGAAAAAAATATTAGAAAAGCTACTTATTGCATAAAAACAGTTTATTGACATCTGTGATATCTGCTGTTGCAATCTAGGGATTTGGCTCTGATCTTTCTCATATGCGCAGCCTCTTTAAGCATCAAATTCCGAAAATTTCTATCTTAATTTATGATTTCGCCTAATTGGAGAACTTTATCTTTAAAACTATATCTCATTTATCAATTTCGGTTAGGTAAATGGCTAGTTAATGGCTAGTTAAAAAATATGTTCTAGAAATAATATTGATACTTTTATCCTTTAAGGTTCGAATTCCAAAAAAATTCCTTTTATAAAATATGGTATGACCAAGCGGACACCTTGCTCTTTAAAATGACACCTCTTTTATAGATGTCGGTTAAGCGTCAAGTGATATAAAAAACATTGTTTTAGAAATGATGATACTTTTGCTCCTTAAGGGTTGATTTAGGAGAAATTTCTTTCTTAAAATATGATGCAACCATAGCAGGTACTTTTATCTTTACCCCATTTATAGATTTCGGTTAGGTATCAAGGAAGATAAATGGTTAGTGACAGAAAATTGTGTTGTGGAAATATTAATACTTTTGCCTTTTACGGGTCGAATTTTTAAAAATTCCTTTCTTAAAATATGGTGTAACGAAACCGAAAACCTTACGAAAATCTCGGTCTTTAAAATACCTTGTTTATAAATTTTGTTTAATTATCAACACAGATAAAACACATTTTAGAAATACATTTTTTTTTTTTTTTTTTTTTTTTTTTTTTGCCCTTTAAAGCTTAAATTAAGAAAAAAATCCATTCTTAAAATATGATGTGACCACAGCAGAGATCTTAATCTTTAGAATGAACTTCGTGTATCTATTTCGATTAGATGTTAATGGAAATAAATAACTTGTGACACAAAAATGCATTGAAGAACCATTGATGCTTTTTCACTTTAAAGGATGAATTTAAAAAAAAATTATTTCCTAATATATGATGTCACCAAAGCGGAGACATTACTCTTCATAATCCTACTTCATTTATCGATTTTAGTTTCGGTTAGGTATCCAGCGAGATAAATGGCTCAAGACACAAAAAATGCATTTTAGAAATACTGATATTTTTGCCCTTTAAGGGTTCAATTCAGAAAAGGTTCTTTCTTAAAATATGATGCAGGGATCTTAAACTTTAGAATGATACCTCATTTATCTATTTCGGTTAGATATTAATGGAAATAAATGGCATGTGACACAAAAATGCATTCTAGAACCTTTGATACTTTTTCCCTTTAAGGGTTGAATTAAAAAAAAAAAATCTTTCTTAATATGTCACTAAAGCTGAGACATCACTCTTTATAATCCTACTTCATTTATCAATTTTGGTTAGATATTCAGGGAGATAAATGGCTCGAGACACAAAAAAGTATTTTAGAAATATTGATATTTTTGCCCTTTAAGTGCCGAATTACGAAAAATTCCTTTCTTAAAATATGATGTGACCATGGCGGAGACCGTAATCTATAATATGATACCTCATTTATCTCTAACTGTG
This sequence comes from Vandiemenella viatica, assembly GCA_031002005.1. Lineage (NCBI taxonomy): Eukaryota > Metazoa > Arthropoda > Insecta > Orthoptera > Morabidae > Vandiemenella > Vandiemenella viatica. Next base: position 215,889,357 of record CM061920.1, read on the forward strand.
ACATATCTAGGGAGAAAAATGGCTCGTGACACAAAAATGCGTTGTAGAAATATTAATACTTTTGCCCTTTAAGGGTTGAATTTAGAAAAATTCCTTTTTCAGAATATGATTTTACCAAAGCAGAGAACTTAATTTCTAAAATAATACCTCAATTCTCGATTTTGGTTAGATATTAAGGGAGATAAATAGCCTGTGACAAAAAAAAAGTAGTTTGTGGAAATAATGGTAATTTTGCTCTTTAACACTAGAGTGCACGCGCCCCTAAGCACTCCTTGAGCGCACGCGCGGGCTACAGGTGTAGCCCATTTATAGGATAATTAATTTTCGGAATCGGACAAAAAATATATAAAACCGAGTAAATAATTATTAAATATCTTTATTTTTATCATATTGACTCATAAAATTATCAAAATTTTGTTTCTTAATTATAAGTTGAAACATAAATGTAAACTTCTTAAAAATCAAATATTTTTTGAAAGGTTTGTGAATCTTTTAGTCTTATTTTTATTTAGGAACGTAATCTTATATATATATAAAAATAGACGTGTTTTATCCTATATTTCACTTTTCAGCCACCACTACCTTGCACAGATCACTGATGTTTGTTGGTGGAAGTAGCATGGAGTTTCCTGTCGTGCACAACGTTCGCCGAATGCCGATAGCTGTGGGGATGTGGGAGATATAATGATTAAAGTTGGTCAGTGCAGGGCGTTTTCATATTTCGACCAAAAATTCGTATCTCCGTATACTTCTCTTTCCTGCCACAACTACATAACATAGACCTTTGGTATTTGTGTGTGGTAGTAGAATCGTCTTTCCTGTCGTGCACTATGGTTGTTAGATGTCGGTAGCTATGGGGGTGTGGGAGATATGGGGGTTGAAAGTGGTCGACCTGTGGCAATTTCATACTTCTGCCAAAGACAAAAGTGTCATGGTGTATCACTTTTCAGCGAAAACTATAGATCACAGATAACTGGTGTTTGTGTGTAGTAGTAGCACAGAGTCACCTTTCGATCACAACAGCGGCCGATTTTCAGAAACTGTGGTACTGTGGTAGATATGGTGGTTGTAAGTGGCCGACCAAGGATATTTTCGTATTTCGACTGTCTCCGCATATGTCACTTTTCTGCCACAACTACATAGCATAGAGCATTGGTGTTTGTGTTTGGTAGTAGAATCGTATCTCATGTAGTGCACTATGGTTGTTAGATGTCGGTAGCTATGGGGGTGTGGGAGATATGGGGGTTGAAAGTGATCGACCTGTGGCAATTTCATACTTCTGCCAAAGACAAAAGTGTCATGGTGTATCACTTTTCAGCGAAAACTATAGATCACAGATAACTGGCGTTTGTGTGTAGTAGTAGCACAGAGTCACCTTTCGATCACAACAGCGGCCGAATTTCAGAAACTGTGGTACTGTGGTAGATATGGTGGTTGTAAGTGGCCGACCAAGGATATTTTCGTATTTCGACTGTCTCCGCATATGTCACTTTTCTGCCACAACTACATAGCATAGAAGCATTGGTGTTTGTGTTTGGTAGTAGAATCGTATCTCATGTAGTGCACTATGGTTGTTAGATGTCGGTAGCTATGGGGGTGTGGGAGATATGGGGGTTGAAAGTGATCGACCTGTGGCAATTTCATACTTCTGCCAAAGACAAAAGTGTCATGGTGTATCACTTTTCAGCGAAAACTATAGATCACAGATAACTGGCGTTTGTGTGTAGTAGTAGCACAGAGTCACCTTTCGATCACAACAGCGGCCGATTTTCAGAAACTGTGGTACTGTGGTAGATATGGTGGTTGTAAGTGGCCGACCAAGGATATTTTCGTATTTCGACTGTCTCCGCATATGTCACTTTTCTGCCACAACTACATAGCATAGAGCATTGGTGTTTGTGTTATGGTAGTAGAATCGTATCTCATGTAGTGCACTATGGTTGTTAGATGTCGGTAGCTATGGGGGTGTGGGAGATATGGGGGTTGAAAGTGATCGACCTGTGGCAATTTCATACTTCTGCCAAAGACAAAAGTGTCATGGTGTATCACTTTTCAGCGAAAACTATAGATCAGCAGATAACTGGTGTTTGTGTGTAGTAGTAGCACAGAGTCACCTTTCGATCACAACAGCGGCCGATTTTCAGAAACTGTGGTACTGTGGTAGATATGGTGGTTGTAAGTGGCCGACCAAGGATATTTTCGTATTTCGACTGTCTCCGCATATGTCATCTTTTCTGCCACAACTACATAGCATAGAGCATTGGTGTTTGTGTTTGGTAGTAGAATCGTATCTCATGTAGTGCACTATGGTTGTTAGATGTCGGTAGCTATGGGGGTGTGGGAGATATGGGGGTTGAAAGTGATCGACCTGTGGCAATTTCATACTTCTGCCAAAGACAAAAGTGTCATGGTGTATCACTTTTCAGCGAAAACTATAGATCACAGATAACTGGCGTTTGTGTGTAGTAGTAGCACAGAGTCACCTTTCGATCACAACAGCGGCCGAATTTCAGAAACTGTGTTACTGTGGTAGATATGGTGGTTGTAAGTGGCCGACCAAGGATATTTTCGAATTTCGACTGTCTCCGCATATGTCACTTTTCTGCCACAACTACATAGCATAGAACATTGGTGTTTGTGTATGGTAGTAGAATCGTATCTCATGTAGTGCACTATGGTTGTTAGATGTCGGTAGCTATGGGGGTGTGGGAGATATGGGGGTTGAAAGTGATCGACCTGTGGCAATTTCATACTTCTGCCAAAGACAAAAGTGTCATGGTGTATCACTTTTCAGCGAAAACTATAGATCACAGATAACTGGTGTTTGTGTGTAGTAGTAGCACAGAGTCACCTTTCGATCACAACAGCGGCCGAATTTCAGAAACTGTGGTACTGTGGTAGATATGGTGGTTGTAAGTGGCCGACCAAGGATATTTTCGTATTTCGACTGTCTCCGCATATGTCACTTTTCTGCCACAACTACATAGCATAGAGCATTGGTGTTTGTGTTTGGTAGTAGAATCGTATCTCATGTAGTGCACTATGGTTGTTAGATGTCGGTAGCTATGGGGGTGTGGGAGATATGGGGGTTGAAAGTGATCGACCTGTGGCAATTTCATACTTCTGCCAAAGACAAAAGTGTCATGGTGTATCACTTTTCAGCGAAAACTATAGATCACAGATAACTGGCGTTTGTGTGTAGTAGTAGCACAGAGTCACCTTTCGATCACAACAGCGGCCGAATTTCAGAAACTGTGTTACTGTGGTAGATATGGTGGTTGTAAGTGGCCGACCAAGGATATTTTCGTATTTCGACTGTCTCCGCATATGTCACTTTTCTGCCACAACTACATAGCATAGAGCATTGGTGTTTGTGTTTGGTAGTAGAATCGTATCTCATGTAGTGCACTATGGTTGTTAGATGTCGGTAGCTATGGGGGTGTGGGAGATATGGGGGTTGAAAGTGATCGACCTGTGGCAATTTCATACTTCTGCCGAAGACAAAAGTGTCATGGTGTATCACTTTTCAGCGAAAACTATAGATCACAGATAAATGGTGTTTGTGTGTAGTAGTAGCACAGAGTCACCTTTCGATCACAACAGCGGCCGAATTTCAGAAACTGTGTTACTGTGGTAGATATGGTGGTTGTAAGTGGCCGACCAAGGATATTTTCGTATTTCGACTTTCTCCGCATATGTCACTTTTCTGCCACAACTACATAGCATAGAGCATTGGTGTTTGTGTTTGGTAGTAGAATCGTATCTCATGTAGTGCACTATGGTTGTTAGATGTCGGTAGTTATGGGGGTGTGGGAGAAATGGGGGTTAAAATGGTCGACCTGCGGCAATTTCATATTTCTGCCAAAGACGCATGTGTCACGTTGTATCACTTTTAAGTGAAAACTATCAATCGCAAATTACCGGCGTTTTTGTGTGGTAGTAACACAGTCACCCATCGATCACAACGTTGGCCGAAATTCGGTAACTGTGGGAGTGTGTGAGATATGGTGTTCGAAATTGGTCGATCATGAATATTTTCGTATTTCATCCAAAGACTTGTGTGTATCCGTAAATTTTACTTTGCTGCCGGAACTACATAGCGCAGAAGACTGGTATTTGTGTGTGGTAATAGTATCGAGTCTCCCATCGTGCACTATGGTGGTTAGATGTCTACAGCTGTCAATATGAATACTTTACAATCACGAACGAAGTTGTGGGTACCAGCTATTATATTATAAATGTGGAAGTAAGTTTCTGTCTTTTTGTTACGTTTTGACGACTAAATGGCTATATCAATATTGATGGAATTTAACAATGAAATAGTGTAGGAAGGACACAGGACATTTTTTCGGCATGAATAACAGTTTTAGTCACGAAATTTTAAGAACTTATCGAATGATAAAGACAGACAGATTCGTGTGTTAGTCTGTAATGTTACGTTGGTTGCTCAGTCACGCAATCTGTTAGTGTTTGATTTATTAATAAATTTCGATAAGAAACAAAACTTATTATTTAGTATAGAAGTCAATTTGATCTGCACTGTACTATTCATTTGTGTCTGTATAAAAGTTTCTGGCACCAATTTGTCTTCCTTTTTGACATGCCTTACGGACGTAAACCTGGCCTAAGGTGCAGGTCTAGAAGACAATGTGCTGCTATTAGATTATATGATTCAGATGCTCATGTTGAATAAAGAAGAAAAAACCAAGCTGAAATAAAGCTGCCATCAGTTAACCCCCCCCCCCCCCTCCACACACACACACACATCCCCGCACCTTCGCTTACTTTTCTGTTTTTAAATATGTTGTAAATTGATTCTCTTCATGAGACAGATTAGATGATAGGATGATATAATGATGGCTTTCCATCATATTATGTCGACTCGGTGTTGTTTGGGACAAATCTTACGTTACTAATAGTTTTCTATATCCAATTCTGGAATTGAAACTCCAAGTCCACGCGTACGAAGTCGCGGGTAACAGCTAGTATTTATTATAAAATGGGTTTCCAGTGTAGTAATTGAACCAATTATCAAAGTGATTGATAATAATTCATTCTGTTGGCATACATTCAGGACAGACGACAGCCTGAAGTTCGCTACAAATGCGCCTCATACATTTGCTGCATTGCTTGCGCGTCCTGTAAACCCGAGCCCTGCTGCTAAAAGAACATCGACCAACTCCTCCCCGAATAGGCTTATTATGTTTCGGGGGCTGATCTGCCAATCCTAGAAGTAGTCTGCCTTTCAGTTTTATACCTTTTAGTAAATTTTGCTGGGACATACGACGCTCTATAAAAGGTCTTGCAAGATCGAATCCGACTTCTTGAAGATATTAACTACGGATCAGTTTCATATCAGGATTGTTCGTCAGATATATTACAAGACCGTTTATATTCGCCATGGTTACAAAATTGTAAAACAGCGTGCTAGGCAATCGACAACTGTTCCGAGCAACGAGGTATTCTTTAGACATTTTATCAAAAATATCGACACCGTATTTTGTGTGGTTATAAAATGTTATGATATCAGATTTTTGAGCTTCACTAGTTGCTTAATTAATTTTTAGCATGATTATGGAGGGTAGACAACATCAAAACTACTTAATTTCGTTTTGTCATTCTCCAGCAACCATCTTAGTATTTGGGCATAGCTCACATTACCCACCATCTAAAAATGACAAAAACATAATAAAGTTACATGAAAAATACATAAACACAAACAACACACATAAAAAACAGTTATTGACATTACTTTTTGTAGTATTAATACAGAAAATGTATCATATTTACCTCAATTTTGTCACTTGTATATTAAATAATTTACTTCCTCCAACGCTCGCGCGGGCTACAGGTGTAGCCCATCAACTTCAAGGGCGATTTATGCAGATGTCCGTGCGCCGTGAGAGATGGCACGCAACTGGCGTGGGCGGGGGATAGTACTTGAGGAATACACTGAACGATTAATCTGTAGCGCGCAAAGTTTATATAATATACGACAATATTACACGTTGGGCTACATATGTAGCCCGCGCGTGCACTCTAGTGTTAAGGGTTGAATCACAAAAAATTCCTTTCTTAAAATACAATGTGACAACGGCGGAGACTTTAATCTTTAAAATAGTACCCAATTTATCTATATTGGTTAAAGGGAGGGAGACAAATGGCTTGTGACTAAACGTGTTGCAGAAATATTGATTCTTTTGCCCTTTAATTGTCAAATTCAGAAAAATTGCTGTCTTAATATATGATGTCACCAAAGTGGATATCTTACTCTTTAAAATGATACTTCTTTAAACGATTTTAGATAGATATCCAGGGAGATAAATGACTCGTAACACAAAAAACAGCACTTTAGAAATATTGACATTTTAGCCCTTTAAGGGTCAAATTCTGAAAAATCCCTTTCTTAAAATATGATGTGACCAAAGTGGAGACCATAATTTTTAAAATTACACCTCATTCATTGATTTCGGTTAAGTATGAAGGGAGATGATAATGGCTTGTGACAAAAGACACCTTATAGAAATAATATCTATGATAAAGTACTGCATTACTTGCTTCAGACTTGGTTCTTCAATTTCATTAGTACCCACTGCCTGTCCTCTTAAATACTCAGTCAAGTCGGAACGATTCGGGATCTTCTTCCTCCTCTTTTATTGCAGCTTCCAACTGAGCTATCTTTTCTGATTTACTTTCAGCGATAAATAGCTACCAATTTTCAGAACAGTCTTCACTTCGTCATTGTGTAGTTGTGGTGAAAGCTTCATTGCCGTTTAGACCAATAATTATGCCTCCAACTAATTTCCAAAATATCCTTAGTACTTTCCTGCACAAATGATCCCACTTCTGATACTAATGTTACATATAAGAATATAAATATTGTTCTCGGGTGACTAGCCGAGTTAAAGGCTAGTCATCCGAGAACAATATTTATACTAATGTTACATGTTTTTACCATTCTCTAACAATTTAATTCTACTATTTTACAACTTTTAAATATACACAATGCCAACCACACAACAACACCAACACTACAGATCTTAATACTACCAAGAGCCTCCCACACATTCATTGTCAACAATATTCACCAATTAATTTATACAAATCATAATAATTTATTGGCACCAGTGATGCTTGCCGCCTTGGGTCGGAGGTTGTCCTCTCTTTGTTCTGGCAGCTTTATGATGAGGTGAACTGTGTGGCCGCAAGTTTTCAGAAAAGCTAATTATCAGCTGTATCAGTGACAGACAGTTGTAGAGCTTCATTTCATATCCGTCTTGAGGGGCTGAATCAGTGACTGTGATATTTCTGTGATAATATTTTCTGCAGATTCCTCGATTTTTGCCTGAGGGTTCAGTTGTGCACCTTGAATAGATTACGTGCTCACTCCACACGTGAATTGTCTATGTTGGTGGCAGGGACAATGTTTAATGCATTGGGGGCTTTTTTTAGGTTGAGGGAGGGAGACCCAGAACTTGAAATACTGTGCAGTACAACACAGTATGTTAGAAAGAGCTTAAGAGAATCTTGACAGTTAGAAAGTTCTCGTATTTTCTGTAGAAGAGTTTATAACAAACAACCAACTATAAAGTGTTACTAATAGCACAGAAGTAGGTAAGGTAATAGGAACAGAATGCTGGTTAAAACAGGATGTACGTTCCATGCCACAGAAAATTTTAATATCAGCATTAATGTACGATCGTAATTTTTCACGGCGTTGAATATTAATATTTTATAGACCACCCACTAAAATTAGTAACTTAGTCGGCAGCGTTAAGGATGACCTAGGTTTACGAACCCCTGGTGTATATTATATACCATGCGAATGTGGTCGCGGCTACATCAGACAGACGCAGCGATGCATTGTGCAGCGTTGTATAGAGCACGCCAGAAATGTTCGTCTTGGGCAAGAAGAAAAATCTGCGGTGGCTGAACATAGTGTGCAAGAGGGTCACACATTTGAATTTGAAAAACAACAATTTTAGTCTGGGTCAAAGATTTTTGGGCCAGCGTTATTACAGAGGCTGTAGAAATAAGATCAACTGATTTATTAGTCAACAGGGACACTGGTTATCAACTCAGTGCGGCCTGGAACCCAGCTATTAAAATTCTGAAACAGTTTTGCGCCGGTAACGAGCAGAAGAGCGGATGATGTAATCGCGTTGTGTTGGTTTTTGTCTTCCACCGTTTCCGTGGCAGCGGCTGAATAAACAAACAGTTAATCATTGACATTTGGTTGAGAATGAAGGCAGAGAAGGACGCATTCGAAACGTCCCACAAATGTGACATCTTAACACGGCTGGAAGCCCGAGAGAAATATATTAATAATCAGCATTAATGTTTTCCATATGGCTAAATTACATTCCCAAGGAAGTTGTGTGTCTTTAGCTATTACTAAATGCTTCCATATAATAAAATAGACATTGTACATTCTGCCAACTTATATGGATTAAGCTTAACATAGCCAGAACAAAATTTATGATAGACTTCATCCATTGTTCACCAGGTGCAGATATTACTATTGCCAAGATATGTTTAATACAGCTTATCAATTTCTGAATCATGTAATAATAGTAGCCAGTGACTTCAACTTGCCATATATCAACTGGGCTAATTATGGTCACGTTGCTGGTAGCGGGGATGAAACAGCGTTTCAAATCATACTCGATCTGTTCTCTGATCATCTTCTCGAGCAGCTTGTTTGTGAATCAATATGGTGTTATAATGGTAGTGAAAACACTTTAGATCTTCTCTTTACAAATAGGCATGAATTTATCGGACATTTCAATGAGCACAGGAATAAGAGATCACAAAGCAGTAATTGCTACAGTAAAATTAATAACGGAATGCAGAGCAAAAAGAAGTGATCATTTAGAGATTTGAAAAGGCCTCAAAGGAATGTTTTAGAGTGTACCAGAAGGATTATTACTGTACTCTGACAGTAACAAACAGGCACTGATGAAGAGATGTTGCATATGCTCAATAAGGACAAGGTACCGTAGTGACTTAAAAAATTTAGATGAGATAAGAGGATGGGTTAAGAAGGTGATGTGTAATGATATACGTTGTAATTCACTTTCCAAGAGCCTCACTGGAAACAAAAGTTTGATCTCCATGGTTAACTAAAAGTGGGTGGTGAAGGATGCATTGCACCTGCCTAATGTGTAATTATTTATGCATCGGAAAGGACTATACGAGATATGGCAGGAGGCGCCCTCAGGCTATTTTGAGAAACCATCCTGGCATTCTTCTGGAGTGATCTAGGGACACTGTGGAAAACCCAGCTCAGGATGGCCGCACAGGTTACTGAAGATTTATTCTTTTCAGGTTCTAAGTTTTCTCGTTTGATAAATCCTTCCTATTCCATTCTCTAATTACTCTTGGAAAAAAATGCATATAGAAAATAATCAGTTCTGGTTCTTATTTCTCTTATCTTCACCATTCCTATATATGAATGTTGCTGGTAGTAATATGTGCTTGCTGTCTTTTGAAGAGAGCAAAGCCTACAATTGATATAGTCTTCTCAGGAGACTAGCCGAGTAATCAAGGTGTTTCCAAACGATATTTCGGTGATCTGAAACTCTGTCGCCATCTTCGGTGAAGACATCACCAATTCTCAATGCCGAGAAAAACTTTGTTCTTATGTAAAGTCTATGGTATTCCAGATCTTCCCTACTCAACTCCTCCAACATTGCACTTACACTTTCCCTTCAGCTATGTATACCTGTCATGAATCAGGTGGCTGTTTGGAATTTTACCATTGCCTCCATTAACCACTTCCGATGCTGGTCCCGTGCAAAAGAACAATATTCTAAGTGAGGTCACACTAGTGTTTTGTATGCAGTTTATTTAACTTTTGGTGTAAACTATTTTAAATTATGACCTGGGAATCTGAGCATATGGTTTGCTTTCCCAACTATATTCTCAGTATGCTTCTTCCACAACAAATCATCATAAATTGTTACTTCTAGGTATTTGGTAGAACCCACTGCACTAATCACAATATCATTAATTGTATATTCAGAGCTAAACAATATCACGTTTTTACTTAATATGCATGACTTGGCACTTTTTAGTGTGTAGCTCCAACTACCAGTCTTTGCACCAGGCGATTATTGGAAAATATTCCTTTGCCACCTCATTTACATTGTACAAATCATTGATATGTATGAGAAACAACAGGGGACCTATGACACTTCACTGAAGAACCCTGAACATCACATCGGTCAGTGATGAACGTTCACCATCGAGAACTACACACTGTGTTCTACCCTTCAGGAAGTCAGCAATCCAGTTGGATATTTGTCTAGGTGTACCATAGCTACGAAGTTTTATAAGTAACCTAGAGTGAGGCACAGTGCGAAAATTTTTTTAAATTGTCTCGCAGCATAGGCCTTTCTCGAATCCGTGTTGATTTGAATTTAATAGCTTCCCTTCACCCAAAAAGTCATTATGTTTGAATACATTATATGTTCTAAAATTATGCAAAATATTGAAGTTAACCAGGTTGGCCTATAAGTTTGAGGATCATTAACATTCCCACTCCTAAACACTGGACTTACAATGACTGTCTTCCACCCAACTGGTATGTTTCCTTGATCCTAAGATGCAGTATATTCAGATATGTTGTAATTTCCCTTGAATACCGGGATTAGAATAGTGGAGGAATACCGACTGGTCCGAGAGCCTTATCACTTTTTACATTCTTAAGTAGTTTTTTTATCCCCGTGATGTCAAGAATGATAGCTTTTATAACTTTGTCGGAACAAGTGATAAATAAAAGGATCTCTTCTAGAGTTTTAGAAAATAGTGCAAGCTAGGAATTCCAGGCTCCAGCAACAAAAGCAGGAGAAGGAGAAGGCAAACCAAACCGAGACTCCGAACGTCTCTGACAGCCAGCAGTACCCCTCCCTCCCGCCTAAGACAAACGCATGGACCAACCAGACAGACAAAAATCAGACCGACAATAACGAAAAGCAGGACAAGACTGACTGCAACCAGGACCAAACCAAAGCTGGAGGATTCGGCTCCGACTTTGCTGAGATAATCTCTTTTGTAAAGGAATTTGACCTTCGAAAGATGATAAGCACGGTGAAAACTGTGCTCACCAAATTTCGAGAGGCCGACAGTATGTTAGCAAAGGGACTCATCCTAGTACAAGCCGCCAGCAAATTCTTCAGCGATGGCGAGACAGACTAAATCGACATTAAATATACTAGCATGGAATGCCAATGGCATTTCTAACAAGCAACTAGAGCTACTAAATTACCTCAACGAAAAAGACATTGACATTGCACTAATAGGGGAAACCCATCTCAAACCAGGAAATGACTTCAGGATGAGAAATTACATTGTGACTCATACTGACCGACAGACTCAAGGAAGCGGCACTGCTGTCCTGATCAAAACAGGTTAGTCCACAGAGACCTTCCTGACGCACAGACAGGTGACCTGGAGCACACGGCCGTCGAAATATTAGTAAACGGGGTACCTTTGCACCTAGTCGCAGTCTATAATCCACCACACAAGGAACTCGAGGAGGAAAATGTACAAGCATTATTAGGTAGGAATGAAACAGTAATACTAGGTGGTGACTTGAATGCCAAGAGCCAGATCTGGCATAGTAGACTTACCAATCGGAATGGAAGGGGGCTACTTAGGGTGCTACACGCCGGCAGAAATGTCGAAGTGCTGGCACCCGACGTACCAACCCACTTCCCGAATGCGGCAGGGCGTCAACAGGACGTCCTGAATGTATTCGTTGTGAAAGGACTAAGATGGCAGAGGGAAGTATCAACCCCAATGCGAGCTTAGTTCCGATCACAATACGATTCTTCTGTGAGTCAGACTACTAGAACCGCATCGTTCTAGTACCTACAATAAATTCCAGACCGACTGAGACCATTACAAGGAAGATGTCACGCTGCACCTTGCGGGACTACCTGCTGTAGATACAACTGTTGAAATCGACAGAGCGGTGTCCAAACTCACTACAGTCATTCAAGAATGTACAAAGCAGGCAACAAGTAAAACAGTTATGATCTTTGGAAAACTATCAATCCCAGATCACATCAAAAGCCTTATCCAGCTTAAAAATAGAATCCGCAAGAGGTGGCAGCGATGGCACGACCTGGCTGACAGAGGGATGGTCAACCACCTAGTAGATGACATCGGGGAGAATCTGAAACTACATAGGCATCAAGACTGGCAAAGGAAACTCGCAGCAGTACAAAATAACAACAGAAAGATATGGGCACTTGCAAAGTCAGTCAGCAAGACAGCCGAACCAATTCGGCCTCTACGTGGACCGCAGGGACTAGTGTACGACCCGGCAGGGAAGGCTCAACTCCTTGCGGACACGCTAGAAACTCATTTCAAACCGAAGGAAATAGCTTACGATGTAAGCGAATCTCACAAAGAACATGTTCTGAGTGTAGTAAACCGCTTGATCCACATCCGACCGCAGAACTTTGTGCAAAAAACAAATGACGAGGAGGTGGAATCAATCATACGAGGCCTTAAATCCAAAAAGGCAGCGGGGTATGACAAGATTTCCGCCCTCCAAGTCAAAAATCTGCCTCCACGAGCCATTAGATTTATAACATCGACATTCAACGCCTGTCTGAACCTGAGCTACTTTCCAAAGGCCTGGAAAGTAGCCAAAGTGATAGCGATACCGAAAGCTAACAAAAATAGGACTATGCCAGAAAGCTATAGGCCCATCTCGCTTTTACCTATACTGGGCAAAATGCTGGAAGGAGTGATGTTGGACAGACTAAACAAATTTCTGGACAGCAACAACATTATAATAGCACAGCAATTCGAGTTCAGAAAAGAGCACAGCACAGTGCAACAATGTACTAGGTTTGTGGAGCATATCTGCAAAGAAAAGCAGGCATGTAGTGGTACTGCTGCGATATTCATAGACATAGAGAAAGCACTTGTTAAAATTATTATTCAAAATTTTTTCTTTCTCTATCCTAGTTTTGAATAACTCCGCATTTTTATTAATCAGTGACTGCACAACCTAACTAGAACCTCTTTTATTACTTTGATATATGACTAGTATAAAGTTCTACTGGAGTAGAACTAGAAAAACGAGTATTATTTTTTGGAACTTTTTTTTTTTTTTACTGTTGGATTTTTATTTAAGCAATCTTAACTAGTATCATTATCCCTTCAATATTGCAGTATTTCTTGGTCTATGGCAGAGTTTGTATTGACACTGGCTATCTAAGAATCTGAGCACTCTACAAATATATTACAAGAATACAGTCGTTTACTTTTTTCCAAGTTGGATTATATATACTTTAAACATTATCTTGTGTTGTAGTTTGTACCTCAGTAACAAATTATACTTTTACGTATTCTCTGTTTACCTTTGGCAACCATTTACATACACAGGCTAATGTGCTATCCTTTGCCTTTGTTTCTTCTGATTTGTAGAGTCTCACCAAACACCTTCTAAGGCTTGTTTTAATCATATATATCAACACACCACAGTGTGTAGGATTATCCATTTGCAAACTGCTTAGCATCCATTGTATTCTCATTCATCTGGCAGTAAATTTCCATAGAAGGTATCTTTGTCCCTCTCTAAACTTCGGATGTCTTCACAATTAAATTTTTTTACAATTATTTATTCACTAGCTAAAAGAACGGCTTTGTGGTGGCTCACGGAGTTTTGTTATAAGAAATATTATATGCATTAAAGAAATTAAATAATAATCATAAAAATTTTAATATTTAAACTTCACGAACCACCATCAGAATCCGTGTTTTTATTTTGTTGAAAAAAATTAGGCACATTTATAATAACCCACAGTCTTTAAATATTTATAATATCAAATTATATAATTTGTTTTTAACCAGATACAAAATTTCTAATTCGAGTTTCTTTCAGTTTTTTATATTTTAACATACTTATCTTATACCTTTAAACAACATGCCAGTTCCCACAAAATCAATAATTTGAACATCTGTTTTCAGTTAGGGCAATCAGAGTTTTCCCTAACAACACGACCCCCTCTGAACTTCGTAGATGGGAACTAGCCTACCAGAATATCCTTGACACCAGACATCCTCCTGGCCTCAATCTCCAATAAACTCTGCCCACCAGACCCAGCACTTATTATCTATACCATTTATATGTTTTGTATTTCTGTATTTACTATTATCCATGCTATTTACATTTATTTTACTTTTCACTTATATATATATATATATATATATACAGTAGAGTCTCGCTAATCCGAACTAATTGGGACCGGGCCTTGTTCGGATTACCGATTTGTTCGGATTAGCCGGAGTTACAGTGACTAATTTCTACAATGAAGTATACCAAGCATATAAGTAGGTACAGCATGGTAACAATTGGGAACAACTGGGTGAACATTGGCTCATTCTCACTCCCTCCCTTTATTGTTGATATGTTTGAAGTGTTCGTGGTCAGTGCACTCTCAGACGGCTCGCGAACTGCTGATTTAATCTTAGCAATCGATCGCTAACACACTTACAAAATTCGTGTACACTAGCGTGTTATCGCCATGAGTAAACGGAAACATACAACATTAACGCTCAGAGAAAAACTGGATGCTTTGAAGCGATTGGACAGTGGTGAGAATGTATCTAAGCTGGCGACGGAACTAGGTGTTGGTAAGGCAACCATTTGTGATTGGAAGAAGAACCGAGTGAAGCTTGAACAGTGCTGCGCAACGTCTTTGGGAAAAACACTCGAGATTCGGCAGACTCTGAAACAGTCCCAGTACGATAAAGTGGATGAAGCTCTTTTCTTTTGGTTTACACAGGAAAGAGAAAGGGGAACTCCTCTGAGTGGACCAATGGTTCAGGAAAAGGCTGTTTACCTAAACAAATTAATGAATGGTGATGAGTCTTTTAATGCGAGTACGGGTTGGTTGGACAGATTTAAGAAACGTCATGGGATTCGCCAGCTAACAATTACTGGAGAGAAGCTTTCTTCTGATCATGATGCAGGCGAAGGAATACGTGCATGAATTTAATAAACTGATAAGAGAGGGAAATTATTCTCCCCAACAAATTTATAATGCTGACGAGACAGGCCTTAATTTTAGGGCATTGCCAACAAAAAGCCTGGCATCAAAAGCAGAAGTCCAAGCTCCTGGCTTTAAAAATTGCAAAGATCGTGTGACTTTACTAGTGTGCAGCAACGCTGCTGGTAATCACAAGCTCCCTTTAATGATCATCGGCAAATCTGTTAGCCCCAGAGCTTTCAAAAACTGCAACATGAAATCCCTACCTGTATACTATCGCAACCAGAAAAAAAGCATGGATGGATGGTAAGCTGTTCAAAGAATGGTTTCACGACCAGTTTGTTCCCTCTGTCTGGCGGTTTTCCAAGGAAAATAATTTGCCTCCCCGTGCTATCCTTTTGATTGAAAACGCACCATTTCACCCTAGCACTGAGGAATTATGTGATGGAGAAATCGTGGCGAAGTTTTGCCGCCGAATGCTACACCACTTCTACAGCCGATGGACCAGGGCGTACTACAAACATTAAAACTGATTTACAGAAAACAATTCTTAAGAATGCTGATCCAAGATGATAACATTCCTTCAGTTGAAAAAATAAAAAAAAACAAATCTGAAGGATGTTGTTTATTGGGCTGCTGAGGCATGGCAGAAAATTTCAGAAAACACTTTGAGAAAATCTTGGAGAAAACTATGGACATCTCTTGAATTTCAGGACATACCAGCTGAAAATGAACAGGAGAGTTTCCTAAAAATGGTACAGACAATCCCTGGATGTGAAGCCTGTGAAGCAGACGTAGATGAATGGATGGCAGCGGATGATTCAATATTGGAGCACTTTACTGACGTTGATTTAGTGGCTGCTGTGACTCGAGACCAGGTAGAAGTGGAATGTTACGACGAAAGTGACAATGAGACGGAATGTGACAAAGGAGAGTTGGTGTCACACACTGACGCGGCAGAAGCCTTTGATCTCGCGCTACGCTATATGGAGCAACAGACCACTGCTACACCAGATGATTTAATGTTTATCAGACGATGGCGCAACTTTGCGTCATATAACAGACTGTCTTCATTACGTCAAAAAACAATTACTGAGTTTCTGTGCTCTTAAAAGTAGGGATGAAATGTGTGTTTCTAACCGTTGTAACTACTATCGTAAGTTTGACAGTTTTTCTTTCAGTGTTACGCACTTTTTAAATTTAATCTTTTCTAGCTAATTTTTCTCTACAAATTAAAATTGTGTACATGTACAGTAGTTAACCACACAATT
Organism: Vandiemenella viatica; assembly: GCA_031002005.1. Classification (NCBI taxonomy): domain Eukaryota; kingdom Metazoa; phylum Arthropoda; class Insecta; order Orthoptera; family Morabidae; genus Vandiemenella; species Vandiemenella viatica. The sequence continues at coordinate 215,905,639 of CM061920.1, forward strand.
ATATAGCGTTCGAACTGTATTTTCAGGCTGTTTTAATTCTTTTAACATTTTTTATATTAAGACTATGTAATGCTTTTCCATGTTCGGATTAACCGGACGTTCGGATTACCGGGGTTCGGATTAGCGGGACTCTACTGTATATATATATATATATCCCCACCCAGTTATTATTCACCTCTTTCAATAATAACATATCGTCATCAGTATCGATTATCGATCCAATATTTGAGAATACTCTCCCCCCCCCCCTTTTCCACCTAAACTACCATCTGCGCCTGAGTCGCCATTCATCAGTCAGCCGTTTATGTGTACACATGTGACACCGCCTGGTGCTTCACCTTCTGCACGTTTAAGGCTGCTGTAGGCCTAAATATTGCGCTTCTCTTGTGTTTGTTTTTTGTTCGTTGCCCCAGCTGCCTTCATCTGTGGTAAGTGTTGGGTCATATTTCCCTATCCTTCCTTAGTTTTATATATATATTCTGATCTCGGAAACGGCTATGACGATTTGGATGAAATCTGATATTTAGATAACGTTTTGACTTTTAAGATTACCTAAATAGTTGTCTTCCCTACAAAAAAGCAAGTTTACAAAAGACGAACAATTTTTTCACTCGGTATCTCGAAAACGACACTAGCACCATCTCATAGACAATTCAGGTACCAGAAAGCCTACAAATAGATTCTCTTTGATTTCAAAGAATATTTAAACGAACAGTTCTTGTATACTGGCTGACCCGTGGAAATATTAACACTGCAAGTTTAATTGTAAAACTTTTAAAAAGGAAGATAATTAAAAATTTATCATTGGTTTTGTCAGAGGTGATACTTTACAGAAACTTCTTTCAAAATAATATTACCGGTACCAGTTATAAAATAATCATTGTTTACTTTTTGACTGTAAAAAGTGGTTGTTAGTTTGTCATTAAATACGACACTAGGTATGAGCGTAGTTTTATCGGAGTGAATGAATTTAGCACTGATGATGTTCTATCATTACCGTGACTTCACAATCAGATGATGAATTCTTATAGAACTTGATGAAACATATCGAAAATAAAGATGTCAAAAATCAATTATAGGTATAGTTCCTTCTGCTATTGGCGACGTTTCTTCTGGTCCAGGTTGCATTTCAACCTAACAACAACCAATAGGAACAAAATAAAACATTGAAACCACCGTATAGACGTAGTGGTTTTGGTAGATTTTTTTTTCTGGTCCAGGCCGGATCTAATCCTAACCTCTTGACGTGAGATATTAAAAATAAATTATCTATTTTCGATTTGTCTCGACGAGTTTCATATAAATTCGTCATTACTCTTGGCTATGGTGAAATTTATCTTCTATTCCAGGTCCACGTCAACTTTGTGATACAATAGCTCTATAACTAATCGAAATATATAAAAAAAATATTTTTTGCTTTCAATTTTTCTCATCGAGTTACACAAGAATACATCATCAAGGGTTACCGTAGAATCCCCTGAATTACCACAAATCTCGCACAATTAGTTAATCCCTGACTGGCATTGAGATTTCTAATTAACATAATAATAGCATTTTTCTTTGAAAGAAATTTATGAGACGGTCTCGCAAATGGATCTAGCGATTTTGATGAAATTTCATATGTGGATAACGTTTTGCTTTTAAAGTTTTTAACACAATTTTTTCCTTAAAAATAGGAGCAATTTTTGTATTTGGTTTCTCCAAAACGGCTCTAACCTCATTACGTAGAAGGTTCAGGTACCAATAAGCCTACTGGTGTTAGTTAAGCTTCTCTTTGGTTAACTGTGCACCTCAAAACGCCTAGGAAGCCTTCAAGCTTTTTATTTTAATCAAACTTTACTCGAAATCTTGGATATTGAACAGAAATCAAAAGATGCCGAGCGAAGATTGGTCACCCAGGTACTATTTTTAATATGAGACTAATTCTGTCATAAGAAATCTCCTACTTAATGCTAGGCTTTCTAAAGTTTTTGCTCTCTATAACCCAACATGTGTTAAGCTAATGGAAGTTTCTGGCTCTTGTTGACTGTGTGAAAATTTCTAAATAGTGGGTCTCCAGCAGACTTTGCCGTGGCCGACCAACAGAGAAATAATTATCACTAATACTGGGAATGTGAGGTAAGAGGGGAACAATACAGAAAAACACGAAATACTTTTATGAACATATAGTGATGAAAACAGGTTTCATTGAGTCACTTTACCGACAGAAGCTAGTCGATATTTTAATCAGTGGCTTGGTGATCTTGGAGGCGTAGCCAGTTATCTTTGGAATGCAGACAGTATTCTCGAGGCGGATTCGGGTGATTGCATTGTATAGTTAGACCTCTCGTTTTATCAAATTATTTGGGGACTGCACCACTTTCTGAACCTACGCGACACTGGTACTAACCTGTTCAAATTTGGTTCAGTCACTTCTTCAAAATGTCCTCATCACGTTTCGTGCTCTTGCTTTGCGGAAAAGTCCCTAGAAACTATATTAAAAATGCCGAAATATGAAAAGCTCAACAACTGCGAAATGCTGCAAAAATTATCGGTACAGGGATCATATAAACCTAACAGTTTCGTTTTGTCGTAGAAATCATGGTTAAGTTGAAATACGGCCTGGACCAAGAAAAAAAAAATTATGAAGTTTTTGCTATGCGGCATCCATCACGGAAATGGTGTATTTGTTTAAAATGGAAGCAGTTTGTTATCTTCAATTGTTCGTTTCAGTAAAAGATGGTGGGCATCACCGTATTGGAACTCGGGTAAATATTGTCGATTTTTTACAAAGGAGAAAAGCTGAAATGGCAAGAAAACATCAAAACAAAAGATTAAACCAATATTTTAAGAGACTGTCACTGATATTTCAACGCTGACGGCATCTAATGACTGTATGTCGCTCTCATATTTCAGCAGTTTTAATTAAATTCCTGTCAAGTTTTCCGCAAAGCAAGAGTGCAAAACATGAAGGTGACATATTGACGAAGCGTCTGAACCACATTTGAACAGTTGAGTATCAGTTTTGCGTAGGTTCCGAAAGTGGTGCAGCCCCCATTATTTAAATAACTGATAAAATTACAAAACTGCTGCATATACATTTACGCAAGTCACAGGTTTATTTATACAAAGACCAATCAATTACCGTAGATAATCTTTAATACAAAAAATAAATGAATATCTCTCTTACTTGAGAATTAGTTCTCAGGATGAAATCGAACTCACGAACTACACTTTTGGTGAACAGTTTATTTGATTGTCCTACCATTATCATTGCGGTCTTAAGTTGTTGCATGTATTACATATGCTCTTGATGGTGGCATATCAGTGTCACACTATAATTCCACACAATGCCAACAGTGTTTTCAAACTGCTTCCTTCTCCATGGACACAGTTGGAAGCAAGAAAAGCAAAACCACATTAACACACCTCCAATAAGCTGCGCTGCACTCTCGACAATAGCCATCTCAAATTACGTGACACGGTCACGTGACAGGATGCGATCACGTGACGTGATCGCGGCTACGTGACGTGATAGTGGCTACGTGACGTGATAGTGGTCACCTCTGATTTCTCTCAGCATGCACGAATAAAAATAATAAAAATTATTGTAATTTATTTAGTTTTTTTTTTTTTTTTTTTTTTTTTTTTTTTTTTTTTTTTTTTTTTTGCAAAAATAATGATTGATGGCACATCTAGAATTGACTTGGAATTAGTATGTTCAATTCTAGAGGTGCAGCAGTTTTTTCAGAAAGTGTACCACAAAAGTGTACAAATCGTCTCCTAGTATAACGGCTCGCTTCGCCCGCCCTAATTAGGAAAATGAATTTAAATTTCATTAAAATCAGCCAAATCTAGTTTTCTTAATGTTTCAGTAAGGGTCTATGTCACAGCGCAAAGATCTTGAATATTATAATAATACGAATTACGTCCATTTAATTTAATTATAATGGAGAGCACACGTTGGACATAGAGAATTAGGGGATTTGCTAGTAGTCTCTAAGTTTGTTTCACATGCTTTTAGACACCTTGAACTCAGATTTAAAAGTGCTTGACATTTTACAATTGTCTTTTCATCAAGTTTCTTGTATGAGTGGATTTGCCGTCTTGTGTGCAACTCGTGAAGCAATTAAGTGCAATGTATTGGTAGTATATCTTTCATTATTTAGATGGTTTGGGAAAATCAGTAGTAACACCTCAACAGCGTCAATATTTTCAATTTAGCTGAATCGCTGTCACATACTGTGTATGCCCTCAAAATAGGTTTCCTGCATTTTTTAAAGACTTTGAACATATTTGATTCATCATCAGTGAATGTCTTCATAATTTTTGATAATTTCAAATCAAACTCACAATGTATGTAAACAATCAGTTCAGTTACTTTATCAAATGTACGAGGCCCTTTAAATCTCCAGCAAGAAAGCATAGCACTTTTTCTTTCAACTGTGTTATGATCAATGTAACAACCCGTCATACCCAGACAGCTTGGATGAAGACCAAATATCTGTCATGCGTACACAATTAATCGATTTTAAAGCTAATTTTGTGTTTTCTTTGTATTCCATAAATTCTTCAGAAATTTTATTATTGTAAGTGTGACGGCACATAATTTTTGGTGGCTTTGATATTTACTGAATAAAATCTACAATTAGAGCCCTAAATTAATAATTTTCTACAGTCCATATTGGTGGCAGTGTCAACTACAAAATTCACAACTGGCTTGTCAAAATTAATTGAATTTTGTAAACAACACATTTTCCCTTGTTTGTAGATTGAGGTTTGATTTTCTAATACACCTCGTAAAGTTTACCATCATCTTTGCTCAGAAAATAAATACATAATAAGCTACGTTCACACTTGAATACTTGTTCCAAAACTTGAATCGGGATTTATTTGTCAAGTCGCGGCATTTTACTTCTAGTCTTACTGCCAACACAACTGCATTAAAAAGAAACAAAAATATTTCTAGGTAGGTACTTGAGGCACTTGCATGTCCGGCGTTAGGGGAGGTGTGTGTGTGTGTGTGTGTGTGTGTGTGTGTGTGTGTGTGTGTGTGTGGAAAAGGGGGGGGGGGTAGCGTAAGCGGGGGAAAATGTATGTTGGGGGCCTCCAATTGGTTACGTCACTGCTAAGAAATCTTACCCAGGGGCTGAGAATCCTAGCGTCAGTCCTGGGCACTTGTGTCTTGGATCACAATAATTTTTGCCACTGGTTCTACAAAACAAGAATACCAAATAAACTGAATTCATATTATATGGTTCAAAAAGTTTGTAGTAATACTAACATTTCCTTCAAGAATTTTGAACATATCTTGCAAACAGAGATTTTTGATCTCTTAAACAATGCTTCACAATAAAAGGAATGTTTTTGCTGTAACCCCAGGACAAAGAATTTTTTTTTTTTCCACAGAGAAAATTTTTTAATAAACAATTTACATGAATAATATAACATCGTACTACAGAGGTGAATAAAGTGAAAATTTAATTTTAAGTTTAGGAACAAGTGAGATGTTATGTATGATGTGCAATAGCAAATAAAAACTTAGTTTGGATGTTTTACTTACCTTGTAATAACTTGCATCCACCAAGCAAAACAAAACTCTCAGAAAATAATAATAAGAACAATAACCACAACATGCAAGTCGGCGGTGGCATCATTAGATGTGTCAGTATTATCAAATTCATTGTTATTTGCACAACATTCCAGGTTGTCATTTGACTTGAGTTTGGTAATGTTGCCAATAGTTTGAATGAGTTTGTTAATCAATATTCTTGATATATTATATTAGTCCACAACCAGGAGATTGTCAGGATCCTTGTATAGGACGCAAACTAAGCCATTGTGTAAGAGGTAGGATGGCCACTTCCCTTCATCCGGGATTTCATCTTAGCGTGGAATCTGAACCACGGAATTACCTTGCATAGCTCATATGATCAAACACAACACTTCAATATTCCAGGCCTTACTGGGATTTGAAACTGGGACTAGACGATGAGTTTTGAAAATAAGAACCTTAACCATTGAGCTACCACACCAATCATATTCATGATATATGCAATACCATCAGCAGGAAATAAAAAATCAAGAAAAGTATTTTGCATTTTTTAAATACAAAATATGTCTGAAAAAGTATTTAAAATAAAATAAAAAGTATAAAAGTATTTTAAATACAAAATGAAATAGGTATTTTGTATTTGCATTTCAAATAAATGTATTTCAAATGATGCACATCTGTAACAGTGACTTATGTATTGATATATTAGGTAAGCTTTTATCTAAATGTGTGTATGTGTTTATGTATATACAGAAGTAACACTAAGTGTAATGTCCCTTGACTGTGTGGACAACAGGCCAAGAGTCATCAATAAAATAAGAAAAGTCTAAAGGAGTAGTGTTATTCATCATCTGTGGTGTTTCATGCAGGCCTATTTTATTTTTTGCTTTTAATTGCAGCTATTTGCAGAAGGAATTAAAGGGGGTTTATTTTAAATTCAAAATTAATTTTGACATTTTAACAGTTTTTATTAACACATCACATTCCTTAATGTCAGAGGATACCTTTCAATTTTATTTCTCACTTCTATGTTTCTTTTGTAAATATCTTCCATTTTATTGAAATTAAGTATTTGTGTTTATATTTACAGACACACCATCTATTTTGCCACCAAGAAGGGAAACATCCCAAAGAAAAGCCAAGGAGAAATCAGTTACAAAGCTAATACTAGATGATGCTCTGGATGATTTAGAGGGAAGCTCTGATTCTGGTGACTCTGATTATGACCCAGTTTGGACACCAGCAAAAGTGAGTTTAACAAGTTGTGTTTGTATTGTATGTATGAAGTAATCTCTGTTTACTAATTTCAAGAGGATTACTCTTTCTTATATCCTGGAGACGGTCAATAGATGAAATGTGCCCAAGTTCCGGATGAGATAATTATTCATTCATAACAGAATGGCCTAAGTGGAATAGAAACTGATCTCTTAGAAATGTTTATGTGGTTATGCCATCATCAATAAGACAAACAATATATAAATATCCTTTAGTTTTTTTTTTATTCTAAGAGTACCTTTCAGACCATTAGATATTTGTACTTCTAGAACACTTGTACATGTCTGTTGATAATTCATGATGTTAAGCGTTGTCAAGTTAATAAACTATTATTGGTTAGTGGTAGGATGAAGAAGAGATAATAATGGTGAAGGGTTAAACATTCAGCTATATACATTGTGAAATGGTGTGTTTTCATATTTTGCTGATTGTGCTGTTTTGTGATCTCTGGAAGATTAAATGTTTCAGGTGGAGAAATAGGATTATATTAGCACAAGTTTAACAGTCTACAAGTGAAATGAGCACAGTGATGGAACTCTGTGCATGTGGTGGCAGGTTTGAGTCGTGCAGATGACGCCGAAGTTCCGTTTTGGGTGGCTGAATTGATTGAATTGTCTTCAGGCGTGCGATCACTAACCTGCCCAATAGTATCTTCTGCTTGTCAGGATGACGGTCTTCTGTCTGACACCAGGCAATTGTTGATGATGCAGTGTTGCCAAACTGAGGATGATAGCTGCTAGAACAACTATAGTCTGTTAAAGGTGTTATAATTTTAACTGAAATGCTGTGTAAGTTCTTTGGCTTGAGTGGTGGAAGCCTGATACGGATTAGAAAGGTTTTACGTGAAGAAACAGAAGTTACAAAATAAGTTCCGGTTTATTGTAGTTATTTATACACTGACAGATTCACAAACACGAAACATAACTCCTATCCCATGCAATATGTTTGTTGCACCCCGCTATCTTGAATTTAAACTCCAGTTGCCAAAACGGGGTACAAAGTGATATTGTTGGTAGTAAATCGCGAACTGCCTATTAAATTGGCGTGCTAAGTTAGACTCTGAAGTGTACTGCCTGTGTGCAAGTACACTCACGAGATGTCGCTGACGTTATCAGGTGGAGGCATAGTGTTACGTTACGCTGCGAGCGCGCTGTGCCTCTGACAGCAAACAAATATTCACTCCGCTTTTACTGAATACTAGCTGGTGCCCACGACTTCGTTCATGTTTGTAAAGAACTTGGATTGACAACTGCCACCATCTAACCACCAAAGTGCACGATCGGAGACTCAATGCTATTACCACACACAAACGCCAGTCATCTGCGCTATGTAGTTCAGGCAGGAAAGTAAAATATATGGACAACATGTCTTTGGTCGAAATACAAAAATATCCATGATCGACTAATTTCAATCACACTCCCATTGTTACCGAAATTTGGCCAACGTTGTGATCGATGGGTAACTCTGTGCTACTACCACACACAAATGCCAGTGATCTGCGATAGATAGTTTTTGCTGAAAAGTGATTCACCAAGACACATGGCAGAAATATGAAAGTGGCGCAAGTTGACCACTTTCAACAACCATATCTCCCCACCCCACAGCTACCGACATTTAACTACCAGAGTGCACGATGGGAATTCACTGCTACTACCACACACAAACATAAATGGTCTATCCTATGTATTTGTGGCAGGAAAGAGATAAGGAGATACAAATTTTTGGTCAAAATATGTAAACGCCCTGCATTGACGAACTTTAATCATCATTTCTTCCACATCCCCACAGCTGTTGGCATTCGGCCAACGTTGTGCACGATAGGAAACTCCATTACTTCCTCACACAAACACCAGTGATCTGTATGTATTGGTGGCTGAAAAGTGAAATATAGGGAAAAACACATCTATTTTTATATATATGTATTTAAGATTACACTGTTACTAAGAGGCTTCACATTAACTTAATAAACAAAAGGAAACAAGATACCAATAAATCTCTGAATAAAACATAATGAATACTTGGTGTAAAATTTCTGCACTGCACTTTGTTCGACCACACGAACACACTCACTCGCGTGCTGCTCTGACTTTGCTCTACGCGTGCTGTTTGGGGCGTGTCAAGTTGCTGCCCACACTCTGCTCTGCTGCTCTTCTCGACTGCTCTCCACAAGGCTACACCAGTTTGTTCACCCCAGTAAACATGTTTTATACACACTTGCAAAGTGATAAGGCTAGGCGGTTGAATATCACCATAGACATATGTCTCTATGCAACACGTTGCAAACATGAACACCATCAACGCAAATCATACTTAAAATATCTAACCATACAAAATTACACTTGAAGTCACAGTAGCTACAAAAATATGAAATACATTTAGTATAACAATTACTGATTATTTCCTAGGTCTAAAACTGTACTTTACTGTTGGCTTTGAGGTGTATGAGATGGTTGAACAGAGCCTTTACTTCGCAATAAATACAGACTTGAACTTCGAAGTTCTACTGTCTTTGGAATTTGCTTAGGTTGTTCAAATGTTGTGTTGCTACGAGGGTGAATCAATATAAACAAGACTTTATTTTTAAAAATATTATTTTTATTTTAAGTGCAAAAAAGTACATATCTTATTTTTCTACGTAATCTCCTGCTTTAGAAACACATTTTTCCCAGCGGATAGGCAGCTTCCCAATTCCTTCCATGTAGAAAGATGCAGGTCGTGTCTGCAGCCAATTGCGCACGTAGGCTTCCACCTCAGCATCACTGTTGAATTTTTGGCCTCCCAAAGCTTCCTTGAGAGGACCAAACACATGAAAGTCACAGGGTGACAGGTCTGGACTGTAAGGAGGGTGGTCCAGTGTCTCCCACCCCAGTTTCTCCAATTTTTCCCTGGTTAAGGCTGCTGTGTGGGGGCGAGCATTGTCATGGAGAATAACCACTTTCCTCATCGGTAGGTCTCGTCTTTTGCGGCGATATGCAAGTCGGACCTCACTCAAAATGTCGCAGTAGTAGGCCGCATTGATTGTCCTGCGCTCATGCAAAAAATCGAGGTGCAGCAAACCACGCTGGTCAAAAAAAACCGTAGCCAAAACCTTGCCAGCCGATAGTCGTGACTTGGCTTTCACTGGTCCAGGTTCTCCTTTTTTTCTCCACTCCATACTCGCTTGTTTGGACTCAGGGGTGTAGTGGTGCACCCAAGTTTCATCACAGGTGATGATGTGAGTCAGAAATGGGTCCCCTTCTTCCCGAAATCGTGCCAGAAGACGCTCACACACCTGAAGTCGATTCAATTTCTGTTCTGCTGTGAGAAGGCGAGGAACCCACCTGGCGCACACCTTACGGTACCCAAGCTCCTCTGTGAGTATGGAGTAAGTGCTCCCATAACTTATTCCGACCTTACTTGCAATTTCAGAAGTGGTAAGACGCTTGTCATCTTCAATAAGCCGTCTAACACAGCTGATGTTGTTCTCTGTAATGCTGGTGCGGGGTCTGCGATTATGGCTCTCATTTTCAACATGATGACGACCATCCACAAACTGTTTATGCCATGCAAACACTCTGGCTCGCGACAGTGTCTCTTTCCCGAACTGGGCAGTCAATCTCCTCAAGATTTCTGCCGGTTTTACGCCTTCTGCAGCGAGAAACTTGATTATAACACGTTGCGCAATCGACGAGTGTACCTCTTGCTCCGACATCGTGACGGTTGGCACTGAGCGAGTCGAGGGGGGGGCTAACGGTCTTCCCCCACTCCTGACAAACCTACCTATCGCCAAACGAAGCGGGAACGTTCTCCCACCACTATTGCGCCCGAACGGCCGAAAGTCTTGTTTATATTTGATCACCTCGTATTTTGTTTGTTGTAGTTTTTCCACTTGGGTTCACTGTATGTTTTCTATTCCAATTGCATACCCTAAGATGATTTTTATCAGCAACTATATCCCTGTCTGGTAACTTAATTTTAACTGTAACTAGTGAAATAATTTGTATTACTTCAAACGGATCTGACCAATTTGTTGTGATTTTACGTGTCTGTCCTTTTCTTAAAATGGTATACTCAACATTACAAAATCTCCAACGCTAATTTCTTGCAGTTTAGCTGTTCTATCATACTGTTTAGCTTGTGACTGAAATGCTTTTTGATTATTTTTATGAACTTCTGACCATATTTTCTTCAATTTAAATGCTAGACTACATACTTCTGGATTGTCAATATCTTTTGAAGTTGTGAATAGTTCGAAAGGTGACGTCACTTCTCGACGATAGATAATTTAAAATGGAGTTCTCCTTGTACTAACATGGACTCTGGTATAGTAAGCCAACACTACATATGGCAGTAAGAAATCCCAATCATTTTGTGACTTGTTTACATAATTGCTCAACATTTTCCCAATAGTTCTATGATTTCTTTCAGTCCTACCATTTCCTTGTGGGTGAAAACTTGTAGTACGCAATTTCTCAATACCCAATAGCTTACAGACTTGTGTGAACATTGGAGAAAGTTTGAAAATTCCTTTTCACAGTGAGTGAATTTTCATTTGTATGCCTGGGCTGAGTTTGGCTTTTATGACCTACAAAGCCAGTGAATTATATTTCCAGAGATGGTGTAAAAGTACAGTCTCTTGTTGATTGTCCACTTTCACTGAGTTTGTACAACTGACTGGTTGGCAGTATACCGCCGAATATGGCCGACTAATCCCGAGACAGATAAAGGCATTGTTACACATCTACTAAACGACCTACTGAGATGTATACGGCCGAGTGATGGACGAATTCCATTGAAATGGGATCAGTCGGACGTATTCGGCTGAAAGGCAAACACCTTTTATTTGATCTTTATTTGTATTTTTTCAAACACTATCATACACTGTGATGGTACACAGTCACTATAAATATTTTAGTAAAAATATCTATGGAAAGCAGAATTATTGCAAGTCCGTCTACAAAATTATAATGATTATTTTATTAAAAACTATATGACCCATGCGAAAGTTTTGCGAATACAATAAATAGTTAAGTTGGGGGTTTGTAATAGGATGAAAGAAGAACTGCCTCATTTGTTAAAATATTTTATGTAATAACTACATAACAAAAGTCGACAACAATGAAGCAGTTTCTTAATATCTTTGTGATATGAGCCACTGCTATCTAGAGGCTAGGCTGTAAACTCTTTCATATGCACGACTTTCATGGTTATTACTTTGCCCTTTAAGGGTCAAATTCTGAAAACTTTCATTCATAAGAGATTATGTGACCAAAGCAGAGACCTTAATCTTTAATATGATAGCCCATTCATCATTTTGGATAGATATCAAGGGAGATAAATTGCTCATGATAAACAAATACGTTACGTAAATAATGATAATTTTTCCCTTTAAGAGTTGAAATCCGACAAATTCCTTTTTAAAAATATGACTTGACCACGGTGGAGACCTTAATCTTTAAATTATACCTCATATCGGTTAGATATCAAGGAAGGTAAGAGGCTCGTGACACAAAAATGTGTTGTAGAAATATTGATTATTTTGCCCCTTAAGAGTCAAATTCGAAAAAATTCCTTTCTTAATTCCTCTGACTGAAGTGGATACTTTGATCTTTAAAATACCACCTCATTTCTCGATTTTGGTTTGTTATCAAGGGAGATAATTAGCTTGTGACAAAATACATTATGGAAATGATGATAATTTTGCCCTTTAAGGGCCGAATTCCAAAAATTCCTTTCTTAAATTATGTGACCACGGTGGAGACCTTACTCTTTAAAATTATACCTCATTTTTCTACATCAATTAGACATCAAAGGAGATAAATGGTTTGTGACACAAAAATTTGTTTTAGAAATATTGATTCTTTTGCCGTTTAAGGATCGAATTCCAAAAAATTCTTTTCTTAAAATATGATTTAACCAAAGTAGAAACATTAATCTCCAAAATAATAGCTCATTTCTTGATTTCAATTAGATATCAAGGGATATAAATAGCTCGTGACAAAAAAATATATTATGGAAATAATAATTACGGGTCGAAATGTTGAAAAATTCCTTTCTTAAATTATGATATGACCTTGGCGGAGATCTTGATCTTTAAAATGATACTACAAGTATCAAAAGTAAGGTTCCCAACTCTGTACCCTTACCGTGCATGGTGCAATGCGAAATCTGGCAACACCACCGTGTTCGCCGGATCCCCCACCACCGATTCCAACAACCAGCGTGGCTCTGCAACGGTCAGTACCGGCCTGACAGCCATAAGCGATGGAGCCCGTCATCGCCACCGCCAGGTGTGAAATTCGTGCGGTCATCCGATTTTTGCACGCAAGAAAGTTACCACCTGTAGAAATTCATCGGCAATTGAGTGAAGTGTATGGGGAAACGTGTATAAGTTCAACACGTCCGCAAATGGTGTAGGGAGTTTGCCAACGGCCGTACGGACGTCCACGACGAACAACGAAGCGGGAGGCCGTCGATCTCCGACGACGTTGTGGCGAAAGTTGAGCAAATCCTGCTCGAAGATCGGCGAATCACCATCCGGCAACTGGCTGCTCAAATTCCTGAGGCTTCTGAAGCTTCAATTGACAGGATGTTGAATGAAAAGCTAGGCTACCACAAGGTGTGCACGCGCTGGGTGCCGCACTGCTTTCAGAAGTCCACAAACAGCAGCGCGTCGACTGTGCTCGGAAGTTCTGCAGTGAATGCGGAGAATAACGAAGACTTCCTTGATTCCATTGTTACGGGGGATGAATCGTGGTGCCATTACGTTACTCCGAAACAAAACAACAATCGCGCCAATGGAAACACACCGGATCGCCACCACCAAAGAAGTTTAAGCAGCAGCTGTCAGCAGGAAAAATCATGGCATCGGTGTTTTGGGACCGGCGTGGTGTACTGCTCATTGATTTTATGCCTAGAGGGACCCACAGGTTATTGCGAGACCTTGAAAAAGCTCAGACGGGCAATCCAAAATCGTCGTAGGGGAAAACTCAGCAAAGGCGTAAGGCTGCACCACGACAATGCCCGTCCACATGTGTCGCAACAAACGAAGGAGTTAATCGACAAATTTGGCTGGGATGTCATTGACCACCCCCCTTACAGCCCCGATTTGGCACCAGCTATTTCCATCTGTTTCCGAAATTGAAGAAGCACCTAGTTGGTCTACGATTCCAGACAGACGAGGAGTTGCAAGAAGTAGTTTCCAAGTTTCTCAATGGGTTGGCGGCGAACTTCTTTGAGGTGGGGATGCAAAAGTGGATTACTCGAAAGAAAAAATGCATAGAAAAAATGGGGACTATGTGGAAAAATAGCTTAAAGATCAACGTATCCAATGGTGTAATCCTTTTTTTCGAATAAAAATTCCTTGTGTCTAACAAAAAATGTCGGAACCTTATTTTTGAAACAACCCTTGTATATTTATGGATTTCTTTTAGGAATGCAGGGAGATAAATGGTTTGTGGTACAAAAAAAAATCACATTTAGCAAAAATTTTGCCCTTTAATGATTGAATTCCGAAAAGTTCCTTTCTTAAAATATGATGTGATCAATGTGAAGACGTTAAGCTTTAAAATGATACAGCATTCATTCATTTTGATTAGTTATCAAGAGAGATATTGGCTTGTGTGAGCTGTTAGCTGTCTGGCCTTCCATTCGGGAGGACGCTGTCTGAATCCCCGTCCAGGCACCCAGATTTGTGTTTTCCATGGTTTCCCCCAAATCACTCCAGGCAAATGCCAGAATGCTTCCTTCAAAAGGACATGGCCTAATTCCTTCCCGTTCCTTGTCCCCAGTCCCACCCCGCGTCTAATAACCTTGACGTCAATGAGGTGTAAAGCCATAAATAAGTTTTTTAGAAAAGGCTTGTGATAAAAAAACATTTAGTAGAAATAATATAATATGATTTGTACAGGAAATACAATTATTTGAGTTTCATACTGGAATATTCTCAAATGATTATGAGATATCATCCTTGTGAGGACCGCAATTTAAGCATAGGCTATCTAGGCTGCGGTCTATGAGCCTGCTCCACAAAAAAATTTGTTTGTTTGTTATGTTCATTCTTTTTCTATCTTGTTTTCTTATTATATGTTCATTTGTTTTTAAAATTGAAATATTGATTTTTGCAAATTTGGCAACATAGACATCGCAAGGGTAATGTAAAGTCTGTTTTATGAAATGTAGGTCACTATACATTTTATAGAAACTTGGTGTTGATGGTGACAGATCAGCAGTGTGTGTCAGATGTAATTCGACTGCAGTGGAGAAGATTAATTGGGTGGCTGTAAAATTGGATGTTGGTTGGACGAATACGGTTTGGATGAAATTCGCTTCCAGGAAGACAGGCCTTATAATTATATTGTGATCAGGCCCTGAGTACCACACACAGCTAAAATGTGCCTCTACTATATCCTTTATGCTATTTGTTGGCAGCTGATTATAGTGCAAATCTTCATTAATTCCTCTCTGTTGAACCATTCTTTCCTGATTCTTTCCACTCAGTTTCTTTCATGTGTAAACCTTGCAGGGGATTGGTTCATAAGGGCCAAGCACAGGTCTAGCAGGCACCCCCATTCCCTAGCGGGAAACCTGCCACCTTCTCATACCATAATCTTTTGTCAACCACTGTAGATCATTAAAATGGAACATTGTGTGTCACAGAGAATGAAGATCTTGGGTGTTTCCTTTTTGTATCTCAAAAGGTTTAGAAAGTACTGCATGAACATTGAAAGGGGTTAAGAAATTTAGGAATGGAACTCTTCTTATGAGGACAGCCACCAAACAGCAGGCATCTTATCTTAAGTGAGAGAAGCTTGGTAAATTACTGTAAAATGCGATCTCCACAAATTGAGGGCAGTATTGCCTGCTAAGTTTTAATGGTTTGGGAGACAGAGGAACTTCTTAAGGATTTGGACATTAGTAAAATGGTTGAAGTTAGATAAATAATGAGGAGGTTAGCACTTCCTGCAAAAAAGAGTATTACATTTGTGCTGACTTAAGGCTGAATGTCTGAACATTTGAACCCTATGTGCCAACATTTTGGGCTTACAAAAGCGGCAGGCAAGGATTCGGCTATATATAGAAATTGTGGTGTGGGTGACACATGAATGGGGAAGCAAATGCACACTGTTGTAAATGGTTTATATTAACGACTTAGGCTCACCCCAGCATGGAGTAAGAAGTGTGGACTGTAGGAAGAGCATAGTAAGAAGATAAGAGATTTCAAAATGCAAAAAAAAGAAAAAAAAAAGCTTGTGGTGAAGGAAAAGAAAACATTACAAAAAATGGCACCATCAGTGTTTGCATCCAGCTATGCCCAAAATGGTTAATTCAAAGTTAAACTAACAGTAATCACAGTAACTAAAATGAACACCAACACATCAGGGCTAAATCTTTCTCTACAGGTAGGAAGGTCCTCTATTCCCCTCCCTCTACCACCACTAGACTTGTCTTCTTCAGCAAAGGCTTGATGTACAGTAGCAATAACAGTACCAACATTAGCTACATCATGTATGATAGAACCAGCTTAGAAATGTAATATGTGGTGGATCAAGAGCAAAATGATTGGTCCCTCTAAATTTGCAAAAAAAAGTATCTCAAATCTCCTACTAAGCTTCCAAGTAGAGATAAAAAATAAAAACTCAGTTATTGGACAGAGAGGAATGCTTTATAAAGAATTCACACAATCCGAGGTGTTGCTTATATCGTCAGTATTTGATGTTGTTCCTGTGCAAGTGTAAGACCTCTTACAAAAAATGAATTCCCAAATAGAACTCTGTTTTGTGGCTTTAGAGCACGTCGACAACGAGATCATTAGTGCATAGAGGGTAAAAATGGATAGGTTTGCTCCGAACCTTGATGGTAATGTTTCAGGTGGAGAAAGTTAAGGGCCTTGTGTGGTTTATATTCTTATGCCTTCACTTCCAAAAGACATATATCAAACTTTTACAAGAGGTTAAAACCTATACAAGGAGGATGACATCATAGGTGATTGAGTGGCACTGTTCATTCACAAATTTTATTTACTCTGAATGCTTAGTTCTTACCAAGCAGTAGCAGTTTGCATACATGTTGTAAAGAGAATAACTGATTGGTTTACCTTCCACCACCAACTGTGACTTGCTGATTTAGTGAGACAGCTTCATCTAATTTTACTCCTTGGTGGGTTAATGACAACTCATTGTGGAATGCTTCAGAAATCAAATATAGGACCAAGTGTGGTGAATGAGCCATGGCTGAATTTCTTTACATTCCTTTCCCCCATCTAATAACTAAAGCCAGACACACACACACACACACACACACACATACACACATACACACACACACACACACACACACAAATATAAGAAAAAAATGTGAAGGCATTCTCAAAGGGTGAAAGGCTTCATTTTTTCTCATCACATGATGTATAATACATATAATGGTTTATTTTGTCTATCACTATGCACTCCAATCCTTGCAAACACCATTCAATGGGAGGTTGAGCCTGATCTCAAATAGAACTACCATCTTCCCATTTGGCTGCACCTGCAGACACGATAAGCATCTAGAAGGAAGCCTTAGAAGTTGATGATGATCAGTGAGTAAATTGGGTGTCGTACAACTATCTGGCTCTTTGTGAAGAACACCATGACTTTCAAAACAAGATGAAAAATGTAGTTAAATTATGCACCATGCATGGTGGTTAGTGGTAACCCTCAGGCCTCGCATTCAGGAGGATGTGGGTTCAAATTCACTGTTCGGCCATCCTGATTTGGGTTTTCCATGTTTTCCCTAAATCACTCCAGGCAAATGCCGATATGATTCTTTCAAAAGGCTTTGGTCAAATATCTTCCCATTCCTTGCCCCCAGTCCTTTCCTGCCTCTAATGACTTCAAAGTTGATAAGGCATAAAGCCAAAAGGAAAAAAATAGTTTCACTAGGCTGCTGATTTGCACATACTGCAAATTTCAGGAAAGCCACAGAAAAAAATTAATCTATTGTGGAATTATAAATGTCAGTATGCCATCAGTGATAATAGGCATTCTCAATTGTGGTTGAAGGTAATTGTACCTCAAGAACTTCGCACTGTTACAGGTCATAAAGGCTAGGACCTGAAAAATCTTGAATGTAAACAAAAAGAGATCTTTGGGTTGCTGGAAGCTTACAGTTACCCCTTTCGAGCATCAGAGGGGCTTTCTTCAAACAGCACAAATAACACTTTGCCAGGGCATAAAATAATCCTTCAAAAGATACTAATAATGGAAGCAAGACTTACCCTAAGGAATTCAGTTTTGTTTTTTACTTAAACATTGTGCTTTTTGGCCATTATTGTTAATCTGGTTTCCTTATCTGAATCTCAAGACAGCCACATTGAAGTCCAAAAATATTTCAAATTATCTGTGTGGAATTGATTCACACTTTGCTGCTGTAATTTTACAAAGCCTTCATATGGTCAAAGTAGGGTTTTGGCTCTCTCCAGGGATGAATTGAGCTACCCACTAGTGAATATCCCACAACGCCATTACCAAGCCTTTTTGCTGAGGGTAGTGAGTTGCCAGTTACAATCAGACAGCAATTACTCGCTGTTGTAACACTAGTCAAACCTTCCCTCTTGTCCTTACATGTAAGCTGTCAACAAAATCATTAATTTGCTGAATGTTTTGTTTTATGCAAGTATGCTTAGAGCATTGAAAGTTTGTCATCTGTTACAAAATAGTCTGCATCGAAATTCCTCGTGTCATCAACCAGCAAGTTTCTTTCCTGGCTTTTAAAAAAGCCTTATAGAATTTTAGATTTCATTTTGGTAGTATAAGCTATATACTGTGCACCATATTTTTGTTAAATTGATATAAAAACTAAAAACGCGAAGGTAGGTTGGATCCTCCCCCAAGAAGGCATAATAAGCCATTGTGTCAGAGGTAGGACGGCCAGTTCCTTTCGTCTGGGACCTATGCTTAATGTGGAATCCGAACCATAGAATGGCCTGACATAGCCTATATGATCAAACACAATGCTGCACCCACCGGGATTTGAACCTGGGACCAGAGCAGTGAACTTTTGAAATCAAGTGCCTTACCCACTGAGCTACCAGGCTGCTCTTAGATTGATATATGATATTTTAAATCAACGTCGCACTTTGTAGTGATGAATCAAGAGCAAGCCAGTGGAGATGGATACAGTATTAATTTCCCTCAAGCACCTGTAATAACAAACTGAACAATGTGTGGTGTGTGTACTGCACAGTGTTTTGCCATATTTGAGACAATAATGCTGTTATTTTGTGGTTGCCAATACAAATTGCAGTACAACATAAAATAGTTATAAGAGAGGAGACAGTATTTTAAGTAGATATCTTGTTTACATTCTTAATTGATTACATTGTCAGTTGCATTCACGAAATCCGATAAATTGGCCAGCGTTTGTCATTAAGGGATACCTGTTTTCATTCAGCTCCAAAGTTATATTATAAGGATGAAGCTACTTGCATAGAAAGTCCACACAACTTCGATGATTATATCTGATTTGATATAGCTAATGAGATATTACAAAAGTTCAAAATTTATCAAATTTGCTGTTATTATCTCAATTGGAAGCATGTTCCCAATAGATTGTTTTGTTCAGGATATCCAAGACACCTTCCACTTCTACCTTCTTGTGAGTACAGAAGGTACTCTGCTGGGTGCCTGATCATGTGGTAAATCAACGTAAATGAGCTAAGGAATGAAATTGCTAAGTTGACTTGCAGGAATATGAGAATCAATAGAACCAAGAAGACCCATGACACATGGTAGAAGCAGTAGCTGGAAGTGAAGCATAACAAACTCCAGATAACAATCAAACCAATTGTGCAATAGGAGAGTAATTCCTTTCAACTGGTCAGAAGATGAAGTTCTCCTCACTCAAATTGAATAGGGCACTACCCTTCTATGCACCATTGTCTATTCACACAAGATGACCTGTATTGTGATGCCTTTTGTCCCGGCTACATGCTCTGTCTTGCATGTACAGGTAAAACTGCGCAGTGAAAAAATCTTTAGCACAAGCCGCTCTTTGTTGTTACCATGTTGCCGTCCACACGCTCCGTCTTGTGTGCACAAACTAGTTTGTGCAAGCAAGATCGCGCACAAGACAGAGCGTGTAGCCGGGGCATTTGACATGCTTTTGACAGTATGCCATATTTTAACTGGTTGTGTTCTGAAACCGAGCGGGGCGATGTAACGGTTAGCGTTCTTGCCTCGCATTCGGGAGGACGGCGGTTCGAATCCCCGTCTGGGCATCCAGATTTGGGTTTTCCATGGTTTCCCCAAATCACTCCAGTCAAATGCCGGGATGCTTCCTTCAAAAGGCCATGGCCGAATTCCTTCCCATTCCTTCCCATTCCTTGCCCCCATCCTTGCCCCCCATCCTTTCCCGTCTCTAAAGACTCCGATGTTAAAAAGAGACGTAAAGCAGTTACAAAAAAAAAAAAATGTGTTCTGAGATGTGTTTTAAGAGCATGTCGTGGTGCCCCAATGATGTGTGCACCACCTAAGGCTATGATCATTGTAGTGTGAAACATTTTTGTGCCTTACCAGGCTTTTTTTCTGAATCTTATGGGTAGGTCTTAAAATTATCACATCTGACTAGTCCATTTGCATCTATTTGTGTTCTTTTATGTTTAATTGTCTTTTTACATCCAGCCAAAGGGATGAATTGCATTTCTGTGTCTTCCTCTATGCAGGCAGAAAGACTTTCCTTTTAATAACTTTAGTTTTTTACCAGCATGGTTTTCCTAGTCGAAATACCATTTTAGTCAATCAAGCTACTAATTTTTAAATATTTTAGTGTGGTCATTTCTATTCATGTTTTCAAAGTTTTATGGTAGACTTCTAATAAACATTTTCTACATACCGTATTTGGAGCATCCTACAGCTGCAACAAAACCATAGGAACAAAATTCAGCAAACTTAAGTGCCACTTATATTTGTTTGTTTGCTTTAGCCATAAGCACACAGTATTTTAGTTAAAACCGTTTTGTGTCTGTGTTACAGGATTCATCAGATGAGGATCCATCCAACAGAAGACGATCTCGAAGGACACGATCATTTATAGGAAATCGAAAGAAGACACGACACACGTCACGTGATAATAAAGAGACTAGTACACAACGGCGAGAAAAACTGAAACCACCTTCGAATTGTTCAAGTGATAGTCGAGAAGTTTTAAGTGATTCTGTAGCAAGTGAACCTGTACCACAAATATCAGTGAATATAGACACCACAACAGATGATTCTTCAGCGAATAATGTTGCTTTTGGTGAAGTAATTGCTGACACCAATTTCCGAGTAAGTATTTATGTTACTGGTTAAAATGACATTTTTACTACTAGCTAATATGGTATATGAATTTTCTAATGCCTTCCAGGGTTTATTCATGATTTTATTGGGTTTTTCAATGTTTGCGACTAAGATCAACACGATTCACATTTTGATTTGCATGTACAAAATTTATGAGACATCCAAAATAATGGCCTTGGCTTTTATTACTGAAACTTGTAACTTCTTTTGTATCATTAGGTGAAATCCTGAGGGTAAACTGTACTAACATTTGATGTTTTCTTATTTTTATCTATCAGTTCTTGCCTGTAAATATTAGGAACTTATTTTTACTCCCAGAAGATGAGAATAGAAAAAGGAAATCTGCTGATTAAGTGCAGCCTTCTTACCAAGCATGATAATGACAAAAACCTACATATGTGGAAAAAACTTTAATACCCAGTTGTAATGAATTGAATCACAGCTGACTGAAAACTGTGCCTTCATTACTGAAGGCGAAAAAGTGTAGTGATTAAGAAAATATTCTTACCTTATCAAAAAAAATTATATATCATTGTAAATCTTTGTATTTAACTATACGACTAGTGGGTTCTGGCCAGATTTTAATTGTTTGTATGTGTAAAGAGTCATTACAATTTGGAGATTTTAATTAACAATTCCACTAATTTAATTTGATCTTGGTTCAGTTGTTGGATTGGCAACTGTTTTCAGACATTTGCATTTATCATGTATAATTATTTATGTATTGTTACCTAGTATTTGATATTTACCCATCTATATAGAATACTAGTTCATAGTCGTCTTTCCACATTTCTTGAGTTTTGTTAATTTTATGGGGGGGGAAATTATAAAGTTTAAAATGTTTATCATTGAAGCAGTATGGAGATGTGTGTCCCTATCCTTCTCTTTCCTGCTACAACTACATATCACGGACCACTGGTGTCTGTGTGTGGTTGTAGCATCGAGTCTCACATGGTGGTTGCATGTCTGTAGCTATGGGGGAGTTGGAGATATGGGTGTTGAAAGTGCCTGTTAGAACTTTACAGAGCCTATGTATGGCCAGTGTGAGGATGTAACTGCATTATATACAGTATGCACGAGATATTTTTAAATGCTGGATGGTATTCACCATGCGGAAATTAGGCTAGCTAGTGTTGCATATCACATTCGTCCAATATCTGTACTTCATACTTCATGCTGAGGCTGGTAGCCACTACTTGCTTATCAGGCAAAATTTGCTCCTAGTACGATGCAGGACAAATCTATCATATCATAGAACCTCAAGTGAGAAATTGGAGAAATATTATTCCATAATTATTTGAATTTTGTAAAAAATCAATACAGTTCAGTCAGCGGATTTATTAATAAGAAAATCCATTTACTTGATCACAAGACAATTACTGTGCCCCAGTGAATGCAGTTTTAAAAGTAATTACATAATTCATTTTTGGTTGTCAAGGGATTTGCAGAAACTTTCAATTTATCTCATTTCTTTGCCCTCCTTTTCAGTTCACCGTGGATGGCACGAACCATATAAAACATGGTGTAATTCGTGTATTCTGGGTTTGGCTTTCATCACTGATTTTGGTATTTCCACTTCTGTTTTTAAATGAATGAAATTTAGGCAACTGAGACTAGGATTAGCCCTAATACTACAGTGATCAATTCTCTGTTGGCATTGTCAAGTGACTGCTGCCAGAAAATGAGGAAAGACCTTGTACATCTTATGCTGGGCACACATCATCTTGTTCCTGATTACATCAACTGCTTCCCTGATAGGTTGCTTGTTGGGAGGCATGTGGATTTGAGATGTTTCCCAATGTACCTTTAGTTGATGAAGTTTGCTGCTATATTGTAATCTAGTCACCATTTTTCAACTTCACTCAGATAAAATCCAGAATCTCAGTCCACTAGTTAATGTAAGACATTAATTTCAACAGCCTTTGATATAACACCAAGACAGTAGCCACTTGTATCATTACTTCAAAACCAAGTCTGTGAGCGATTACCAAGCCATGCTCTTAACTGCTGATTTTTCCATTTTGTGTGGGCAAAATTAGTGAGCCTTTGATTTGACATTGTGTAATTTGTTTGACTTAATCCTTGTCATAGGAAAGAAATATACCACTAATATTTGAAGCAATAAATTGTCCTTAGGCAAGCACAGTATATTTCTAATCTTGGATGGTGGACAGAAGATATTTTCAAACTACATTTTTTTGGGGTAAAAATCATGCTAATTCTCACCATAATAGATTTAAAAAGAACCAAAAATAAGACGAAGTTGCACAGCTTTTGGTGGTGAGATGTTTTCCTCTTACATATGCAGTTATTTGTTTAATTAATTTATTTAAACACTTTGATAGGAAAAAAAAAAACACCGCTTATCATAGAGGAAAAGTCCTGCAGTGTTGAGACCGATCTCTTCCATGTCTCCACCGCAGGGGCCTGGTATGCAAGTACCAGGTATGGGTTTGGCTAGCCCGCAGTGCCCGAGCTGGAAACTTGTGAACACCTCATGTTTCCCACACCGTAAACTCCTACCATGCTTCAACGACCACCGTAGGGTGTGGCGGTGGAACGTTGTGTGCCTAGGAGAACGGGGATCTTGGCTTCATCGCCCGGATCGCGAGGATGGAACAAAACTCTATAAAAAAAACCTCTCAACCTCAAGGTCGGACACGTGCCGAGGAGGTGGATGAGTGGTGAGGCAAACCACACGCTAACGTGCGACCTCAGGGGCACCTGCGCACCCCTGTTGTATAAGCACTTCTTTTCTAAAATGTTTTTTTCTCGTGGGACCAAAATTCCTACTCACAAAAAACCTAAAAACCCCTGCGGCCCGGGTGTGTTGCAGGTTAATAAAAATACACCCAGTTCTTACAAACGGGCGAGGGTTGAAAGACCTCCTCCGGATGTAAACAACAGTAACGGGGGGTTGTATTATTGACAATGCCTTCGTTATTATGACAAGGGTGGAAGGATCTTTCGAGAAGGTCTCTCCATTCTATGTACACAAGGGTTTAGAGGGTATTGCGGGTACCCTCAAATCGGTAAAAAAGCTGAGGAATGGGACACTGCCTTTGGAAACATCCACCACAAGCAGGCTGTCCAACTCCTTAAGTGTGAGAAGCTCGGGGAGTTCGCAGTGAAGTGCGAACTCCATAAAACTCTAAATTCCAGTAAGGACATCATCAGCTGCCGCGATATTATGGATTTAGAGACCGAGGAACTCCTTAAGGAGTGGTCAACAGAACATGTGGTCGAGGTTCGTCCGATTAAATGAAGGGTTAATAGCAGTCTTGAGAAGACAGCCACCTACATCCTGACGTTCGACACTCTGACGTTGCCCAAAAACATCAAGGCAGGATATTTGAACTTGAATATTCGCCTGTATGTACCGGACCCAATGCGCTGCTTTAAGTGCCAGCAGTTCGGTCATACGACGGCGACCTGCAAGGGCAACCCCACCTGTGGGAAGTGTGGAAAGGTGGCTCATGAGCCAGGCACTAGCTGCACGCTCCCACAGGTGTGTGTCAACTGCTCCGGGGCACATCCAGCCTGGAGGAGGGAGTGTCGATTGTATCTGGAAGAAAAAAAGATACAGGAGTTGAAAACGAAAGAGCGGATATCGTATGGCGAAGCCAAGAAGCAATATAAGGCTCTGGCTCCACCAGTCTTTGCTACCAGCTTCGCGAAGACGTTATCAACTCCCGTCAGGAGAGAAAGTGTTGCTACCCAGACGTCCGTTGCGGACATGGGCACAAGTCCAATGAGCTCACGTCAGTGCAGATGTGGTGCCACACCCATCAAGGTCATTACACCTAGGACCTCGGATGTCGGTAGCAACACATTGACAAACTCGACCACATCGACAGCAGGTTCAGAAAGTCTACCAGCAAAGGCACAGCCATCCGTTACAGTATCTACAGATGTGGATGCCTCTGCAACAGCAGAAAGAGCACCCATTGCAGAAGCATTATCTGCAGCAGATGTAGCAACGGCAACGCCATCTGCCAGTAGCGGAATGCAAACTGTGCAGAAAGTTCGGAGTCCGAAGTTTAAACACACGGACCCCACTATGTTCATTAAGTCCCCTTCCGCTTCTCCTCCCAGATCCCCAACTGGCAAGGAGAAGAAGGGGAGAAGGCCTCGGCGGAAGAAAAATCCGCAAGACCCTGAGGCCTTAGAACAAGGGTGGTCTTCGGACCCTGAAGACGACATTATGCTGGTGGACGAACCTGGTCCCGTTCCTCAGCAATCACTGTCGGAGGACCCACCCGAACCGGGGCGGGTGGTTTTAAATAGGTAGGATGGCTCCCATACTTCAGTGGAACGTCAACAGCTTTCATTCTCACAAAGAGGAAGTCCAACTCTTAGCACGGTCTAATCCATTGTGTCTCTGCTTACAGGAGACACATTTTAGACCATCGCACCTACCAGTGCTAAGAGGATATGACATATACCGAAAGGACGATACCAAGGGTGATCGAGCTAAGGGGGGAGTGGCTGTGTTTGTCCGAAACACTGTCCACTCCTAACCCGTTGCTCTCACCTCCTCATTACAAGCAGTAGCGGTGAAAATACACGGCCCAATCCAACTGATCATATGCTCTCTCTACCTGCCACCGATTACGACGACCTGGTTGGCATCGTGCGAAAACTCTCTCGGCCCTTTCTCCTTTTGGGAGATTTCAACACCCACAGTGCGTTGTGGGGTTCCACCACCGATTGCCCCCGGGGCCGAGTGGTTGGTAGATTGATAGAGCAGGAGGAAATTTGTATCCTGAATACAGGGCAAATGATTCATTTCACCACTACTACCGGTACGTCTTCTGCCATTGACCTTTCTTTGTGTTCCCACTCAATTGCGGACTCCGTGCAGTGGGACATGGATCGCGACCTGCATGGTAGCGACCACTTCCCTATTTGGATGCACGTTGAGTGTGAACGTGGAGAAGGAAATAACCGACGCAAATGGAACGTCAGTTGTGCAGATTGGCAGCTCTACTGCCATTCTGTACAACTGCAATCCTGTGGCAGTATACAGGAGAAGGTGAATCACTTGACAGAAGTGATTCACCGTGCAGCTGACGTTTCCATGCCGAAAAGCTCCGGAACGCTGCGAAGGACGCCGGTCACCTGGTGGAACGATGAATGTCGTTCCACAATCCAGGGTCGCCGACGGGCGATGTGTCGTTTTAGGTTGTGCCCAACATCTGACAACCTAGCAGCGATCCGTATTGCCAGAGCTAAGGCACGTCGAGTTATTAAGGAGAGCAAGAAGAGGTCATGGCAGAACTTTGTGAGCTCTATAAATCGTTCCACACCTTCGTTGAAAGTATGGGAGTCTATCCGCTGCATATCTGGAAGGTACTCGAGCCCACGAGTATCTGGCTTACTGGATCACGGACGTATAATTACCGACGAACGAAGCATAGCGCAGCTGATGGGGGAGAATTTTGCTGCCATCATATCGTCTGCTAACTTTGACCTTCGGTTTCAGCGATGAAGAGTCACTGCCGATAGGCGCCTGCTGTGCTTCGATTCGTCAAATACAGAGGAATACAACAGCCCATTTACATCTTGGGAGCTGGAGTCAGCGTTAAACAGCGCAAACGACACTGCTCCAGGGCCCGATCTGATCCAGTACCAGATGCTGAGGCATCTCAGTAAAGATGCTAAAAAGTACCTTCTAGATATTTTTAATGATAATGGACTGGAGGACACCTCCCCGACTCGTGGAAAGAAGCAACATTAATTCCCATTTTAAAACCTGGCAAAGACCAATTGTTGCCAGGTAGTTATCGTAGTATGGCCTTGACTAGCTGCCTGGGGAAGACACTGGAGAGGATGGTGAATCGCTGCCTTGGCTGGTGTATTGAGTCCCGTAATCTGCTGAGCCGCTTTCAGTGTGGTTAATGGAAGTTCCGTTCCACCTTGGACAACCTGATCCTCCTGGAGGCGGCAATGCAGGATGCATTCATCCACAGCCAACACCTTCTGGGTGTTTTTTTTCGATATTGAAAAGGCCTATGATATTACTTGATGGCATGTTATTTTAAAACAGTTACATGAATGGGGTTTTAGAGGTAACCTACCCCGTTTTTTTACATCTTTTTTATCTGGTCTTTGCTTCTAGTACTGAGTCGGTAGTGAAGTGTCTGATCTTTTTATTCAGGAAAACGGTGTTT
Organism: Vandiemenella viatica; assembly: GCA_031002005.1. Lineage (NCBI taxonomy): Eukaryota > Metazoa > Arthropoda > Insecta > Orthoptera > Morabidae > Vandiemenella > Vandiemenella viatica. The sequence continues at coordinate 215,932,917 of CM061920.1, forward strand.
CTCAGGGGTCAGTTTTAAGTGTGACGCTCTTCGCCTTTGCTATAAATAGCATTGGACCCATAATAAGGAGTCCCATACGGTACTCCTTATATGTGGATGACTTTTTTTATTTTTATTGCATCGTCCAGCCTGAGAAGCGCAGAGCGGCAGTTGCAGCGCGCGTTGAACAGGCTGGACGAATGGTCAGTGCACACCGGTTTTCGTTTCTCCGCTGAGAAAACTCGGTGTGTACTTTTTACTCGCAGCAGAAGCCTTTTACCAGAGATTCACCTTACCTTGCGGAACACCGTTTTAAGTTTTACCGATACTGTTCGGTTTCTGGGCCTCATTTTAGACAGTAGGCTCAACTGGCTTGCGCATCTAAAGGATGTGAGAGCCAGGGCCTTAAAAGCTCTTAATCTTTTAAAATGTCTGTGTGGCAGGTCGTGGGGTGCTGAACGCTCCTGCTTGCTACAATTTTACAGAGCCTTTGTACGGTCACGGTTGGAATACGGCTGTATCGTGTACAGTTCGGCACGGGACAGCTATCTGCTTATATTGGATAGTGTCCACCATGCTGGAATTCAGCTCGCCACGGGTGCATATCGCAACAGCCCTATTGTCAGCATTTGTGCTGACTCGGGCAAGCCGCGGCTTACCATCTGCCGGCGACTCCTCATGGTGCGACACTACCTGCACATTGCCATAACACCTGGCAGTCCCGTGTACGACATAGTTCTACATCCCAACTACGAACGGATCTATACCAACCGGCATAGAGCCACTAAACCATTCAGCTACCATTCAAAGGCTATTTTAGAAAAATACCGATTCGAGCTTCACTCTTTTTATCACCAGGGTTGGAGTAAATCTCCTCCCTGGCTTTTAAAGAGGCCCAGAACAATTTTAGGCCTGTCTCGGTATAATAAACTGTGTACCGCTGACAGTGTTTTTAATAATATTTTTAGACACATTTTAAATCAGCATCACACCTTTACCCCGGTGTATACGGATGGGTCTAAGCAGGCTAACGGAGTTGGCTGCTCCGTAGTGTTCCTCGAGCGACTTACACATACAAACTTGACGGTGCAGCAGTTTTCACTGCCGAGTGTTACGCCATGCTAAAGTCGCTCCAGCATATGAAAGTAAATTGCGATAAGTGTTTCATCATATGCTGTGATTCCCTCAGCTGTATTCAGGCCATAGGAAATATATATCCAGCAGATCGTCTAGTCAAGGACATCCAGGACGCCCTCCTTAACCTCTAATCTCATGGAAAGGAGGTATTATTCTGCTGGGTAGCCGGCCATGTGGGAATCAGAGGGAACAAGGCACCTGATGAAGCTGCCAAGTTAACCTGCGACAAGGTCAGAACCGACTTTGATCCGGTACCAAAGTCGGACCTTGCCTCGGCGGTGAAGATATTTGTTTTTGAAGTTTGGCAGAGGCAGTGGCTGGAAGTTGAGCATAATAAGCTCCTGCTGGTCAAACAGACCGTTCAGCCGTGGAGTAGCTCCTTCCAGCGGGCGAGGAGGGATGAGGTCCTCCTTACTCGCCTCTGTATAGGGCACTGTCCTCTAACTCATAGTTTCCTTCTCCACCCGAAGGACCCAATGGAATGTGATGCTTGTGGAGTACCTTTGATGGTACGCCACATTTTAACCGAATGTGTACTGTTTTTAGATTTAAGGGCAGACATTGGTTTAGCCAACGATCTGCCTTAAACGATGACAGTGACAACGTGGCTGAGGTTTTAAACTTTTGTAACTTGGCAGGTCTTGTCCCAAACATTTTGGGCAGATCGGCCTAGGTTTTAGATTTGATTGGTGGACATTTACAACCACCAATCCAAGTACTGTTTTTACTTGTGACATTGCTTATATGGCTGACCCTTTTACAGCCAGCCAGCTAACTCTTTTTTTTTTTTTAAACTGGTTGGCCCTTTTACAGCCAACCAGTTAATTTATTTATTTTTACACTTTATTGCCTATTTAGAGTAATAGTTTCAGTTTTATATTTTATGTTGCCATCTGTGTGGCTGATCTCTTTACAGTCGGCCACGCAGACGGTATTTTAGTTAGTATGTTAGTATTTTATTGTGCTGTCTCTGTGGCCGACCCCTTTACAGTCGGCCACACAGACGGCAATTTTGCCACGTTGTCACGCCTGGTATTAGTTAGGGTGCTAATGACCTCGATGTTGACGCGCCCTAAAGCCGGAAAAACAACAACAACAACAACATCTTCCATGTCTCGATGCTGCAGGGCTCTTCCTCTATGGTAAGCAGTGGTTTTTCTCCTATTCAAATATTTAATGTATTAGCTTTTTAATGTCTTTGTTTCCTAACAATACAATTTTTTTATATAAATGTTCAGTTCCTGGGTGACTGATCTTCATTCGGCATCTTTCGATTTCTGTTCAGTTTGCAAGATTTTATCAAAATCCTTAGAGAAGTTTGTGAGAAATTAATTTTATCTATTTACAAGAGTTGCTCATATAGTATTAGATTGGACCGATTAAATATATAGACAGTATAAAAACCTAACCTGAAGGTTATGTGATGCTTGTATATTGATGGACTGATTATAATTATAAATAACTCAGTTTGTTTGATCCAAACTTATATGGTTTATTTTATATTATTTGAATCTACTAGGGATCACAATGAAATTGGTTTCTCTCAGAAGATGCAGGTTCGTTTTTTGGCAATGATTATCTCGAGCATTCAATCTACTCATCTACGCTGATAACTCACATCTCTCAAGTCCTTATCTCCATAGCAACTTATAACTTATTGCTTTTCTCTCTAAGAGTATATATATTATTAATTTCTATCTACTCTCAGGAAACAAAAATATAATTTTCTTATGAAAATATTTCTGTTCTGTCACAGTTAGTTGGATCCTCCAGAAGGAGGCATACTAAGCCATTGTATCTGAGGTAGGATGGCCAGTTCCTTTCCCCTGGGACGTACAATTTAACATAGATTCCGGACCACAGAATGCCCTAGCGTAGTACATATGTTGAAATACAAATCTTAAAAATTCTTGTCCGCATCGGGATTTGAATACGTGATTGTAGTCGGATTTTTTTAGGAGCTAACACAGACAGGCTCAGGGGGCCCCTACCAGCAACACAAAACAAAAAGAAGGTCATCTACGAGGGCTATCCAGAAAGTAGATTACGTTTTGGAATAAAAAATAAACAAAGTATAGGAAACAAATTTTATTATATACAGATGAAAGCCACACTCAAATACTACTTTTCTACATAGTCACCATGCAAATTAAGGCATTTATCGTAGCGATGTACGAGCTTGGAAATTCCTTCGTCGAAAAATTCGGCCGCCTGCGCCTTCAACCACTTCGTTACCTCTTCTTGCAGCTGTGCGTCGTCATCAAAACGCTGCATAGCCAGCCACTTCTTCATTGCTGGGAATAGGTGGAAGTCGCTCGGTGCCAGGTCGGGACTGTACGGCGGATGAGGAAACAACTCCCACTTAAAAGATTCAAGAACTTCACGAGTGACATTTGCCGTGTGGGGCCGGGCGTTGTCGTGAATCAACAAGATCTTAGAGCTCAACATTCCTCTGCGCTTGTTTTGAATTGTTATTCTGAGTTTTTGGAGAGTTTGGCAATACCTTTGAGAGTTTATTGTCGTGCCTCTTTCCAGGAAGTCCACCAAAATCACACCTTTTCTGTCCCAAAAAACAGTCGCCATCATCTTCCTTGCCGACATTGTTTGCATGCATTTCTTGGGTTTTTGGGGAGAACTTGTGTGCCCCCACTGCATTGATTGCAATTTCGTTTCACAGTTCACGTGTTTCACCCATGTTTCACCCATGTTTCGTCACCAGTAACGATGCGATCGAGTAAAGAGTCACCATCCTTATGGTAAGCGTCCAAAAAGTTCAACGCTTCAGCCATTCGCTGATTTTTGTGGTCCTCTGTCTAGATTTTTGGAATCCATCTTGCACAAAACTTGTGGTAACCAAGCTTTTCGCTGATGATTTCGTGCAACAAACTTCGCGAAATTTGTGGAAAACTCAAAGCAAGTTCCGTTATTGTGAACTTTCGATTTTCACGGACTTAAGCATCGACCTTTTCGACAAGTTCGGCAGTCACTATGCTGGGTCTCCCACTTCGATCTTCGTCGTGAACATTGGTTCGGCCATTTTTAAATCTTATGACCCACTGACGCACTCCACCTTCAGTGATAATGTTGTCCCCATACACTTCACAAAGCTGCCGATAGATTTCCATCGGTTTACAGTTTTTTGCAGTCAGAAACCTTATTACTGCACGCACCTCGCAGCTCGCGGGATTTTCAATTAACGCAGACATTTCAAACCGTCACAGTATCTGAACAGAGCACAGCACGAACCTCTCACTAGCACGGCTAGATGCCGACTGAGCTGCGCAACGCTCTGACCCCAAGATGGCCGCGCTAGCCCCGTCCCTAGCGGACACAGACGAAAACGTAATCTACTTTCTGGATAGCCCTCGTATATGGTCTGAGGGCCCAAAATATTTTTTTTGCACCGGGGCTCTTGTTGAACTAGCTACGCCACTGAGCGCAGAAACCACTTTTTTCCCCACTAATTACATGTGAACTGTCAGGCTGCTCCATATTTGTTATACATCCAATATATTTCTTTCCTACGTACATAAAATGTTTTACAATTAAACTGGTAGCATTTAATGATAATTGGTTACTGTCCAAAAAACTGTTAAATCGGGTTGAAAATACGGCTAGCTGTGTCCTTGTCAATTTAAGGAAAAGTGTACCCGAAAGCCATAAAATAAGTAACAAAGTTGTAATTGGTGCCAAAACATACGATTACGCACATTACTGCCTATGCATTAATAGACATCTTGAGCCGTCTGTGACGTTTTTATAGTCAAAATTTGGTGTGGCAGCTTATTTCTTTACTCATAATCCACTAAGCATCATGGAAGGTTAGTAGTCATTCTGGTCCAAGTTGCCTTTCAACCTAAATATAACAAGATTAGGCACATTGCTGACTTGGCGGCAATAGATATCTTGATATACAGTTGTGAAAACCTGATATTCAACTGCACAGGTACCAAATATATTTTAATTATGTGCTTCAGTGCCAGATGAAGTAACATAATAATAAAAAAAATCTTTAGCTCCCAGCAGCAGATGAGTCAGCATAATGAGACACATTAACGTTTGATACTGTGAAAAAATAGGCTAAATCAATTCAGCAGTATTCAGGTAATGCTAGATTATTCGTAAAATAAATGTCGTAATATCTTAAGACATACGTTAAATTTTAACTTTGACCCCAAGCTTTCAAATTCTGAAAATCCATTCAAAATCTGTATTTTCTGCGCAATGTTGGGATAAACAGAGACATTCCAGATACATTTTTATGTATGTGGTATGTATTAATGGAGTCAATGTTTCAATTTTCCAGCAGCAACATTAGCAGATGTAATTACATTGAAATATGACCTGGACTTAAGTGAAAACTGACATTCCGGGAAGTTCTGTCATTACCGTGATGCCACAGTCTGATGATGATCCTTATTGAATTTGACAAAACAAATCGAAACAAGTCTCAGAAGTTTTTGAATCCAACATATGTTAAAATTCAGGTAAAAGTAAGATACCTGTGTATTTTTGTTTTGCCCAAACTAAGATAATTCTTTCCTGTTTAAAATGAAATACTCCATTTTAAAATGTGTGTTTAACGTGTGTTGCTGCAACCTTTTTCAAAACTGTTGGGCAGTACTATGCAGTAGTACATTACCTGTAAAGGATAATTTCATCTTTTGAGTTTAAGAAGTTTTAGAAACATTTAAAAATTTCAGAGAATTTTACAGATACTGTATATATAGTATTTCTGTAAAATTCTCTGAATTTTTGTCTATATGTATCATATATGTCAGGTAGGGTTGCCAGATACCTGGGACATTTCTGGGATTAAAAAGTATTTTAGTGGTATGTTTCTAGAGTGAACAAAATGAAAAATGATAAAAAAATATATTTTAAGTATAAATATGCTATTTAACACCTGTATAATCTCTTTTAGGCTTTTTTATACGAGGGTGAGTCAAATGAAAAACCTTAAATTTATAATAAAAAATCGAAATTTCGCACCGTTATCCTGTAAGTGGGTAAGTGTGCTTCAAGCAGTGTGCAGAATGGCCTGTAGGTGGCAGCATAGTGCAGATGCACAAATACCGTCACAGTATCAGTATAAAGATGGCTGCCCCACTTGAGACTTGCACCAGGGAAGAACAGCGTTCTGTTATTCGGTTTTTTAGTAGTGAAGGTGTGAAACCTATTGAAATTCATCGAAGAATGAAGGTTCAGTACGGTATTGCATGTTTGTCACAGCAGCAAGTCTACGAATGGAGTAGGAAGTTAGCAAATGGTGTGACTTCAGTGGAAGATGACCCTTGTCCAGGTCAGGCACAACGAGCTGTGACTCCACAGAAGATTGCAGCAGTTGAAGCCATAGTGATGGAAAACCGCCAAGTGACACTGAATGACATTGCAGCATGTTTAAAGATTAGTCATGGTTCAGCTCACCACATTGTGCATGATGTGCTCCAGTTTCACAAAGTGTCTCCAAGATGGGTGCCACGGCAGCTGACTCCTGAAATGAGAGAACGACGTGTTGATGCTTGTGAAGAACTTCTTTGGTGCTTTGAACGAGAAGGTGATGGTTCCTTGCAAGAATCATTACTGGGGACGAAACCTGGGTTCACTTCCACCAACCGGAAACGAAGAGAGCGAGCAAGGAATGGCGCCATTCCTCATCACCAAAACCAAAGAAGTTTCGAACAGAACCATCAGCAGGGAAGGTTATGCTGACTCTCTTTTGGGACGAAAAAGGCGTCATTTTGGAGCATTTCATGCCTAGAGGGACCACTGTAACCAGTGCATCATACACAGATCTCCTAAAAAATCATCTTCAGCCTGCAATCAAATCAAAGTGACATGGATTGCTGTCTTCAGGTGTCTTTTTGCATCATGACAATGCAAGGCCCCACACTGCCCGTACAACAGTTGCAACAATCACAGACCTGCATTTTGAGTGTTTTCCTCATCCAACATACTCACCAGACCTTGTCCCAAGTGATTTCCATATGTTTGGACCACTCAAAGAATCAATGGGAGGAAAGAAGTTCCATTCTGATGAAGAGATACGTCACACGGTGCATGAGTGGTTGCGCGAACTACCAAAAGAAATTTTTTCTAAAGGAATTTATGCACTTTGTAAGCGCTGGAGGACTTGCATTGAGTGTGGGGGAGATTATGTTGAAAAGTGATACAGCAAAATTAACATCAATCAAAATGAATCTTTATCAACTGCTTTTATTAAAAAAATATTTGTCACTAGATTTTAACTTTTCACAAGTTTTTCCCCACTACTGCTTTGCAAAATTGATAAAATTTCCCAGCAAGATTCTTCAAAATTGATTGAGTTTGCAGTTCAGCCTTCATCGAATCCATGGACATTCTGTTTCACTCTTTAGTCCATGAATTGTTCAGTGGGCTAAAACTTCTTTAGCAAAAGGCGTTGCTTGTTGGACTTGACAAAAAAAAAAAAAATCTATTTTCTTTAAATTTACAAAGTCATTAAAAATGTTTGTTCTAATGAAATTGACTTGGGTTTTATCGTTTGGCAAGTCTTTTGGAAGGACCTCAAAATCACCAGACGTGTGAACTCTGTATAAAGGGAATCAATGTTAACTGCATGTAGAATTTTCAGAATCTCAGGAAATTCAAAGAGTATTTTGTAATGCCACAGTGTGAGTTACATATGAAACATTAATTTTAAATTAAACCCCAACACATATATGTGTTACAGTTTCAATTCCTCTGATTTAAGTGACAAAAGCTCAAACTTTTTGTAAATTCCATACTCCTGCTGTGAGCACGGAATGCTTGGCTTGGCCTCTTCGCCACCGTGGTGAATGAGTTTGAGAAAAAAACTAGTATATGGGAATTTTGGGACAGTAACGCATAATTACTGGACACAGAACCAAAAAAAAAAAAAAAAATCCGGTACATTCCCAGATTTGCCGGCCATCTGGCAACTCTAATGTCAGGTGAGGCCTACTACTTATCCTAAAAAGTACAACATACCACTTTGGTTCTAAAATTTTTCATAATTTATTTTCTAAAAATCCATTACTTGGAACAATGTGAGTGAATAAAAATGATAAATAAAACTAGGTTGGAACTGTTGAAATGTTATAAATTCTTAATTGAATCTTCTTTAAATTCAAATTTTGCTGTCAAAAAGTATGTTTAGAAGCTTTTATGAAGATTTTTGTGTGTGATAAATTGAAATGTCTTCCGATTGGAACCATAGGAGAGTGAAATGTACTGACTACATATCCCCAAAAAAATGATATATAAGACTAGCAAAAAAACAGAATTTGTTCAGGTTGGGAATAGGAGTGCTCATTTTAAGGTTCTGTTTCAAAGTGAAGATGTTTCCAGTAGTGACTGTGTTCTAAATGCTTTGACCAGATATCAAACATGACACTAACTGAACTTCAAAGAGAAGTCTCTGATGGTGTGGATGATGAAGATTTTGTATCTGTAGCAGAAGAATTAAACTCCCTGAATCAGTCAGTTGTAGGGATAGGTATTAGTCCCATTAATAATCCATGGTCAGTGTAGTCAAGCCATAAGCTATATGCATAAAAAAAGCGCATGGAAATTACTGAAGCCGCTGAGTACACCAAAAAAAAAAAACTGACCAAACCTCTTCAATGCTGAAATTTCATCTCTAGAAGAAAGAGAACCTAAAAAATACTGTGAAACTTTCCAGGAATTTATGTTAAACATCAAACTATCAATTTTGCCAGCGTCCTTTTCAGTGGCACAAGTTTTGCTTCACATTCCATATGCAACGAAACAAGAACATTGAAGGCTAAAAAGGGGAGTGTTTGGAAAAGTGGATCCCTATTATAGCCACACTAAGAATGAAGTTGATGTTTATGTTACACAGTCATTTTATCTGAAAGATAAATGGGACTCTTCTCACCAGAGCGCCAGCAAAAAAGATACTATCACTATAAGAGTTGCAGGAGAAAAAGTGGCAAAAGTGAAAAGATACATGACCCGCAGTATTAAGGAATCTTTGCCATTTATAAGAAAGAACATCCTGTATTCCACGTTAGAAGATTAATGGAATTAAAGAAAAAGGAAATGGCTCTAGTCTCTCTAAATTACAAGGAAAGGAAAAATGACTCTTAACCCACCAAAGTTGAAAGCTGCGATGAGTGAAAAAACATATATGACGATCTATATAGAACACATAATATTTCAGTTTTATGCCTTATTCATGCCATAGGAAACGAGTCGTTTGATTTGGGAGGTGTGCACATGCCGAAGTTTAGATTAAAATTTTATGTTTTTATGCAATCCACACCGAGAAAGAGATGTCTGTTTATGTGTGTATTGTGCCAGTTTTGAACTCTGCATGGTAATGTTGCAGAAATTACTGGCAGGCTTGACATATGACCCTTTGGTTGGCCACATGAAGTCTTTAGTTGTTTTGTGATACATAGCAAGAATGTTGTGACTACCCTGCAAAGGTAGGTCTCTCATTTCAGACACTTGACCTAGAATACACAGAAGATGACTCTTGTGAAGATACATATGCAACATGGGAAGAAAAGAAACTCATTGAGAAAACTGTTGCCATCGATACCTTCATTGATGAACTTGGGAAATGGATAGTGAAAGCAACAACACACCTACATCTGAAGAAATAGCAACAACAACACATTGTAGAAGTGAGGGGATATATAGAGGTTGAACAGCTATGTTTTGTACTTCACTTTGATTTTGTTGAGAACTGGCCAGTGATCCTGCCACAAGAAGTATAGGGATATCAATGGAGTAAAGACCAAATTTTAATTTTCACAAGTCGCATGTTGTCAAAACAAGAACACAAACGTTGCAGTTATAAGTGGTGGTGATATGTAAAATTCAACAACAGCTGCAATCATAGCCAGAAAAGATAATAATTATTTCTGATGGTGCTCCTAGTTACTTAAAAAATCGTTACCAACTGTGTGAAGTAAATAAGTCGCCTGTGCCAAATAGGGATTGGCATATTTGAATTTTTTATTATTATTAAATAAATCTTAAGGCTGTCGCCAAAAAAGTAACAGCACTGTTCCAAAGATAAAGTACTTTTAAGTTTTTTTAAAAAAAATGAAAATAGCATGTGTGAAATGGGGCCTGGGACGCCTTCTTTGACTGCCTATATCTCGGATCAGTAATTATTTGGGTAAAACAAAAATGTACAAGTATCTTTCTTTTACCTTAATTTTAACATATGTTAAATTTAAAAACTTGTGACACAATGGAGGCAAGATTTCTTCTTCACCTTCCTGAATTGATATGGACTATACCTTCTAGTTTATTTATGAACTATAATTTTCGCCAGAACATGTTTCTTGATGCTGATTACCTATTTCCATAGTTAATTTTAGTTTATCTCCTCAAATAAGAAATTTTTTGGTGTTGCGCTGAAGTATAGTTGCGAGTGGTTAGTGTACAGATAATAGTTAGAGTGATGTAAGACGCCAACCACATTGTGTGTGGCAGCTATCTCATTCTTTTGTTGAAGGGTTATAGCAATGAATATTTCGGGACTTAGCCCTTCGTCAACAGGAGAACATTTGAAATAATTCTGTGAGACCGTATCCTGCACCACCCTCCCTCCGTGATGTTCTCCTGTTGACGAAGGGCCAAGTCGCGAAATATTAATTCTTTTCCTGTTCTTGTGTTTTTTTTGTGTGTTCACCTCACGAAACCATCATCTAAGGTAAGTGGTGATTCATTTCACTTATATATATACAAAAAAACCACCATTTACCTTTGATGATGGTTTCTTGGGGTGAACACACACACAAAAAAAGCACAAAAACAGGAAATGAATATATATATATGGAAAGAACTGATAAAATACACCCAACACTCACCAAAGTTGAAGGGAGGAGGGCAGCAGCAACACAAAACAACACACAAACAAAGAAAATACATATTTCGGGTTAAACCCCCTTTTTCAAGTTAACAGAAGTAAGTGGCTGGGCTTGCGCAAGACTTGCGTTCAAGCTATATTTATATATATACTGTGAGGGAGTCTCTAACATCACCCACCTCCCATAATGTTCTCCTGCTGATGAAGAGCTCGTCCCGAAAATTTCTTTATCAGTTGTATTTTTGTCTTTTCTGTGTGTTTGTGCCCCACATCCATCATCTAAAGGTAAGTGGTGACTCATTTCCATATCCTAATTTAGTCCCTTTTTGGTACTTAGCACCTCTGATTTCATTGTCTACTATATATATATAAAACTAAGGAAGGATAGGGAAATATGACCCAACACTTACCACAGGTGAAGGCGGCTGGGACGACGAACAAAAAATAAACACAAGAGAAGCGCAATATTTCGGCCTACAGCAGCCTTAAACGTGCAAAAGGTGAAGCACCAGGCGGCGTCACATGTGTACACATAGACGGCCGACAGGATTCACCTGGTGCTTCACCTTCTGCACGTTTAAAGCTGCTGTAGGCCGAAATATTGCGCTTGTCTTGTGTTTGTTTTTTGTTCGTCGTCCCAGCCGCCTTCATCTGTGGTAAGTGTTGGGTCATATTTCCCTATCCTTCCTTAGTGAGGAAATGAGCCACCACTTACCACAGATAATGTTTGGGGGGCATGAACACAAAATTGTGCAATTTGTTTATGTTTTTGTGTTTTTACGTGTTCATCTCGTCCTCCTACCTTCATCTGTTGTAAGGGAAGAATTTTTTGGAATTCAAGCCTTAAAGGGAAAAAGTATCATTGGTTCTATAATGCATTTTTGTGTCATGAGTCATTTATCTCCCATCATACCTAACCAATATAGATAAATGAGGTATCATATTAAAGAGTAAGGTTTCCACCTTAGTAACATTATATTTTAAGAAAGGTATTTTTGCAATACGACACTTAAAGGGGAAAAATGTCAATATTTCTAAAATGCGTTTTTTTGTGTCTCGTGCCATTTATCTTCTTGGATGTATAACCGAAATCGATAAATGGAGTAGAATTGTGAAGATTAGTGTATCAGCTTTGGTGACATCATATACTAAGAAAGAATTTTTTTTGGAATTGAACCCTTAAAGGGAAAAAGTATCAATGGTACTTTAAACGCATTTTTGTGTCACGAGCCATTTGTCTCCAATAATATATAACCGATAACCAGTAATATATACCTTCCATCTGACTCTCCAAAAACACCTTATGGATCTTTTCCCTGTAATATACCTCGCTGCAAAACCTGCAACATGCATCCTCCCACTACTACATTTTCCAACCCTGTCACAGGGGAAAACTTTCCCATCACTGGACATTGCCACATCCTCCACTACACACATCATATACCAGCTAACTTGTCGCCATTGCACGAGTTCTTATATAGGCCTGACTAAACAACAACTCTCGACCAGAATGAATGGCCACGGACAAAACAGTTCACACCTGCAATTTATATCTTCTCATACCCGAAGATGCTAACTACCACAACTTCAATGACTGTTTCACCGTAAGAGCAATCAGAGTTTTCCCCGAAACTACCGCCGCCTCAGAACTTCACAGATGGGAACTTGCTTACCAAAACATCCTAGATACCAGACAGCCACCTGGCCTCAACCACAGATAAAATTCCTTTCCTTGACGCATCACTCGTTATTAGTAGGATTAGTAGTAGCATTCTTGTCATTTAATTAATTACCTTATTTTATTTTTCAAAATTTATCCATCCATATTTATTTACTTAATTCCCCCCCCCCCTTTTTTTGTATATTATTATTTCCACCACCATCTGCAATTTACATATTTGTATACAATATCTCAGTCCCACCGCCACACTCACGTTTACATCCCCAATTGCATTGGAAGTTTTTGTGATCAACAGTATTTTTGGCTATCCTGACTAAATGGAAATCTTGTTGAGCAATAATAGAGTGAAAAGATTTTTAAAATATGGAGTAGTTCAGGCTCACTTTATTGCAATGTCTATTCAACCTTAAAAAAATTCTCTTGGTAGCAATGTCCAGCAATCCTTAAAGGAAAAGAGGATTTTTGCGGTATGTAAACATGTGATTTGACGGCAATCTCACACTACTACACTGAGCTATGCTAACCCCACTCCACATTAGGGCCGCATTTAGGCATAGGCTACCTTGGCTGTAGCCTAGGGGCCTGCACCAAATGCAAAATAATATAAACACGTGCAAAGAAAGTAATCTATTTCCGAAAACAATGTTCACGCATGCACAGTTCAATCCTTTGAAGTATGGGTGTATTGTAAAATAACATTTCAGTCCACCTATTACGAAAAGTAACTACATTGTGGCTCAACGATTAGGACTTATAACCTTTGTAATATAAATTTCAGTAACAAAAATTCCCTAGCCTTCATGTCCAAATGGTTAGGTAAGATAAATTTATTTTGTATACAATGTAAATAACGAGTAATGGTGGGAGGTCCAAGTTTTAATGTTTTTTTGAAAGTAAGTATTCATAAAAAAAAAAAAAAAATTCTTTTATAATTTATAGGTGAATTCTAAATACTCCTATTTTTCAGTTCATTTTTATTTAATTTGTTGTTTTAAACCACTTTTTATTTCTTTTAAAACTTTATTTTAGCATTCAGGAACACGACCCCTAGGTGTGGTGTGGGAAGGCTGCGATTAGTGGAGTGTTGTTTACTCTATGTCTTCCTGTTGACACAAGTGTGTGAATGTTCAGTATTCTGTTGTTAATCTTTCTCTGTTGTGTGGTTTGGTGATCTTAATAATCTATCATTTTTTATCTTAATATGAGGCCTACTCTTACATATTGTTCTTAAAAATTACGCGGACTTTTGCTGAGGGAGTTTGTTTGCAGTAACATAGCTACAATAGGCAGCACCTTAGCTGTTGATCGCCAATCAAAAAATTGAACGTACTAGTATAACTTGCTAACCCTGTTGACTTCAGTTTCTGAAACGATACAGAAAGTACGTTTCAAACTTTCGTTTCTTCAGTATCTTCGTATGTTTTTACTGTCCAGTATTTTGAATTAAAAGGTTATTAATTTAATAATATGTAATCAATATTGCTTTATATATACATACATAAAGGGCCCGTACCACAGTTATAGCCTAGAGGCCTACAGATCCTATAGGGCCCACATCACAGGTAGATTCCAGGGGCCCACATATCCTAAATGCGGCCCTGCACCACATCGTGCATTTAGTAGTTCAGATCAGCCAGAAAATACCATAAGTTGTCATAATTTAAAACATCTTTTAGCCCATGAGGTTACAAAACTTCTTCCCTTATAAGCAAATTTGCCAAAATGTAACCAGAAAAAAAGATTGCTGTTGATTGCTTTCATGTCTGTTCTAATTACCACATCAGATCAAATCCTTCTTGGTAGTGCCCCTACCAGCACCATACAGTTCTTCTCACATTCAATGGCCATATGTAACATACTGACTTCATGGAAACCTAATTAATCTGTCAGTCACATATTTCACTTTGGCCAGCTCTCATGTGGAATAAATTGACATAATTCCTTTCAAAGAGTGAACATGTTCGTAGTATTTTTTGACCCTTACTTGGGATTACAATTGAGATGGAACTTTTAACCTTAATGATCATTATGGTAGCCATATTTCTAGATGCATCTAGTCCTCTTTTCCTTTGTTGCTGGCTGCTACCGCTTTGGCATCACCTTGATTCCTTGTGTGCCTAAAATGACCAATTTTTTCCTTGCCAGAGGATGAAGATGGTGCATGTGAACACTCTGTAAGAACCAAGCTTATGGTGGGGTGAGTGCATAAACTTGAATCTCAACTGTGACCGTGCATACCTAAGGTGTTACAGTTATGACTTAGCTTTTAACACAGTCGCCACCGTAGTTTTAACCAAGAAACTAAGGAAAGGTGAAAGTTCAATGATGATTCTTCAGTTCTGGTATGATGAATATATTCTTTAAAAATGTTACAAAGTCAGAATTCTGCACAGGCAATCAGACAACCTTTCCAAATCTATTTCACAGATTAGACTGACCATTCGAGCACGACCAAACCCCACGCTACCACTATTTCTTAACTACCTGAATGCTTCAAAATAAATCTTCCACCCATGATGACAAAAATTCAACCGATACTAAGCAAATTAGCAATTTGCTGCGCCACGAGCCCAGAGCTGGCCACCTTACTACATAATGCATCTATACCGACTAACTGCTGCTTCTTGAATGGGGCGAGAGTAGGTTCTGGAGGGGGTATTTATAGGATCGCCGCTTCTTGGACCGTGAGAACTTCCTTATCTTGATTATCCCAGGGACTTTATCAGATAGCTGATCAGTTTCAGACAAATGTTACGAAATCTAATTTGATCATGACAGTAAAAATCATCCTAGCTCTCTGAAATTTTGGTAGTAGAAAGATATTGTTACAAACGTCAAATTAAGTCATTATAAAAAATTTTGTAACTTTAATAGTTTCGCCAGAAAAGAGTCATAAAGATGTGATTGCCATAACTTCCGAAATATTGCTCCTATTGAGCTGAAACAATGCCCATCTATTATCCGATATCAAATAAAGAATTTTACCTAATTTTGAAAGTGGTCTAAAATTCGAAAACAAAATTTAATGTCTTGAAATATTTCGAATATTGACTTGAAAATAACTGTAAACAAATTTCCCTAATGAAAAACTATTACTGTAAAAATTTGGAATCTCTAAGTCTATTCCCTGATTTATTACGAATTTTCTAAATTTCACTCCTCACGAATGCCGAACGATCGCGTCATCTCGTCCAAGCGATTTTCTCGCGCCAAAACCCATTTCGCTTTATTACAATCAAATGCTTTAATATTTTGAAATAGAACTTTTCCAGAAATCTTTATATTTAAAAAACTTTGCTCTGAATATAATTTCTTTTCATGAATCCCTGAAAAAGACTAAAATATCTAACTTTTTCATTAATCACATGTCTGTGTATATCAAATTATATTCAAAAACGGTCTTTAGAATGTATAAATCTCTCTAAAATTTTAATATGTTATTTAAACCGAAATTACGATGCTTTCTATCTATCACTTGATTTCTTAACTGTTTTCTGATAGCTAAATACTTCGAGTTTAGAGTGAAAAATTACATGATAAAATTCTAAACTGGCAAATCACTTTTAAACATATTCAGACTCTATCTTTTAACAATAAAATTAATCATCTTCTGGCTATCTATTTACTTAAACATCTTTTGAACTAAAGAAATATATTGATTTAGTGAAATTAAACGAAAGTCAAATACTACCTATTCAAATCTAAGGTTAAGTTTCTTAGCAGCTGTTTAAATGAATTTAACTATTGAATTTACTGTTCATACTTGAATAAATGCTTGTATAGGACATATTACTGGGAAATATTATCAAAATTGACTATAAAGATGACTTTAAAAGGGTGGTATCATATACTTCAACTGAACTTGCTATCTCAGCAACTAATTTCGTTAGCGAAATTCCAAGATGTGTTACAACTCCTACTTTGTTGTGATTGATTTCTCCCCGATCATTTTGTTTCTATATTTACTGTGACTCTGCATGCCATAGTGCTGGACAAAACATTTTCCCTATTCCTTCTGGTACTGCGATTTCCTTCAGCAGGTAGTTTCCTTTCTTGTGCGGTGGTGCTACAGGCTCTATATGTCAATACTATTCTCATGACTACAGGCTCTATATGTCAAACTATTCTAAGGACTAAAGTAGCTGGGCCATGCTGGCTAGATGGAAACATCCAACTTCATCTCAAGCAACATGTTCTTGTATGAGCTTGAAGTGATCCCACTTCTGATTTCAGAGAAGCAGATGAAACATTTCCTTTGGGCTGTGTGAATTGATGAAGACTAATACCAGATTCACTTGCTTTATTGTCACAGCTCTCCATCTACAACCACCCACTCGATACCAGTCTATCAGCGTTATGTGAATGTCTTCATAGTGTCCTCCTTAAATGCTCTTCGGTCTATCACTAAAAGGATCACTGCTGTGCCTGCTGTTCACCTCTTCATAGTCTGGTAGCATAAGTCGGCACTGCCCAAAGTGTTCTTATCAATCATCATGTGGAGCTGTTGCTGTTGCCATCGCTCTGATCCTGACATATTTATTTTTGAATCCTTGCAATTTGCTTGTAAACACAGATGAGGCATTATTTTTTAAAAATTGTGGAGCTATATGTACATCTGGTCCTTTGAATCCTATCACTTTTTGATGATATTTTCATCTCCTCGGTTATTTATTGCTTCAGCAGTTGTGGTGGTTCATGAACTAGATTTAAGTTTCCTGGATGGCTATTATATAATAAAATTTTAACCTTGTATAGTAATTATGCTGTAAATCCTTAAAAGTGGTATTAGATCTGAAAGTTTCTCCCTTTTTTGTTGCAGTCTGGAGAGTTTGTGGTGATGAAGAGTGAATTGGGATTGGACTTTCCTTCTCTTTGGAGAATTGATGGCAAAACTTTACTGCAGAAGTATGAAGTCTTTGAACAGAATGGGAAGAAACTGTACAAGAATATCTCAACAGTAAGACAGACACATTCTATTAGCATAAATTCTTGAATTTTCGCATACAAAGTATCTGTTCTTAGTAATTAAAAAAGTAAAGGAAAACATTTAGGAATGAATAGATATAAAATATATTGACACTGTTAATAGATATATTTAATCTTTGGATTTATGAACTAGCCATTGCATTATCGATTAACGTTCTGTTGCATCTGTGTTATATCTCTCTTCCCTCTCTTGTTCAGTCATATTTCTAGCAATATACATACTCAATACAGTTAACACTTCCTTTTTGTTTATGCTATAAAACTCTTGGTGTAGTCACATTTTTACCTAAAATCTTCCATTATTTTAATATTCATCATTTTCTTAAAAATTATTGTATAAAAAATTAATATCGTCATCCCCCCATACAGCCATGTATGACATTTTTTCACCTCTCTACCTCTATTCACCACTCTTTTCCATATTTCTGTTTCAATCCAGGTTTCTTTTTTGTGTACATTGCTTCACTGAATTACCTGTGCACCTCTTGGCCTCTTTACTTCAACAGTAGCTTCTGTCATTACTGTTGGCATCCTCTTTATGTGTCCATATTACCTTAATTTATTCTTCACCTCTCATTCACATTCTCAGATGCAATATCATTTCTAACATCCTCATTCTCACCCTTCCTCACCTCATTTTTCCTATCACACTTCTCAAGAACTTCATCTCTCTCTGGCTTGAAGTTTAGTCTCCTCTCTCTTTGTAAGTTTTAGGATATTTCCTTAAACTTCATTGGGATATTTTTCTTCCATCTCCTAAATAGTTGAAGCAGTCTACAATTTCAAGGTTTTTGTCTGCCAGTCTTTATATTGCAGTATTAGACAAATAGTTTATTTAACATAATTGGGGAATATCCTTAAAATCGTTTGCTGCTAAAGAACAAGTCAATTAGATTGCTTGTGCAATTCTTAACTGTAAAGCACTTTTTAGATCGATTCTAAACCATTTTCGTTAAAGACATAAGATTCAAATAAGGTTGTTTTTCAGTCGTAATGAATTTTGTTGCATTCATTTCCACCAAGAAAGCAGAAAATGATGATCATTTTAAGGTATTTTTTGTATGCTTTTAACATTTATTTATGGAGATATTGAAAAAATAAAGAATTTGAACTTTTCAGATAAAAGAGCTTGGGAGATAAAAGTGTGCTTAAATGAGAGAGAAAAATTGCTTTAATAACAATAATATAACATTTCAAAGGTAACTTGAAATTTAAAGTAAGAAATTCTAGTGTCGACATGTGATGGCATCACCATGTGTGACTTTTAGAAATTAATAGCTCTTAAATGAGAATAATTACAAGAAAATTTGTCATGACTGAAAAGATTGGGAATAAATTAAATTAGGACATATTAAAATTTCGGGAAAATCTGAGTAAAATTAGCGTACCACGAGAATTTTGGTAATTCGCCAGAGAACAGTACTTCTCCCGCAGAAAAACACCATTGCTCTACGACAATTCAGCAAAATATTAGCCAAGGCTATAAAAAGCCAGCCAGCATTTCCTTGGGGAGGCAGTTGCCAGCAGTATTTGATCAATCTAGTAGGGGCCTGTAATGTCACCATAAGAACAAATCTCTAGTCAACATGCGGGTGATAGAATTTGGATGGTGCGTTAGGGACTTATAAAATTTCCATACTAGGCTATGACGTCGTCTAACGTTTGGTGGTCGGGGATAGACAACCACTAATATTATCATGAACTGAGATGATTTTCTTAAGTTCTCACCAACTATGGGAGAGTGGTGAAAACTTTATCGAAGTTGTCGGCTTCAGTGAGCAAGTTGAATCTATCTGCTGTCCAAGCTACCAATTTTTCAGAATATACAGTTTCTTATGAAGTGAACTTTTTATTTGACTGTACAACCTCTTACAGGTTAAATTAACAGCTTGGCGGCCGATTTAAAGAAAACTAGCAATTTACGGGTCCAATTTAGGTAGTATAAACTGTATCAGTATCTAAGAACGCAGTTTTTCTTGGCATTGAGAATATAAAAATTGTTCTCGGGTGACTAGCCGAGTTAAAGGAGTGTTATAATTATACTTACAATCACACAATATTTTAGTGATCTGCTTCGCTGTCGCCATCTTCTGGTCAAGTGCGGTTGAGAACGTGTGATGTTGTTGAGCCAGCCCTGACTCCTGCTGCTATGCTGTGATTTGTCAGCTCTGGAGCCGTGGATCCATCATGGCATTGAATCGAGTTGCAACGAGACTTGACCCCTACTATAACAGGTTCCAGAGCTGACCAATCACAGCTTTGGCGCAGGAGTCAGGGCTGACTCAACAACATCTTACATTCTCGAGCGCACTTCACCAGAAGATGGCGATAGCGAATCAGATCGCCGAAATATTGTGTAATTATAAGTGTAGTTATAACACTCCTTTAACTCGGCTATTTACCCGAGAACAATTTTTGGGTCGACATCAGTCACAGCTTACGCTAAATCTTGAAGAAACTCCCTCATCAGTAGAGCATGACACAATAACTGATACCTTTACTCGAAGATGTCATAGTTCTTTAAACCGGCCACCATGCTATAAGTTTACCGTGTAATAGCTAACAGGTCATACACATATGGAAGAAAGTCACTGTAGTTACTAATTTGAATATATTTTGAAAGTTTGATGAAGTTAACCCCTTACTGCATACTGGGACATACAGCGTGTGGCAAAAAGATCTGACGGTTTTAAAGTATAAACAACATGAAAAATAAAAGTGATAAGAAATATTTTATTGCTTATTACAGAAGGCTGTTCATGTAAATTAATGAAAACAACATCAGAACAACCAATTTCATCCATTTAAGATGTGAAGATAACGTCCTGTAAATGAAGTCCGCCTTTGACCAAGAATTCTTCCAGCCTTACAGTGAAGCTGTTCAACACCTGCTCTAACATTGCATGAGGCAGGTTGGCGATTTGTTGGCATATGGCTACTTTAAGTTCGTCCAGTGTGTGGCATTTGTTTGTGTAAACTTTTGCTTTAAGGAGCCCCCACAAGAAAAAATCACAAACGCTAAGGTCTGGAGAACGAGCTGGTCATTCAATGTCCCCAAAACGCGAGATCACCCGACCTTGAAACTCGCTTCTCAAAACATCCATAACCTCATCGGCTGTATGGGCAGTTGCCCCATTCTGCTGGAAACATATCCTCCTCGCACTAAACGATTTCTCTTAAGTTCAGGGATCAGGAAGTTTTTCAACATCAACAAATAATGTTGCAAATTGACCGTAACGGTTCGAGCACCCTCTTCAAAGAAGTATGGCCCAATGACACACCTTTTCGTTACACCACACCACATGATAATCTTAGGACTTTGCAGAGGACGTTCATGCAGTTGTTCCGGATTTGTAGCCGACCAATAACGAAAGTTCTGTTTGTTTACATAACCATCCAGATGGAAATGTGCCTTGTCGCTCATCATTAAACATTTTTCATCAGTCAACATATAAATAATTTCTTCTGCAAATGTTTTACGCTTTGCGTAGTCATTAGGATTTAACTGCTGGACAATAGCCATTTTGTACGGGTGGAAGTGCAGTTCAAAACACAAAATTCGTCTTACCGAACGGTCAGACATGTGCAAAGCAGCAGCTTGTTTATGGGCCAACCACCGAGGACTGGCTTCCACAGCTTCTCTTACTCGATCGATATTCTCTGGCATCCTGTATGACCTTGGTTGACTTGTCAACTTCTTTTTTAATGCTGAACCGGTAGCTCTGAAGGTGCTCATCCATAGCATAATTGTGTTATGAGTTGAGACTCTTCCTCTTGGACCCACATTAAAACGTCTACGGAACTGCCACTGAACAGCAATGCAGGAATTGCCACTTTTAAAAAAAGCGCCTCGACAACAAACGCACGGTGCTCAGGCACAGGCAAGCCAAACAACTCGCACCTCGCCTCTACTCTCCGTCGCGCCTCACCTGTTCTTCGCGCAGCCTGCGATTCCACTGCTGCGGTGCACGGTTCTAACCAAGTGTCTCACTCAATATCAGTCAACTTAGTAGATAAAGCACATGCTTTGAGAGTACGCTGTGTGTGTTGTTATCGTGTTTATTTCAGAAAATTAGTTATTTAGATGGATAAATCCGTCGTTAGAAATCATAAAGTGCCCAAATCTGAAGAACCTTCCACTAGTAGCTCATCTCAACTTAGTACAGCTTGACAAATCCAACCACAAAATGGTATTTCCGCAAATTCAAGAGAAAAGGAGCAATTTTCACAGTGGTAGACAATTTTTCTCTGTTTGTTGTATATTGGAGATATAGATAAAGTGTTTTGACAAATCTGTGAATAAATCATGTCTATTGGCATTTCTGCACTAAAATAATCATCCAGAACTGATGAGTCCACTAAGGCATTCACTCAAAGTGGTTTTTCATCAAGCAATAAAGCTTTAGAAATGTTTAAAAAGTGTAGAAAGTCTGACCTTCTCTGTTTTTGTGTATTGCATAAGGCCAGTTTAAAATGTGGCGTGAATGAACACTGCCTGTTATCAAAAAATAAACTTGAAGATACGAAAACAGCTGGAACCACCTTCTTAAAATTTATTTCAACTCTTAGTTTTTTAACGAGCGGAGGAGTATTAAAATTACATTCGATTGTTGAGACTGCGATAACAGGATGTTTTGAGTTTAAGTTGTGGTTCTAGTGCAGCAGATATAAATGGTTGTCACACATTATCACTAACAAACTATGTATAATTTTGATTGATGGAGTACTGCATAGCAGAATCAAAGCAGTACAAAATGCTGTCTACTACTCAGTTATGGTTGGTGAAACTAGTGTTATTTCAAATAATGAACAAATCACATTTAAAATACATGAAACTATTATCGGCCTCTAAAAAACAGTGTCAACAACATCCAAAAATTTGTTTGAATTATTCAATGACGTACCAAGAAGATTCAACATGAATATCAAGATGTATAAGGGCCTATGTACCGATGGCGCTGCTAATGTTAATGGAGTGCATACTGACCTTCAATCGTGGGTTAAAGCCATCAAATCAAGTGCAATTCATGTGCATTGCGTTGCTGAGTCGTTACACCTGATTGTTCAAAATACAGAGAAAGAAGTGCTTGCAAAACAGAGATTTTTAGTGTTAGCAAGAGAGCTTATTGTCTTCATTCATGGTTCAACGAAACACCAAGCTTGTTTTCAATCACTACAGGCAGTTGGCGATTCAAAGAACCTTTCTCTGAGACATTTTTGACCCGCAAGATGGTCTTGTTGTATATCTTCCTTGAAAACTATTCTGAACAATTATAGTGCCTGCTAAGTTTTTTGATCAACATTGCAACAAAAAGTAAAATTGTTTTTAAAACGTCTTCAGTCTTTTGAATCTCTTTTTATTATCAAATTTCTTGAAATTGTCAAAGCTCTGAATGCAACTTTATAGAAGATTTCTTTGCAACTACAAAAAGCTGTCAATAATAGCACATTATATCGTCCAAAAGAACTGATGAAAATTTTCAAAACCTTTTGAAACTGACTGTGAACTTAGCTCTTTTCTTGAAATTGGATGAAGTTAAAACTCCAAAAAATAAGAGGGATTCCTTAAACGATAGATGATTCATCAAGTGAATGCCACTAATTTACTTCCTCAGCTGACTTTTATCGAAAAATACATTTCGATAAAGTCGTCTGTATTAAAAATAGCTTTATTAAAAATGGTATGACACATTTGAGTAACATGGAATTACAGTATCTCTTACTGAGCAAGCAACAGTTATGTGAAGAGTTCTACATCAACGACTTTGATGTTGATCGTTTGATTTTTCATCGCAGCATGCTTTTAAACATTGTACGAACAAAAAATATCAGTCTGAATGATGTGGAAGACATTTTTTCATATATATTTTGTCATTGTGAATCTACACAAGGTATGATATCTGAAGTTATCAATATTTAATATCTCAGTATCGACGTGCACGCCCGTAACGCCATTTTAAGCATTACGGAGGATAAAAACTTATGTACAGAGTACTATGACTCAGTAAAGACCAAATGATCACATGGTATTGCACGAAAACTGAGAAATCACGGGTGATACGTACCTTGAAGAAGTTCTCTAATATATTTTCAAATACAGCTGTAGTTCCACAAAATAAATTTTCTTTTTTTCTTTTAAGATATCTTTAAATAGATTATAAAACAAAATATTCCTTCTTAAAAAGATTTATTAATGATTATACAATTCGTAGTACAATTGCCAGGTGCAGATCAGTCTCCTTAATTACGATGTCGGCGGTGGACCCAGATACATTTGCCTGCCCCCTGGATACACCCCTGACAATTGCATACATTTAGTAGATACTAATAAATATCTCCTGCTAGTAAAATTTATGTTAATAATAATATAATGGTTTCATTTTTATAATTATGGCAGGTATCCGTTCTATTTAATTGCAATGGAGCTCACGCTCCGCTGGCAACTTCCCTACACACACATCTTTTCCCCCCATTTTTGCACCCTCCTACATTTGTCCTCTATAAATTTCAACTTTAAATACTTTCAACGTTTTTGTTAAGTTATTCATCATTTCACTTGGTAACTTATATCCCTGATGCCCTTACCTAAAAAAGAGAATCTTGCTACATCCTTGTGACTGAAATCGAGTGCCAGCTTGTGGTCATTGTCATCTTTTCCCTTCCAAGCATTACTTTTAATTCTTACACCACTATCTTTCCATGCCTCCTCATAAATATACACCTTGTACACTCCCATGGCTCTCTTCACCCACCTCCTGTCTTCCAATGAATCCCATTCCAGATCTTTTATCATATCTGTTACCGATTGCGTTCTTCGATAATTTCCAGAAACAAATCTAGCAGCCCTTTTTTGCACCCTCTCCAACTCCTGTATTTGATATACTCAAACTTTGAATCCCAAACTGCACTACCATATTCAAGCAATGGTCTGACCAAAGTTCTGTAACCCATTTCCTTTACTTCTTTTGTACATCCCCTCATCACTCTCTCCAACTAGTGCAGAATTTTGAAACTTTTTCCTGCTATCTGTCCAATGTGTCCTGTCCAGTTAAGATTGTTATCAAATGTAATGCCAAGATATTTACTTTACAAGTCTTCAACAAGTAATTCTTACCCCACCTTATAATAATAATCAACCTTTAGTTTTTTACCTGCATATCTAATAAGCTGACTTCTTTGAATTTATCTTAAGCTCATGTTTTACCAACCCAACTAGATATCCTGTCCAGATCAACCTGCAACTGTTTCTCTAACTTGTTGGTGATTTTTTCGGCCCAAGTCCTTAGTTGCTATGATAACTGTTTTGTGGGTTCTTTCTGCCTTGCAACTAAACAAAATGCTTTTGATGGCATACGCGTTTCGCCTTTATTCAAGGCATCATCAGTGCCCTAGATAAACATATATACACATATATATACAATGCTGTTGTTTGATTTTTGTACAGTTTTCTAAAAAATATTAAGTGGGTACTTACAGTTTTTATATGTTCATTAACACGTACAAGTTCGTGTTTCCATACCAGCTACTCTTTTTGCACTATCACTACTGTCCCAAGTTTGTGTAGGCTGCATTTTAGGTAATTTCACCGGCCACGAACTGTATATATAGTTATTTGTTGTTGTTGACATCGAAAAGTCGTGAGCCAAAGATTATGTGTTGTGTAACTGTTTGTTATTTTGAATCTGCGGTCATTAGCTGTGTGTATTTTGTGGCGGTATGTTTGATTATGTTATTTATTCCTGTTTTAATGTTTTGAACAAGGTTTGGTTCGTTAGGTGTATGTATTCGTTCATAACTTTTTTACCATTATTGATTGCTTTTTGTATTTGCAGGTTTTCCTGAATTGTCAGCATATTTTTTGTTGTGATTATTAATCTTCAGTATTTGCATATCTGTCTGTATATTTGTGTGTGAATGATTGTGTTGTAACAAGTGTTCGGCGAATGTTGAGTGGTTGGTACATCTGAGGGCTCTCAGGTGTTCCTTGTAGTATATACAGGAAACCCACAAACACTGACATAATCATCCACCAAAGCTCTAATCACCCCTCCAGTCAGAAACAGGCAGCACTCAGATATATGTTACACAGGATGAATCAAATACCACTCACTAAGCACAACTATAACAAGGAACTAAACAGCATAACACACATAGCTGTGAACAACGGATACAATAGTAACACAGTAGAAAAGCTTAACCAAAAAATCAGAAAACAAACAAACAAGAACATAAACCAAACACCCAATGATCACCACATAAAACTACAATCCATCACACAAAAAGACAACAAACACTGGTACACTATGACATATCAAAACACAAACACACACAAAATAGCAAACGTCTTCAGAAAAATGGGAATAAAAATAGCATTTAGAACCAAAAACACTATCCAAAGACAGTTTAACAGAGGTACATTTACAGACAAATACCACCAATCTGGAATATACCAATTAACATGCCAGCAGTGTGACACTGTATACATAGGCCAAACAGCTAGAAAATTTGAGACCAGATACAAGGAACACCTGAGAGCCCTCAGATGTACCAACCACTCAACATTCGCCGAACACTTGTTACAACACAATCATTCACACACAAATATACAGACAGATATGCAAATACTGAAGATTAATAATCACAACAAAAATATGCTGACAATTCAGGAAAACCTGCAAATACAAAAAGCAATCAATAATGGTAAAAAAGTTATGAACGAATACATACACCTAACGAACCAAACCTTGTTCAAAACATTAAAACAGGAATAAATAACATAATCAAACATACCGCCACAAAATACACACAGCTAATGACCGCAGATTCAAAATAACAAACAGTTACACAACACATAATCTTTGGCTCACGACTTTTCGATGTCAACAACAACAAATAACTATATATACAGTTCGTGGCCGGTGAAATTACCTAAAATGCAGCCTACACAAACTTGGGACAGTAGTGATAGTGCAAAAAGAGTAGCTGGTATGGAAACACGAACTTGTACGTGTTAATGAACATATAAAAACTGTAAGTACCCACTTAATATTTTTTAGAAAACTGTACAAAAATCAAACAACAGCATTGTATATATATGTGTATATATGTTTATCTAGGGCACTGATGATGCCTTGAATAAAGGCGAAACGCGTATGCCATCAAAAGCATTTTGTTTAGTTGCAAGGCAGAAAGAACCCACAAAACAGTTTCTCTAACTGTTTTGTTCCTTTTATATATCATTATGTCATCTGCAAACAATCTAATTTCTGGTAGTAAACAATCAACACAGTTGTTCATTAGAATAATGAATATCAGTGGTTCGAATATGCTACCCTGTGGCACTACCATTTTTACTTCCACTTCTTTTGTTATTGCATTTCCTATCCTAACTTTTTGTTTTCTACATTTTGAAAGTTCTTCTACCCTGCAAATCACTTTCTCATCCATTCCAATAGTTTTTTTACCTTATTTACTACAATTTTATGGCTCACTCTGTCAATAGTCTTTGAAAGATCTAGTGCTAAATTTGGCCTCCCTTGGCCTTTTCATCCGAAACATCTTGCGTGCTAATGGAGATTCGTGTGAATATCCTTGCCTAAAGCCACATTGTTGGCATGAAAACCCTATAATGAGCTGCAAAATGAACTAACACTGCAGGCACTGGAGGATGAAGATCTGAGAAGAGGCAAACATTGTCACCTGGCCCATACTTGTTTTGAAATCAGTTGGAGTATTTATGGCGACACTGGCACACAGCAATGGGAATGTATCCAAGGAAGAGAAAGAAAGAAGGCAGAGGGGGCTATGATGAAGCAAA
This sequence comes from Vandiemenella viatica, assembly GCA_031002005.1. Classification (NCBI taxonomy): domain Eukaryota; kingdom Metazoa; phylum Arthropoda; class Insecta; order Orthoptera; family Morabidae; genus Vandiemenella; species Vandiemenella viatica. Next base: position 215,960,367 of record CM061920.1, read on the forward strand.
TAATGTAATGAGGAAGAAGTAGTAAAGGAAATCTGGAAAAGGAGAAAGAAACATGGCTAGTTTTATTTCAGTGTGATAGAGAACTAGGTTAAATTCAAGGATAAGGTGCATATGAAGGGAGAGAGTAATATAAGTGTTTTGAGTGTTATTATACACACTTTTTCAGAAGATCCAAAGACTCTATGAATTTTTATTTTTATCGAATAATATTTATTTATTCATCACTATTTATGTTGTCCCCTTCAAAGTAATCCCCTCAGATATTGACTTGTGCCAATGTTTTTTCCAGTGTTCGAAACACTTCTGATAAGCACTTTGTGGTATAGCCTTGAGCTCTTGTGACATAGTGGTAAATTAAAAGTTAAAATGATTTTTATATATAAAAGAAAAAAGAAAAGAATACAAAGGTTAATAAATATTGTTTGCCCATAGATGCTTTAAAAGATATGATCTCTGGAAAAAAGAAGTGAAGTGAGGTGAGAATTGTTGAGTAGAGAAAACAACCAAGACAAGGTTGATTTAGAAGCAGCTTAAAAATTAAATTGAGAGATCTTGAGTAGGAACAAACCTGCAAATCTTGGGATGTCAGGGTTGTCTCAAACACGGCCGTTATTGATATTAGAGAACTTTTTAAACAGGCAAACGAAAGAAATAAACTGCAAAAGATTATAAACGAAATAAAGTCTACAAATTGTATTTATTTAATTACATAGATCTCTTGCTCGCATATAATTTATATGCGACACTCTTTCAGCGATACAGTCTTTATCTCCTCAATTGTTGCAAATCTTCATCCTTTCATTGGTCTCTTAAATTTTGGGAACAGGAAGAAGTCGCAGTGGGCCAAATCTGGTGAATATGGTGGCCGAGGCATGATTGTGGTGTTGTTTTTGTCCAAAAAACCACTCACAAGCAATGAGCAGGTGAATTGCCGTAGTACAAAACCTGTGAATTCTTTTCCCACAAATCCCAACATTTTTTTTTTTTTTTTTGTATTGCTTTTTGCAAACGCCACATAACTTTGAGATTATTCTCCTTATTGACCGTACTACCTTGTGGTAAAATCTCCTGATGCACTACGGATCAGTAATCGAAGAAAACAGCAGGCAAAACCTTGACACTGGATCGAACTTGGTGTGCTTTTTTCAGTCTTGGCTCTTCCATTGGGACGATTGGGCCTTGGTTTCGATGTCATAACCATATACCCATGATTGTCACCAGTTATGACCCTTTTGACCAAATCAGGATTATCTTTGATGTCATTCAGCAGCTCCTGAGCGATGCTTATGCGACGGTTCTTCTGGTCAAAATTCAGCAGTTTTGGAAAAAACTTTGCTGACACACGTCTCATGCCCAAAACATCCAAAAATATTACATGGCAGGAGCCAACTGAGATGCCGATTTTATCAGCAAGTTCTCTAATGGTGATTCGACGATTCTCCAACACCATTTTCTTCACATCTTCAACGTTTTCATCAGTTGTTGAAGTGCTGAGGCATCCAGAGCGGAGTTCATCATTGACATCTTCTTGGCCATCTTGGAAGATCTTGTACCACTTTTTTTTTTTTTTTTTTTTTTTTTTTTTTTTTTTTTTTTTTTTTTTTTTTTTTACTGAATGTAGATTTACCGTATACCACTGTCAACATTTCAGTTGTTTTGGAGCACTTATTTCCATTTTTTACACAAAATTTGATGCAAACTCATTGATCCACTTTTTGACGGCTGAAAATCGCCAATCACACAAAACACTTCTAACAATTATGCCTCTCACAAAAATTGCAACTACTGCTGTGTAGTTGAAACTGTGAAGATATGTGTGGACGAGTGTACCAAAATTAGAGAAACAAAAAACAAAAATCGACTATGATTTAAGAGAAATTCAAAAAGTCACCTTACTTTTTGAACAAACCTCATAATTTAGGATTTTGTTGCACATGATGGAAGCAATTTTTCTTTCATCAAGGTGATAATTTCTGACATTCCTTTCTTTCTTCCTTATTTCCCTTCTTTTACTTCCAAACAAATTACAAAGTATGACGATTCCATTCAACTTGGGAAAGTGTGTGAAAGAGTCCTGCGAAAATTACTATATTCTGTATTCAACAGCAAAGATGGTGCACAGAGCAGGCAGACTGCTAAAGCTGTGTAGTAAAAAAACTTTCAATGACAAATTTGTACTTTATTAGATAGTAATATAATCAGTGTCAGTAGAAATGGAAATTTTATGCTTCTTATGTATATACTTAGATTTACATTTATTTGTATTTAAATCTAATCCTTAAAGTAGGAAGATGGTTATTAGAATACTACAAGAGGATTTCTGTACCTAAGATGGCGTAACTTGGAAGTGTTTTCTTTGTCTATTTTAGATAGATTTTTTAAGTCTGTGAAAAATTCTTGATTTTATCAAATCCTATCATTTGTCCCGTTTTAAGGTAGGGAGTGTAAAAGCACAAGTGACTTTTAGTATAATTTGTGTGATGGTTGGCACGCCTGCAATGAGTTGGGCGATGGCCGTCACATGGAATTTCTGAGCGTGGGTGGTAGCGGTAATACAGTTCTAACATGGATAGTGAACAGTAGACTGATGTGTATTAATTAGCAGTCAAACATGCTACATATTTTTTTTTTTTTTTTTTTAAACTAACCTTCCTGCCTACTACAGTTTTGTAGAGCCTTTTGTCACAAATATATGCTTGCTTGGGGTTCAACCATTACTCGCTTACTTGATCATGTTGCCTTTTCTTGAAGATGTCTAAGGTTTTTTACACTGGCTGCCAAGCTATTAGTTAACCCTGTAATAGCTAACAGGTCATATACATAAATAAAAGAAAGTCACTGTTGTTATGAACTTGAAATATATTATGAAGTTAACACTGGTATCAGATTACACTATTGAAAATATTTAAGGCAATATCGAACTTTGAAATTACATATGAAGATGCAGATTATCCTCCAGGGCACAACACTGTAAGGAAACATCCACTCTGGCAAACATATTTGCACCCCAAAGTTCAGAGTGAGCTTAGTGATAGTTTTAACCACTGATACTAATGACTTCTTAAACCATTGAAAAAAAAAGTTCTTTCATTGTATTTAGCTTAAAGTGAATGAGAAAGTGCACGAACTTGTTCCGAGGCGAGATAGTTAAACTTTCAGTAGTTACATTTTGAATTTTACCTTCCGATGTGACTGCTTACCAAAACTGCTTCCTCAAAACTGACCTGCTTAAAAACTGTTTGAGACTGCCTCTGCCGGTTGGCATTTTATAGCCTTGCCTAATCTTTTGCTGAATTGCCGTAGAATAATGGTAAATTCCCGCGGGGCAACACTATTCTTTAGTGAATTACCAAAATCCCCCATTCCTGTGGAACACTAATTTTACTCGGATTTTCCCGAAATTTTAATATGTTATAGTTTAATTTATTCCCAATCTTTTTGGTCATGACAAATTTTCTCTTAATTATTCTTGTTTAGGAGCTGTTAATTTCTAAAAGTCACACATGGTGATGCCATCACATGTCGACACTAGAACTTCTTATTTTAAATTTAAAGTTACCTCGGAACTTTTATGTTCTTGTTATTAATTGAATTTTACTCTCTCATTTAACCCTCCTTTTATCTTTCTAGCTTTTTTATCTAAAAATTCCAATTCTTTATTTTTTCAATATCTTCTCAAATAAATTTTAAATTCATTATGACTGAAAAACAACCTTATTTAAGTCTCGTCTTTTACGAAAATGGTTTAGAATCAATTTAAAAATTGATTTCTTGTTAAGAAAATGGTTAGAAAGTTCTTTTCAATACAACTATATGTGATTTGCCCCCTTATGAATACTTTTAGCAAGATAATGGACATATAAAAAAGTTATGTCCTGAGATGAAAAGTACTTTACTATTGAAAATGATTATAAAAGTCATTTGGTAAATGCATTATATGTAATGGGCCACATGCTGAATAGTTTAGGTAAGTTAGTAGATATATAACACTTTGCACAGTAACATTTGGAGAATGTCTGTAATGTACATGGTTTATTGTGGGACAGCTGCTTCTTGATGTTTGACAGTGTCCACTTCACTAAAATTTGGCCTGCCATTGGTGTGAATCACACCAGTCCAATTCCTGACAGCATTCGTTTTGAGGCTGGCAAACAGCCACTTCTTATCTGGTGCCATCTCCTTGTGTTGCGAAATTCCACGTTCATGGCCTCGACACCTGGCAGACTTTTGCATTGTAGTTATGAACCCACCTTTTGATCACTTCTGTACGTTTCATCGTATAACTATCAAACCTTTCAACTATCAAGCATAACCAGATTTAGAAGAGTATGGCTATGTGATGCCCACTGCTCATCACGGGGTTTGAAATAAATCTCCTTCCTGGCCGATACCCATGTATGTAACAACGGAGTCCAGCAGGCTAACTAAATAGGATGCTCAATAGCGTTCCTTCGAATGGCTGAATAGTAGGTGCAGCATTTATACTGCCTATTGCTACACTCCAGTTGCATTGTGAAGTACGTAATATGCAGTAGTTCCATCTGCTGCATACAAGCAGTGGGAAACATATACCCAGCAGATAGACTTGTTTGGACTTACAGGACACCCTCCAATTTCCTGATAAAGAATTTTTTCTTTTCTGTTTGGTTCTGCAGGCGACCCAGTTAAGTGATGCAATAAAGTCAGGATTGATTTTGATCCAGTCTGAAAGTCTGACCTTTCCATGACATCAAAGAGAAGTTATCTTCATTGTTTGGCAGAGCCGGGGGCTGAAAGATAAGCATAGCGAGTTCTGGATGGTCAAATTATCCATGCAGTAGTGGAGTAGCTCCTTACAGCCAGCAATAAGGGATAAAGTTATGGATTCTTGTCTCCATACAGTGTGCTGTCCTTTAACACAATGTTTTCTTCTTCATTGGGAGTTTCCACTGGAATATGATGCTCATTGCATACCTCTGACAGTATTTAACATTTTGACAGGCTGTTTATGTGTTACTTTAATGGTAGATAAGAGCCTAGCCTGTCCCTTTTTTTTAAACGATGACACGTACAACATGGCTAAGGATTTACATTTTTTTGTGTTGTTTGGTATAGTTGTAACTAAGGAAAATGGAAGCGGCTTCTAGCCGATATAAATAAGAAAAGAAAGGGAAATTAACCCACCACATACCAAAGTGGACGGAAGCGATGAGAGAACACTAATGCTGACAAACAACTACACAATATTTCGGCATCTGCCTTGCTCACAAATAGAAAAACGTTCGTTGTGCACACACGTTCCGAGCCTAATGGCCTGTTTTTCTATTTGTGAGCAAGGCAGATGCCGAAATATTGTGTAGTTGTTTGTCAGCATTAGTGTTCTCTCATCGCATCCGTCCACTTTGGTATGTGGTGGGTTAATTTCCCTTTCTTTTGGTATAGTTGTAATAATCCTGGACAGATTGTCATTTTAAAGATGGATGGTTGTTCACTTTGCAGCCATCCATCCATGTGTTATGTATTTGTTGTTTTCTCCGCTTTTTAATCATGGTAATTTTAAATTTGACTTGCCTGTTTATAGCCTATCAGACATTTTGTTATTTTAATGTGTTTTAAAATCAGCCTGGCCTCTTTATAGCCAGTCAGACAGTTTGCTGATTCAGAGTTTTTCCCCCCATTTTAGTGGTCTTTTTTTATAGCCAGATGTCTTACTGTTTTATTACATTCCCTTTTTACTCTTATGTATGGTTGACTTCTAATCAGTGGTCATACTGTCAGGAATTTAGCCTTGATTTTAGCCATGTTGCAGTACCAGATTTTTGTTAGGGTACCAATGGCCCCAGTGATGAAGTGTCCTAAAGTCCTAGCAACAACAATAATAACTTGTCTTGAATTTGCTAATTTTTTCTTTTTGCCATTGCAAATAGAGTGATAACAATAACTGCAGTATCTTGCTCATTATTCATTTCACATTGCTGATACACTGGGAAAGCCTTTAGTCCTTCAACAACTAACTTATTTCAAATTTCATTTATTTTATACTAGTGTAAGCCCATGACCGTATTGTAACGGGTCTAGAATAGTTCCAGTGTTTAGTGTCAAAGATTATGGCAGGTTGACCTGATCTGACTAAATACATAATTAACTTGGGTTTCCCTCTTAGGGTGAATAAAATCTGTTGAGCTTGAAGAACTCAGAAGTATTAATAGACGTAGTTATTAAACACAGACAGGTATGATTGTCCTATTGTATAATTGTTTCAGAGGTCATAGAATTGAACTTGCTGAACTACAGATTTAACTTGTTTCAGTCTGCAAAATTTTAAGAATTCATTTTTGCTTCAAAAGCATCACATTGTTTCTTTTTTTCTATTGAAGATGGGCATTCATAATGTAATCTTTCATCATAGTGTCTGTAACGGCCAGAGAGCTTAAGGGGGTAGATACAGCTAACACATACAAATATTTGTAGAAATTGAAATTTCATTTTCTCCAACTCTATTTAAATTTGTGGGTTCAAATTTCGTAGCTCCATAGAACTGTTATAGTTATATATAAAAATTGATTTTTAAAATAAAAATATTATTTAACAATATGTTAATGTACCATTCAAATTGACAGTTAAAAATATATTGTCATTAAGGTCTTTAATGATAGAAAGCATAAAATTTGAAATTTTGCAAAAATCTTTTTTAATCTTGTAAACTAATATTGAGGAAACTGGTTATACCAATAATATAACACATTTAACTTTATTTTTGTTGTTAATAAAAAAAAATTCAAGTAATTATAATTCTTTTTTTTTTTTTTTTGTTTTTTTAAACATGTAGGCATATTTTCCATTTGTGAAAAGCTGCATAAACAATAATGGTAGGGACTGTAGTAATTAGCATGTAAAACATGTCCAGCAAATTTTAAAAAGATCTATACATGTGGAAAAAAGTTATCTTTAAAATCAATTAATGAATTACTATTTTGAGATATTTAAGGTTAAAGATTTGGATTACTTTCAAGTGCAGTAAGATTTAAATGGCTGTCAATCATGCAGGGCTTTGCTTAATCACGCTGTGGTGAACGATCGGACTTTTTTTCTCCTGTCCGCCTTGCCACTCCTGAGAGGAACATATAAACTGTGGGTAACCTCTAGTCATGTGAGCGATAGTACCTTTAAATAAAACTCTCAGTAAGGGTATGTACAAATATATACACTTTATTACAACCTTTATGTACATACAGCCTCTCCTACCTCCCTCAATCCTTCTATCGACTAGCACTCCCAGTCTATACTTTAATCATTGCCTTCTACATTGCTTATGAATCATTGGTTAGCTCCCACCTGTATTTCTGGCTGTGAACTTGCCTCGCTACATCCCTTCGTAGTCTTCTGGCTATGGTCGCCGATGACGACCTCCTCCTAGATACTCGGCTGGCTCGAAGAAGTGGACGGACAGACCACTTCTCCGCCCGTGCAGTCCAGTTCTGTGCAGATCTCCCCTCCCTAATGATCATAGTGGGAAGTGCCTCTGGCCAATAGAAATAACTCTTCTCCTACTCTCTGTCTCTGCATGATGTCGTGCTACCACTTAATTTCGCTGACCATCCAATCTACTTTGGAGTCACTGCTACTTGGATGCTTACATTCCTAAGCTTCTGACTGTTTTGAATCTCTGTTGCAACTGCCCTTGTTCCAACCCGCAGCTATATGCAATCGCTTTTCACCTGGCTTTATTAACTTTAGTATTGTATCCTAAAATTCCTTGACTGTCATCTACAACGCATAATTCCCACATTGTCAAAGATATTTAAATAACTTTCTCACCTACCTGAAGTCAAAAGTAAAAACTGTTTTTGAGAATCGAAAGAAAAAATCATTTTTTTGAAACCTGAAAGCTTTATGTACTCCCTTAATACAGATTCCAGGTTGTTAAACAGTTAAACAACTCTGAATAAATGAATTCCCAGAATACTTGATTTGGTAACATTTTTGGTCTGATCTCCAGTTTAAACAACCTAATAACTAGTGTACAGCAAACATGAACAAAGACCATTAACGAAAGTGGTCAGTAAAATATGTAAAAAGCAAATAAATCGTAATTTATAAACTTTGGTCAAGCAACAACATTATCAAAAGTTTCAATTAAACTGAAATTTAGCCTAGGATGGAATGACATTCGGCATTCGTGGTTACAGCAGACACCATGAATAATTTAAGTTTTTTTTATGTTGCTTTCATTAACAACATAATTACTGAAAATAAGTTCTATGTTTTTTCAGCCATAATGTTTATCGATATTTATTTAATGATGAAATGCTGTGAAACACAAACTTAATGAATGCATTGTGGCAATTAAATTGGTAGTACAGTAGAACTCCAATTATCCGAACTCCGATTATCCGAATCGTTGATTATTAGAATCGTTTTTTTATTTAAGATGGAAATGTACTTCGAAAAATCTTCAACTCTTTTATAAAAACCAACCCAAAGCTTGGATGACTGCAGCATTGTTTACAGAATGGTACGGCGAAATTTTCATCACTGAAGTGAAAAAGCACCAAAAATCTCTTGGAAAAGAAAGAAGTAAAGTGTTTTTGGTTGTTGATAATACGCCAACTCATGCCACCGAAGAAGTTTTGGAAAGAGATAATGGCCAGATTAAAACAATATTTTTACCGCCAACCATCACAAGCTTGTTGCAACCAAAGGACCAGTCTGTTATCGAGCCATGAAACGTCATTACAGAAGGCAATTTTAGGAAACTTTTGGTGGAGGGCGAAGACGAAGAAAGTGTGTTGGTTAACCACAAAAAATAAATTTGAAAGATTGCACTTACATGGTGGCAGAAGCTTGGAGGAGCTTGGTTAAGGCAGTCACATTAAGACGTGCGTGGGACGAGTTGAAATGTATACCAACTGAAGGAGAGAAGAAAAAAAAAGAAAAAAGAAACTCCCTGAAACAGGAGAAGATGTGAATGATGTGTCACTTTAAGAATTCAGAAACATTCTTTTGAAAATTCCTGAATGCTCAGAAGTTAGTGCTGAAGATATAGATTCGTCAGACCGTGAGTATGAAATTCTAAATGAACTTATTGAAAATGTGAGAGAAGAATGTGTCGAGGAAGAAATTGACCTTATTATCGAAGTTGAAGCAGAAATGGGACCTTCAGCGTTGGTGTGAATGGAGATTCAGTCCGAGTGTGACCACATGCAACTTCTCACTGTCAAGTGCGACTAGGCTGCCCGAAAATAGATGAATACAGTCAAACAGCTCACTTTGACTGAGATGTTCAGCAAGCAATGACTTATTTACAGTACAGTAAGTACGTACTGTACAGCACTTGTAAGTATGCTTAACATGTAAAAGTGTTGCCTTTCATTTAATGAACTAAGAGCTGTTTTTCTCCCATTTTCAACATACATCCAATAATTAATTAAAATAGACCCTTTTTCGGAAAAAAAATCCAATTATCCGAATTTCTGATCATCCGAATGGGGTCCGGTCCGAATTAATTCGGATAATTGGAGTTCTACTGTAGTAGTGTAGCTATTATATTGTGCACATAAACTCAAATTTCTCACCGAGCGGGGCGGTGTAACGGTTAGCGTTCTCGCCTCGCATTAGGGAGGACGGCGGTTTGAATCCCCGTCCGGGCATCCAGATTTGGGTTTTCCATGGTTTCCCCAAATCACTCCAGGCAAATGCCGGGATGCTTCCTTCAAAAGGCCATGGCCGAATTCCTTCCCATTCCTTGCCCCCATCCTTGCCCCCCATCCTTTCCCGTCTCTAAAGACCTCGATGTTAAAAAGAGACGTAAAGCAGTTACAAAAAAAAAAAAAAAAATCAAATTTCTCTAATGATATCTCTGGTGGCTGTTTATTTGCGAGTGAAGGCCGACACCATTCTCCCGCGAGTAGCTATCAAGGTGAGTGAGCGAGATTAGGAAATTATATAGTAGACTAGCAGAGTTACCGGTGTTGCCCAGTATGATCTAGGTTGATTCAGACACATGGTAAATATTGAAGTTCATAACAGAGGTCAGTTTTTTGCACTTGTGAATCAAATTTCATCTCAGTCGTTCCTTTTTCTGTACGTGTTTAAACTGCTAACACCTGGTGTAGCAGAAAGGAGATGGGGTTGGCGTTGATTTATTCCTGCAATATTTTTAGCCATCCTATCAGGAACACGTGTACTAAGGTTCATCATAATAAACATAGCAATTTGTGAAATCATAAAACAATTAGTTTTTCAGGAATTGACAGAATCGCTCAGCAATAAATTACAAAAACACTGTTATGTCAACACTAAAGGTTTTAAACAAATCACTTTAATGTTCAAATCCATCAGATATGCATTACTTACTATTAACAGTGAATATAATTTCACTTCCAAACAGCAGAGATTGTAAAAATGTGACCTCATATATAGTAACTTCAAGAAGCAAAGAAGATATCGAATGATTTTTTTATTACATTATTAAAATTAATTTACATATTTTCCACTTTACTTGGTTTCCTTTCCACATTCGATAAGGCCATCTGTGGGGCTTAAAGACTAAAAACCCAAATTTAAGAAAGGAAACGTTACATGCGATAGATAATATTTTTTTTTTTTTTTTTTTTTACGATGTATCACATAGGCATCGTATTTCTACTGTTTCAGGCAGTACGTTCAGATTTTCATTTTCTGCTCTGGCTTTTTTTGTCGAAGGATAAAACATACCAAACAATTCAGTTGAGATTCTAATCTTTAAAACCGTGAAAACCCCATTGAAATCCATGCAGTAGTTTTTTCTGGTACAAATATACCCAGTTTTTTTTTTATAGATATAGATTAGGAACAACTTCAGTATTATTTTATTGATCTTCTTTGAGTCACTTCTAAGCAATATTTCTAAACTATATTTTTATTTCAAAATTAGCTATATAAGAGTGTTCAGGATGTTCTGATGGTGGGTTTCCTGCTTCAAGCAACCAAAAACATTATTATTAACTTTAAACCAGATAAATTTTTAATTCAATAAAAAACAATTATCAGCTCACTCTTCTCATGTGGCTAAAGTAATGTGCGTTCAAATAATGTAGACTAAAAATGAAGTTACTCCTACCAACATATAAATGTGCTGTTAGTGCGGATATCAAAGGTTTGGATCTTACAAAAAAATTTGTATCTACTGCAGTGTTTTGAATTTTCTGAGGAATGAGTTTCTAAAGGCATAAATTGCAGTTGTTTCTGTGATTGAAATTTATATTAAAAATGTGATAAATGCATTATAGAATTTTATTTTCATGATCTTTTATCATTGTTCAACATGTGTAAGTAAAAGTTCTCTAGTTCTTAGAGCCGTCAACTGCTATTGCAATAATTTAAAAAATAATGAGAATATCCCTTTGTCATCTTAAGGCATTCTTCTAAATTGTTTTCTTGTCTTCAGTTATACCCAGTCTGTCCTCATCTTACACCACTTAGCTTCAATATTATAGCATAGATTCTCCATACCATTTCAAATCATTTGCTTCAAGTGTCAATTATTGCGATATTTGAAATCATTTTTTAATATTTTGGATAGTTTTTAACTTTGTTCAGCAGTATTAATCCACTACTGCATGACCAAAGGCAATAATAATGTTTTCTGCATATGTTAAGTTATTCCACAAATCTTAGCTCAATATGCTGTAATAATGTCAATGGTTGTTTCTTTTGTAATTTGCTAGAACAGTTGGTACAGCAGTTAGCTGTCATGGTACTTATTTTCCTTGACAAATACTGTTTTTAATCTCATCATTGGTTAAACTTTCTTTGGTAACAAGAACTGTCCAATATTTATAACTGGTGTCACTGTTTAGTTACTCCTCAGTCGATACTAAACTGTCACTGTCACCTAAATACTTTTTCTCCATGTTAGTAGTTTTGCTGCACTACTGATATTAGTAACCCATCTTACTAACCTTATCATTAGCAAACACTACCTGAGAGTCATCAAAGTATTTAAAAGGTTATTGTCATGTGTTGGAACACCAATATAACAGCAAGCACATCGCCACACCTTAAAATTTAATTCAAGTGTATCTTTAATTATTCTGGGGCTAAAATTCTATCTGAAATGAGGAGACATTTTTGTTGTAAAATATTGATTGTTATATCTTTCAATTTTGCTGAGAGAATGTGATATTTTATTATGACATTGTGTAATATTTATAATTCAGTTTTTGCTTCAAACCTATTTTTCAACTTTTTTGCAGTATTCGGGTTGGACTCCCCAAAATCGACATATCTACCAGCAGGTACCTGTGAAATTCATTGTGCAGAATCGACTGGAAACAGTTGTGGAACTTTTGAAGGATGAAATATGCATTGATGATCAGTAAGTTTCTATTGAATAAATGTGTTAGGATGTACTTGGTGCTTGCTGAATTAGTTAACTGGTAAGCAATTTTAGGAAGTAATGACTTAAGTCCAAAAAATTCTAAGTTAGCAAAGAAATAGAATACCAAATGATTGTTACAAGATGTCATTCCTACTTGGAATCTTTTTTATTGTGATAATTATGGCCTAGTTATAATTTCATGCACTTATCCTTAAAAACAGCCCCCTTTTCTACCTTGACTTCTCCAATACAAATCTGCCACTTTCCTGTTTTGTGACAATCCCTTCATCTTCAAATAACCACTGATTTGCCTATGCTAATTTTAGACACCTATTCATTACTTTCCTGTCATTGGACACTGTTCACAAAGGATGACTGATAAGAGCCATTTTTGCCCATCAGTATATGGATGTAATTATATTTTTAATGGGTTTTACAGACTCTACTGCTCGTTTTACTCTATCACTCCACCACTGAGTCTCTCTTAATCTTTTTGTGTTGCTAATCCTTCCAAACACTTTACCTAGAGCTACAGCCATTTTCATTTTAAATCCTTTCCACTCTTCTTCCACTTTCCCAATTTCCCCTGCGAATATCTCACTCCCCATATTTTTCTGATAATCCTCTTCACTTCCCCCCTCTTTCAATTTCCATACTTTTATTTTCCTATACTGCTTTTCAGTTTTTCTTCTTTCTGCTACCATTCTTAGCTGTGTTACCAGTAGATTGTAATTAATCTTCAACACAATTTATTTCTTATAGTTCCTCCTTTAGTCTATACTAACAAGAATCTCCACTCCATTTCTCTCTCCTTCCTCATTCCTATCCCAGCTCTCTTCTACTTTGTCCTCTCCACTTTTGTTTCTTCCACTCCCAAAATATCCAACATTCCTCTTTCCAGCAAATCCCCAAATTTCTTCACTATCAGTATTCGGTCAGTATACTTAGAGCTCCAGTTTGTAGACCTCTTCCACATCCATGTCTTTATACCTGTCCTTTCTGAGGCTTGTTTGTACTTTACAAGCAACGGTCAATCCACAAGTGGCTTGCTAGACCTATTGTAGTTACACCACATCCCTGTTAGCTGTCATTTTTCAGGGTTTTCTAGGGCCTTCACAGTTAAGCCCATTCACACTAGCAGGTCAGCTCAGCTCAAAAATCGCTATAAACGTAATCCAATGGGAGCATTCACACTACGTGGTCCACTTAGGTCAGGGCAGGTCAGGTCAAACTGAAGATTGCGCTGTAGCGTCCCACTTATTATTATTATAACCCGTTGCTTATGCGTCAGGATGGATAAGTTATGTTGGTCACTGTGGGCGTTAGCCAGGTTACTTACTTGGGGCGAGTATGCTGCTCCTGCCGTAGCTGGTACTCCAGTCTTGGCTTTGGCTAGCTTACTAGTCTATGTACTCGGATCTGAATATCTCGGGCTTGTGTCAAGGAAAGAGGCTAAGTGCAAACATAGTTTTATTCTTTGCTAGGCGGGCTTTTACAGTTATCCAACGGCCACGAGCAAGATTCCAAGCACTTAGTCAATATGAAAGAATGATGGACTTACACTGGTTTCGACGGGCTGATTGGCTGACTAGCGGGCATGGCTGGCCTTCGATCCCCACTCGGTGTTTAGAACAGCATAGTGGCTGCGTAGTTACTCAAACTTAACTTGACCCCGAGCCTCGGTGAGCTCGCGCTTATATCTCATCAGTTGCGTAGCCTGTCCCCGTTCTAAGGGCAATAAACTGACAGCTAGTGTTTCTTGAACCTTCTTCACGAGCCTAGCTTCCATAGCTATTGCTCGCCGACCTGGATTTCTTGCTGACGAATCTTGCGACATCCCACGCCGGGCGCTCGCTGCCCGCGAGTGTCGCCGCTAGAACATTATCATTATTCATATTTTCTTATTTCCCAAAATACACTGCAATTATTAAAACGACCTGCTACAGCGCCTGCCGCGCCATCAACAACGGTCAAGGCCTGAGCTGAGCCGAGCTGACCGCTAGTGTGAACATGCAACGGTCAGGTCAAGTCAGATCAAATGGGCAACGAACGTCTGAAAACTATGCTCATAAGCAATTAAAAAAAAAGAGTAATAAATTAATATTTTAATAGGTATGTTATTTCTGTTTATTATAAAGTCGACAAACCTTAATATAAATTCAAATATTATTACACATTTTAATACTGCCAAGATATAGAAACTGTTTCAGAATTTAAATTTTTTTTTTATTTTATTTATCAGTTCAAAGGCCTTCTGTACCAGAGTTAGCACACAAATAAAGAATATTTGTATAATGGGGTTTCTCACGCTCAGTCCTGAAATTTACTTTCTACATGGCATGAAGTTTTATCCTTCCATAAATAATTGTGCAGAATTAATTTTTACAAAATAAATTCGAAATCTTTGAGCCCTAAAATATCAAAAAGCATTTCCCAACACTCGTCTCGCACGGCATATCCGGTAGTTAGCTTTTTTTTTTCTCTTGATCTGTTTGCGCTTGAAACTCTGGATGCACCCAGAACCATTTTTAGGTTCTTGATCCAAAATCATTGCAATTTAATTGACGTTGAGGTAGAAAACGTCATTGTTCACTATGAGCAACTGAAATGAAATGGCCTCGTCTACGACTTGATCTGACCTAACCTGAAATGAGCTGACCGTTAGTGTGAATGCTATGCTGGATCCTGAGCTGAGCTGAGCTGAGCTGACCCGAGCTGAGCTGAGCTGACCTGACCGCTAGTGTGAATGGGCCATTAGTGTCCCTAGGTACCTTTTGTCCCCCACTGCACCTTGTCCCCATGGGCACTCAAGCCATTGCCCATCTCCCACCTCACGAAGGAAGGATTCACAATATTTTAATAAAATTGTGAAAAAATGTGTATGTAAAATAACTTACAACAGATCATACACAAAATGCCTGGAAAAGAAAAAATAACAGTTTTTGCCTCGGGCAATGTAACTTGCTGGGATAAAACATATCTTGTATGTTGATCCATGACAGTAAATTAGGTGTTAATGTGGGTAGTTTTGTTGGGATCAATTTAATAGCTTTTTGTATTGTGGCAACAGACAGTCACTATATGAACAGCTCCACAATAGGCTTTTGTTTCTTTAACAAGGAATTTGTGTGATCTGTTATAACTTATTCTACAGACACACCTTCATACACTTTTGTTAAGATACTGTATATAAATAGTTGGAGGACAAAAACATAAATTTTTGCCCCCCCCCCCCCCCCGGTCTCCTCACAAATCGTTCAAAAAATAGTGAAGAAATTTAAGTGAAACTACATATTGTGATAGCTTGTGTTATAGGATACTTTCTAGCCAAATGATTTACATAGTTACTGTGATAAGCTGAAAAGAAATGCACACATGCTTGTAGAACGTGAATAGAAACAAATAGCAACATCAGGCAAGAAGGACGTTACAGTACAATTCTTAAGCTTCAAAATCATTAGGTTTGAAGTCTTTGAATTCATCCAGAGTATTTTTAGAAGCGGAAGTATGAAGACGTGTGATGTAGTGCTATCTCAATGAGAGTTAAATAAACAGTGCTGTCATTGAATTGCTGAAAAAGTTATTACTACTGAGATTATTTGTTGTGTAAGGGCTGTTTATGCTAGGTCTACTGTAAGTCGATGGGCTGTAAAATTTTGTGATTACGAGACCATAACAGGCATAATTGTTGATAAAAAAAAAACGCATTGGATGTACGATCACTTCACAGATGATAAACATTGCAAACTTGTCGATGATTTGATTCAAAATAACAGGTGAATCACTCAAAAGTGTATCGCAAGCCATACTGGAATATCCAAGAAATTTGTCTGCTTCGATATTGATCAATTGGGATACTGTAAAATCTGTGGACAATGGGTACCATGCCACAACTGTGGAGGCTCTGCGAACCTGAAATTTGAACCTAATCCACACCCTACTTTCTCCGCCAATCTTGCGCCTTGTGAATTTTATTTTTTCCTCTACTCGAGAGACCTCAAGGATGATGAGGTGAAAGGTTAACAAATGTAATTCAACTGAACTACACTAGACAGAGAATACATAGGCTTTGTTAGTACAAAAGCAAAACCATAAATTTTAGAATATTTTTTTGTCTATGTATGCGTTGCACAAAACTGAATCAATAGACATCAACCAAACTAAACATAATAATAGCTTATGTAATCGGTAAACATTTAAGATACTTTCAAGTCAGGTATTTGTAGGCGGCTTAGAGATTGACACAAAAATTCCAAAAGTTATTGTGTGCTTTCCATGTGTAATGCAAAAGGTAATTATTATAATTCCAGTGTATAGTGTTAGCTTATGTTATCAGAAAATGTATGGGATACTTTTATCCCACCAAGTTAACATAATATAGGCCAAAATAAATTTTGAAATTTGTTCTGTCTGTGCTTGGGTTAGGCAGAAACTAACATTTGAATTTCAGTGAAATTACACTGGGTGATAGCTTATGTCATCAATTAAGGTAAAGGATACTTTCTATACTGATAAATTATCGATTTCCTGACAACACAGAGGGTAAGACTGCAAATTTTATTAGTTTTCCGTGTCTGTGCATGCTTCATGCAAAAGTTAAAGAATAGATCTCAGGAATTTTCACACATTGTTAGCTAATGTGATGGGTTAAATAGATTAGACTTTAGAAGGACAGATCATAATAGGTTGATTTTGTGATACAGATAATTATTTGATAAAATAATTTATATACATATGGTTGCAAGGAAGCAGTAGTCACTGGATAGTGAAATGTAATTACAAATGACGATAAGGCATCAGCTAATAATAGGACTATGTGGACACACAAAATGGAAACAAACACATGAAGCATTGCAATTATGGGATTTTTAGCCATTTCTTCAGCAGTAGAACATGGCTATGGGTGAGTTCTATAGGGTGTTGCCTCAAATCATGACCATTGCACATTGTGCATGGTAAGGATACATTCAAACAGAGAATGTGGAATGGGGGTAGTGAGTTGAAGAGAGACCGTTTCAAGATGAATAACTTTATTATCAAAACCAATAACAAGCTGGCAAAAGGAGCTTATAGCAAATTAAAAAATATTAAATATAAATAAAACTGTATATGAATAATAAACAAGAAAAATATTAAATTAAACACCATCTCTCGAGTGGTAGTGTGTGTTAGGTAATGGGGGTAGAAGATAGGAGATGAACGAAATAAGGAAAAGTTGAAATGATCACTGCAACTTTTTGCTCCAACTAATCATGGCGACAAGATCGTCTGACTAGTCACACAAAAGAAAATTGCTAACTTGGTCTGTGGGCACACCATTCCTTTATCTTACTAACTTATTACAGTTCTCTACATCCTCCTGTTTTTGAGTGATTCAGACTGATTTTTTCTGGGTGCTGCAATTTTCAGCTCTCCCTTTAAAGTGCTGTGAATGTACCTCACACACATCACACGTAAATAGCACATTTTGCAATTTTCAATTAGTAAGTTCCTTGATAAATGTCACAATTTATATTTTACTTAATGAATTGAAAGCATTTTTCCAAGAAGGGGTGCAGATAGTGATGTGAAGGTTATTTTAACTGTTTACTTATTATGCTAGTATTTGGCCAATCCGAAATAGTTTTTCTTCTTACTTGTAATATTATGTATGCTTTTCTTGCTAAGGAATGATTCCATACTAAAAATTCTTCATTGTTTCTGATAAGTAATTACCCTCAATAATTGTTAGAACTATCATTTTGTTGACTTTCAGCTGAAGTGCTCAACGAATTTTAGTATTTTAGCAAATGTGGCATAGTGCTAAAAAGTGCTGTCAGATACAAGGTAATATATTTTTTTTCCGACAAAACTGTATTCAATCAAAGTGACAAGAACTGACCTCATATCAAAAACAGTAATTTTATTCTGAAAACATAGTACTATCTTCTAAACCATCACTAGTAACAGTTTGTAATTACATTTTGTGAAAAATTGTTAATTTTGGCTGGCACAAATGAGATGGTATATATAAGCATAAATCATATGTTGTATAATAGAAAGTAATATTGCCTTAACATTAACTGGATGGTTCAGTCAGTTCATTAAGTACTTCATGATATAGGAATCTTTTACTCTTGTTGTGTAATATTATGATATGACCAATTCCAAATAAAGCATTAACAGGTAAACTGCCTGACACACCAAAACTAATGTCGAATGGCAGTCCATTAAAAGAAGAGACCTGCCACATCCCTAAGCAGATGGAGCGTCAGAAGGATAAAACTGGTTTTGTTTGGGAATTGACTTTGTCCATTCAGTCAGGAGCAAAATTAGTCGTAGTGCTGTTACAGAAACTTTTACTAGCATTAGGAATCAAACAGTCTTTATATCAAAAGGTATATATTTACAGTGCATTTCATGGAAAAATATGAAATATTTATGAAGAACATAGATTGCTAGACAGGTACAAAATATACATTTCAATAGCTATTTTAACAGTTTGGTTGGAGCAGAGAGTGAAGCAAGCATGGTCAGGTCTCTTAGTCCTAGGGTCCAGGCTTGACACTGTTTCTCTCCTGCTTATTTGCTGCCTAACATCTTTTCGCTGCTGAATCAAATACTGAAATATGCAATTCACACTATGTGACTAGCAAATCAATTGTTCCAACAGCATTGCTTCACATTCATTTTGTAGCTCACAAAATTTAACAGAAAAAAAATCCGGTAAAGTGGCATATTTTGAAGTTGACAAACTTCTTTTCAAGGCTGGTTTCTTTAAGATTGTGTTTAACTACTAATTAAAATTAAAAAAAGAGAGAAATAATTTTAAATTCTTTAAGTGACCCCAAAAATATGAAAATCCATTTAATTCTCTTAATGGAAATACTGACTTAGTAGTTCTGCAATGTTTGTCTAGGTACTATCCTACTATACCTGGATACATACAAGTGTTCAGATCCTTTGCCCAGTTATTTGGCAAGTTATTTTTTCTTCTTGTCTCCATACCCATCAGCAAACTTGTGACCTCTTCCCCTTCCATCTGCCATATGTTTTAAAAATTAAATTGGGTTACAGAGAAATGTGTGTGTTTAGTGATTGGTGGGTGAGGTGGGAGAGTGATGAGATCTTTTGCACAATATTTGATTCTTTGCCCTCAAAGTCCTCCAGTTTTACATTGTTTCAGTTCCTTGTATTTTCCAGCCACAGAGTGCAACTCAAGGTCATCAATATCCTTAGGAGAATTTTCCTCTAGCATGAAAAAAAATTCTTTTGATGTCCATGTTCTCATCAGATCCAAACGCTTCTTTGTGCTGTAATTAAAAAGTGAACATTGCTCCAAGACATATATTTTGATACAATATCTTATTGGCAGTAATGCCAGTTTCATTATTATTAAACTTTTTCAGGGAATTAGTGGAGAAATCTATGAATGGGACAGCAAAGTACATAGACAACTTTGGGGTTTATATTCAGACGTTGGTATCACAGGCCTTGGATTCAAATTTTCTGAATGAAATTTTCCAGGAACAAGGTATTTTTATTTTGTTTACAAGTATTATATGCATATTTTTTTAATAAATATGTTCATTGTTATAACATTCTGGTTTCTTGAGTTTGTGATCAAAATGTATTTGGTTGCTAATTTTTAGAAAAATTTGATTTCCCTCTTTAGATATCTCAAAATTTATTTTTTCTCAATATCTTTGGATTGTAATGCATATTTTTAATTTGTGCATTTATATATGTAGTCAGAAATATGTCACTTAAAGTTTTTTCTTGTTGGCATATTTATTTTCTGTGTTCCATATCAAACTTATTAGGACATTCGTACAGAGGCTGTTGTGAATCTACATGTTCAGCAGGATAAAGGCATTGAAATTATTAAGAAGTATAGCTGTTTTTCATGTTTTTCTGAAGCTGGTAAAATTATTGAATTTGGTTCCTGTAGTTCAACTACTTACATCATAGTTTTGTATCTGGAAAGATATGTTTGTATTGTTCATTCTTTTTGACTTGTCTGTCAAACTAACATTTGCATGTTGTACTGTTTTTGTGATTAATTTACCTTTCAGAATTTTTTTAGAATGTATATAGTTTTAAGGGCATTTGTATATCCTGTATATAACTTTTCAAAATTTGATCATGCATGATCACAGTAGAAAAAATTAGTGATTAGTGCTGCTTGGAGGTTATTGCAAGTTCTCTCATTAGCTGTACCCATGGATATCTATTAAAGTTTTTTTTTCATGGTTCTTAAATCTGTTGCTAATCTTCTTGTATTATTACATAGCAAGAGGTAACGGTTTAAGGTGGTACATCAAAATAAAAGTCAGTATTGAAGATTGCTCAATATATTCTTCAAAAGTTTGTTGAATCTAAATTGGTACCAGATCACAATAGCACTTTGTAAGCATGATAAATCAGACTTCAAAATCGTATAGAAAGTTGCCAGTTATCCTTTGAACAAGCATTCACTTTTACAATATTAAAGTAAATTTCAACCCCATTAGAGCAAAAACTGTTTGACACATTGATAATTTTCATCAGTTTCAATTAGTTGTCAAAAGTTTCTATCAACGAACATTCTAGTTATGTGAAAATTATTTCAAGTCCAACACTTCATTATGCCAAGCAACTTAGTCTCAGCCTACATTGTAGAAAGTTCTTATGTGACTGACCACAAGAGTGGCATCTCTTGGGCTTAAATAGTTTCTCCATGAGAGCTTCTGGAAAACTGGTAATTTCCCATGGTAAACCATCTTCCTCCTGTGAATCACGTAAGTCCCCGGTTCTCATGGTGCACTATTTTAATTGGATTTATCTGAAACTTTGTTGCATTATAGTATGATTTATTGCAAAAATATTATGAAAACTTTTCTCCTAAATCTCTTTATTTAGCTATTATTAATTTCTGAAATGTAAGAGATGATAATTTTAGTTATTTATCTACATATTTTAAAAAAATTTGTCCCTTGCAAAAATTCTTACGTGATCGGGTTGCTTTATTATTTATTTATTTATTTGTTGAGGCCAACTAGGACCACATTAAGTCTTTGTGCATTTGGCAGCGAGTTTCATCTTCTTTTGGGCCCAGAACTCCTTCATTCGCTTTGAATGCGCCTGTTTGCGCTCCTCTGTCCAGAGTGTACCACATCATCTGTTAGAGTGTTCGTCTCGGCTTGTCCCACTTGTCATTAACTTCTTCCAAAATATATCTTCTGGTTCTAGTCCCATCAAATGAAGATCTCCTTTAATATTTTTCGAAACAGGGCATTACAGTTTTGGGTCTGGAATCAAATAAATTAAAGATTGTTTCAGTGATTTTATTTATTTTGCTGTAGACTTCTTTGTTGGATCTCTTTTGATGGACTCCATTCTTAAAGTTGGAACCCAGAATTCCTCTAATAATTTTTCTCTCTTTTTTTTCTCCAGTTCTCCCAAAAGTCCTTTGGCGGCATTCAGGAACAAGGTTTCAACTGCATACAAAACTACTGGTTTCAGAATTGTTTCATAATGATGTATTTTAGTATTCTGTGAAAGACATTTTTTATTGTAGACATCTCACAAAGTTTGGTAGGCTATTTCTAGTTTGCAAATCCTTTCCTGAATAGCTTCTTTGTCCAATCCGTTTTTCATAATGATCTCACCAAGGTACTTAAATTTTTCCACTTGATTAAAGTCCCCGTATTTGGTTTGCTTTTATTTTTCTCTTTATTTTGACACGTTTCAAGTCTGTGCCTATACTTAGTCCGATGCAATCTTTAATTTTCTTGAATTACGTCTTACGTTTAGGAAATCTTGAACTTCTGAAAATCATATCTCCCTTATTTCTTAATGGTTCTGCATGAAATTTATACCGTTCTTTTCAGAATTTAATGTTCCAATTATCTGTTTGCAGACTCCTATTTTTGATAGACACATGCCAAAGTCACCTTTAAATTGATTACCCAAAATTCCATTTTTCTTCCTTTTAACTTGGTTTTAATTTGGTTCTTAACTGTTACCATATTACTGTTTTATTAAATTTGAGCTATTATTTAGTCATAATTTCAATCTTCTATTTATTTTATTCATAGACTTGTAGTTCTTTGTACCTGTTAAAAATTATTTAGGATTTATTTACAAGTTCTAATTTTTGTCAGGAAGTATTCCTAGGTGCTGACAACACATTGCTATTGTTGAATTCCACTTATCTATTTAAATTAATTTTTTAAATATACATTCTATTGTCTGTTGGCTACTTGCTTTCATCACTAATTTTCTAAAAGCACATGACAATTAAACTTTAAAATTCACTTATCTTCTTTAGTAAAATTTTTTGACCATACAAATACTACTTTAAAATGATTGGTTTTGGTTATACTATCTCTGAAAATGTATACTACCTGTGAAAATGTTAGTGACTTTTTCATCTTAGTTAATTGTTACGTCCTCACATGATACTGGTTCTATTATCACTTGAAGTGTCCTTTATTATCAAGTTTATGCTTGCATAATTTATTTTCAATGTTCACAGCTTTATGCTATTTCCTCCTACGGGTTCTAAGAAACTTGTTTCATTATCGGTAACAATGGAGTGAAAGAACTGCCATAAGGCGATATTATGTGGAAAGGAAAGATAAATTATACCCAACACTCACCAAAGTTTAAGGGAGGAGGACAGCAGCAACATGTATATTATCTCACGTTGCTGCTACCCTCCTCCCTTCAACTTTGGTGAGTGTTTGGTAAAATTTATCTTTCCACATAAACTTATTTCAGTGTTACATGATCTGCTAACATAGCAAATAAGGCTCTTGGGGAAGAACTAGAATACATATTCAGAGTTCAGAGGTGAGTGAAAAATTGTTGTTATTGGTGGGGATTTAAATTTACCATTTGTAAACTGGTATGGAAATTAGATAAATAACACAAAGGAATAGATATTTGAAAATACCCTTGTAAGAAAAAAGGCTTTACATAATGAGATTAAACAAGTTGGATATCTTCCTAATAAAGCCTGGTGATAACCTTGTGGAGTCTCAAGTAACTGAAATATTAAGTTATCATGAAGCAGTTGTAATAGATGTGAGAGTTCAGTGAATCATTGGCTGAAAGTGAAGATAATAATAGATATAATTATACAAAGGCACAGACTTCAGGGGAAGATACAGGATATGCAAGGAAGGCACACAAACTGGAATTGAAATAGGAACAATTCAAAGAGATAATAGTAACGAGGGAAGATTTTTCCAAAACAGAAAATAAAGAGAAGTATGTAACGTATATATGCTATGAAGGAGGTTAGGCTAAAGAGGCTTGTCAGAGGAGATCACAACGAAGTTCAGAAACACGAAACCAGTAGGAATTACTTGAAATGACTAAACAAGGAATTAATAGAAGCAAAGTAGGAAGCAAAAGGTGGATTTATGAAGAATATTATGGGTGTGAAGGAATCAGTTATCCATCTAGAAATTTCTATCCCTGTTTAAGAAAAGGGAGCAGAAGGGAATGTATTCGGACAATTGTAAATCAGGGTGAAGAAGGTACTAAACATTTGAAAAAAGGCAGATATTGTAGGTAATTGGACAGGACAATTAGGCAATATCATCCTGGAATGGGAAGAATTTAAGGAGATAAAAAAAATGGTGCAGAAAATGAGATACAGTGCATGCGTGTGTGTGTTTAAAAGGTGCTATAAAGTGGATAAATTAGAGGAATGGTAAAATGTAATTGGTAGGGTCTTAGTGAAAATTTGAATATGCTGGACTATAATGGAAAGGGAAAGTACCGAAAAACTAAAAAGAATGTGGAAGGAGTATTTTGAAGCTCTGCTGAACCCAGATTGGACACTGAATGAGACAGTACAGCAGGAAAAGCAAGACAATAACAACCATGTAAGAAAGGTAGAACAGGATCTATCTTGCGACGAAGTGGAAGCAGCTCTCGGTAGGATGAAGGGTGGAAAGCACTGGGCATTGATGAAATAAGTGTGAAAATGACAACAGCAGCAGGAAAGCAATGGTTATATCACATGGTGAGAAAGAAGGAGAAGACAATTCTGGAAGAAAAGAATAATAGTATCTATCTTCAACAAAGGAAGCAGGAAGTTTAAGAGCTGTAATGGAATCACACTGATGTGCCACTGTGCCAAAGTGTATGGAAGATCCTTGAGAAAAGACTGTGACAGGGTTGAAAAAACCTGAGAGAAAGAGTGATATGGCTTCAGAACTGGGAGAGCAATAGGAGCACTGATGTGGGAATTAAGTTTTTCCCGGCGTATGAATGAAATAAACTTTTCTCGGGTTTTCTGCCGGATAATATTTTTATTTAAATCATTGTACAACGTTTCGGCAGCAACCTCCGCTGCCTTCATCAGGTACTGCGTCATATCGAAGCTCAGAACTGCCTCACAGACGACCCGGAACTTCCATAAGTAGCCTGCTACGGGGGAGAAATTTTCCGCTGCTCCGCCATTGGTCGCCGCTTCAATCGACCCCAGACGGGGTGGAACCGGATGGCCGCGGCTGACTGGCAAATGACAGCAATGATGATGATGATGGTGCATTACGTGGCTCCACGGAAGTCACAGCCGTACTCTACGCCATTGCTTGACAGGAAGCAATTAGTAAAAATGCATATCAAGACTCCACAGCGACGGTCACCCATCCAAGTGCTGACCCGGCTAAACGTTGCTTAACCAGCAGTAGCATCACGCTCAAAGCTTCTCCACGAGCGGCATTAATCAAGCTGGCCAATCACAGCGCCCGAACTCCTGATTGGCTCGGAAGCGGCGGATCAAACTTCCCATTGGTCGACACGTCAGTAACGTATCTAACACGATGTAATTTCAAATTTTGTACAATTGGCTCCTATGCTCCGCTCAGGAAAAGGCCGGAGTCTCTGTTAGTGTCGTTGTTACTTACGATGATGCATTACGTGGCTCCACGGAAGTCATAGTCGTTCTCTACGCCATTGCTTAACAGGAGGCAATTGGTAAAAATGCATATCAAGACTCCACAGCGACGGTCACCCATCCAAGTGCTGACCAGACTAAACGTTGCTTAACCAGCAGTAGCATCACGCTCAAAGCTTCTCCACGAGCGGCATTAACCAAAC
Source organism: Vandiemenella viatica (assembly GCA_031002005.1). NCBI lineage: Eukaryota > Metazoa > Arthropoda > Insecta > Orthoptera > Morabidae > Vandiemenella > Vandiemenella viatica. The sequence goes on from CM061920.1 coordinate 215,985,787, forward strand.
TGGCCAATCACAGCACACGATCTCCTGATTGGCTCGGAAGCGGCGGATCAGCATTCCCATTGGTCGACACTTCAAGACGGCGTACTCCCGGACGGTTGTGTCCAACACGTTGTAATTTTAAATCTTGGACAATTGGCTCCCATGCTTCGCTCAGGAAAAGGCCGGAATCTCTGTTAATGTTGTTGTTACTTATTCTAATCTCCAGAGATTCTCTGATTACCGAATCCCAGAAGTATGATATTTGAGCCAAAACTTTAGTATTTTCAAAATTTATGTTATGAAAATTTTCCACAGCATGTTCGGCCAGTGCGGATTTTTCCAATTGTAGCAACCGTAGATATCGTTGGTGCTCGATGCGGCGTTCCTCGATCGTTCTTATGGTTTGGCCAATGTACACTTTGCCGCATTCACAAGGAATTGAATATACTCCCGGGACTCGAAGGCCCAGGTCATCCTTTACCGTGCGTAGCATATCTCGTATCTTCGACGGTGGACGGAAGATACTCCTTACGTCATACCGGGCTAAAATTCTTCCGATTTTCGCGGAGGTATTGCCGGCATAAGGCAAAACAGCAACGGATTTAGGAGACCCTTCTTGTTCAGATGTCAGTCTTGGTTCTTGGAGGAGAAAGGCCTGTCTGATTTGTTCTTCTGAGTAGCCATTCTCTCTGAATACCTGCCGTAGGTGTCTAAGTTCTTCTTGCAGGCTATCACTGTCCGAAATGGCTCGCGCACGATGTACCAGTGTTCTCAAGACAGTTTTCCGCTGAGCTGGGTGGTGAAAACTGGTAGCCCCCAAATAGAGGTCCGTGTGGGTAGGTTTCCTATAGACACTATGCGCCAAAGAACCATCTGGCTTGCGTTTAATAAGTACGTCCAAGAACGGAAGCGCGCCGTCTCTCTCAACCTCCATGGTGAACTTTATGTTAGGATGGATGGAATTCAGATGTTCCAAGAAATCATTGAGAGCCGCAGAGCCGTGTGGCCAAATAACAAACGTGTCATCCACATAGCGGAAGAAACATTTCGGTTTTAATGGAGCAGTGTCCAAAGCCCTTTCTTCAAAATCTTCCATATATAAATTGGCTACCACAGGAGAAATAGGTGAACCCATAGCCACACCATCTGTTTGCTCATAGTATTGCCCACTGTATTTGAAATATGTAGAAGTGAGCACATGCTCGAACAGGTCTGCCATTCCTTGGTCGAAATGTCGTCTTATAAGTTCTAACGACTCCTTAACAGGCACCTTTGTAAACAGCGAAACTACATCGAAACTCACCATGAGGTCGGAATCTGACAATGTGAAACCTTGGATCATTTTTACGAAATCAGCAGAATTCGTGACATGGTGCGTGCAATGGCCCACCAGTGGACTCAGTTGGCGTGTAAGATATTTTGCCAGTTGATACGTGGGAGCACCGATTGCACTGACAATAGGTCTTAAGGGCACGTTCTCCTTGTGAATTTTAGGTAATCCATAAAACCTCGGTGGTCTGGCGGCGCGAGGTCGTAGATTCTTGATGGTCTCCTCAGGTAAACCAGACTTCTTCAGAAGGGCTTTTGTTTTGGTGACCACTTTTGAAGTAGGATCAGCCTCAACCGACTTGTAAGCAGCGTCGTTTAATAAGTTCTTAATTTTTGAATCATATTCTTCTGTAGGAAGTAAAACCGTCGCATTGCCCTTGTCAGCAGGAATGACAACAACTGCTTCATTGCTGCGTAGCTCGCGCAATGCCTGACGCTCTAGCCTCGTGATGTTGGGCTTAGGTGGTTTGGCCTTCTTAAGAACACGACAGGTTTCACGACGTATTTCTTCCGCTGCATCAGCTGGTAGTTTACGTACAGCTTTTTCCACTGAACAGACAATATCTTTGGTGGGCACAGACCTCGGTGCCATCGCGTAATTTAAGCCTCTCGCCAAGACTGAGACCGTGGCATCATCAAGTTTTGCTCCCGTGAGATTGATTACAGTGCGGTTTTCTTTGGGCTGGTTGTTGTTCCGCTTTCCAAGAAGGCGATTATACTTGGAGATGTGTTTAGCTTTGGATTTTTCCCGTTCTATGCTCTCCTGGAGGGAAGAAACTGCATCAACCCAGTCCCAGGAATATTCAGTCAATCTGAATGTCAGGTATAGATGGTTTGATAATAAAAGCCGAGCATTTCGATCAAGCTCATAACGAATGAAGTGAATCCGCTCTCTCAAAAGCGCCATGCCAGAACGATGTAAAATCCACTTAGCAGCCTTGCTATTTATGTGGTGGGTTACTCTGACAAATTGAGGCAACACATCGCTGTCCCTACAGCGCAGTAGAAAGACCAAAGTGCTGAAAAGTCTGGCCTTCTTTTTTCGCAACTTCTCAAATTGCTTAATTTGATGTAACATCTCCTCCCCGTATAGGTATCTAATGTGGGAATTAAGTTTTTCCCGGCGTATGAATGAAATAAACTTTTCTCGGGTTTTCTGCCGGATAATATTTTTATTTAAATCATTGTACAACGTTTCGGCAGCAACCTCCGCTGCCTTCATCAGGTACTGCGTCATATCGAAGCTCAGAACTGCCTCACGGACGACCCGGAACTTCCATAAGTAGCCTGCTACCGGGGAGAAATTTTCCGCTGCTCCGCCATTGGTCGCCGCTTCAATCGACCCCAGACGGGGTGGAACCGGATGGCCGCGGCTGACTGGCAAATGACAGCAATGATGATGATGATGATGGTGCATTACGTGGCTCCACGGAAGTCACAGCCGTACTCTACGCCATTGCTTGACAGGAAGCAATTAGTAAAAATGCATATCAAGACTCCACAGCGACGGTCACCCATCCAAGTGCTGACCCGGCTAAACGTTGCTTAACCAGCAGTAGCATCACGCTCAAAGCTTCTCCACGAGCGGCATTAATCAAGCTGGCCAATCACAGCGCCCGAACTCCTGATTGGCTCGGAAGCGGCGGATCAAACTTCCCATTGGTCGACACGTCAGTAACGTATCTAACACGATGTAATTTCAAATTTTGTACAATTGGCTCCTATGCTCCGCTCAGGAAAAGGCCGGAGTCTCTGTTAGTATCGTTGTTACTTACGATGATGCATTACGTGGCTCCACGGAAGTCATAGTCGTTCTCTACGCCATTGCTTAACAGGTGGCAATTGGTAAAAATGCATATCAAGACTCCACAGCGAAGGTCACCCATCCAAGTGCTGACCAGACTAAACGTTGCTTAACCACCAGTAGCATCACGCTCAAAGCTTCTCCACGAGCGGCATTAACCAAACTGGCCAATCACAGCACACGATCTCCTGATTGGCTCGGAAGCGGCGGATCAGCATTCCCATTGGTCGACACTTCAAGACGGCGTACTCCCGGACGGTTGTGTCCAACACGTTGTAATTTTAAATCTTGGACAATTGGCTCCCATGCTTCGCTCAGGAAAAGGCCGGAATCTCTGTTAATGTTGTTGTTACTTATTCTAATCTCCAGAGATTCTCTGATTACCGAATCCCAGAAGTATGATATTTGAGCCAAAACTTTAGTATTTTCAAAATTTATGTTATGAAAATTTTCCACAGCATGTTCGGCCAGTGCGGATTTTTCCAATTGTAGCAACCGTAGATATCGTTGGTGCTCGATGCGGCGTTCCTCGATCGTTCTTATGGTTTGGCCAATGTACACTTTGTCGCATTCACAAGGAATTGAATATACTCCCGGCACTCGAAGGCCCAGGTCATCCTTTACCGTGCGTAGCATATCTCGTATCTTCGACGGTGGACGGAAGATACTCCTTACGTCATACCGGGCTAAAATTCTTCCGATTTTCGCGGAGGTATTGCCGGCATAAGGCAAAACAGCAACGTATTTAGGAGACCCTTCTTGTTCAGATGTCAGTCTTGGTTCTTGGAGGAGAAAGGCCTGTCTGATTTGTTCTTCTGAGTAGCCATTCTCTCTGAATACCTGCCGTAGGTGTCTAAGTTCTTCTTGAAGGCTATCACTGTCCGAAATGGCTCGCGCACGGTGTACCAGTGTTCTCAAGACAGTTTTCCGCTGAGCTGGGTGGTGAAAACTGGTAGCCCCCAAATAGAGGTCCGTGTGGGTAGGTTTCCTATAGACACTATGCGCCAAAGAACCATCTGGCTTGCGTTTAATAAGTACGTCCAAGAACGGAAGCGCGCCGTCTCTCTCGACCTCCATGGTGAACTTTATGTTAGGATGGAGATCGTGTGCTGTGATTGGCCAGTTTGGTTAATGCCGCTCGTGGAGAAGCTTTGAGCGTGATGCTACTGCTGGTTAAGCAACGTTTAGTCTGGTCAGCACTTGGATGGGTGACCGTCGCTGTGGAGTCTTGATATGCATTTTTACCAATTGCCTCCTGTTAAGCAATGGCGTAGAGAACGACTATGACTTCCGTGGAGCCACGTAATGCATCATCGTAAGTAACAACGATACTAACAGAGACTCCGGCCTTTTCCTGAGCGGAGCATAGGAGCCAATTGTACAAAATTTGAAATTACATCGTGTTAGATACGTTACTGACGTGTCGACCAATGGGAAGTTTGATCCGCCGCTTCCGAGCCAATCAGGAGTTCGGGCGCTGTGATTGGCCAGCTTGATTAATGCCGCTCGTGGAGAAGCTTTGAGCGTGATGCTACTGCTGGTTAAGCAACGTTTAGCCGGGTCAGCACTTGGATGGGTGACCGTCGCTGTGGAGTCTTGATATGCATTTTTACTAATTGCTTCCTGTCAAGCAATGGCGTAGAGTACGGCTGTGACTTCCGTGGAGCCACGTAATGCACCATCATCATCATCATTGCTGTCATTTGCCAGTCAGCCGCGGCCATCCGGTTCCACCCCGTCTGGGGTCGATTGAAGCGGCGACCAATGGCGGAGCAGCGGAAAATTTCTCCCCGGTAGCAGGCTACTTATGGAAGTTCCGGGTCGTCCGTGAGGCAGTTCTGAGCTTCGATATGACGCAGTACCTGATGAAGGCAGCGGAGGTTGCTGCCGAAACGTTGTACAATGATTTAAATAAAAATATTATCCGGCAGAAAACCCGAGAAAAGTTTATTTCAGGAGCACTGATATTTTTGATGAGGCAGTCGAATGAGAAACACTATGAGTCATGGAAAAGATCTAGTATTGATATTCCTTGATATTGAGAAATTGTATTATTGTGTACACAGGAGTAAGATATGAAAGACCAAAATAAGCTATCAGCAGTGTGACAGAATTATACCAGGTAAGTGTGAATTATGTGATTTGGGGAAGTAAAAAAACAGAAAACAAGGAAGTGCCCTCCGATCACTACTTTTTACCATAATTATGGGTGACATAATGAAGAAGGTGGCAGTGAAGATGCAAGAGGAAAATATGAATGTGGTGGTGTTTGAGGAATACCTCGTGATCTGAGGGAGTGATGAACAGGTCTAACTGGTAGTTAGATATATGTGTGGACTAATGTGGTGTTAAATTTGAATGGGAAAAGTGAGTATATGGTAACAATCAGAAAGATGATCAGGATAACCAGGGCAGTTGCGATGGCAGGAGAACAGCAGATGAAGGAGAATAGTTTCAAATACCTTGGAAGCATTGTAAAGGAAAGTAGAAGAAACCATTGTGAGATAAGTGAAAGAGGGAGGCAGGCAAATTAACATCTAAGAAGCATCAGAAGCCTGATATAGAACAGGGATGTGCCACAGAAAAGTAAGAATGTAGTCTATTGCACACACTATGGTTCAGTCCTGTATGGTGCTGAAATCTGGACAGTTAAGAAGTGAGATATTACCGGTCGAGTGAAATGAAATTTCTGAGTGGCAGAATAGGTGCTACAAGAATGGATAGGAATAGGAATAGAATGATTAGACACATAGTAAAAGAAGAACCTCTACAGGAAATGATAGAGAAGACCAGACTCGGATGATACAGGAGTGGTAAGAGAAAGAAGGAGCAAATAATAGTGAGTAAAATTCACTAAATGAAAATTCATGGTAAACAATGCAGGGGAAGACCAAAAGGCAGATGGATGAAAGGTATGTGTGTGGAAAAGAGGAGAAGACTGGACTAAAGTGTTGACATAGAAGTGAAGGGAAGAAAGAAGAAAATGGAGTGGCTTGTGTGCACAAAGCAGACCCAGCCAGTAGCAGAAAACTGATGATAATTATACCAAACTAATATAAAATTTGTGAAAATTGTGATTGCAAAAATAATGATAGGGTATTTAGTGTAAGGTGGAGGTTTGAAGGAAATTCTTTAGCTGGATAATCTTTGTGGGTTTTGAATGCAAGCTGAAACACTACAAAATCTCAAAATATTTGGATTTTTCTTTTAATTCCACAATTTGTAACAGTTTTTATCACCTTGTGCAAACCAAAAGTGTGTGGGAGAAACTTGCATCTGGCGATATTTTTTCCCCCTCCTCCTATGTTTCTTGCAATCTTACACATTTTCAGTACTGTCCCCAATGTAACTAACTACCTTTTTTGTTTTGTTTTTAAATTGCTTATAAGCATGGAAGAGTTGAGACAAATCCACTTTTTCCACTACATTGATCTTTTAGTTTCTACAAGTGCAATCTGCATGTATACAATGCATGTTAGTTTTTAAATACAAAACTAATGAAAAATTGTTGTTTCATTCCTCTCGAGATGAACCAGAAGATCTGTATAAGTATACTGGCTATCTATATTCTAGTTTGTGACATCACTGTTGATGTGCTGCCAACATATTGAATACTGTTGTGTATGTGTGGGCAGTTTTTGTGATGTCTTTCAAAATTTCTTCAAATTTTAGTACATAGTTAAATTTATAAAGTGATACAAAATACCAGAATCAGAAACAAACAGCTGAATTGTTTAATGAACAAACCAGGCCAAATACAGTTACCACCTCCATACAATTTAATTAATGCTGTGACTGTCACCAATCTACAAAGATAATAACAAAATTATGTGACAACAAGACCTATACTAATTTTGGAAAATTCAGTTGTTTGATTCCTCCAAAATTACTTGAGTTCGAAAACATTTATTGGTATTCATAACCAGGGAACAAAAGTTAATAAAACCAAATTAGTCATTAACTCAAACCACAATTAAACGTGGTTGTCTAAATAAAAGTAACTAGTAAAATATAAGAGTAGATTATTGTTAAAATCTAATTCCCTTTCTTTGTGGCAGCAGTTGAGAAAATTCCTAGAAGGAATAATACTAGAGAGTGTGTATCAGTTGTATTACATCCTGGACCTTAACAACAACTCAATTGCAGCAGTGGTAATAGAGGTTGTGGTTAGGTTGTAATAATCCCTTAGTTAAGTGACAGCTGATAACCTCTTTAGCAGTTTCCCAAATAGCAGCAAAAAATGGTATGTATCTCTCCTAAGCAAAAATGTGGATAAATAATGGGTGTATTGTACTCGTGGTACTGCTTCAGTTTGTTAAAATCTCATTCTCTCTCAAAAGAAAATGCATAAAATAATGGTGTTTGATACCATTCAAAGCAAAAACAAAAAGGGTTATCATTCAGGTTTAAGGTATAGGCAAAGTTGTTTCAAACACAACACTCCACTGCTTCTCATCGCAACGATAGTGCATCTAAAATATATGTTTGCGATACCTATACAAAAAAGGGGAGGAATTCTTCATGTGTGACTTCATTATAACTGTTGTATTTATGAATGCACTTAATTTCACTTTTCCCAAATGGTATCTCTATATGTGTGCATGATACACATTTGCAGTAAAATTGCAAAGAGTGGGAATATAATACTACTGACACTGTTTCACTTAAACACCACCCTACTATTTTTCAACTGAACAAAAGTGCACCTAGAATACATGTATGCGATACAACCCAAAAATAATTGCCCAAAACCAAATATTACTATTTTCTATGCGCTCAGTCTTATTTTCATTGTCCAGGTAGCTTTGTACATTCATTTTTTCAATTGAACTGATTGGACAGATATTGTATTTTTGAATTAAGGGTATAGGCTCAAATCAAGTTTCTGTACCGATTCTCCATGTTTAATCAGTTAGTCATATTTTTTCTATGTCTGAATTTATTGTCATTTATATTGTCATTCATGAAAAAAAAATCATTCCAAAGCAGAAAATAAAGAGAAGTAGAGAACCTGTGTACTGTAATAGCGAAGTGAGGAGGTTAAAGAGGTTGGTACGAAGAGAACATAACAGATTTAAGAGACAGCAGGGTAGTAGGGAATATTTATAATAACTAAATAAGGACTTAATATCAGCAAAGAAAGTGGCTAAAGATGGGTTTATGAAGAGTATTGTCAGTGCAGGACGACCACTGACTGATGCATCTAGAAATTTCAATGGCTATATCAAGAAACTTAGGGGAAGGGAGGATGTACAGACGCTTATACCGGTAGATAAGGATGGAGAAGTAGTTAGAGAGGACTTGAAAAAGGCAGAGATTTTAAGTTACTGGTTTAGTGAGAGCAATAGGGACAATGAATCAGAAACGGGAAGGTCTAATTCAGAGAATGAGCTTAACAATACAATTAGAAATGAAGATACTAAAAATTTTGAAATTCATCCTGAGGAAATCATGAAGGAAATAAGCAAGCTGAAAAAACTAAGGGGGGCTGGTGTAGATAATATTACTACAGATATCTTAAAGATAGCCAGATATGACATTGTACCTTATCTTGAATATTATTTAAATTGAGTCTGGATACTTGCTGCTTACCACAGGACTGGAAAACTGCGATAGTAGTATCGGTACATAAAGGAGGGGTGAGAAATAGTCGAAAATTACAGGCCAATCAGTTTGACTTCAGTGGTAGGTAAATTAATGGAAAGATTGATATGCAACCACTTCAGAAATATATGTGAGGAACGTAAGTTGTTTTCAAGCAGGCAACATGGGTTCAGGCAAGGATATTCTTGCGAATCTCAGTTGGTGGGATTTATGCAAGATATTTCAGATGAAATGGACAAGTGAGGCCAAATTGATAGTGTAGCACTAGATCTTTTAAAGGCGTTTGACAGAGTGAGGATAGCAAATAAGGTAAAAACTATTGGGAGTGGATGAGAAAGTGATTTGCTGGGTAGAAGAATTTTTAAAAGGTAGAAAACAGAAAATTACTGTAGGAAATGCGGTATCAAAGGAAGTGGAAGTAAAAATGGGGTTCCCGCTAGTAGCGTGTTGGGACCATTGCTATTCATTATTCTAATGAATAATTGTGTTGATTGTTTACTATCTGAAATTAGATTGTTTGCAGATGACAGAATGCTATATAAAAGGCTCAAAATGGTGGAGGATTGTAAATAGCTGCAGGGTGATCTGGACAGGATGTCTAGTTGGGTTGGTAATCATGGGATGAAGATAAATGCAAAGAAGAGTCAGCTTTTTAGATACACAAAAAAAGGTTAATTATGAATATAAGGTGGAGAAATAATTGCTTACTGAAGACTTGAAATGTAAATATCTTGGCATTACATTTGATAACAAGCTTAACTGGGCAGGACACATTGGACAGGTGGTAGGAAAAAGGTTTCAAAATTCTGCACTTGTTAGAGGGAGTGATGAGGGGATGTACGAGAGAAGTGAGGGGGTTGGGTTACAAAACTTTGGCCAGACCATTGCTGGAATATGGTAGTGTAGTATGGGACCCACATTTTTCATATCAACTACAGGAATTAGGGAGGGTGCAAAAAAGGGCTGCTAGATTTGCAATCAGTGCAATCAGTGACAGATATGATAAAGGAGCTGGAATGGGATTCATAGCAAGACAGGAGGAGAATGAGGAGGGTAATGGGAGTGTACAGGGCGTATACTGGCGATGAGGCATCGAAAGATATTGCAGTAGGTATGAAAAGTAGTTCATGGAAGGGAAAAGATGACCACGACCACAAGCTGGCACTCGATTTCAGGCACAAGGGTGTAGGAAGATTTTCTTTTTTAGGTAAGGGTGTCAGGGATTGGAATGAGTTGCCAAGGGAAATGATGAATAACTTACTGAAAATGTTAAAAGAATTTAAAGTTAAAATTTGTGGATGGAAAATGTAGGTGAGTGCAGGATACGGGGTAATTGGGTGTGTAGGGAAATTGCCACCGGAGTGTGCGCTTCAATGCAATTAATTTAACTTAATTAAATTGTATTCTTCAGTGGCTTTGTTGTGTTCCTTCTTAAAACATCCTTTTTTTGTTTGAAGTGGTAAAAAATTCTTCTCTACAATGTTTTTATTTTTATTTATTTTTTTTTTTTTTTAACTATTCTAAATTCTCTCATCTCGTGCTATGTGTTGAGGGGCTGGATTCTTTTAATTTATGATACCCTTTCCTTGTGGACATTTTCAAATTTTCAATTAATCTGTTTTTCATGTTTGTATATTGGTAGGGCAGATTTATTATCATTTGATGATAACATTTTATGTGTATTTTGTGTCACATTCACTAACTTTTTCCTGTTATCTGTCTCCTCGCCCATTCTTCTTGCAACTCCCCTGATTTACGTATGATGGCACCAGTTTGATGTGTGGCCTATGTGGACTTCGTCATAAGCTCCATGTTCTCATGTCACTGCTTGTAAATAATTTCATTGGTATTGTATACTTGTAACTATCGCAAAATACTTGAAATAATGATGATAAGCCTTGTGTAATATATTCAGTTGATACAATTATGTTAATATAATAATATTCTCGGTGGTGATGTGGTGTTCCATTGGAGACAAAGGGCTACAGCATGTTCAGATTACCATTTCAAGCTGCATATACACCTTTTTTTTAAATTGGTTTTATGTTTACTATATTTCAACTATTTAATTACATCAGATACACTTTCCACTACTATATAAGTAAAATTATTTTTTCAGATGAATACTTCCTGTCAAATGTGAAGAAGATAGATGAAGTAACAGAAGTGCGCAAACGGATTCTGTTAAGGATTGTTCATTGGCCTACTGCTCTCAGGGCTAGTGTAGGTACATGGCCATGTTTCAATGTCATTGAGGAACCAACTGATGGAGATGGTGAAGGTGCAATGTCTTGCGTTGCTTGCCAGATGAGTAGTGCAACTGTACGTGTTCAGATGTATGGACAGCCTTACAACAGGACTACACTTGAGGGATGCCAGCCAGATCCGAGAGTGGCAGCACAAAAGGTATTCATTATCATTTGATATGAAGTTCAATAAACATTTTCATCTGCAAATGTAATTATTAGTTGAAATACAAAAAATGAGGTGGTAGCCACAGCTCTTAAAAAGTCAAAGACAATCACTATCAAAATGTCAGCAAACATTTCTTTACACTGATACCTCTTTCCACATTAAAAAATAAAATAAAACAAAAACTAATTTCTAACAGCTGCCATATGTGTTGTATGACACAATCGCTTCTATATACACTTGCCACTGTGGCAGATAATAGAATTTGGTCATGATTCCTTTACTTCCATTACCAGATCTGAGGGTTTAATATCCTATTGTTACCAACTCATGCTGATTCACAAACATATTCACCAAGTTACCTTATACTCAGTGCAATGTAACAATCATCCCATAACTACTAGATCAACAACAGACCACTCCATTTCTTGTTACATAATTTACACTTTGCCCAGAATTCATCAGCTGTATTGTATAAAACAGATGAGATTTTATTCAAACCTTTCCTAAAATGAGATTTCTGCCCTTCTCAGAACATGCTTCAATTAATGCCCCACCTTTGCCATTCTTCATCCAGAAGAAACCAGTTTCCTCATTCCTTGCAACAGTGTAAATTATAAGACTTCAAATATGCTCCGTGTGCCCATTATCTGTATCTATTGCAACTTTGGAGAGTAGTTTCCAATTATGAGACATGAAGCCTATGAATCTTCATGTGACATTACAACTTAGAACTATTGTCCTCGTTTCTCTATAGGTCTGGCTGCTAATCATATTTGGGAACATAGTTATGAAGTATCTTACTGCAGTATTTCGTGTACATTTATAATTCTTATATTGGCAATATACTATAGGAAATGCTAAACAAAATTTATCAAAATATGTAAACAAATACCAAAATATTGCGCTGCAAAATAAAATATTTACTTTCTAGTTTATCATTGCCTAGGTACTTGAGATTGATTAAATTGATGTTTATAACTTAAAGCTGACATCAACTTAAGAAACAAAACAATCATTAAGTTACAATAGTCTTCTCTAGTTTGCATTGACACAGTCCTGTGTAAAATGTGGCTTTGATAATTAACACACTCTTACTAAATAGAATACTCCTTCCAATCAGTTGGCTCTGTTGAAAGTTATCATTGTCATATTGTTACACACACACACACACACACACAGAAAAAGAAACCTTGGTATGCATTGTTGGTTGATATCTGTCAGGTAGAAGCTAATCCCAGAAAAACAATTCTTTTAAAAATAGGCAAAGTGCTCATGTAGTGACAAAAAGTTATGAGATCTTCTCCTGAGCCAAGTCTGCACTTTACAGTGTGTATTCACTTCAATTTGTAAAACAGAATGGTTTCTCTCGGTGTTACAGATTTTATTTAGGGGGGGAAAAAAGTTCTGGTGGCTTGGCCATTGTGTATGCATATAAATAACTTAAATGCATTGCTTTATCAAATTTACAAATTCTTGAAAGTCAAGATTTCCCTGTCGCTTTTTTTAATTTGACAAGTATGTATTAGCCTTTCGTTTCAGTAAAAATTATGACATACCTACATAATAGTCAAATCACCAATTTTTTTTTTTTTTTTTTTTTTTTTTTTTTAGTTAAAACCTTTAACACTAAGAGAAACCACACTGTTTCACAAATTGAAGTGAATACCCACAGTAAAGTACAGACTTGGCTCAGAAGAAGATCTCATAACTTTTCGTCATGAGCATGAGACTTGGCTTATTTTTACAAGAGTTGATTTTCGGGGCCTAATTTCTCCTGTAAGTTGATCGCTTATTCTGAATCGTCCCTCAGATGTAATGATGCCATTCCAAAATTGATGAATAGGAACATTACAGAATTTAAGACATCGGTATACGTTACCAACAATGTCCCACTCTTTGAAAACAAGGGGCCATCCATAAATTATGTCACCTTCAGGGGGGGGGGGTCAACAAAGTGTGACATCGTATGACAAGGGGGAGGGACATGTCATAAACTTTGTGACATCACATGCATAATTTGTATCACTTTTTGGCTCGTGGTGGCCGCGCAAATACACACTTGCTGCACCTGCAGTGTCTCACGTCGGCTCCCTTTGACATAAGCCAAAAGGCCAATAACGCCATTGAGGCTTTAACAATGGCCACTGTCACTGTGATTTCGTCTGTGTTCAATTGTTTATATCATTCAGTCAACACTTGCCTTTCGCTCAGTGATGGATGTGTTTTTCTTAGTCTTATTATTTTCTGATTTTCAATTTATCTAACAAATTTATAATGAGTAAAGTTGATTTGGGTATTCTTTACCGCAAACTATATGAAGCATACAGTGCAGCTTATGCTGATAAAAATAAACAAAATATACAAAATGAGGTTAACACCTTATGACGAAGTTTGAAAAGTAATGATAATGTTGAATGTGAAGTGAATTCAAAAATCAGAGAGTTGCAAATGAAATTGATTAAGAAGAAAGTGACGGATCTTTTTTCAAAAGACCTTTCATTAACAAAACCATCAGAACAACTGGACCCCATGAGTGTAAAAGTAAGTTCAAGTTTTATATCATTTTAATATTTCGCTTCTCCCTTGCTGAAAACATATTAAGTATTCCGTGGTAGATTGAAAAAGGGAAAAACCCAACCGGTTTAGTTACGTTGTTATTCACTACTTAGAATTAGATCTCGGATTTTAGGCAAAAACCTATTTTGTTTCTGACTGATATACATGAAAATAACATTATGTACATATAATTTATGACTGTTGTTTGTGGTTTTATAGTGCCTAAATTGTCGTTACGACCAGTTTGTGCCTATTTAACGAAATTTTCTTTATAATATAAACAAAAGTGTTTTTAGCTCAGAAAAACACAAATAATTTGCCGAGTGCTTATTTTATTCAAGTGAATGTGTAAGAGTTCATTATCACTGGCATCCATTTGCTATTAGTCGCACAGAGGCTCTGCACTGAACCACCCATTTGTTTTTCCTTATGGTCGACCTCGAGGTCATTAGAGGCGGGAAGTGAGTGGTGTAATGTACAGGAAGGAATTCGAACATTGCCTTGTTGTAGGAACCATCCTGACATTAGTCTGGCGTGATTTGGAGAAACCATGGAAAATCCAAATATGAATGGCCGGACGGGGATTTGAATGCACATCCTCCAGAATGTGAGGCGAGACAGTGAGCCACGCGTTGTCGTTAAGCAGCAGTATGCGCAAGCTATCACTCTCCAAATTGTCTTTAATTCGGCGTTGGATTAACGAGTTTCCCAATTTCTCAACGGATCCAAACATTGTACATTGTGGCGTGTACAACAAACAAATGAGTAAACTGGAACAATGTATTGAACATTCTCACAATTATATTAACAGTACTTGCCATAAATGTAGGTTTATTATTTTTTTCCTTCAAAGATAGTAAAGGGCATCCTTCCACAGTATCACAAAAGTGGACTTCGCTTTTGGAAACCGGACAGAATTTTAAATAATAAAGCATGTCCGGGATTTTTCTGACAACTATGGGCCCTGTTGTTGTTCCTACGTGCGGACACTAGTTCGAAACTTTTAACTCGGTATTAATAAAAGACTGAGCATTTGTGTAAGAATAACATTGAATATAAAAAATACACAATTTTAAAATTTCGCTCTGACAGTACTAGATTGCTGAACAATCTCAGATGCGAAAAATAGATTTCAAGTACATAGATTGTACGATTTTGTTGTTCAAAATAAATACCTGAATGTATTTGTAAATTCTACAATTCGCAGATTATTTGACTAATGACCAGTCTTAGAATTCCAATTATCTGCATTGGAAATTTTACAATCTATTTATGAATAATAAAATGGAATTAATATACCTACAGGAAATTCTGAAGTCATAATAAATGTACGAATTTTTCTAACACTAAATAAATATCCAACAAACGTGTGTCCTAAATTAATTTTTCAATCAATATAAAATACATGAGACATGTACGTTGAAGGTTTTATTGATTTTTAGCAATCCCAGCAAGCTAAAATCAACTAAATTCTATAACATTCAGCTGAATTACACTTCTTGATGTTACATTAAAGAATTTTTTATGATGGTTATATATAGACATAACCACAATTTTGATAGCATATTTTGACATTTAAAGAATCTATTTTGCGTTGAAACAGAGCCTATTTATAGGCACTTAAAATAAAAAAAATTGAACCTAAAAATCCAAGGTCTAATTTAAATTATAAAGCAAAATCTGCAGCCGCATGTTTCTGCCTGTCTGTTCAGGGGATTCTCAAAACGTACAGGTTCAATTTCAGTGCAGTTTTCACCATCGTATAACAGGATTCTTCAGAATGATTTAGTATACATATGATGTGAAATGCCTTTATTCAACATTTTACACAATTACTTTTAATTGCAAGAAGAAACCAAACAGGGCAAATCAAAAGACATGCAATCGGGTGGAAACCATTTACTTCAAACAGTGCCTAAATCAACACCTAGTCAGAACGCTTCTAGGAATAAAATTGTAGTTCTAGAATCTGAGCTCAATAGCTTGCTGCAAGTATGTGATGCTGGTATGGCGACAGATGAAGGAACAGAAAAATAACATCATTAATTAAAGACATTCAGCAGGAGAAAAACATGCTGAAGAGAAAGATCAGTGCAGCCAAACGACAAAAAAAAAAAAAAAAAAAAAAAAATGTAGAAATTTGTGAAAGTAACTTAGCAGCAGTTTTTAATATTCGAGATACTGTTGGTCGGCCAAGAGCAGAAGAAAATCAACCTCGTTTACTTGAGGTCATAAAGGAGATTGCAGCTTTTTGTGGTGCAGCTGATGATTGACTTCAAACTGAAATTATAAGATGCTGCAAAAATCATGAAATTCGTGTGACGTAATTTGTGGATGGCCCCCAATGGGTGTGCGCCGTAGTCAAGTAATCCAGATTGCAGCCTATTTAACTATTACCATAATATATATTGAGTAACTTCCAAACTAAGCAAAGGAAAAAAGTAAAATTTAGTATGTTAGTTAAACTTGCTGATCTCTATGCATTAAAGAAATCTGAGGCATATAACTTCATCCAGAACAAAGCAATTAACCCACAAATATGTGCCAGAATTTTTCCATGTTTGTGACTGTAATTAAATAAAAATGGGGAAGAACATCACTATTAGACTTTTGTTATGATTTAGGGTTGAAACCATATAATATGTTTACCAAATTACTTGTTTCTAGGATTACTGGAAGTACAGTGGAATTTTGATTTTGGGGTGTTGTGGTTGAAATAAAATTTTGAATTTCACTAACTTTCAAAGTAAGGAAAGGAAAGAAATAAAATTTAGCATGTTAGTTAAACTCAGGAGGCTCACTCTACAGTCAAAATCTAAGGTATTTAAAGTTATTAGGGTATTGACAGCTTTCACGTAAAAACTAATGAAAAATTTTAGCAGTAAACTGCTAAAAATTTTTAAATCTGCTAAAAACTTATGGTCACACTGTCATGAAAACTAATTATAATTTTTTGTTAATCCACTATCATAAAATAATAATAATAAAACTTACATTTATGTATTACTGCCATTGTGACCTCAATGGCCTGCACACTCTTATTAGTAGTATCTCACTAATCGGCAGTCACAATTAGTTTGTTTTCATCTACATCTACATATATACTCAGCAATTCACAAAACTGTGGGTGGCAGAACATGCAAGGTTTGGTTAATGCAGTTATTCCCAATTAGTTTTTCCATAGTACCATTTCAATAAAGAGCTCAACCTCACATACTCCATTTTAGCTGAAATGATAAAGAATGAAACCAGTTTTTCAATAGTTATTAAATTCCTAATAATTATTTCATAAAAAACAACAAATGTCCAAATGTGTTAACGATTCTAATAATAATGAAAATCACAAATGTTTATTTAAGTTTAATGGGACAAATGTCCACATTCCTCTCTGCAAGAATCTTAGAAGTGTGCGTGCTGTTTGCTGAGCTTCAGCCTTAACTCAGATTCGAGTTGAGGTCAGTGGAGATGTATGGTTTTCATGTTTGTCTTGGCCAAAAATCTGCTCTCGCAAAGGTGCATTGTGCAAAATGGTAATGAAAATGTTATTGCTAACATGATAAATGTGTTTAAGTTCAGTCAAAAAATTTACT
Organism: Vandiemenella viatica; assembly: GCA_031002005.1. NCBI lineage: Eukaryota > Metazoa > Arthropoda > Insecta > Orthoptera > Morabidae > Vandiemenella > Vandiemenella viatica. Next base: position 216,003,064 of record CM061920.1, read on the forward strand.
AGGGATTGCACTGCTAAATTACTTTTGAGTCTTGTTGTCTGTTGGTTCTTTTTCGTCAGAGATGGGTAGATAATCAGTGGAATGGTTTGTGAAAGGATTGTTTATTCAGTTCTATTGCAACAATATTTCTGTGTAACTCTGTCAACAGATTTGGCAAGTTGCATTTCACTGCTAATTTTATATTTTGATTCAAAGTTGAAGAAGTAATTTCTGAAAAAAAGTCTCAGATGCAGAAATTAGTAATATTTACTTTTTTAAATCAAAGATGTGCAAAGAAACATTTATTTAATTGTTGATAACTTTCCCCTGCATAGGAAATATGGTTATATCTTGGCCTGGAGATGTCAAATTCAGCTGATTCAGTCTCGTGAAACTATCTGACAAATAAGCCAATTTTTTGTAGCCATGAAGGTTTACGCAACATTTGTTTGTGCTAATGATGCCCTTGCTCTACCAAGAAAAACTCTATTTCAAGTCTCGAATATTCTCAAAAACAACTCTCTTCCTGGACAGCCACTATACTTGTGTATGTGACAACAGGGTCTCAAGTTTACTACTGAGCTCTTTGTAAATGTTGGAAAAAATTCTCAGTTCTCAAATTGTTCTACAGCACTTTATTAAGTTAACAGTATTTTTAAGAGGGATGTCCAAGCTCTTTGGCATCTTTTTACAAGAAAGCGATTCTTGATGAATTCTTCAGTGTTTCCATCTTTCCCTAGAGTTACATTTTGTATTCGCTTTACAAAAATGACCAATCATTGCTCTGGCACCATAAGTGCTTACACATTTCGGCCTGTTATTTGTTTTTCTTCGACAAAATTGTTGACCATATGAAAGATATCCTCCCTGTTGGTGCGAATTGAAAGTGCACGATGAAATAGGAGCACTTGATGGACACCTTTGCAGTTAACGACCAAACATATACTACATGTCATTTCAAGTTAGATACATCTGTAGATTCATTGAATTGTATAGTAAAGTAATCGCTGTGTAAAATTGCATTGGGTTGGATAGGTTTTCAGATTATCTGATACATCTACAATATGATGACAGATTGTGCAAATTCTTGTGCAATTTTTTCTCTGAACATAAATTTCACTATCACTTTTCCTGCTGGCAGTTGTGGCATAACAGGTTACTCAGAGAAGAGATAAAACAATGATAATTACTCTGGAGGAAAATCAGTAACTATGGAGACCAGATGGTAACAGGAGAGCAAGAGGATTGGGCGAGCGATAGAAAAAGTTAGTTCACGTTTTTGAGGTGATGATATAAAGTTACTGATAGCAAAGGACCTCTGTAATTCTTTGGATGTTTATGAATGAAGTAAAACGAGAATAAATGTCATATGAATCATCAGAAATATTATTATTATTATTCAAATACGATAAGTTAATAAGTTCAAACATTAAAAGTTTTGCCACAAGCCTTTAAAACGATTCTGTACTCCTGCTGACTGAAAATCATATTAAATTCAACATGGTTTGATAAAATACGACATGGCGACCGTGACAGGTCAGAAAAGTGGTGTTCTGTTGGTTTCATTTCATTGTTGTTGTTTGAAAAAATTATAAATGTATTGTAATTATTAACAAGGCGAAGAAATACAAAGGTCCTCTGCAAAAAGTTTACCATAGTATTTTTTAACAAAACGTATGGTAAACTTGGGCTGTAGCATAACAGGTTACTCAGAGAAAAGATAAAAGAATAATAATTACTCTGGGGGAAAGTCGGTAGCTGTGGAGACCAGAGGGTAACAAGAAAGCAAGAAGATCGGGTGAGCGATAGAAAAAGTTAGTTCGCATTTTTGAGGTGATGATATAAAGTTACTGATAGCAAAGGACCTCTGTAATTCTTTGAAAGTTTATGAATGAAGTAAAACGAGAATAAATGTCAAATGAATCATAAAAAAATTATTATTATACAAATACGAGAAGTTAATAAGTTCGAACATTAAAGTTTCTTCATAATTCTATATCCCAGCTCCGACAGAAAGCAGAGAAAGAATTCTTTTAAAATACGACATGGCAACCATGACAAGTTTTCCTGAATATTGTGTGGTTTGGTTACTTGACAATTAAATAACCAACTCTGAAAGAGACTTGCAGTGCGTAGTCATTCCTGTTCACGGACTAGCGACACTCTAGATTTTTGCCTTTGTTTTATCGTTTAATTTATGTTAATAGTAGATACAGACCAATCTTTGAAATTAGCATGTTTAATTTCAAAATGGTGATGAAGTAAAGATAGTTTTAGTTAATGATTTGACAATATCTCAACTGTGGCAAAGGGGAATCAGGATCTCCGGAGTGTGTAAAATCAAACTGATTTTTTTAACTGTCATCATATATCCTGTTTTTGGAGACTATTCCTTGATTTATTCTGTATTCTAATAACAGAAACTGAGAATGTGCATAAAACTGGAATATTTTGCTCAGCTTTTTACAAATCATAACCATTTTTATCCTATTCAAAAGAATTTTTTTAAACAAAAGTTACTTTCTGTACTCAAGTTTTTATAAACAGCCTGTATTTGTGAATACAAGATGATCACGGCTGCGGCACCAGGACACTGTCACCATGTTACTGCAGTGTCATACCTATGTGTTTTGTTTTTGGACATAGTGCGTGTAAGTTTTATCGATGTTTGTAGTTAATAAGACAAATAAAAATCTTTACATTTGCAAAGGTAAATGATTGCAGTCCCGCGCCATCAGAGTACTCCCAGACAAAAGCAGCATCTCAGAACTGAGAAGGTGGGAACTGGCCTTTCAGTACCAACTGGGGACCAGACAACCACCTGGACTAAATTTAAGATAGCTCCAATTTTCCTCTCTCCTCCGACCTTTGCCCCTTACCTGCCATCATTTCCCACAAAACCATCGCTCACCAAAGCTTTCTCTTTTTGTACTTAGATCTAGTGCTATAAAAATTTTTTCTCTCATGTGTTTTATTTTATTATATTTTTTCAGTGTGTAGTATTTTTTCGTGTGTGATATTTTCAATAATTTTGCGTGTGGAATAATTTTTTATGGGGGCACTTATAGATCGTTTTCAGTAGATTCCACACACCCCCCCCCCCGGGTTTCCTTGGTTTGTTTTATGCCAGTGACCTTATGACCGCAACCGCGTTTCCACTGTGCAGTCTAATTATCATTTTCGGGCTTAGGTCCTTCCACCCCCACCCCCGCCTCCCGCCATGTTGTTTCTCCCCCCTCCCTCTCCACCCCGACCAGCCGACCATGTGCACCCCGTGTGGTCTCCTCAGTTGGTTGCTAGCTTCCGCGGGGCAGCCACCTCATCCTACAACCTGATGAAGAGCTAAGCTCGAAAATTTGTATTATGTTTGTGTTTGTGTGTTTTTTCGTGTTTTGACGCCGCTGGAGCCCTCATCTTTGGTAAGCGGTGGTTTTTCTCCTATCCCAATGTCTAATATATCCGCTCTCAGCGCCTTTGTTTCCAAACAATCTATATATATATATATATATATAGATTGTTGGGAAACAAAGGCGCTAAAAGCGGATATATTGAACATTGGATAGAGATAAAAAACCACCGCTTACCAAAGAAGGGGATTCCAGCGGCGTTGGTACACGGTGTTCGTGTTTTTTTCGTGTACCAACGCCGCTGGAATCCCCTTCTTTGGTAAGCGGTGGTTTTTTATCCTATCCAATGTTCAATATATATATATATATATAATCACTAACCTAAGGTGATGTTTATGTAATAAAAATTATTATTTTCTATTATTATTATTTTAATTTGCAATATTTTATATAATTATAATTTTTCATATTTATTTCTAATTATATTTTGATCTTCCCACTGACCAGAGATTAGTTTGGATTTTTATCTATGCTGGGGTATTAGCTCTGATTCACTGCCCCTCTACTTTTCCGATGTTTGAATTTACCCCCACCATTTTCCCGACCGGCAGTCTTTCTGTGAGGCAGTCTCCAGCTGTGCCCACCTCTCAAAATGTTCTCCTGTTGACGAAGGGTTTATCCTGAAAATTACTTTATTATTTGTGTTTGTGTCTTTTCTGTGTGTTCGCGCCCCACATCCATCATCTAAAGGTAAGTGATGGCTCATTTCCCTATCCTAATTTGATTCCTTTCCGCTACTTAGCGTCTTGATTTCATTGTTACTAAATATATATATATATATATATATATGATTACCTTGGCAGAGAGATTACCTCGTGTACCCCTTGAAGAAACCTCATCTACCCCTGGGAGTACTTGTACCATTAATTGGGAACCATTGCTTAATTGCCATATCCTATAAATTTTACCCATGAACAGTGATGTAAAGTTAGTTCAATACTTCTCAATTTTTTAATTCTATAATTTATACTAACAAATCTAGTGATACAATTTTTAAAATGGTTTGATATATATTATGCTGTGTATCCCACATAAGATAATTCTTGTGTGTGGGCTTCGAGTTGTAACCGACTTGATTCTTACAGTGTGGAATATTGCAGAATATTAAATATCTATCATATTACATTTATATGAGGATTATGAAAACACAAGAAATTTAGTCAGATCAAAGATAAGTTACATACAATTGACAATTATAAATATTATTATTAATAATCAAGGAAAGGGAAATTAATCCACCACATACCAAAGTTTACGGCTGCTATTAGAGAAAACACAAAGCTGGACAAACAAATACACAATATTGTGGCAACAGACCTCTTACGTACTAGGGAAATGAGCCATTAGGCTCCGTACGTGTGCGCACACTGAGCGTTTTCCAATAAATAGCTAGGTAATGGGTGAAATGGTGGGGGAACGGCTAAGGAATAGACTATCAATATATCAACAATGTTTGAGATAATATGTTGAAGACAATGGTAAAATGAATATACGGCGGTGAGTCAAATGAAAACCTTAAATTTGTAATAAAAAATCGAAATTTTGCGCCGTTATCCTGTAAGTTGGTAAGCGTGCTACAAGCAGCGTGCAGAATGGCCTGTTGATGGCAGCATAGTGCAGATGCACAAATACCGTCACAGTATCAGTATAAAGATGGCTGCCCCACTTGAGACTTGCACCAGGGAAGAATAGTGTTCTGTTATTCGGTTTTTGAGTAGTGAAGGTGTCAAACCTATTGAAATTCATTGAAGAATGAAGGTTCAGTACGGTGATGCATGTTTGTCACAGCAGCAAGTCTACGAATGTAGTAGGAAGTTCGCAAATGGTGTGATTTCAGTGGAAGATGCTCCTCGTCCAGGTCAGACACAATGAGTTTTGACTGCACAGAACATTGCAGCAGTTGAAGCCATAGTGATGGAAAACCGCTGAGTGACGCTGAATGACATTGCAGAATGTTTAAAGATCAGTCATGGTTCAGCACACCACACTGTGCATGATGTGCTCCAGTTTCACAAAGTGTCTCCAAGAGGGGTGCCACGGCAGCTGACTCCTGAAATGAGAGAACGACGTGTTGATGCTTGTGAAGAACTTCTTTGGCGCTTTGAATGAGAAGGTGATGGCTTCCTTGCAAGAATTGTTACTGGGGACGAAACCTGGGTTCACTTCCACCAACTGGAAACGAAGAGAGCGAGCAAGGAATGGCGCCATTCCTCATCACCAAAACCAAAGAAGTTTCGAACAGAACCATCAGCAGGGAAGGTTATGCTGATTCTCTTTTGGGACGAAAAAGGCGTCATTTTGGAACATTTCATGCGTAGAGGGACCACTGTAACCAGTGCATCATACACAGATCTCCTAAAAAATCATCTTTGGCCTGCAATTAAATCAAAGCGACATGGATTGCTGTCATCAGGCGCCACACTGCCCGTACAACAGTTGCAACAATCACAGACTTGAATTTTGAGTGTCTTCCTTATCCACCATACTCACCAGACCTTGCCCCAAGTGATTTCCATATGTTTGGACCACTCAAAGAAGCAATGGGTATGCCACACGGTGCATGAGTGGTTGCGCGGACTACCAAAAGAATTTTTTTCTTAAGGAATTTATGCACTTTGTAAGCGCTGGAGAACTTGCATTGAGCGTGGGGGAGATTGTGTTGAAAAGTGATACAGCTTTGTACCACTTCTGCACAATAAATAAAATTTAAAAATATAATTAAGTTTTTCATTTGATTCACCCTCATATGTAGCAAGGATACCTAGTACTGGTATCCAGGATATTCTAAAAAAAACTAGTTCCCATCTACAGAGTTCTGCTGCAGTGGTGCTATTGGGGAAAACTCTAACTGCTCTCAGAGTAAAACAGTCGTTGAGATTGTTGGAATCATGGCTATTGGCATGGTCTGGTATTGGAAGGTACAAGTTGTGGGTGTGGACTGTTTGTCTGTAGCCATTCATTCTAACTGAGAATTGCTGTGTGGTGAGGCCTATGTAATAACTAGAGCAGTGGCTGCAAGTTAGTTGGTATATGACATCAGTTGTTGAACACATGGCATGTCAAATGATGGGGAAAGTTTCCCCTGTGGTAGGATGGGAATATGTAGTGGTGGGTGGAAGCATGCTGCAGGTTTTAAAGTGAGGTCTATTGCATGGAAAAGAACCATATGGTACTTTTGGAAAGGGAATTTGTGGACTAAGATGTTCTTAAGATTGGGTGGTCTGCTAAAACATGCATGGGGGACACTAGATAGAATTTTAGGTAGGAGAGTACGCATTTCTGGAAAGGAGTGTAGGAAGTCATAAGCCTGTCACAAGATATGCTTGATGGACTCTAGGCCAGGAAAGAACTAGGTGACAAGGGCAGGACTATGATTGGTTTTTGTTGGAGACAAGCGAGAGCGGTTACGTGGAGGGTGTGTGACCGCACGGGAGATCTATTTATGTACTTAACCCGCACTTTTTTTTACTAGATATAACTTTTCACGTCACTACTAGTAACCCTTGCTACGTATATATTCATTTTACCAATGCCTACAATATATTATCTTAGACGTAGCCGATATATTGATAGTCTACTTGTTAACTGTTTCCCCACCATTTTCACCACTACCTAGGTAGTCATTGGGTGACATTCTGAGTGTCTACATGTATGGAACCTAATGGCCTGTTTTCCTACTACCGAACAAGGCTTTTGCCGAAATATTGTGTATTTGTTTGTCTGCCTTTGTTTTTTCTCTCATCGTAGCTGTCAACTTTTGTATGTGGTGGGCTAATTTCCCTTTCTTCATTATTTATGTCGCCTAGAAGCTGCTTCCATTTTCCTTAGTTTCATCAAAAATTATTATAAGTACCTGGGTGACCGATCTTCGCTCGGTATCTTTCGATTTCTGTTCAGTATCCAAGATTTCGAGTAAAGTTTGATTAAAGTATAAGGCTTGAAGGCTTCCTAGGCGTTTTGAGGTGCACAGTTAACCAAAGAGAAGTTTAACTAAAATCAGTAGGCTTACTGGTACCTGAACCTTCTACGTAATGAGGTTAGAGCCGTTTTCGAGAAACCAAATACAAAAGTTGCTCCTTTTTTTTTTTTTTTTTTTTTTTTTTTTTTTTTTTTTTTTTTAAATCGTGTTAAAAACTTGAAAATCAAAACGTTATCTACATGTGAAATTTCATCCAAATCGCTAGATCCATTTGCGAGACGGCCTCACAAATTGCTTTTTTTTTTTAAAAAAAAAATTCTATTAATATGTTAAACAGAAATTTTAATGCCAGTTTGGTATTAATTAATGGTGCGAGATTTGTGGTAATTCAAAGGATTCTACGATAACCCTTGATGATGGATTCTTATGTAACTCGACGAGAAAAATTGAAGGTAAAAAATATATTTTTTTAAATATTTCGCTTAGTTCTCGAGATATCGTATCTCAAAATTGACGTGGTTGGTTGAAATGCGACCTGAACCAGAAGACAAATTTCGCCATAGCCAAGTTTGATGAATTCGTATGAAACTCGTCGAGACAAATCGAAAATAAGGAATTTATTTTTCTGATATCTCACTTAGTTCTGGGGATATTATATCTCAAAAGTGAAGAGGTTAGGATTAGATCCGTCCTGGACCAGAAAAAAATCCACTAAAAGCACTATGTCTATATGGTGGAAATGTACTTTCAATGTTTTATTTTGTACCTAGTGTTTTTGTTAGGTTGAAATACGGCCTGGACCAAAAGAAACGTCGCCAAAAGCACAAGGAACTATACCTATAACTGATTTTTGACATGCTATATCTCGAAAACCAAGAAAATTTATTATTTATTTTCGATATGTTTCATCGAGTACTATGAGAATTCATCATCAGGTTGTGACGTCAATAACATCATCTGTGCTATATTTATTCACTCCGATAAAACTATGCTCATACCTCGCTTCCCATAAGAAGTAACCTTCGTTATAAACAATAAAGCACAAGGTCAGACGATTCAAAAGGCAAGATTCTATTTATCAGAACCCGTTTTTTCGTATGTGCACTCGCACGCGGCTTTTCAGGAATTTGTAGATGTATTAATATTTAAATATGCACTTTATTATCAAACTCTACTCGAAATCTTGTATATTGAACAGAAATCGAAAGATGTTTTATAATTAAGGTGGTAGTATTTAATGGCTAACTAACAACCACTATTTATAGTCAAAAAGTAAACGATGATTACTTTATAACTGGTACCGGTAATATTAATTTCAAAGAAGTTTCTGTAAAGTTATCACCTCTGATAAAACCATTGATAAATTTTTAATTATCTTTCTTTTTAAATGTTTTACAATTGAACTTGCAGTGCTAATATTTCCACGGGTCAGCCAGTATACAAGAACTGTTCGTTTACTTATTCTTTGGAATCAAAGAAACTCTATTTGTAGGCTTTCTGGTACCTGAATTGTCTACGAGATGGCGCTAGTGCCGTTTTCGATATACGGAGTGACAAAATTGTTCATATTTTGTAAACTCGCTTTTTAGTAGGGAAGACAACTATTCAGGTAATCTTAAAAGTCAAAACATTATCTAAATACCAAATTTCATCCAAATCGTCACAGCCGTTTCCGAAATCCGAAATATATATATATATACAAGAATTGCTCGTTTAAAGATATAAGATAATCATCAATATATATTATAAAAGTAAGTGTACAATGTGTGTACCCCTAAAACTAAATGAGTCCTCGTACAATCAAGGGAGTTATATGGTGTGGTAGCCCTCTATCCCTTATCATGAAGAAGTTTCCCATTTTTTCCTGAAGGGTGTGCTTTCACCCTCTAGAAATTTTGAGAACAGTCCAGACTATTTGAGAGCATTCTACAACATTACAGAATGTTGCAGGATGTTCTGGAATGTTTGGGAACATCCCGGAACATCACAGATCATTGCTGAACATTCCAGAACACACTCCAATCTTGTGGAATGTTCTGGAGCATTGTGGACCATTCGAAGCCTCTTTTTTGCATGGGTGGAACTGCCTATTGATGGGGTATATAAAGCAAGATCTGTCGTGAGTTCGAACGTAACTTTCTTATCAGTGAAGAACCGAAAACTCCAAAGTAGAGCAGTGAGTGAATAAGAACAAACAGTGAAGAAGGTTCCCGTTTTTACGGGAAGGGTGTGCTGATCAAGAGATAAGGGCTGAACAGTGAAGTGTGAATAGTCAAAGTGATTCAGTGACTGAATATAAATCAAAAATAAAGTGTACTTAGTGTATTTGTCAATAAAAAGTTGATTTGATGAATAATTGAAACAGTGCTCAAACTTAAAAAGAGGAGGAAATCTTGCCAGTTCTGAAGCAAAATGGTGAAAACAACAAGAACAGCGAAAAACGAAACAGTCGAAGAGCGCAAGATACGTTTACGTTCCCAACGAATGGTAATGAGCACCGTGAGAATCAGAGAAACTGATGGACGAATTAAAGAATCAAGAATTGTGGCACAATCTTATAACAAAAGATTGCGACCTACGAAAAGCGCGGATGAGTACAGTTAAACAGTACAACCTAACAACTTAAGCATTCAAACTCAAAAAATCCTGCTTCTCTCATGGTCAACTACACGTAGCTTAATCTCGAGTAGGAAATACAAAAAAGTTGTACATATATACCTCGGATAACAAAATGAAAAATGTTTATAGATAAGTATTGTACATAGTTAGAATATGTTTTCTTTATCTCTTATATTTTAAAGTTTATCCTTTTATTCTAACTACCACACAATCTCATATCAACTCCCTGAGTGAAGCTGGGTACCCCAGATAGTATATATATAAAATTTTATATTACTACACATTCACTGAATCATAGTTTTCTAAAAGTTATGCGGAGAGAGAGAGAGATTTCTTCATAACATCTGCAGTTAATTAATAAATTTGTGTACCAAGGCAGCTTAAATGTCATTTTTGTCATAGTAGCATCTTTCATTGAGGGACGTACACTCCATTTCTTTTTGCATCCTAGTACTTATGTGTGGCTGGTCACTATCACTGAAGATTTTCATATTGGCATGTACGTAGATGACTGTTGTTTGAACAAATAATTTATGTATTTTGAGCAACATGCTTTGTTTACACATTCTACAAGTTGGAGGGGTGTATTACCTTTGATACTTTCAGAATGCATTTATGGCATCTATTAACCTGAGCCAAATGTGTATCGGATATCCCTCCCAGCTGTTTATACCATAGTGTAGGTGAGTTTGAGCTAAAGTGAAAAAACTTAATGCTTTGACTAGGAGAATGTTTCTTATCCTATAAAATACATAAATGAGCTTCTGCAATTAACCAAATAAATTTGATATGTTGTTATTCCATCTCAAATTACTGTCCATTTCTCTACCTAAGTACGTAATATTTCTTGCTTTCTGTAACTTGAGGTAGTTACATTTTGTATGACTATTGCATGTGGATTGGTGGAGAATCGAGAGTTAAGTGGTCTGATGATTGATTGAAAAATAAACAAATTTTTTACATGGAAAGGATAGATGAAATACACCCAACACTCACCAAAGTTGAAAGGAGGGGGACAGCAGCAACACAAAATAATATACACAGAAAACACAATATTTTGGGGTTAACCCTTTGTCAAGTAAAAGAAACAAGTGGCTGAGCTCGGTCAACACAGCAAATTTTTTCTTGTTTTCATTTATTGTTTGAAGGTTGTGGTTTAACTATTACTGAACAGTGTTTAGAGTTTTCTGAACTACATTAATACTGTCTTCCTAAGTGAATCCTGTAAAGTGGTAACTGTGTCAGCAGCATATGATGTATTTACTTTTGATTCAAGCCCAGTATGGAGCACTTATATTTAGTCCTCTCTTGATGCTCACCTTCGTTTCCAATTACTTTTAAGCCAAGCTAATATTTTTTTTTCCTGTGAGATAGGTTTCTGTGGTTTAGTAATTTTTGGTGAAGGGTCTAGGAGTTAACCATATTACAAAATTTGGAGCAATCTGCAACATCAGTATCGGAAATCCCAGAAGAGTCCAAATCTTTTTGTACCTCATTGAGCCACATGCTTTCTGTCTTATAGCTTTTGATAAATGAGAAGACCTTCTTGGTAAACCTTTTGCTGTCCATTCTCAGAAGGTGCCCAGCCATCTATTGTGTTAGCCATTTCCAACTGTCGGTACAATTTGCATTTCGCTTTTAGTCTGTGGGTTCCATCTGGGAGCACTCTTGGCCCATAGATTTTCTCAGATTTTTTCAACTTTATCCGTGGTTCCTTTCCTGTTCATGAGCAGGGTCTCCACAGCATATAAGAACTGAGGTCTGATAACAGTTTTGTAATGACAGATTTTGGCATTCTTCGAAATGCACTTCTTGTTGGAAGGATTTCGTGACAGCTGGTATGCTGCGTTGAGTTTGGCACATCAATCTAAGATGGGGTGTCCATCTTTACCATTGGGGTTGACCCATTCATCAAGGTAACAGAATCAATAGACTTTTCCAATCTTGACATGGATGATCATGAAAGGAGCTGTTCTAGGATGCCGACTCTCGAAGTACTTGCTCATTCGTATGAAATTTGTAGTCCTGCCTTTGCCCCTATCTCTTGTAGGGTTTGAATAGCAATGGCAACATCCTTAGAATTGTTGGCTAGGATTGCAGTGTCATCTGCGAAATCCAGGCTCCTGATTTCGATCTTTAATATGATGTAATTTTTGCATTTGAATTTATTTCACAGAGATCATTAATGTTAACAAACTACAGAATTGGTCCTTGTATTGTTCTTTGGGAAACACCAGCTTTTACTTGAGCTAATTTATCTATTGTATCTTCAGTTCGTACCATTTGTGTTCCGTTACACCGAAAACTTTCAGTTCCAGTTTGCAAATCTTTTAGAGTTTTGTGAGTAATATAGTATTTTTTACAGTGTCAAATGCTTAAAAAAATATCTAGAGCTGTCATAGTAATCTTGCATAAGTTATTTTTCAGAGGATATATATTTGGGTACTTACATTTGGACTGAAGCAAACTGATTATCTGAGAGTATACTGAATTAATTCAAATAGTTCATTATCCTACTTTTAATATAATTTTCTAGCAATTTTGAATGATGAGTCACGTGCACAAATTGTTCAAGTTACGTCGCTTCAAAGTGTCCCTCTTCAGGCATGCTAGGAAATGCAGAATTAATCTCATAGTGCCACATCATCATCCTGCAAGTCAAGGCAGCTGCCTGTGTTAGAAACCATTTGTTAAAACTGCTTCATATCATTCTTAGCAGAACTGGATCAAATGTTGGTGTTAAGAAATTAGGAACTTAAAAGAGCTACTGAATTCCTTGTGCTTCTGTTCATTAACATCAAAGTTCAGTGATGACAAAAATTCTTTTCCATATTGTTAGAATCACGAAATCCTGTGGTTGAGCAGGAGGACATAGGCTTGAATCCGTACCTTCACCCATCCAGATTTCAGTGGGTTCTCCTGAAATAACTCCAGCCAAAAGTCAGGATGGTTCCTTCAAGAGGATGTGGCCCGTTCTTTGTTTTCTTATATTTTCCCACCGGTAATGACTTCGTTGTCGACAAAGTGTAAAGCCATATGAAAAATGTGGAATCAAGCACCACTACAATTAAGTACATATTTAATAAAGCAACAAATAGAGCTATCTGGTAGCTCAGTGGATAAGATACTCGTCTTCAAAATTCAAGGTCCAGTGTTTGAACCACAAAGGAATTTTTATGGGCTTTGCTTTGTTCGTATGAGCTATGCCAGGAAGCTCCATATTTCAGATTCCATGTTAAACAATAGGTCCCAGAGCAAAGAAATTGACCAACCAACCTGAAAGTAGTTAAAGCAACAAATATATATAATAAGAAATTGAGAAATTATCATGTTATATGTTCTATTGAAACGCTATCTTCCTAATAACATAATTTTAATTTATGAGCTATAGAATACAAAAAGTTGACCAAACCTTTATTACTTTGGTTCAATGATCATCCTAGCCTCTTTTTTTTTTTTAATATAAAATTTTGTGTTGTGGCATGAGCAGAGAGGTTTTGATTGCTCAGTAGATGTCACTCAACATTTTAAAGGCAGCATCTATCTTTCTCCTTGTTACTGTCTTTTCTTTACTTTTTCATATTTCATACTTGCTGTAGGTTACAAAATTCTATGGATTTTATTACCCTACTAGCTAGTGCCCATGACTTCGTTCATTTTTTTTAAAGAATTTTGATTGATAGGTACTGACATGCAACCACCATGGCACATGAAGGGAGACTCGAGGTAAATTCCACACACTAAACACAAGTAATCTGCACGGGATATTTATGGCTGCAAAGTTAAATATAAGGACCCACATGTCTTTGGTTGGAACAGGAAAATGCCGTAGATCCACTTTAAACCACCATATCTCCCTCACCCCACATGGCTACCTACATCCAACCACCATGATGCCGATGGGAGACTCAAGGTTAATTCCACACACTAACGCAAGTAATCTGCCCAGGATGTTTATGGCTACAAAGTTAAATATATGGTCATATCAAACAATGGAAGACTCGAGGCCACTACCACATACAAACACCATAGGTCTGTGCTTGTTAGTTTTGGCTGAAAAGTGAAATATAGGGACACACACATCTTTGGTTGAATATGAAAGTGCCCCAGGTTGACCACTTTGAACCAACATGTCTCCCACACTCCCATAGCTACCGACATCTAACCACCATAGTGCACGATGGAAGACTTGAGGTCACTACCACATACAAACACCAGTGGTCTGCGCCAAAGTGTAATATACACACTAAATACGAAAATGTTCCTGATCGACCACCATGTCTCCCACACCCCACCACTACCAATATTTGGCCAACGTTTTACATGATGGGTGACTCCATGCTACTACCACACACAAACACCAGTGGTTCGTGCTAGGTAGTTTTGGCTGAAAAACACGTCTTTGATTGAAATGTGAAAGTGCCCCAGGTCGATCACTGTCAACCACCATAGCTCCCACACCCGCTTTGTTACCAACATGCTACTACAATTTTGCAAAATGGAAGACTCGATGCTACTACCGCACAGAAACATTAGTGGTCTCTGCACTAAGTAGTTGTGGCAGCAAAGAGAAATATATGGAGACATGTGTTTGGTTGATATATGAAAATGTCCCAGATTGACCACTTTCAACCACCAAATCTCTCACATCCTCAATGGCCAATGTTGTGATACTACAACCGCACACAAACATCAGTGGTCTGCGCTAGGTAGTGGTGGCTACAGTGTGATATATTGTTAGGAAACAAAGGAGCTAAAAGCGGATATAAACCAACTCTTGGTCCATAAGCACGGGGTCCCCCAGCCTGCAAGACAGCCCCAAGGTTCATTTCCTTGCAACAGATCCCGTTGCAAATTATGCAGTATGCACCCGCCTTCCACCACCTTTACCAACCCCGTAACTGGGGAAAGCTTTCACATCACAGGATTAGCCACTTGTGTATCCTCCCACCTTATATACCAACTCACTTGTAACCATTGCCCAGTCTCCTACATTGGACTCACAACAAATCCACTGGCCATCAGAATGAATGGACACCAACAATCAGTACACACCAAGAACCCTGACCACCCCGTATCTCATCATGCCACTATACATGGCACCAACAGTTTTAACACCTGCTTCTCGGTCCCCGCCATCAGAGTCCTCTCAGATAAAAGCAGTATTTCAGAACTTAGAAGGTGGGAACTGGCCTATCAGTACCAACTGAGGACCAGACAATCTCCGGGTCTAAATTTAAGAAGCACCAATTTTCCTCCCACCCATCCCCCTCACTTCCACCTTCTCTCATAGAACCACCGCTCACCAGAGCCTATTTTTATAGATTGTGACTTCGAATTTTGCTTATTTTTAGTTTTGACTTAAAATTTCTGATTCCCCCCCCTCCACTTCAGTTGTTTGTACTTGTGTCCATTACTTTGTGGGCTTTTAGGACCATTAACTGAGGTATACTGCCCTTCCACAGTGGGTCCTTGTGTACAGTTTTGCTTTATACTTGCTATTCATCAGCCTGTGCTCTTCTACCCCCACCCTCACTTCCTGCCATGTTGTTTTTCCCTCACCATGAGCCACCGACATTGTGGCTCATGCAGTTGGCTGCTGGCTGCTTGCATGCAGCCATCTCATTTCTACTGAGGAAGAGCCATGCTCGAAAATTCTATTACTTGTATGTTCGTGTTGTTTTTGTGTACCAATGTTCAATATATAAAATAAGATAGGATAGGGAAAATAAACAGTTACCCGTCACTTACCACAGATGAAGGCAGGAGGGCGAGACACGTAAAAACACAAAAACAAAAGAATTACACTATATTTCAACTTAAGTCTTATTCATGTAGGAGGCGAGACATATGGCAGGGGGAAAGATGTGGTCACATCCGAGCCCGCCACATGAATGAAGCACAGGCGGAAAATGCGTGGTAGTGGAAGAAGGGAGGGATGGGGGGGGTAAATAGGCTTGACCAGCGATAAAAGTGAAACAAATCAATATAATCTCCGTGCAGCTTAGTTCAAAAAGTTATAATTGAAAATAAAGGGAGATAGAAGAATTTAAAATATATATATATATATATATATATATATATACAAAAAAAAAAAAAAAAAAAAAAATAACCGACTGTAAAATGAAATGGCAAGTGACAGGTTTAACGTAGGTTTAGGCCAGGGGTGTGTCTGGTGTCAAGGATATGTTGATAGGCTAGTTCCCATCTGCGGAGTTCTGAAGGGGTGGTGGTATTTGGAAAAACTCTAATAGCTCTGACTGTGAAACAGGTGTTGAGGTTGTTTGAATTATGGAAGTTCGCATGAATTGCCACGGGATGGTCTGGGTTGGAAGTATAAACTGTTTGCCTGTAGCCATTCATTCTGTAGGAAAGTTGTTGAGTGGTGAGACCAATGTAAGAGGCAGTGCAGTGGATGCAGGTGAGTTGGTAAATAAGGCGAGTGGTAGCAAATGTGGCATGTTCAATTATAGGGAAAGATTCGCCTGTGACAGGATTAGAGTAAGTAGTGGTGGCAGGGTGCATGTTGCAAGTTTTACAGCGGGGTCTGTTACACGGGAAAGATCCCTATGGAGGTCTAGGAGAGTCGGCAGGTAAATACTTGTGGACCAAGATGTTGTACAGATTGGGCGGTCTGCTGAAGCAAGTGCGGGGAGCAGTGGGTAGGATTTTGGGAAGGAGGAGACGCATTTCAGGGAAGGAACGTAAGAAATCATGCCCACGGCGGAGTATCTGGTTGACAGATTCCAGGCCAGGAAAGAACTGGGTGACAAGTGTTGGACCACGGTCAGCTTTAGGAGGTGCAGAACGAGGGTTGTGGGTGATGGCACGGGAAATTTGTTTTTCCACCAGATCATGGTGGTATTGGCGGGAAACAAGGGCTTGGGATAGTTTTTGGGAGTAACTGGAGATTGATTCATGATCAGAACAGATGCGTCTGCCACGGATTGCAAGGCTGTATGGGAGGGAACGTTTAATGTGGAAGGGGTGACAACTGTCAAAGTGTAGGTATTGTTGTAAATTGGTCGGTTTAATGTGTACTGAGGTATGGAGGGTCCCCTGTCGTAGGGTGATATCTACGGCAAGGAAGGTGATACAGGTGTGGGAATATGACCATGTGAAATTGATGGAGTGATTATCATTTAATGAGTTGAGGAAGTCTAGGAGGTGGTCCTCCCCGTGGGTCCAGATCATAAATATATCATCTATGTATCTGAACAACACGAGGGGACTGAGGGGAGAATTCTTCAGAAAAATATTTTCCAGACGGCCCAGGAAAAGGTTAAAACAGTTTATACTTCCAACCCAGACCATCCCGTGGCAATTCATGCGAACTTCCATAATTCAAACAACCTCAACACCTGTTTCACAGTCAGAGCTATTAGAGTTTTTCCAAATACCACCACCCCTTCAGAACTCCGCAGATGGGAACTAGCCTATCAACATATCCTTGACACCAGACACACCCCTGGCCTAAACCTACGTTAAACCTGTCACTTGCCATTTCATTTTACAGTCGGTTATTTATTTATTTATTATTATTTTTTTTTTTTTTTTTTTTTTTTTTTTTTTTTTTTTGTATATATATATATTTTTAAATTCTTCTATCTCCCTTTATTTTCAATTATAACTTTTTGAACTAAGCTGCACAGAGATTATATTGATTTGTTTCACTTTTATCGCTGGTCGAGCCTATTTACCCCCCCCCCCCTTCTTCCACTACCACGCATTTTCCGCCTGTGCTTCATTCATGTGGCGGGCTCGGATGTGACCACATCTTTCCCCCTGCCATATGTCTCGCCTCCTACATGAATAAGACTTAAGTCGAAATATTGTGTAATTCTTTTGTTTTTGTGTTTTTACGTGGCTCGCCCTCCTGCCTTCATCTGTGGTAAGTGACGGGTAACTGTTTATTTTCCCTATCCTATCTTATTTTCAGTGCCTCGCGGCAGTTTCTTTGTTTCCTTTATCCAAATGTTCAATATATATATATATATTTAGATATATGATTCACTCTTAAGTCTATATTTTATTTTTACAGGATTTTCTCTTATGTAATGTTTGTGTTGGCCGTGTGGAATTGTACAACAAAGTGGCACATCAGAAATACATAATGTATGTTGAGTGTGCAAAGAAGGTGGCTGATAAAAGATCTAATGATCCAGATATAGCTAGTACAAAGATACTTAATGAGCTGATGGATGATGAGACATGGCTTAATGAGGTAAGGGTGAGATTTTGTTTTAATGATTTTATGTAATGAAATTGTTTTTAGCTTTTATTCAGAAATGTAAATTGATAGTTACAGACACTTGAATTTTAATTCATTGTCTCTTTGTACAGATTGAAAATATAAAAATTGATTTTTAGTCCTGATGTATTATGGTTGCTTTTACTTAAAATAATCAAAAACTTTTCTTAGAAAATAAGAAACAATTAAATAGTTTAAAAACTGTTGATACAGTAGTACAGTAGAACAATTATCCGAATCAATTGGGACCGGACCCCATTCGGATAATCGAAAATTCGGATAATTGGATTTTTTCTGAAAAAGGGTCTATTTGAATTATTGTATGTATGTTGAAAATGGGAGGAAAAAAACTATATTTAAAAGAAAAGAGCTTTTAATTTATTGAATGAAAAGATAACACTTTTACATGTTAAGCGTTGTTACAAGTGCCGTACGTTAGTACAGTATGTACCACACTGTAAATAAAGTCATTGCTTGCTGAACATCTCTGTCAAAGTAAGCTGTTTGACTGTATTCATCTGTTTCCTAGCAGCAAAGTCGCTCATCCGCTTGAAAGTGAGAAGTTTCATGTGGTATGTAGGCAGAATCATTATTTCTTAAATCACAGTACGTTTCCATTTTAATTAGGAAAGCGATTCGGACAATCAGCGATTCGGATAATCGGAGTTCAGATAATTGGAGTTCTACTGTATACAAATTCTGTCCTGGATGAAAAGGAAAGTATGCTACAAGAATTGGTTACCTTAACAATACCAAATCTGAACACATGAATTTATTTGGCAGTGATTACTGTGGGTATTAGAGATCTACATTTCCATTAATTTTATTTTCTTTCTCATAATATTGAGAGGTAATCTGAAATTTGGCATCCTCCTGCCAGCTTCAACAATTGATAGGTTTACTTACTGTATACTTTACTCGTTACTGTTGATTTGTGGGATTACTAGATGAGTTTATGGGGCATATGATACATTACAATTAAATTAAACTGGAGAAAACACTGCTAACATATAACATATGCTGCATTGACAGTGTACCCACACACCAATACCTTTTGCCCATTTCTTCTTTTTTATCATAAACTCTCTTGAGTGCAATTTCCCCATCCATTTTGTTTTATCCTTTACTTATTTTAAATTCTTTCCAATTTTTGGTAAATTGTTCATTACTTCCTGTGGTAATTTAATTCTATCCCTGACTACCTTGCCTACGAAAGATTTTTCTAACTTACTTTTGCCTGAAATTGAATTTCGTGGTCATGGTCACCTTTGTACCATTGATTATTTCTGATTCTTCCGACAATATCTTTCCAAGCCTCATCACCAGTCTATTCTTTGCACACACCCAACATTTTTTTTTCAACTCCCTCCTGTCTTTCAGCTCCTTTAAGATATCAGTTAATGACTGTGTCCTATGGTAATTTTCACAAAGAAATCTAGCTGCCCTGCTCTGTACCTGCTTCGTCCAAAATGTGGGTCCCATAATACACCACCATATTCAAGCAATGGTCTGACCAAAGAGTTGTTACACAATTCTTTCACCTCTCCAGTACATGTCCTCATATGACTATTTGAGAGAGTGTTAACACCTAATGATGACTTGGCTTATCTATGGAGCTTATTGTATATCAAGTAATGAACATTTTGGATGAAAGAATTATGTTTATCCCACAAAAACAATACTTGTAAAAATAGGCCTAGTCTTGAGCAGTAACAAAAAGTTATAAGATCTTGTTCTGAACCAAGTCTAAACTTTACAGTGTGTATTCACCGTACTTTCTGAAACATAACTGTTTCTCTTGGTGTTATAGATCATTTAGAATAAAAAAAATTCTAGTTACTTGGCCATTGTGTGTGATATTTATTAGTAATTAGTAAATCTATATAAATTCCTTGAATATATTTCTTTATCAATATTACAAATACGTAAAATTATGACATGTATAATGGCCAAGTCACCAGAATTTTGCTTATTCTAAATAAACGATCTATAACATCGAGAGAAACAATTCTGTTTCAGAAAGAGAAGTGAATACACATTTTAAAGTGTAGACTTGGCATGAGACTTGGCCTATTTTTACAATTATTGTTTTAGTTGGATCTCTTTTCTTTTTGTAAGTTGTTACTCAAATGTACAGATTCCATTTGAAAATTGGCGGATAATAACGTCACAATTCACAACATCAGGACACATTACCAACAATGTCCCTTCACTCTGTACGCAAAGGGTGTCCACCATGGCTGAGCAATGCTGATTGCCCCAGATTTAACTACCACCTTTAGTTAATAATGAGTACGTTCCAAACTAAGAATAGGAACAAACTAAAATTTAAGATGTTACACTTGCTGATCTCTATGCATAAAAGCAATTATAGCTTTGTCCAGAGCAAAGCAATTAAACTGCAAATATGCATCAAAATTTATTGAATTTTGGGTTGTCATTTAATAAATACAGGGAAAATCACCAATATTAGACTTTTCATATGATTTTAGGATGTGTACCAAATAACCTATTTCTAGGACCATGGAAAGTACAGTGAAATTTTGTGGTTGGGGTGTCATAGTCGATTTTTTAAATTTTAATTACTTCCAGAGTAAGGAGAGGAAGGAAATAGAATTTAATACCTTAGTTAAACTTAGTAAACTTCATTTGTAATGAAAATATGAGGCATATAAAGTTATTAGAGCAGAAAATAATTTCACGTTTTTGGTTGATAAGAGGTAGATGGGAATTTTCTAGTTTCTTATAATCTGGGGGTAAAACTTTATCTGTGTACCAAATTTCAGCTTTCTACGACTACCTTAGAGTTTAGATAATGATCAGTCAGTCAGTAAGTAAGTGTATAACAAAATCGGTGAAATTCACATAGTAATAATATTCAAGCTAAGAATATGTACAAAATAAAATTTGGTATTTTCGCTAAGACTGCTGATATGTATGTATAATAGAAATTTGAAATACCTAACATTTATAAGACCAAAGAAATTGATGTGCAATAATGGCCTGAATGGCTTCAACTCTACTTTGCATTTGCACGGCAGCACTCTCACAGAAAGAAGAAGTTCATGAGAGAAAGTTACTTGTTAGATCTTTACAATAACCCATTAGAGCTGGCTGGTACACTTACAGTGTGACAGCAGGGGTTGCAGACTAGCAAGGTTCGAAATCCCGGGTTCGACTTCAGACACTTGGCCATTTTGAGGTTACTCTCTAATTGTCAACTGACTGTAGCTAATTTCTGAGCTCACTGACTGTTGATAATTGTCACTGACTGATGGCCTGGTTGGATTATATACCTCATCAGTACCTCATGTGATACTGTGCTTCAGTCGTTTTCCTAGAAGGCGGCAATGCCTGCAGACAACACCCTCCATGTCTTTAGTTGCTCATGCCAAAGGCTGCGGTGCATCAGCCCTTATTGAGTACTGTTCCTCACAAAGATACATACACAGTATTAAATCTAGTTTTAGACTTAATGACACCTCACCCCACGGAAAATGAAAAATTGTAGTAGACATAAAAAAATTTCATTTATCCTTTTTGCTCACTACTAGATTCAAAAAGTGATTGTATGCGAGCTATAAGCAGCCCAACTGAAAATGACTGCATTTTATAAAATGTTGTGACATAAAAGTTTACAACATAATTGGTCTTACAGCTGAGTGGATTTTACAACGGGGTAAACCCAGAATTCTTTTAAAAATAGAGAGGTTAACATTAATTCTAAAAAAAAAATTCTTTTATACCTAGGTAGACAAAATTCTAATTACAATCACATAGATTGACCTCACTCATTAAAAAAAAAATATTTTGCAATAAACATTTTTCCAAAGTGATTTAACAATCATTGCTCTGTGCTCGCAAATTTTAAGACGGTAGTGTACAAGTTACTACAGTTCTGTACTGATACAATCATTTATAGTGGCTTTAATATTAACTCTTTGGGGGTCTGGGATGTATGTTTATTTCCTTGCAGTATCCGGTTATGATAAGTATTAAACAATAAACAATCTCATGGTGTACTACTTCTATTCATTTTCCTGCTTAACATGGTTACAATAAAGTATGCTTGTCCAAACACGATTTATCGGCTCACACCTTGAGCTCAGCAACTATCATATGGACTGGTATGGTTCTCTGTACTTTCAGCTTAGACCGCTGCAACACTTTAAGTTAACTATGTGCACATTTTACTTGAACATGGCTTGTGCTTACTTTCTTGCCGAACTCTCACTATTACCATTACATACTAGGTTATCATTTTATCAGAGTACAATAATTGATAAGTGTGGTGCAATGCATTTGATGGAGTTACCCAAGAGAAGGTCTCTAGCTGTTATGTTGGTGGGGAACTATGGATAAGCCTCCTGGTGTGTTTGTGCATGATGACCCCAATTACTCATGTGGTGTAACCACTGCCGATGCTAACAGAATATTCAGTTACATCACCAAATCAACTTGTTACTTGAAAATACAGCCTTCTGAAAAATTTTGTGTGTACAGCCTCCTATTAATTTTGTATTTTTTTCTAACACTAGTCCACTGTACATTAGATAAAAATACCAGCAAGATTCGTTTGATAATTACAGCAATTCATTATATTTTTACAAGTTCTATTTATGCTTTCAGATTTACCATATTGTATCGCTGCCTTACTCTACTTTTCTGTCATTATGACTTAATAATTACAGTTTTTGATTATGACCAACTTATCACCCCCTTCTTTTTTCATATATCTATGCAGATCATTGTTATACAAAATCCTTAACCCTTAATTGGAAAGTACAATTTCCCATAACCAATAGGTATCAATGCTTCTCACTAAATCGCTGTATTTTTCTGTAAATGTTTTGCATTATGCCAATGTGTAAAAACTACCATGCTTCAACGGCAACCGTAGGGCATGACGGTGAAACGTTGTGTGTCTAGGAGAACGGGGGATCATCGCTCGGATCACAAGAATCAAACAAATGTCTATTAAAAAAAAAAAAAAAAACTCAACCTCAATGTCAATGTGCTGAGGAGGTGAATGGGTGATGAGGACAATCACTCACTAGTGTACAACCTCAGGGGCACCTGCACACCCCTGTTGTATTAGCCTGATGGGAATGTAATGCTGGTACATTCCACCGAAACTTTCCTTCTTTCTCATGGGACCGAAATTCATTTAAATCAATCAAAAAACTCCAATACTTGTAATTAAAAAAGTTCTATTCCCTGGGACATAGGTGTGCTGCGAGAAACTTCAAACACCCACAATACGAAGAAGCGGACTATGGTTAACAGTTCGCCCACTTCCAAAGGGGACTGTAATGGAAAAAGCTTGTTCACTTGTGAATGCTTTTATTGTAATGGAAAGGCTAGAAGGAAATTTTGATAAAGTTTCGCCCTTCTATATCTCAGAAGGTCTTGCAGGAACTTTAAATTCCGTTAAAAATCTGAGGAATTGGACACTGCTGCCGTAAACAACCACCAGGAAGCAGGCTACCCAACTACTTAATTGTAAGAAGCTCGGGGAGTACACCATAAAATGCTAACTCCATAAGTCTCTAAATAGTAGCTAAGGCGTTGTCACCTACCAAGATACTTTTGATGTAGGGACTGAGGAACTTGTCAAGGAGCGGGAAAATCAGAAAGTGGTCAAAGTACATCAGATCACATGAAGGATGAATAGCAGTATTGAAAAGACTGCCACTTTCGTCCTGACTTTCGACATGCCAGTATTGCCCAAGAATATTAAGGCTGGATATTTAAACCTGAATGTCTGCAAGTACATTCAGACCCGATACGATGGCGTCATATAAGGGCAACCACCACTTTTGGTAGATGCGGCGAGGGCACATATGAGTTGGGTGTTAGTTGTATGCTCCCACAGGTGTGTGTCATCTGCTCCAATTCACACCCACCTGGAGTAGGTAATGTCAAGTGTGTCTTGAAGAGTGCAAGATACAGGAGCTTAAGACCAAAAAGTGATTTTCGTATGGTGAAGTGAAGAAGAAAATTAAATTGATTTCCACTCCTGTTTTCGTAACTTATTTTGCAGAGATAGCTTCAACTCCCATCAGGAAAGAGTGTGTTGTTGCTTAGAGGTCTGTTGCAGACATGGGCTTAAGTATGACGTACTCTTGTCAATGCAAACTTGTTGCAAAAACCACTAAGGTCATAATATCTAAGACCGCGGACTTTGGTACCAACACATCTGCAACTTTGACCACTCCAGCAGCAGTAAAAAGTATCCACCACCAGCAGAAGCCAACGTAACTGCACCTCCAATTCCACCATGTGCAGTGACAGGAGTAGCAACAACACTAATGGAGGCTATCAAAAGGTATAGGGCCTGAAGTTTAGGCAGATGAACCCAACTTAGTTTGCAAAATCGCCCTCTTCATCCCCTCGCAGACTCCATAGTTGTAGGGAGGAGGGAAAGAGGCCAAGGAAGAAGAAGAACAAGCAGATGTTTGAATCATTAACGCCTGTCTCTTCAGAGCCAGAAGAAACTGAAGTGCTGGTGGACTAGAGAGATTGTAATGGTCCTATTCCTCAGCAGACAGTGACAGCAGATCCACCTGAACTGGGGTGTGTGAGGATCAACAGTTAGGATGGCTCCCATACTTCAATGCAACATTAATATTTTTATAGTTCACAAAGAGGAATTCCTCTCTTCATGGTGTAACACTACATAAATATTGCAACAACTCCTGGCAGTCCCATGTACACCGTATTTATTCATCCTAACTTTGAATGGCTTTACAATCGCCATAGAGCAACCAAACTGTTCAGCTACCGTACAAGGGCTATTTTAGAAGAATATGGATTTGAAGTGCCCTCTTTTTATCACCAGGGTTACAGTAAATATCATCCCTGGCTTTTAAAGAGGCCCAAAATGATTTTACAACTGTCATGGTACAACAAGCTGTTTGCCACTGACAATGTTTTTATCAGAGTTTCTAATGTTTTTTTAATCCACCATCACGATTTTACTCTGGTATATACGGATGGGTCCAAGCAGTCCAACAGAGTAGGTTGCTCTGTAGTGTTCGCTTGAGCGACTTACACATACAAGCTGAGTAGCATGTGCAGTGTTTACACTGCAGAGAGTTACAGTTAAAGTCACTCCAGCATATGAAAGTAAGTCGTGGTATAAAGCACACATCATATGCTGTGATTCCCTCAGCTACATTCAGGTTTTAGGAAGTATGTATCCAACAGATCCTCTTGTCCAGGATATATAGGACACCCTCCAATCCCTCCAATCTTTTGGAAAGGTGTTCGTATTCTTTTGGGTACCGGCCCATGTGGGAATTGGGAGGGGGGGGGGGGGGGACGAGGGAGTTGATGAATCTGCCAAGTTAGTCAGAATTGGCTTTGAACCAGTCCCAAAGTCAGACATTGCCTCCGTGGTAATTTTTATGTTTGGCAGAGGCAGTAGCTTGAGGTAGATCATAATAAGCTCTGGCTGGTCAAACCGACCATTCTGCTGTGAAGTAGGTCCTTCCAGTGGGTGAAGGGGTGTGAGGTTCTCTTTATTTACCTCCATATTGTGCACTCTCCTCTGACACAGTTTCCTTCTCCGCCAGTGACGGTGCACCACATTTTAACTGATTGTGTACTGCTTTTAGACCTAAGGGTAGATGTTGGCCTGGCCACTTATCTTTACTTTATTTTAAACTATCTGACTCAGCAATGCTTCGCTTTTGATAGAGTTGAGTACACATATAGATTAAATGAATACATTTGAAAGTTTGTATTTAGTTGAAATTATACGTAAATATCTAATTACTGTTTCATTCAATTTCAAGTTCATTCCAATGGTCTTGGAATGTATTTGGTGATTCCTTTCTGCATATATACCAAAAAACTCCCTTGGTTCATTTTGGAAATCTATGCTAAAAGAGGAAAAGCTGCTCATGTAAATCAGTCTTAAGAGGGGTAAAAGGGGGAGAGTGGGTGCAGTTTTGTGACTAAATGTAAACATCATTTTCACTTATTTTAAAACATATGTGTGTGCAAACGTCCTTCGATATCAAATAAAAACTGTAGATTTGTGTGTTGTCACAAAAACATTAAAGTAATTTTTAAAACTCAAGTTTGAATTTCTTGGTCAGCAATTTTCCAATCAGAATTGGTTTAGTACTGTTTAACAGGAAATATTGAATACTCTTAGGAATATCGCTGTCTACTTTGGCTTATTTCCCTACCATTTTCGAGACACTTGCAAAAAACTCAATGGTTTCAAATGTAAATTTTGCTTAATTAGGGTGATGAGGAAAGTGGGTGAGTTTTTGTAAACCAAATTTAGACAGTATTTTTCTCTTTGCTTTAATGCATACTTGTGCAAAGTTCCATCCAAATCAAACTGAGAGTTTGTGTGAGAAACATTGGATATTAAGAGAGGAGGGAGTAAAAGGGAAGAGGGGTTGGGATTTGGCAATCAAATGTAGACGGTATTTTATCTGTTTGTTTTAAAGTATACGCTTGCAAAGTTCCATCGATATCAGAAAAAAAGCTGGGTATATATAATGAACATTGACAAAAATAATGGGTGGAGGTAAAGGAGAAGAGGGGTTTTGTTCTTGCAAATGTAGACTTATTTTTCTGTTTGTTTTAAAGTGTCAAGGAGGCCAGATGACTTTGTTGTGTGGGGATGGATTCACCAACCTGCAACGAATCATTACCACGACGTCCTCTGCCGTTCTCGGAATTCTTCTGCTGCTCCTTACAGCGTTCTGCTGTTGTTACTATAAATTTACTGACACCACTGCGATTTAGTCTACCAGTCACAGAACACGGGGAAGTCTTGCGAAAAAGAATTAGCGCCGCGAACATTTAACTTCTGTTTATTGGCCACAATGTTACACAAGATATGGCTGAGGAGCGGGTCCACTTCACTTCCAATTAATGATAATTTTCCCAGCAGACGACAAAGTTAAAGTTAGGCAGCAGGGAAACCGTGCGAGAGCCGATGTGAATACTATGATGCTTCCGGGCCAAGAGAGCTCGCGAACCATGCCGGCCGGCCTTGTAACCTCGGATTCGCGTCAGTGAAGTTCGGAAATTGCCGATTCGCGTCAGCGAATTCTGCGGCCGCAAACAACTGGCGAGCAGTCAGCAGGCTGGCCTACACCTCACTTAATAAATTCAACTTTAAATAAAGTTAATAATTTTGTGCTTTCACAAAAGTATGCATATGCAAGTTCCTTCCATTTCGTATAAAAACTGTGGGTATGTATAAGAAACATTATCAAAAATTAGGGGGTTATGGTAAAGGGGGAAAGTAGTTGGCCTTACTATACCAAATGTAGACAGTATTTTTCTCCTAGTTTTTTTAAGTATACATATGCAAATTTCCATCAAATTCGGATAAAAGTTGTGGGTTTTAATAGCGATCACTGGAAATTAAGAGAGGGGATAGAGGAGGAGAGGGGTTGAGCTTTGGCAAACCAAATGTAAACAGAATTTTTCTGTTTGTTTTAAATTATACGTTTGTAAACTTCATTCAAAATTGGATAGAAATTGTAGCTTTGCATAAAGAACATTGACAATAATTGAGGTAGTGGAAAAGGGGAGAGGGATTGGGTTTTCATAAAACTAATGTGTACAGTGTTTTTCTCTTTGTTTTAAAGTATAAGTGTGCAAAGTTTCATCAAAATCGGATAAAAATAGTGGGTTTGTGAAAAAATTAAGGGGTGTAAAGAGGGTGTGGCTTTTGGATTTTTTATTTGGTCAGCAACCTCAATGAAAAAATACATACGAGTATATGTGGCAACTTGAAGCTGATTGGTCAAACGGTATCGATTGCAGCTTTGTGTAAAAAAAAAAAAAAAAATTGAAAAAATAAAGAAAGGGATAGAGTGGTTGGTTTTTGTAAACCAAATGTAGACATTATTTATCAACTTGTTTTAAAGTAAACGTATGCAAGGTTCCATGAAAATAGGATAAAAACTGTGGATTTGTATAAAGTTTATTGGAAATTATTGAGGGGAGGGGATAAAAGGGGAGAGGGTTGGGCTTTGCCATATAAAATGTAGACAGTATTTTTCCATTTGTTTTAAAGTATACGTATGCAAATTTTGTTCATAATTTGGAAAATACAGCTGTTTTTTTTATAAGGAATATTGCCAAAAAATGAGGGGATGTTAAGGGGAAGAGGATTGCATTTTTTTAAACATATGTAGGCAGCATTTTTCTATTTGTTTGAAATAAAAATGAAAATTAACCCATCACATACCAAAGTTGACAACTGTGATGAGGGAAAAGAAGTAAGGTGGACACACAAATAAAACATTTCCGTATAAGTCTTCTTCATGTAGTAGAGAAACGGGCCATTTGGTTCCGGACGTGTATGCGCACAGAAAATCATCCAATGACTGGCTAGGTAGCAGGAGAAATGGTGGGCAAACGGCTAAGGAGTAGACTATCGATACATCAGCAATGCCTGAAATATATTTCAGGCGATGGCAAAATGAATATACATAGCAACGGTACCTGGTACTGAAGCGAAAAGTTATTACTAGTTAAAATATGTAAGAAAATTAATCAAATTGAAAGGCGATGGGTTAAGTGGTTGGATATTATCTGTGGTTAAGGCCAGGTGGATTTCTGGTATCCAGGATATTCTGGTATGCTAGTTCCCATCTCTGAAGTTCTGATGCAGTGGAGCTGTCGGGGAAAACTCTGACTGCTCTCACAGTAAAGCAGTTGTTGATATTGTTGGTATCATGCTATTGGCATGTTTTGGTATTGGAAGATACAAGTTGCGGGTGTGGATTGTTTGTCTGTGGCCATTCATTCTAACTGAGAGTTGCTGGTGGTGAGGCCTATGTAGAACTAGTGAAGTGGCGGCAAGTTAGTTGGTCTGTGGTCTGCTAAAAAAAATGCACAGGGGAGAAGACAAGGGTGAGTGGTTACGTGGAGGATCACACAAGAGATCTGCGGGGTAACAATGGAAATAAGGGCTTGGGATATGTTTTGGGAGTATTGAATGGAGGGGATGAACATCAGAAATCCGACCTCCACGGATGGCAAGGAAGGGAGGGAACGTTTGCTATGGAATGGATGGCAGCTGTGAAAGTGTAGATTTTGCTGTAAATTAGTAGGTTTAATATGGTCAGAGGTATGAAGGGTACCACGCCTGAACGTGATGTCCACATTGAGGATTGTGATGTGTGAGAGGGAATAGGAAATTGATGGAATTGTTGCTGTTGTTAAGGGAATTGAGAAATTCACTGAAGGTCCAGATCATAAATATATCATCTATGTATATGAACCACTCAATGGGTTTAAATAGAGTGTGCTTCAGGAACTGTTCCTCCAGACAACCAAGGAAAAGGTTGTCATAAGATGGGACCATGCAGGTGCCCATGGCAGTACTGCGCATCTGGTTGATATACTTTAGAATTGAGTGTAAAGAAATTTTTGGAGAGAACTATATGGGTCAAGTATTATCTTGGTTCTCCGGGTGGAGCTGCGTCGATTTATTGAAACCTAACGTTTCTGCCATTATGCTGCGGCTTTCATCAGAGCCTCTCCTATACTACCTTCTGTGCCATGCAATTCACTAGACGGCCATTGTCATGTATATGTCTGGCTCCACCTGGTGTCTAACTTCTCCAAGAATAAGGCTATACGCCAAAATATTGCACGTTTCTTGTGTTCTTCGTTTCCAGCCGCCTTCATCTGTGGTAAGTGTTGGGTCATATTTCTCTATCCTTTCTTAATATATAGGTATCTCAGAATCGGCTCTAACAGTTTGGATGAAATTTCATATTTAGCTAACGTTTTGTTTTCCAAGTTTATGTAAAAAGGAGTTTTCCTCGCAAAAACAGGATTTTACAAAAAATGAGCAGTTCTTGTATTTGGTATCTTGGAAATGGCTCTAATGCCATCTTGTAGAAGTTTCAGGTACCAGTACACTTACGAATGTTATTTAAGTTTCTGTATGGTTACAGCATGGAACCTTTAAAATGAACAATTCTTGTATACTAGCTGATCTGTGTGAATACTTCACACAGTTTCTTGGTCAATCACCAAATTGTTATATACATATGTGAAAATAAGTAAATAGTAGTACATTTATTAATGAAAAGGTTTTTTCTTTTGTGAAGGGTAGTAATAAATGTCACTTTTATTGTAAAAATTCATTATCATTAAAATAGTACATATTTAATTGTAAAACAATTAAAAGTAGATATTTAAAAAATAGATATAGGATTTATCAGATGTGATATTTCAGACTTCTTTTACGTTAAAAAAATTATTTGAAAACAATATTGGCAGTTATAATGTGATCATCGTTCACTTTTGACCATGTGTGTCTTTAACACAAACATAAATATTACTGAATCTGCAAAATCATGAAAAAGCCACATTCATGTGTCCATACGAAAAAACAGGTTCTCGTAAATACAGTCATGCATTTTGAAGTGTCTGATCTTGTACTTTATGAATGTTCATAGCAAAGGTTACTTTTATTTGGAATTGTTTTCTTATCATTTGGACCACGGTTAGATAAGGTGTGAGGTTAAGGCAAGTTATGAGCATAGTTTTATCAGAGTGAATGAAATTAGCACTGATGATGTATTCATATAAGTGAATTACAAAGAATCTTGGAACATTAATTAATCCCTGTTTCACATTAAGATTTCTGTTTAACATAATAATAGCATTTTTCTTTAAAAACAAGAATGATGTGGTAAACTGGACAATCTCAGAGATGACTCCAGCTATTTGAATGAAATTTCATATGTAGATAATGTATTGCTTTTCAAGTTTGTAACAAATTTTAAAAAATAAATTAAAAAAAAGCATTTCTTGTATGTGGTATCTCAGATATGGTTCTTATAACAGTTAGTGTCAGTTATGATTTTTGGTAAAAACTGGAATTTTTAGTTTGCTGTACTGTAAAATTTAACAAATGTTAGTTATGGTAGTACTGTTCTGAAGCATTATTACTACTACAACCGTTCGTCAACATATGAACATCACTTCTTTCTTCATCTTCTTTTTTATAAAAAAAACTAATTATATTTACAAATCCTTTAATAATTTAGAATGTATTATCTTTATTGAGTTCTGTTGTTTAATATATGATCAAAAATTTGAAGGCTCATCTCATCCTCGCATCCTCGTTCGATGCATGGAAACAGTGCATGTTGATTTTTTGAACTCATACTATCAACGTATTAATGATGAAACTCTGAACCAAAACCGCTTCACAACATATGGCAGGTGATTTCCGCACCCGAAAGCCAGTTGTTCTGAAACTTTCACCTCCCAGATAACAGTTAGAGAGAACACACAGGGATGACCTTTTGCCAGTTGAGTCAATGTTGTGAATGGCTTTCGTGGCATCCAAATGCTCAGGTGAAAAAGTGATCTTGGATTCGTCGACCGATACTTTACTGAAATTTCTAATAAAATTGTTATAAAGCAAATCTTTACTTTTCCTTCCTTCAAATCTTAATACTCATGGCCAGACACATATTTTCTTCGAAGTCACAGTAATTTGTATGAGCTTTGCAGCTTATGGTCCATTTGCAACATTGAGCCAGCTTGCACCTCTTTGATTATACATCATCTGAATTGCATTTTCTATCGTTTTCTTTATACCAATTACTTGGTTTTTCATCTGAGCAAATTTTTCACTTGTGGCAACTACATTTTTGTCCGTTCAAGATTCTGTTTTGCTTGCACTATCTTCTTTTCATATTATTGAGCTCCGACACTTCTCCATTTCTTTCTCTTACCTTTTCTTCAAGATGATTGTGTGAATCCATGAGGCGTTACTGTTTTGGTAGAATATTCCAATTCGAGTTCTTAGTGGCGTCCATGACTATTGAAATTGTCTCTTGAAGTTCCCCCAATTTTTCTGTCCAGCACAACTGTAAATTCATTTTTCAGATCTGATTTTAATTGTTCCTCCCCTTCTCTGAGGGCTTATAATTTTGTGTGTGTTTTCTCTTGTTGTTCATTGAAAGCTGCAAATTTAGCATTTCTCTCTTCATTCATAATTTTTTTTTTTTCACTGTTAGTAAGATTTGACTTTACATATTTAATTCATTGGATGGAGTAAGTGAACTATTACATGGTGTCACCCAGGATCCATTCATAATGCCAGCTCCAACTGCCTTATGTGCAATGGGCTGAAAAACCACTTCACTTCTAATCAGATTGCAAGAAGTATTATCAATGTGTTCCATTGGTGTATTAACTTTTAAATCATCTGGCAATCTAGAATTTTAATCTAGTTTCTTTTTTAAAATTTTTACACAGCGCAATCTCATTAAAGAAGCATAAAAAGGTTATGCAAAAGTTATGGCTATTTTGATTTATTCTGAAGGGGGGGAAAAAAGGATCATGAGAATGTCAAACAAATCCCTGCTTTAATCAGGTGTTTAAAACAAAAACATTTATGTATCATGAGCTTATGCTTCAGATCAAACAAATAAATAAATATTTTAAGTAAATCAAAAAATTATACCTGTCCGTCTCAGAGCCCAAAACACAATGGCATCAGTCACAAGAGAATAATCTGAACATGTCAAAAACAAAATAAAACACATTTATCCCATTAAAATTTCATCACTAACCAAATAATATCCAAAATGTTGACAAAAGTGACTGCCAAAATCCATGTTAAAGATTGCCATCAACCAGCCCAACTTGATCAAAAATCAATAGAAAATAAAATCAGAATTTTCTTTGATACAATTCACACAGCAAAATGGAAAAGGGCATAAAATATGAATCTCAAAATTTTTCAATGTGGATAAACTCACAAATGAAACAAAACTAACAACAAATCATTCTCAAAAATTTTCAACGTCAGATTCACAAATCGAAGCAGAAAAAACAGGATAACGAAATCATCACACGAATTATTCACAAACATATACTAAACGGCATTGAGAAATAAAGAAACATAGTTCTTTCTCAAATATTATAAACAAAACAAATTTAGAGGACATAAATTTTTCTTGTGTTGGGACTAATTGAAAAAAATATAAAATGTAAAATAACATATGCACATCAATATTTAAAAACATGACATTGTTCGCTGTGTTACAAACTGGCCTTACTGCTATCTCTTCCTCACTACAATAACTTCCAAAAAACATGTGATAGAGACTCATTTGAAACAATTCACATTTTCGATAGCCCCATGTGAATGGGCGAAAATTCTGAAATGACTATTTTGATGTTTGCTTGATTTTAACTAATTGATAATAATCTACTGGGTGCCATATTGTTAAGACTTTTGCATTTATTACATTTACTTATGATTTCTATCCACATGACACATCATTTGAGAACAATAAGGTAAGGTTGAAAAGAGTTCATAATGTTTATTTGACAAATAATTCACAATTATTGTTTCATAAAATTTGTCTGAAGTATCAAAACTAGTTAGACAGTGTAGTTAATTGATTGGTTTGGCTAAAGTCTCAGCGAAAGCATTTATATGACTCGGGGCACTATGCATAGGTGGAGAATTATTGAAAATAGTGTTTCACTGGAGGGTGTAGATTTACCGCATTGTCCGGGAACCCACAGTGTTCCGATACAACAGAGCTTGTCCCGGGCAATCAACTGGCCTCACCAGAAGTTCTCATCACATCAACCATTCAACCAGAGCAGATGTAGTGAAAACAGTTCACCCTGCTTGCTGCACATCCAGCAACCTTCGACTCTCAGGGACCATGCTGCTGTGCTCACCTATCAATTGGTCGCTTCAGCAAACAATCCTCTCCCCTCTCATTTGCTGTGTTCCTGTTAACATTTATTGCCAGCAACAGAATTTTGAACTAAAATTTATTATCTAATTGGCTTTTCGAATATCCCCTCTTTCTGCCGTATGATGAAATACTTGGAACTTGCGTTGGCAAGATGGCGGGTGGAAGTCTGTATACATCATCCGTCTTTGGTATGTGTAATATTCATTTCTCTTGGGCCGTGTTAGCTTAAAAGCTTTCCTCGGGCAACTCACAGTTTTTTTTCTGAAGAGTGGTGACCACAGTAAAATTCTTGCCCACAGTCGCACAACATGAACGGTGGCACTTCAAGAATCCTTGAGCCAGAGAATGTGTCATGTTCACCACAAGAAAAAAAAGTATTCTGTGAGTCGCACCATTATGACGTGCATTATACCCCAGATTTTTAAATCGTCTTCAAATATCATTCTGTAATCTTCATTACTCGGAGTATTTTTATTATTTTTCTCCCTGTCGTTACCTTATTTCACTTGCTCATATTCACTTTCTCTTAACAGTTAGTGTTCTCACAGTTTGTGGTCTCCTCTCCTATCACACTCATTAAAACCTCCACCAGCAAACATAAAATTTGATCCATTAATTCTGTGGGCTTGGTTGTGTGGGCACCAACCAGAGACCTGACATTTCTGTTCTGAAATTTTCCATTTTTGTAAATTTTTGTTATATATATTTAGTGTTCTTTCCCCCCTTCCTTGTCTCCAGCTGTTTTGAGTGATGTATTAATAATATTATTAAGGTTCTCCAGTGGTTTAATTACTGATTAATTAATTTAAAAAAATCCACCAAAAAATGTTATGTTGATGTTTGTTTATTTTGATCCAAACCAGTCAGCGATATTCACAAGCATATATACAATACAGATATGCACTTCTGAATAATCACAAAGATAATCTCTGTGAACTCAACTGAATGATTAAAACTCTCTGTAACACTGAATACTGTCAACTAATCTGACTTACTAACTGAATGAATTTCTCTGTCCAGGCGATCTGTTTATATAGTCTCTATCGAAATTACGAGAATTCTTCAAAGGCATCCGCCCGATATTTCTCGATCATTAACAATCACTCAAACAATCTAACATATTAAAAACAATCGGAATTAATACAAAATTAATTAACAACATTACAAAATGATCAGAAATGGTAATTATAGATACAAAATTATTTACAGACATCCTTTCAAACAGTAGAAAATTGTCCTGTAGACACCGTAACTTATATTAATACATAGAATTACAAACATTTAAGAAATTCTCTTGCATCATTCGGTTCTTAAACATATTAAATGGACTTTAAATAATTTTCTTACCTAAAACAAAGTCTATATACACTGATTTACAAGAAATTACAAAACAAATATATCAAATCACTTTCAAGCAAACTTTAGCTCACTACAAATACTTCATACAGTACAATGCTATTCAAAATTCAGGTATTAGGGCTGTTACAATATCTCTGTTCAGTATATAATTCCTTTATTCTGTAGAGCTAAAAAGAAGTTTTGTGTATTTTAATTGTTTCTTTACAATCCATTTATCTAATCTAACCACCTATTCTTTAGTTATTTTGTTAAGTTTATCTCTTTTTAAAATATTCATGGAATGACCAAATAACTGCAAATAAAATTATCAGATTAAATTATCAGCATTAAATTGTGAAAAGATTTTAATTTTGTCGTAATAAATACTTAAAAAGAAATCTCTTCTAAATAGGCTTCTTCAGAGTAGACTGGTACCAATACAGAAGCATTTTTCTGTGTGAGGGGTTTTTAAACTAAATTCGTCTGATAAATTCTTCAAAGGAAACTAATAGAGTTACAATTCTTCTCTAAACAAAATATTTTGACAGCTGCATTCTACATCATAATCTTGAAGTGTGGAGTGAGCAAATCGTAAAATCTGATGTTTAAAGCTCGTGTTATTCATAAATTGACATGGCAACGGCAGGCATAGTTACGCTGCTTAACAGCAGTCTCAGACTTCACAAGCTCCACACAGTGCACGGAACATAGACTGTCAACAGGGAGCAGCCTCAATAACCAGAATCCAAAAACTCTGTTGGACACCACAATCCTGGTTTACAAGATCAGAGGTTAAGTGAATTTCAAATGCTTTTGTTAGATTGCTGTCCAAAAGTTTCTTGTATGCATCAACACCCTGACCAATTTGAGATTGAAGCCATGTGTGGTGGACTGGTGAATCTCTTTGCTTTCACTTTGCCACTTCCTGAGAGGTACATTAAATTGTGGGCAAGTCACATGAGTGTTAATTTTTCATAAATGATACTCTCAGCAAGGTATATACACATTTACATTTATTTACACATTTCTTTATACACAGTAATCCTTCATAGACTTCTTTAGCCCTTCAATGGTTAAGGCATTACTGCTTCCTTTTGATGCTTGATATCTCCGTTACATGTTCACAAATGGTTTCATCCCACTTGTTGGGATTATAGATGGTGTATGCTTCTAGCTGCTTCCATCACTGCTTCGCTGCTAATGCCGACGGCTAACTGCCCGCCTCGAACTTGCCACGGCTGATCTCCTCATCAACCTAAAACAAGAGCCTCTAGTCACTGATCGACCAGCTTGGCTGCTCTCTCCTCAGTGCACCTTGGTTTTGATCTCCAGTCTCCCACCATCTTCCAGTTGAAGGGAGGCATTTCGACTAATCGCGACCTCCACGACTCTCCCATACTTTCCCAAATGACGTCGTGTTTCAGTGTATTCTTGCTGACTCCTGACCTGCTTTCCTGGTCTTTTGCTGCTGTATCGCCACATTCTAATGTCTGAAATTGTTTACCTTTGCTGTTGCAATTGACCTGCTTTAACTAGAGCTGTATGAAATCGTAGTTACTGCAATACTTTATCAAAAATCTTGTGGGCTACCACACATGTTATAGTTCGAAACTATGTTCTGCCACTGCATATTTGTCCTTTTAATCCCTGATGAACATAATGGGCATGTTCCAAACAAGTTGTTTAGTATATGTACTATCTGACTGATGTACTTTTTTTCGCATTCACAAGGAATGCTATAAACACCCGGTGCATTGAGGTCAAGGTCACCTTTTTAGAACACAAAATGTTCCTTAGTTTCAGTGGTGATAAGAAAATAGTCTTAATTCTATTTTTTGTCACAAAAGTACGGCAAGAAGGTCTCTTCTGGAACAAAAGAACAAACTTGTGGTGCCAGAATATAGTTTGGTACTAGAACATGGCTTGTTTTTTAAATTGAGGCAGAACGCTATCGCATACAAGAAGCTTTTGTGACACCATTCTTACAGAAGCGTTTAACGTTCGCTTCGCATTTGATCTTGTAACCTGAGATTTTGGTTTCTAGCTGCGTGGTGTTAGGCTGCTGCTAGGCAACATAACACCTTCTATTGCCATGTCAGTTTGTCAACAACGCTCTGTTGGCAAGCTATAAATTCAGGTTTTACGACTTGTTCACTGTACATCCAAATATATAGATGGAGAATAAAGTGTTTATTGTGTTTAAACAACAATTTAATTCTATCAGTTTTCTACAAAGAGCTTATGAGTGCACAATGCCAAAAAAAAATTCATTCATTTATAAACCCATACATATCCAACAGTTGTGAAAGTTCTGTCGTCATAAGATAGGTTAATAAAGGAAATAGACTGTAGATTTTTTTTCCATATTTAATAGCAGATTTTTTTTAAAGCTCTGTGATTGAATGTTAATATTTTTATTTTTCAGCTTTTCATGAGAGTTCGATCAGTGTGGGCAGAAATTGACAAGTTGGAGCATCAGGGACAAAAGAAGTGATGAAAAGAATTTCAAGTTAACAGATTCTGAAAGTATTTTAAATTTTGTATTATACTAGCTGTGTGTAAGATATGATGTATTTATGTATGTCTCTGATGCTTTTGGGTTGCACACTACAGTGTATAATAGCTAACCATTTTTATCGATCAGTTGTCTGCAACATCAGGTACATTGTTACATAGATACTCATTAATTAGAGTGTCTGTACAAAAATAAACAAGTAACATTGCGTAACTGGACTGTAAAGTTTAATTTAAATAATTTCTCAGGCAAATTGTGTCAACCTGATGCCATATTTTGCACTAAAAATAGTGTTTTTATGTATAAATAATTTTTGTCTACTCTGTGTCAGAACACAACTGATGATATATGGAAGAAAAGTGAGTGTATGCGAATATTACATGTAGTTTTAAATGTTGGAAGGAGGTGTTATTATTATATATAAAGAGTTTATACCAGACAAGTAAGTCTTAAAATTTTAGTATTTACATAAGAACTATATTCTTGTTACCTTTTACCGAAGTTCTCAAATGAATGGTGGGTTTCTGCTCTATAATGTTAATAACAGTGCTCTATTTGTCAACATTATGTATTCAAGTCACCAGTTTATTGTATATTTGTAGCACAGAGTTATTTTCTTATTAAATTACAATCTGAACATTTGTTTTGGTTAAATCTATTTACATTTACAATTGCATCCTCTTAATATTTCCTTTGTGCAAGCAGACATTATTACAAAAATAAAATACATTCAACAGTTCTTATAAATGTTTACTTAAATTAGTGGAAATTAAATTGATATTTTAAGACATAATTCATATTAATTTCAAAAACAACCTGAAATTACCATGAATATCCTCTAATGCTTTTGTACATGGTATATTAATAATGTAAGTGCATGGAAATTTAGTGAATAATAAAAGCACTTTCGTGTTTAGAAATTTTAAAACAGTTCGGCTGCGCTTTGAAGCTTTTTTTTTAATCTGGTGGTAGAAATACACATCACCTGGCTGTAGCTGACAAAAATGGATACATTTTGCTGGAATTACTTTTACTGTACTACTACCTTTTCCAATTTAATTTTGTGAAGACTTTTGTCGTATACAATTGTATAAACTTATCTACAAGGCTGGGCAGAAACCGTAATCGTTAATTAACGAAGTTAATGAAAATGTAAAAATTTAACTTTTAAGTTAACCTAAAAAATTATTAACGGTCTTCTTAACTACCGTTAACTTAGTCCATTACATTGGTAGTTGATGTATTTGATTTGTTTGAATTGCATGCCACACCATGCTTGATCATTCAGCGAGTTGGATGGCGAACGAATTAGGTAATAAGAAGTGCAAGTGTGATGCATATACAATTGTTATGATAGGCAGGGCGTGGGTGAGAGCAGGAATACTAGAGTATTGGAGCGTTTCTATTTTACTTCTGCAAACTGGAGCTCACTACTCATTTCTAATTTGATCGGTGATTGATTTTGATATTTTTATAATCTAACTTTTTTTGCTGCCAGGAAAATGTTACTTTTAGTTGCTATAGGCTTGGTGTTCATTAGTGAAATAAATGAAACTGATATTCATTACATGATTATGTCATGAAAACTGAAATCTTGAATCCATCAGTGAAAATAGCATGGGAATATTAAAAATTCTTGGCCACATTTATGCGAGTGATTATGTTATGTTTAAATCACGAATGGGAGAACAATTGATATATGAATGCAAACTGTATTTGCCTGAACTTTCTACAATCAAGGCTCATGTGTCTAACCTTAATAATCTTAACAAAATATGAAGAGGATGCATATATCCAAATATGAACAGTTTGAAAAAAAAAAAAAGTAAAAGCAGGGCCAACTCGTGGGGGGAAAAAGAAAAATAATTCAAAGCCTTCTTCAAATGCAGTGGCTTCTTCTGATATAGATAGCAGCAGAATTGATTTGATTTCACCTGCATCTGCTAATAAAAGTTTACGTCTGAAACTTTTGGCATCGTAGCTACCAGCACTGTCATATTCCAAGCTGGTGTGGACCGATGTATTGTAAACCTTTTCATCGCCAACATGATTCCACTACATGTTGAAGAATCTGATATGTTTGAGAAACAGGTAAAACGTTCAAGTAAAATTCAATTTCCAGAAGGACATCTGGTAGACGTATTATTGATTCACATCACGGTACATAGCACCTTGGTACTGCTTGTATTAATACCTATTGAAAATTATATCAATCAGTTCTACTTTTGGATGGTTATCTTTTAACCGTTAACTTGTGTAAATATTAAAAAAGTAACACTTTAATGATTATTGAAGTTAATTTTTTGAGTAGCGGATTAACGATTAAGGAATTTAATTATTTGATTAGTGGATTAACGATGGTTTTCACTAACAACACCAAGAATTTTTT
Source organism: Vandiemenella viatica (assembly GCA_031002005.1). Lineage (NCBI taxonomy): Eukaryota > Metazoa > Arthropoda > Insecta > Orthoptera > Morabidae > Vandiemenella > Vandiemenella viatica. The sequence continues at coordinate 216,043,215 of CM061920.1, forward strand.
ATACAATTCTTTCATCTCCTTACACAATTTGATCTATATCACAACAATAATTCACATTCTTACTTCAGGTACCTGTCCTTGGGACAAACTGTTTGGTAGGTTGCTACGTACACAGGAGTACATGCAGATAGTTTCAAACCATACTGCTCAATGTATAAATAAGCAAATTTTTGCCAAGTTGTGCCTTTCTAAGAGCACAGTCTTAAATATTTTGATGTTCAGAGCGCAGTTTTAAGCAAATCCATAGCTACCTCATGTTTGATGACAATAACATTGTGAACATAAAAGTACAAAGGTTTCTGTATTAGTGGTTTTACACATTGCTCTATCGCTATAAATTTATTTTTTCATTTTTTTATAAAAAAATCACTAACTATCGTCTTATTCAGGTTGAAATATTTTTCGGTTTTCGTTGAAGCTTGTATACAAATATGTAAAATAAATGTCTGCTGTCCATCAAGTGTTGCAAACACTGAAGTGAGAGAACGCAAGTTCCCAAAATTGGAAAGGAATTTCAAAAATACCACAGAAAATGATGTGCAAAATGTTAGTAAACAGAAATAATTTATTATCAAATTCACAACATGGCTTTGTTTGTTGGAATACAACATGGTTTTAGGCGTACTTCTGGAATTAGCTTATTATATGATGCGGTGAGTCTACGTTAAATGTGGTGCCGCAATTTTATGTTAAATTCTTATGTAACTCGACAAGTCGAAAGTGAGGAATTAAATTTTTTGATATCTTGCTTAGTTCTCGAGTTGTAACCATCTCAAAAGTGATGTGTTTAGGTTGAAATGCGACATGGACCAGAAAAAAATTGCCAAATTCGATGATGAATTCTTCTGTTATTTTACGAAATAATATATTATAATAAATAATTATATTATTATATATTATTCAGTTAACTAACTTAATATAAATTATTTTTATATAATAATATTCTTTAATTGTTTACACTATAATAAAGGTTATGTATATATAATTAAATAATTACCAATAAGTTATTAATATAAAATATATATATATTTTTTTTTTGATATCTTGCTTATTTCATGAGATATCGTATCTCCGAATTAAGGTAGTTAGGTTGAATACAACCTGGACCCAAAAAAAAGCAACAAAGCCACAATAAACTATATGCTGGACATGCACAATAGGCGTTTTATTAGGTTGAAATACAGCCTGGACCAGAAAAGAAACATCACCAAAATACAGCGGCCTATACCTATTACTGATTTATGACATTCGATATCTTGACAACTACCCGAGATATCAAAAAATCTTATTCATGACTTTCGGTTTGTTTCATGTAGTTACATAAGAATTGATCATCAAATTGCGGTGCCATGGTTATGATAGTGCTGCCTATGATAATTCATGTAATTTTGCATATTATTTGACAACTGCACTAATAAAATTTTCCACAGATTTACAACAAATGGCATTTTAACGTCTGAAGTTGTAATTTATTTATTGATAAAATTTTAATTTTTTCATATGACAAAGCATTTGAGGTACATAGTTTATTAAACATAATAAAATATTAAGTCAAACTTACGTCACAAAGATATTTTGAAGACTTGAAGGCAAATACACTAAGTCACATCGTGCAAGCTTTAGCCACTTTTTCACCATATTTTTCCTTGTGTGGAAATAAGAAACAATTTGTTTGGCATTTTAAATGTGGTGTTTACACACTGAGGCACTTCACTGCACTTGTAAACTGTAGAACTCAATTTTATCCACGAATGAGCAAACCGTCCTGGGCCTTTCCAACCGGTCATCGGGGCCCCGCCATGTGTGCTGCGGTGCAGAGATCTGACATCACAAAAGACATGACAGCTGGGAGCATTTTGGCGCCAATATTCAAATAAAAATATAAAAATGCAATATTTTACATTGTCCCATTTGTTTTTTCAAGAAATAACTTTTTTTTTTTTTTTTTTTATTATTATTGTACATGTCCAGCTACAATAATGACTACTTTCCCAAAATTAATCAAGTACCCCATTATGTATATTTTTAAACAAATTTAATTTTAAATCGACTAATCATAACAGAGGTTATTTTCTGCCCCCACCATTGGCTCAATCACCACCCTTCCACATGTTTCATCCTTGTTTCATTCATGGGGCAGGTTGGGTTGTCACATCTTCAATTTCAGGCACAAGGGTGTAGGAAGGTTCTATTTTTTAGGTAAGGGTGTCGGGGATTGGAATAAGTTACCAAGAAAAATTATGACTAAGTTACCAAAAATGTTGAAAGAAATTTAAAGTTAAAATTTGTAGAGGGCAAATGTGTGTGAGTGCAGGAAGGGGGGAGGTGGGTGTGTGCTCCATTGCAATTTTAATTAAATATGTTCAATATTAAATTTTTCCCAACTAGGAAAGTAAGCTTAAGAAACACACAAAGAATTTTCCCCTGCCATATGTCTCACCTCCTACATGATAAAGGTTACTAACTGAAATATTGTGAGGTTTGTGTTTTCTACGTGTTCATATTGTTCTCCTGTCTTCATCTGTGGTGAGTGACTGGTTATTCTTCCCTGTCCTATTTCCTTACTGAATAAGTAATTGTATTTTATTTATTTATGTAATAAATTTTTTGCCTTGTTGACCGTACAGCCAATTTCATTACATTTATAAACAATTTACCCTTCAGTTTCTTTACATGTTTTTTTTATACATCAAGTTTACATTATTGGTTATATACTATATAATATGTCGACATGGAATTGGTTACATTACTATATCCTCTTACTAAGTGTAAGCCCTTGATGACAGGTTGACCAGATTTTGACAAGGGTGAATAAAATCTCTCAACCTTGAAGAACCCAGAAGCATTAATAAAGGTAGGTATTAAAGTTCACTCTGCCAAATTTTAAAAATTCCTGTTTGCTTTGAAATCATTGCATTGTTTTTTATTGAACCTGGGCAAACACTCACAATGTAATCATTTGTCATAGTATCTGTAAAGGCCAGAGAACTTAATACACATTCCACATTATTAAACAGTTGAGCACTCCAAAGAAATGAATTGCCAGAATAATGGATTCGGTAACACATTTGGTCTGATCTCCACTTAAAGTAACCTAATAACTCACATACAGCAAGCATGAACAAAGACTATTAAGGAAAGTGGCCAGTAAAATGCTTAAAAACAAAGTAAACTGTAAACCATAAACTTTGGTCAAGCAACAACATTAGCTAAAGTTTTAATTAAATTGAAATTTATCTTAAGCCAGAATGACAATTGGAATTTGTGGTTACAGCTGATACTATGAGTATTTTTTTTTATATATATATATAATAACAATGAGCAGGAAAAAGCTTTAAGGCAATAAAATTAAGGAAGGGTAGGGAAATATGACCCAGCACTTACCACAGATGACGGCGGCTGGGACGACGAACAAAAAAACAAACACAAGAGAAGTGCAATATTTCGGCCTACAGCAGCCTTAAACATGCAGAAGGTGAAGCAGTCGGCGTCATATGTGTACACATGTGACGCCGCCTGGGGCTTCACCTTCTGCACGTTTAAGGCTGCTGTAGGCCGAAATATTGCACTTCTCTTGTGTTTGTTTTTTTGTTCGTCGTCCCAGCCGCCGTCATCTGTGGTAAGTGCTGGGTCATATTTCCCTATCCTTCCTTAATTATATATATATATATATATTTAAGATGCTTTTATTAAAAATATGTTACTGAAAAGCAGATCCACATTTTTTCAGCTGCAGAATTCATCAATATTTTTTTAAACTATGAAACGCTACAAAAAGCAAACTTAATGAATGTGTTACGGCAATTAATTTGGTAGCAGTTACTTAGCTATTATATTGTGGACATAACCATGAATTTCTTTTAATCGTAACTCTTGTTGTTTGCGAGCGAAGGCTGACACGTTCTACAACCAATAGCTATCGAGGTGAGTGAATGAGTGAATTTACGAAATTATATAGTAGATCTGCGCATTAGTGGGTTCAACATACAATTACCGGTAGTGGGATTTTTGTACACTGTAACTTAATTCTATTTTGCTCAATGTGAAGTGCTTGTACCCTAGTGATTCACTATGGCTGCAAATCTAGTATTATGTTTATATGATGTATATGAGGATATTTTTGTTCGGGTTGTATATGACTGTAAATGTGCTTGCTAACTTTGTTTCCATCATTTCCTGTTGGGTTTTCGATTGTCTAAGATTTATATTTGAATGTTTGCGTCCTTGAAAAAGGACATTATTATTTTGAATATTTCATGATAGTTGGATGAGAGTAGGGGGGTAATTTGGTTGGGAGAGGAATTTTGCACTTTGTGAGTTCTTTCAGCATTCTGTCCTGAAAGTTGGCATGTTTCTTGCATGAAAATAGGAGGTGATTTATGTCCCCTACTGCTTGATCACCGCAGTCACATAGGGGGCAATCTTTCAATGTATTAAGTGATCTGGTTTTTGTTTTCTTTGTAGCTCTGTGCATATTCTTTTCCTACACATCTATGGTAAATATCTGTTACAATTTTTCACTGAAACGTGGGTTGAATGCTTCAATTGAGAAATTTTGTTTATTAAGTTTTGATCAAATATTGTTTTACTTAATTCTGTGAATCTTGCTGGGTTATTTATTATGTGGTGTAGACAATAACAACTAAGAAGCTGTGTTAAGAATTCCTTGTTAAATAATTCCATCAGGAGAACTGTATACACAATCTATTATCATATATATTATTTCTATAAGGTATTTTTTTTGTCACAAGGCTGTATCTTCCTTCATACTTAACGAAATCAATGAATGAGGTGTCATTTTAAAGCTTATGGTCTCCACTTTGGTTACATCATATTTTAACCCTTTCGTGACCAGTGGGAACTATAGTTCCCACTTCTTTGTTTTCGGCTTAAGTTCACTGGTAATCATTGTTCCCACGCCTAACTTGTGCTCCCATCTCTGTTATAGTGTGGTAACTACGTGTAGTTTATCAACTGGCTCGCAGAAGCTGTTGTATGTCTACATTCTTAGTCAATAAATGCAGTGGCGCGGTTTCTGAGTGTAAGGGACCCAATAATTTGACCACAACAGCTATATTTGTATTCTGCGCTTTTCTGTTGTGTGTGAAGTGACCTTTTTTATATTTGTCCACCTTCATATTTACTAAGGAGACAGTATATGACTGTATTTAGCAAATTTCAACAAAAACCACAGAAATATTGCAAGGAAAGTTAGTGGGAACTATTTTTCCCACTGAACTGTTTGGGATGTGCAAACTGTGTAGCAAGGAAAGTTAGTGGGAACTATTTATCCCACTGAACTGTTTGGGATGTGCAAATTGTGTAGCTGTAAAATTAGCATTTTGTTTATTGTGCGTTTCCCATTGTTTAGAATGCCTGGGCTCAGGCCAGAAGAGATTCTGAGAATTTTGCACTCCCTACCAGAAGATGCAGAAGATTCAGATTTCAATGCTGACTCAGATTCTGATGAAGATTCAGCGAATACTTCACAAA
>CM061920.1:216049707-216283311 GCA_031002005.1 Vandiemenella viatica
TTTAAACTATCTGACTCAGCAATGCTTCGCTTTTGATAGAGTTGAGTACACATATAGATTAAATGAATACATTTGAAAGTTTGTATTTAGTTGAAATTATACGTAAATATCTAATTACTGTTTCATTCAATTTCAAGTTCATTCCAATGGTCTTGGAATGTATTTGGTGATTCCTTTCTGCATATATACCAAAAAAACTCCCTTGGTTCATTTTGGAAATCTATGCTAAAAGAGGAAAAGCTGCTCATGTAAATCAGTCTTAAGAGGGGTAAAAGGGGAGAGTGGGTGCAGTTTTGTGAACTAAATGTAAACATCATTTTCACTTATTTTAAAACATATGTGTGTGCAAACGTCCTTCGATATCAAATAAAAACTGTAGATTTGTGTGTTGTCACAAAAACATTAAAGTAATTTTTACAACTCAAGTTTGAATTTCTTGGTCAGCAATTTTCCAATCAGAATTGGTTTAGTACTGTTTAACAGGAAATATTGTATACTCTTAGGAATATCGCTGTCTACTTTGGCTTATTTCCCTACCATTTTCGAGACACTTGCAAAAAAACTCAGTGGTTTCAAATGTAAATTTTGCTTAATTAGGGTGATGAGGAAAGTGGGTGAGTTTTTGTAAACCAAATTTAGACAGTATTTTTCTCTTTGCTTTAATGCATACTTGTGCAAAGTTCCATCCAAATCAAACTGAGAGTTTGTGTGAGAAACATTGGATATTAAGAGAGGAGGGAGTAAAAGGGAAGAGGGGTTGGGATTTGGCAATCAAATGTAGACGGTATTTTCTGTTTGTTTTAAAGTATACGCTTGCAAAGTTCCATCGATATCAAAAAAAAGCTGGGTATATATAATGAACATTGACAAAAATAATGGGTGGAGGTAAAGGAGAAGAGGGGTTTTGTTCTTGCAAATGTAGACTTATTTTTCTGTTTGTTTTAAAGTGTCAAGGAGGCCAGATGACTTTGGTGTGTGGGGATGGATTCACCAACCTGCAACGAATCATTACCACGACGTCCTCTGCCGTTCTCGGAATTCTTCTGCTGCTCCTTACAGCGTTCTGCTGTTGTTACTATAAATTTACTGACACCACTGCGATTTAGTCTACCAGTCACAGAACACGGGGAAGTCTTGCGAAAAAGAATTAGCACCGCGAACATTTAACTTCTGTTTATTGGCCACAATGTTACACAAGATATGGCTGAGGAGCGGGTCCACTTCACTTCCAATTAATGATAATTTTCCCAGGCAGACGACAAAGTTAAAGTTAGGCAGCAGGGAAACCGTGCGAGAGCCGATGTGAATACTATGATGCTTCCGGGCCAAGAGAGCTCGCGAACCATGCCGGCCGGCCTTGTAACCTCGGATTCGCGTCAGTGAAGTTCGGAAATTGCCGATTCGCGTCAGCGAATTCTGCGGCCGCAAACAACTGGCGAGCAGTCAGCAGGCCTGGCCTACACCTCACTTAATAAATTCAACTTTAAATAAAGTTAATAATTTTGTGCTTTCACAAAAGTATGCATATGCAAAGTTCCTTCCATTTCGTATAAAAACTGTGGGTATGTATAAGAAACATTAGCAAAAATTAGGGGGTTATGGTAAAGGGGGAAAGTAGTTGGCTTACTATACCAAATGTAGACAGTATTTTTCTCCTAGTTTTTTTAAGTATACATATGCAAATTTCCATCAAATTCGGATAAAAGTTGTGGGTTTTAATAGCGATCACTGGAAATTAAGAGAGGGGATAGAGGAGGAGAGGGGTTGAGCTTTGGCAAACCAAATGTAAACAGAATTTTTCTGTTTGTTTTAAATTATACGTGTGTAAACTTCATTCAAAATTGGATAGAAATTGTAGCTTTGCATAAAGAACATTGACAATAATTGAGGTAGTGGAAAAGGGGAGAGGGATTGGGTTTTCATAAAACTAATGTGTACAGTGTTTTTCTCTTTGTTTTAAAGTATAAGTGTGCAAAGTTTCATCAAAATCGGATAAAAAGAGTGGGTTTGTGAAAAAATTAAGGGGTGTAAAGAGGGTGTGGCTTTTGGATTTTTTATTTGGTCAGCAACCTCAATGAAAAAATACATACGAGTATATGTGGCAACTTGAAGCTGATTGGTCAAACGGTATCGATTGCAGCTTTGTGTAAAAAAAAAAAAAAATTGAAAAAATTAAAGGGGTGGAAAGGGATAGAGTGGTTGGTTTTTGTAAACCAAATGTAGACATTATTTATCAACTTGTTTTAAAGTAAACGTATGCAAGGTTCCATGAAAATAGGATAAAAACTGTGGATTTGTATAAAGTTTATTGGAAATTTTGAGGGGAGGGGATAAAAGGGGAGAGGGTTGGGCTTTGCCATATAAAATGTAGACTGTATTTTTCCATTTGTTTTAAAGTATACGTATGCAAATTTTGTTCATAATTTCAAAAATACAGCTGTTTTTTTTATAAAGAATATTGCCAAAAAATGAGGGGATGTTAAGGGGAAGAGGATTGCATTTTTTTAAACATATGTAGGCAGCATTTTTCTATTTGTTTGAAATAAAAATGAAAATTAACCCATCACATACCAAAGTTGACAACTGTGATTAGGGAAAAGAAGTAAGGTGGACATACAAATAAAACATTTCCGTATAAATCTTCTTCATGTAGTAGAGAAACGGGCCATTTGGTTCCGGACGTGTATGCACACAGAAAATCATCCAATGACTGGCTAGGTAGCAGGAGAAATGGTGGGCAAACGGCTAAGGAGTAGACTATCGATACATCAGCAATGCCTGAGATAATATATTTCAGACGATGGCGAAATGAATATACATAGCAACGGTACCTGGTACTGAAGCGAAAAGTTATTACTAGTTAAAATATGTAAGAAGGGGGGAAAATTAATCAAATTAAAAGGCGATGGGTTAAGTGGTTGGATATTATCTGTGGTTAAGGCCAGGTGGGTTTCTGGTATCCAGGATATTCTGGTATGCTAGTTCCCATCTCTGAAGTTCTGATGCAGTGGAGCTGTCGGGGAAAACTCTGACTGCTCTCACAGTAAAGCAGTTGTTGATATTGTTGGTATCATAGCTATTGGCATGTTTTGGTATTGGAAGGTACAAGTTGTGGGTGTGGATTGTTTGTCTGTGGCCATTCATTCTAACTGAGAGTTGCTGTGTGGTGAGGCCTATGTAGAACTAGTGAAGTGGCGGCTAGTTAGTTGTCTGTGGTCTGCTAAAAATGCACAGGGGAGAAGACAAGGGTGAGTGGTTACATGGAGGGCTAGCGATCACACAAGAGATCTGTGGGGTAACAATGGAAATAAGGGCTTGGGATATGTTTTGGGAGTATTGACGGAGGGGATGAACATCAGAAATCCGACCTCCACGGATGGCAAGGCACTATGGGAACGTTTGGTATGGAATGGATGGCAGCTATGAAAGTGTAGATCTTGCTGTAAATTAGTAGGTTTAATATGGTCAGAGGTATGAAGGGTACCACGCCTGAACGTGATGTCCACATTGAGGATTGTGATGTGTGAGAGGGAATAGGAAATTGATGGAATTGTTGCTGTTGTTAAGGGAATTGAGAAATTCACTGAAGGTCCAGATCATAAATATATCATCTATGTATATGAACCACACAATGGGTTTAAATAGAGTGTGCTTCAGGAACTGTTCCTCCAGACAACCAAGGAAAAGGTTGTCATAGGATGGGACCATGCAGGTGCCCATGGCAGTACTGCGCATCTGGTTGATATACTTTAGAATTGAGTGTAAAGAAATTTTTGGAGAGAACTATATGGGTCAAGTATTATCTTGGTTCTCCGGGTGGAGCTGCGTCGATTTATTGAAACCTAACGTTTCTGCCATTATGCTGCGGCTTTCATCAGAGCCTCTCCTATACTACCTTCTGTGCCATGCAATTCACTAGACGGCCATTGTCATGTATATGTCTGGCTCCACCTGGTGTCTAACTTCTCCAAGAATAAGGCTATACGCCAAAATATTGCACGTTTCTTGTGTTCTTCGTTTCCAGCCGCCTTCATCTGTGGTAAGTGTTGGGTCATATTTCCCTATCCTTTCTTAATATATAGGTATCTCAGAATCGGCTCTAACAGTTTGGATGAAATTTCATATTTATCTAACGTTTTGTTTTTCAAGTTTATGTAAAAAGGAGTTTTCCTCGCAAAAACAGGATTTTACAAAAAATGAGCAGTTCTTGTATTTGGTATCTTGGAAATGGCTCTAATGCCATCTTGTAGAAGTTTCAGGTACCAGTACACTTACGAATGTTATTTAAGTTTCTGTATGGTTACAGCATGGAACCTTTAAAATGAACAATTCTTGTATACTAGCTGATCTGTGTGAATATTTCACACAGTTTCTTGGTCAATCACCAAATTGTTATATACATACGTGAAAATAAGTAAATAGTAGTACATTTATTAATGAAAGGTATTTTATTTTGAAGGGTAGTAATAAATGTCACTTTTATTGTAAAAATTCATTATCATTAAAATAGTACATATTTAATTGTAAAACAATTAAAAAGTAGATATTTAAAAAATAGATATAGGATTTATCAGATGTGATATTTCAGACTTCTTTTACTTTAAAAAAATTCTTTGAAAACAATATTGGCAGTTATAATGTGATCATCGTTCACTTTTGACCATGTGTGTCTTTAACACAAACATAAATATTACTGAATCTACAAAATCATGAAAAAGCCACGTTCATGTGACCATACGAAAAAACAGGTTCTCGTAAATACAGTCATGCATTTTGAAGTGTCTGATCTTGTACTTTATGAATGTTCATAGCAAAGGTTACTTTTATTTGGAATTGTTTTCATATCATTTGGACCACGGTTAGATAAGGTGTGAGGTTAATGCAAGTTATGAGCATAGTTTTATCAGAGTGAATGAAATTAGCACTGATGATGTATTCATCTAAGTGAATTACAAAGAATCTTGGACCATTAATTAATCCCTGATTCACATTAAGATTTCTGTTTAAAATAATAGCATTTTTCTTTAAAAACAAGAATGAGGTGGTAAACCGGACAATCTCAGAGATGACTCCAGCTATTTGAATGAAATTTCATATGTAGATAATGTATTGCTTTTCAAGTTTGTAACAAATTTTAAAAAATAAATAAAAAAAAGCATTTCTAGTATGTGGTATCTCAGATATGGTTCTTATAACAGTTAGTGTCAGTTATGATTTTTGGTAAAAACTGGAATTTTTAGTTTGCTGTACTGTAAAATTTAACAAATGTTAGTTATGGTAGTACTGTTCTGAAGCATTATTACTACTACAACCGTTCGTCAACATATGAACATCACTTCTTTCTTCATCTTCTTTTTTATAAAAAAAAAAAAACTAATTATATTTACAAATCCTTTAATAATTTCGAATGTATTATCTTTATCGAGTTCTGTTGTTTAATATATGATCAAAAATTTGAAGGCTCATCTCATCCTCGCATCCTCGTTCGATGCATGGAAACAGTACATGTTGATTTTTTGAACTCATACTATCAACGTATTAATGATAAAACTCTGAACCAAAACCGCTTCACAACACAGGTGATTTCCGCACCCGAAAGCCAGTTGTTCTGAAACTTTCACCTCCCAGATAACAGTTAGAGAGAACACACAGGGATGACCTTTTGCCAGTTGAGTCAATGTTTTGAATGGCTTTCATGGCATCCAAATGCTCAGGTGAAAAAGTGATCTTGGATTCGTCGACCGATACTTTACTGAAATTCCTAATAAAATTGTTATAAAGCAAATCTTTACTTTTCGTTCCTTCAAATCTTAATACTCATGGTCAGACACATATTTTCTTCGAAGTCACAGTAATTTGTATGAGCTTTGCAGCTTATGGTCCATTTGCAACGTTGAGCCAGCTTGCACCTCTTTGATTATACATCATCTGAATTGCATTTTTTATCGTTTTCTCTATACCAATTACTTGGTTTTTCATCTGAGCAAATTTTTCACTTGTGGCAACTACATTTTTGTCCGTTCTAGATTCTGTTTTGCTTGCACTATCTTCTTTTCATATTATTGAGCTCCGACACTTCTCCATTTCTTTCTCATACCTTTTCTTCAAGATGATTGTGTGAATCCATGAGGCGTTACTGTTTTGTTAGAATATTCCAATTCGAGTTCTTAGTGGCGTCCATGACTATTGAAATTGTCTCTTGAAGTTCCCCCAATTTTTCTGTCCAGCACAACTGTAAATTCATTTTTCAGATCTGATTTTAATTGTTCCTCCCCTTCTCTGAGGGCTTATAATTTTGTGTGTGTTTTCTCTTGTTGTTCATTGAATGCTGCAAATTTAGCATTTCTCTCTTCATTCATAATTTTTTTTTTTTCACTGTTAGTAAGATTTGACTTTACATATTTAATTCATTGGATGGAGTAAGTGAACTATTACATGGTGTCACCCAGGATCCATTCATAATGCCAGCTCCAACTGCCTTATGTGCAATGGGCTGAAAAACCACTTCACTTCTAATCAGATTGCAAGAAGTATTATCAATGTGTTCCTTTGGTGTATTAACTTTTAAATCATCTGGCAATCTAGAATTTTAATCTAGTTTCTTTTTTAAAATTTTTATGGCTATTGTTATGGCTATTTTGATTTATTCTGAAGGGGGGGAAAAAGGATCATGAGAATGTCAAACAAATCCCTGCTTTAATCAGGTGTTTAAACAAAAACATGTATGTATCACGAGCTTATGCTTCAGATCAAACAAATAAATAAATATTTTAAGTAAATCAAAAAATTATACCTGACCGTCTCAGAGCCCAAAACACAATGGCATCAGTCACAAGAGAATAATCTGAACATGTCAAAAACAAAATAAAACACATTTATCCCATTAAAATTTCATCACTAACCAAATAATATCCAAAATGTTGACAAAAGTGACTGCCAAAATCCATGTTAAAGATGTAGCTACTACATTGCCATCAACCAGCCCAACTTGATCAAAAATCAATAGAAAATAAAATCAGAATTTTCTTTGATACAATTCACACAGCAAAATGGAAAAGGGCATAAAATATGAATCTCAAAATTTTATCAATGTGGATAAACTCACAAATGAAACAAAACTAACAACAAATCATTCTCAAAAATGTTCAACGTCAGATACACTCACAAATCAAAGCAGAAAAAACAGGATAACGAAATCATCACACGAATTATTCACAAACATATACTAAACGGCATTGAGAAATAAAGAAAACGTAGTTCTTTCTCAAATATTATAAACAAAACAAATTTAGAGGACATAAATTTTTCTTGTGTTGGGACTAATTGAAAAAAATATAAAATGTAAAATAACATATGCACATCAATATTTAAAAACATGTGTTACAAAGTGGCCTTACTGCTATCTCTTCCTCACTACAATAACTTCTGAAAAACATGTGATAGAGACTCATTTGAAACAATTCACATTTTCAATAGCCGCATGTGAATGGGCGAAAATTCTGAAATGACTATTTTGATGTTTGTTTGATTTTAAATAATTGATCATACTCTACTGGGTGCCATATTGTTAAGACTTTTGCATTTATTACATTTACTTATGATTTCTATCCACATGACACATCATTTGAGAACAATAAGGTAAGGTTGAAAAGAGTTCATAATGTTTATTTGACAAATAATTCACAATTATTGTTTCATAAAATTTGTCTGAAGTAACAAAACTAGTTAGACAGTGTAGTTAATTGATTGGTTTGGCTAAAGTCTCAGCGAAAGCATTTATATGACTCAGGGCACTATGCATAGGTGGAGAATTATTGAAAATAGTGTTTCACTGGAGGGTGTAGATTTACCGCATTGTCCGGGAACCCGTAGTGTTCCGATACAACAGAGCTTGTCCCGGGCAATCAACTGGCCTCACCAGTAGTTCTCATCACATCAACCATTCAACCAGAGCAGATGTAGTGAAAACAGTTCACCCTGCTTGCTGCACATCCAGCAACCTTCGACTCTCAGGGACCATGCTGCTGTGCTCGCCTATCAATTGGTCGCTTCAGCAAACTATCCTCTCCCCTCTCATTTGCTGTGTTCCTGTTAACATTTATTGCCAGCAACAGAATCTTGAACTAAAATTTATTACCTAATTGGCTTTTCGAATATCCCCTCTTTCTGCCGTATGATGAAATACTTGGAACTTGCGTTGGCAAGATGGCGTGTGGAAGTCTGTATACATCATCCATCTTTGGTATGTGTAATATTCATTTCTCTTGGGCCGTGTTAGCTTAAAAGCTTTCCTCGGGCAACTCACAGTTTTTTTTCTGAAGAGTGGTGACCACAGTAAAATTCTTGCCCACAGTCGCACAACATGAACGGTGGCACTTCAAGAATCCTTGAGCCAGAGAATGTGTCATGTTCACCACAAGAAAAAAAAGTATTCTGTGAGTCGCACCATTATGACGTGCATTATACCCCAGATTTTTAAATCGTCTTCAAATATCATTCTATAATCTTCATTACTCGGAGTATTTTTATTATTTTTCTCCCTGTCATTACCTTATTTCACTTGCTCATATTCACTTTCTCTTAACAGTTAGTGTTCTCACAGTTTGTGATCTCCTCTCCTATCACACTCATTGAAACCTCCACCAGCAAACATAAAATTTGATCCATTAATTCTGTGGGCTTGGTTGTGTGGGCACCAACCAGAGACCTGACATTTCTGTTCTGAAATTTTCCATTTTTGTAAATTTTTGTTATATATATTTAGTGTTCTTTCCCCCCTTCCTTGTCTCCAGCTGTTTTGAGTGATGTATTAATAATATCTCTGTTCAGTATATAATTCCTTTATTCTGTAGAGCTAAAAAGAAGTTTTGTGTATTTTAATTGTTTCTTTACAATTCAATTATCTAATCTAATATAACCACCTATTCTTTAGTTATTTTGTTAAGTTTATCTCTTTTTAAAATATTCATGGTATGACCAAATAACTGCAAATAAAATTATCAGATTAAATTATCAGCATTAAATTGTGAAAAGATTTTAATTTTGTCGTAATAAATACTTAAAAAGAAATCTCTTCTAATTAGGCTTCTTCAGAGTAGACTGGTACCAATACAGAAGCATTTTTCTGTGTGAGGGGTTTTTAAACTAAACTCGTCTGATAAATTCTTCCAAGGAAACTAATAAAGTTACAATTCTTCTTTAAACAAAATATTTTGACAGCTGTATTCTACATCATAATCTTGAAGTGTGGAGTGAGCAAATCGTAAAATCTGATGTTTAAAGCTCGTGTTATTCATAAATTGACATGGCAACGGCAGGCATAGTTACGCTGCTTAACAGCAGTCTCAGACTTCACAAGCTCCACACAGTGCACGGAACATAGACTGTCAACAGTGAGCAGCCTCAATAACCAGTATCCAAAAACTCTGTTGGACACCACAATCCTGGTTTACAAGATCAGAGGTTAAGTGATTTCAAATGCTTTTGTTAGATTGCTGTCCAAAAGTTTCTTGTATGCATCAACACCCTGACCAATTTGAGATTGAAGCCATGTGTGGTGGACTTTGCCACTTCCTGAGAGGTACATAAAATTGTGGGCAAGTCACATGAGTGTTAATTTTTCATAAATGATACTCTCAGCAAGGTATATACACATTTACATTTATTTACACATTTCTTTATACACAGTAATCCTTCATAGACTTCTTTAGCCCTTCAATGGTTAAGGCATTACTGCTTCTTTTTAATGCTTGATATCTCCGTTACATATTCACAAATGGTTTCATCCCACTTGTTGGGATTATAGATGGTGTATGCTTCTAGCTGCTTCCATCACTGCTTCGCTGCTAATGTCGACGGCTAACTGCCCGCCTCGAACTTGCCACGGCTGATCTCCTCATCAACCTAAAACAAGAGCCTCTAGTCACTGATCGACCAGCTTGGCTGCTCTCTCCTCAGTGCACCTTGGTTTTGATCTCCAGTCTCCCACCATCTTCCTGTTGAAGGGAGGCATTTCGACTAATCGCGACCTCCACGACTCTCCCATACTTTGCCAAATGACGTCGTGTTTCAGTGTATTCTTGCTGACTCCTGACCTGCTTTCCTGGTCGTTTGCTGCTGTATCGCCACATTCTAATGTCTGAAATTGTTTACCTTTGCTGTTGCAATTGACCTGCTTTAACTAGAGCTGTATGAAATCGTAGTTACTGCAATACTTTATCAAAAATCTTGTGGGCTACCACACATGTTATAGTTCGAAACTATGTTCTGCCACTGCAGATTTGTCCTTTTAATCCCTGATGAACATAATGGGCATGTTCCAAACAAGTTGTTTAGTATATGTACTATCTGACTGATGTACTTTTTTTCGCATTCACAAGGAATGCTATAAACACCCGTGCATTGAGGTCAAGGTCACCTTTTTAGAACACAAAATGTTCCTTAGTTTCAGTGGTGATAAGAAAATAGTCTTAATTCTATTTTTTGTCACAAAAGTACGGCAAGAAGGTCTCTTCTGGAACAAAGAACAAACTTGTGGTGCCAGAATATAGTTTGGTACTAGAACATGGCTTGTTTTTTAAATTGAGCAGAAACGCTATCGCATACAAGAAGCTTTTGTGACACCATTCTTACAGAAGCGTTTAAACGTTCGCTTCGCATTTGATCTGTAACCTGAGATTTTGGTTTCTAGCTGCGTGGTGTTAGGCTGCTGCTAGGCAACATAACACCTTCTATTGCCATGTCAGTTTGTCAACAACGCTCTGTTGGCAAGCTATAAATTCAGGTTTTACGACTTGTTCACTGTACATCCAAATATATAGATGGAGAATAAAGTGTTTATTGTGTTTAAACAACAATTTAATTCTATCAGTTTTCTACAAAGAGCTTATGAGTGCACAATGCCAAAAAAAAATTCATTCATTTATAAACCCATACATATCCAACAGTTGTGAAAGTTCTGTCGTCATAAGATAGGTTAATAAAGGAAATAGACTGTAGATTTTTTTTCCATATTTAATAGCAGATTTTTTTTAAAGCTCTGTGATTGAATGTTAATATTTTTATTTTTCAGCTTTTCATGAGAGTTCGATCAGTGTGGGCAGAAATTGACAAGTTGGAGCATCAGGGACAAAAGAAGTGATGAAAAGAATTTCAAGTTAACAGATTCTGAAAGTATTTTAAATTTTGTATTATACTAGCTGTGTGTAAGATATGATGTATTTATGTATGTCTCTGATGCTTTTGGGTTGCACACTACAGTGTATAATAGCTAACCATTTTTATCGATCAGTTGTCTGCAACATCAGGTACATTGTTACATAGATACTCATTAATTAGAGTGTCTGTACAAAAATAAACAAGTAACATTGCGTAACTGGACTGTAAAGTTTAATTTAAATAATTTCTCAGGCAAATTGTGTCAACCTGATGCCATATTTTGCACTAAAATAGTGTTTTTATGTATAAATAATTTTTGTCTACTCTGTGTCAGAACACAACTGATGATATATGGAAGAAAAGTGAGTGTATGCGAATATTACATGTAGTTTTAAATGTTGGAAGGAGGTGTTATTATTATATATAAAGAGTTTATACCAGACAAGTAAGTCTTAAAATTTTAGTATTTACATAAGAACTATCTTCTTGTTACCTTTTACCGAAGTTCTCAAATGAATGGTGGGTTTCTGCTCTATAATGTTAATAACAGTGCTCTATTTGTCAACATTATGTATTCAAGTCACCAGTTTATTGTATATTTGTAGCACAGAGTTATTTTCTTATTAAATTACAATCTGAACATTTGTTTTGGTTAAATCTATTTACATTTACAATTGCATCCTCTTAATATTTCCTTTGTGCAAGCAGACATTATTACAAAAATAAAATACATTCAACAGTTCTTATAAATGTTTACTTAAATTAGTGGAAATTAAATTGATATTTTAAGACATAATTCATATTAATTTCAAAAACAACCTGAAATTACCATGAATATCCTCTAATGGCTTTTGTACATGGTATATTTAATAATGTAAGTGCATGGAAATTTAGTCGTGTTTAGAAATTTTAAAACAGTTCGGCTGCGCTTTGAAGCTTTTTTTTTTAATCTGGTGGTAGAAATACACATCACCTGGCTGTAGCTGACAAAAATGGATACATTTTGCTGGAATTACTTTTACTGTACTACTACCTTTTCCAATTTAATTTTGTGAAGACTTTGTCGTATACAATTGTATAAACTTATCTACAAGGCTGGGCAGAAAACCGTTAATCGTTAATTAACGAAGTTAATGAAAATGTAAAAATTTAACTTTTAAGTTAACCTAAAAATTATTAACGGTCTTCTTAACTACCGTTAACTTTAGTCCATTACATTGGTAGTTGATGTATTTGATTTGTTTGAATTGCATGCCACACCATGCTTGATCATTCAGCGAGTTGGATGGCGAACGAATTAGGTAATAAGAAGTGCAAGTGTGATGCATATACAATTGTTATGATAGGCAGGGCGTGGGTGAGAGCAGGAATACTAGAGTATTGGAGCGTTTCTATTTTACTTCTGCAAACTGGAGCTCACTACTCATTTCTAATTTGATCGGTGATTGATTTTGATATTTTTATAATCTAACTTTTTTTGCTGCCAGGAAAATGTTACTTTTTAGTTGCTATAGGCTTGGTGTTCATTAGTGAAATAAATGAAACTGATATTCATTACATGATTATGTCATGAAAACTGAAATCTTGAATCCATCAGTGAAAATAGCAATGGGAATATTAAAAATTCTTGGCCACATTTATGCGAGTGATTATGTTATGTTTAAATCACGAATGGGAGAACAATTGATATATGAATGCAAACTGTATTTGCCTGAACTTTCTACAATCAAGGCTCATGTGTCTAACCTTAATAATCTTAAACAAAATATGAAGAGGATGCATATATCCAAATATGAACAGTTTGGGGGGGGGGGGGAAAGCAGGGCCAACTCGTGGGGGAAAAAGAAAAATAATTCAAAGCCTTCTTCAAATGCAGTGGCTTCTTCTAATATAGATAGCAGCAGAATTGATTTGATTTCACCTGCATCTGCTAATAAAAGTTTACGTCTGAAACTTTTGGCATCGTAGCTACCAGCACCGTCATATTCCAAGCTGGTGTGGACCGATGTATCGTAAACCTTTTCATCGCCAACATGATTCCACTACATGTTGAAGAATCTGATATGTTTGAGAAACAGGTAAAACGTTCAACTAAAATTCAATTTCCAGAAGGACATCTGGTAGACGTATTATTGATTCACATCACGGTACATAGCACCTTGGTACTGCTTGTATTAATACCTATTGAAAATTATATCAATCAGTTCCACTTTTGGATGGTTATCTTTTAACCGTTAACTTGTGTAAAATATTAAAAAAGTAACACTTTAATGATTATTGAAGTTAATTTTTTGAGTAGCAGATTAACGATTAAGGAATTTAATTATTTGAATAGTGGATTAACGATTAACGAAGTTAACTTTTTGGTTAACTGTGCCAAGCTGAGCTTATCTATAACAGTAAAAAATATTCATTCTAGACGTATGGTTTTCACTAACAACACCAAGAATTTCTTATACAATTCTTTCATCTACTTACACAATTTGATCTATATCACAACAATAATTCCACATTCTTACTTCAGGTACCTGTCCTTGGGACAAACTGTTTGGTAGGTTGCTACGTACACAGGAGTACATGCAGATAGTTTCAAACCATACTGCTCAATGTATAAATAAGCAAATTTTTGCCAAGTTGTGCCTTTCTAAGAGCACAGTCTTCAATATTTTGATGTTCAGAGCGCAGTTTTAAGCAAATCCATAGCTACATCATGTTTGATGACAATAACATTGTGAACATAAAAGTACAAAGGTTTTCCTTTCTGTATTAGTGGTTTTACACATTGCTCTATCGCTATAAATTTATTTTTTCATATTAAAAAAAACAAAATCACTATCGTCTTATTCAGGTTGAAATATTTTTCGGTTTTCGTTGAAGCTTGTATACAAATATGTAAAATAAATGTCTGCTGTCCATCAAGTGTTGCAAACACTGAAGTGAGAGAACGCAAGTTCCCAAAATTGGAAAGGAATTTCAAAAATACCGCAGAAAATGATTTGCAAAATGTTAGTAAACAGAAATAATTTATTATCAAATTCACAACATGGCTTTGTTTGTTGGAATACAACATGGTTTTAGGCGTACTTCTGGAATTAGCTTATTGTATGATGCGGTGAGTCTACATTAAATGTGGTGCCGCAATTTTATGTTAAATTCTTATGTAACTCGACAAGTCGAAAGTGAGGAATTAAATTTTTTGATATCTCGCTTAGTTCTCGAGTTGTAACCATCTCAAAAGTGATGTGTTTAGGTTGAAATGCGACATGGACCAGAAAAAAATTGCCAAATTCGATGATGAATTTTTCTGTTATTTTACGAAATAAATTGAAGGTAAAGAATATATTTTTTGATATCTTGCTTATTTCATGAGATATCGTATCTCCGAATTAAGGTAGTTAGGTTGAATACAACCTGGACCAAAAAAAGCAACAAAGCCACAATGAACTATATGCTGGACATGCACAATAGGCGTTTTATTATTTCCCTTACAGTTTTTATTAGGTTGAAATACAGCCTGGACCAGAAAAGAAACATCACCAAAATACAGTGGCCTATACCTATTACTGATTTATGACATTCGATATCTTGACAACTACCCGAGATATCAAAAAATCTTATTCATGACTTTCGGTTTGTTTCATGTAGTTACATAAGAATTGATCATGAAATTGCGGTGCCATGGTTATGATAGTGCTGCCTATGATAATTCATGTAATTTTGCATATTATTTGACAACTGCACTAATAAAATTTTCCCCAGATTTACAACGAATGGCATTTTAACGTCTGAAGTTGTAATTTATTTATTGATAAAATTTTAATTTTTTCATATGACAAAGCATTTGAGGTACATAGTTTATTAAACATAATAAAATATTAAGTCAAAACTTACGTCAAAAAGATATTTTGAAGACTTTGAAGGCAAATACACTAAGTCACATCGTGCAAGCTTTAGCCACTTTTTCACCATATTTTCCTTGTGTGGAAATAAGAAACAATTTGTTTGGCATTTTAAATGTGGTGTTTACACACTGAGGCACTTCACGGCACTTGTAAACTGTAGAACTCATTTTATCCACGAATGAGCAAACCGTCCTGGGCCTTTCCAACCGGTCATCGGGGCCCCGCCATGTGTGCTGCGGTGCAGAGATCTGACGTCACAAAAGACATGACAGCTGGGAGCATTTTGGCGCCAATATTCAAATAAACATATAAAAATGCAATATTTTACATTGTCCCATTTGTTTTTTTCAAGAAATAACTTGTTTTGTTTTTTTTGGATTATTGTACACGTCCAGCTACAATAATGACTACTTTCCCAAAATTAATCAAGTACCCCATTATGTATATTTTTAAACAAATTTAATTTTAAATCGACTAATCATAACAGAGGTTATTTTCTGCTCCCACCATTGGCTCAGTCACCATCCTTCCACATGTTTCATCCTTGTTTCATTCATGGGGCAGGTTGGGTTGTCACATCTTCAATTTCAGGCACAAGGGTGTAGGAAGGTTCTATTTTTTTAGGTAAGGGTGTCGGGGATTTGAATAAGTTACCAAGAAAAATGATGAATAAGTTACCAAAAATGTTGAATGAAATTTAAAGTTAAAATTTATAGAGGGCAAATGTGTGTGAGTGCAGGAAGGAGGAAGGTGGGTGTGTGCTCCATTGCAATTTTAATTAAATATGTTCAATATTAAATTTTTCCCAACTAGGAAAGTAAGCTTAAGAAACACACAAAGAATTTTCCCCTGCCATATGTCTCACCTCCTACATGATAAAGGTTACTAACTGAAATATTGTGAGGTTTGTGTTTTCTACGTGTTCATATTGTTCTCCTGTCTTCATCTGTGGTGAGTGACTGGTTATTCTTCCCTGTCATATTTTCTTACTGAATAAGTAATTTTATTTATTTATGTAATAACTTTTTGCCTTGTTGACCATACAGCCAATTTCATTACATTTAATAACAATTTACCCTTCAGTTTCTTTACATGTTTTTTTTTTAATATACATCAAGTTTACATTATTGGTTATATACTATAATATGTCGACATGGAATTGGTTACATTACTATATCTCTTACTAGTGTAAGCCCATGATGACAGGTTGACCAGATTTTGACAAGGGTGAATAAAATCTCTCAACCTTGAAGAACCCAGAAGCATTAATAAAGGTAGGTATTAAAGTTCACTCTGCCAAATTTTAAAAATTCCTGTTTGCTTTGAAATCATTGCATTGTTTTTTATTGAGCCTGGGCAAACACTCACAATGTAATCATTTGTTATAGTATCTGTAAAGGCCAGAGAACTTAATACACATTCCACATTATTAAACAGTTGAGCACTCCAAAGAAATGAATTGCCAGAATAATGGATTCGGTAACACATTTGGTCTGATCTCCACTTAAAGTAACCTAATAACTCACATACAGCAAGCATGAACAAAGACTATTAAGGAAAGTGGCCAGTAAAATGCTTAAAAACAAAGTAAACTGTAAACCATAAACTTTGGTCAAGCAACAACATTAGCTAAAGTTTTAATTAAATTGAAATTTATCTTAAGCTGGAATGACAATTGGAATTTGTGGTTACAGCTGATACTATGAGTAATATATATATATATATTTAAGATGCTTTTATTAAAAATATGTTACTGAAAAGCAGATCCACATTTTTTCAGCTGCAGAATTCATCAATATTTTTTTAAACTATGAAACGCTACAAAAAGCAAACTTAATGAATGTGTT
Source organism: Vandiemenella viatica (assembly GCA_031002005.1). Lineage (NCBI taxonomy): Eukaryota > Metazoa > Arthropoda > Insecta > Orthoptera > Morabidae > Vandiemenella > Vandiemenella viatica. The sequence goes on from CM061920.1 coordinate 216,066,614, forward strand.
ATGGCAATTAATTAGGTAGCAGTTACTTAGCTATTATATTGTGGACATAACCATGAATTTCTTTTAATCGTAACTCTTGTTGTTTGCGAGCGAAGGCTGACACGTTCTACAACCAATAGCTATCGAGGTGAGTGAATGAGTGAATTTACGAAATTATATAGTAGATCTGCGCATTAGTGGGTTTAACATACAATTAGTGGGATTTTTGTACACTGTAACTTAATTCTATTTTGCTCAATGTGAAGTCCTTGTACCCTAGTCATTCACTATGGCTGCAAATCTAGTATTATGTTTAGATGATGTATATGAGGATATTTTTGTTCGGGTTGTAAATGACTGTAAATGTGCTTGCTAACTTTGTTTCCATCATTTCCTGTTGGGTTTTCGATTGTCTAAGATTTATATTTGAATGTTTGTGTCCTTGAAAAAGGACATTATTATTTTGAATATTTCATGTTTGTTGGATGAGAGTAGGAGGGATAATTTGGTTGGGAGAGGAATTTTGCACTTTGTGAGTTCTTTCAGCATTCTGTCCTGAAAGTTGGCATGTTTCTTGCATGAAAATAGGAGGTGATTTATGTCCCCTACTGCTTGATCACCGCAGTCACATAGGGGGCAATCTTTCAATGTATTAAGTGATATGGTTTTTGTTTTCTTTGTAGCTCTGTGCATATTCTTTTCCTACGCATCTATGGTAAATATCTGTTACAAATTTTCACTGAAACGTGGGTTGAATGCTTCAATTGAGAAATTTTGTTTATTAAGTTTTGATCAAATATTGTTTTACTTAATTCTGTGAATCTTGCTGGGTTATTTATTATGTGGTGTAGACAATAACAACTAAGAAGCTGTGTTAAGAATTCCTTGTTAAATAATTCCATCAGGAGAACTGTATACACAATCTATTATCATATATATTATTTCTATAAGGTATTTTTTTTGTCACAAGGCTGTATCTTCCTTCATACTTAACGAAATCAGTGAATGAGGTGTCATTTTAAAGCTTATGGTCTCCACTTTGGTTACATCATCTTTTAAGAAAGAAAGTTTTCGGAATTCGACCCTTAAAGTGCAAAAATATCAATTTTTCTAAAATGCTGTTTTCTGTGTTACGATTCATTTATCTTCCTGCATACCTATCTGAAATCGTTTAATGAAGTATCATTTTAAAGATTAACAACTCTGCTTTAGTGATGTCATATACTAAGACAAATTTTTTTTTCGGAATTCAATCCTTAAAGGGCAAAAGTATCAATATTTTTGCATTGCGTTTTTGTGTCACGAGCCATTTATGTCCCTTAATATATAACCGATATAGATAAATGAGGTATCATATTAAAGACTATGGTCTCCGCAGTGGTAAAATTATATTTTAAGAAAGGAATTTTTCGTAATTCGACCCCTAAAGGGCAAAAATGTCAATTTTTCTAAAATGCGTATTTTGTGTCTCGAGCCATTCATCTCCTTGCATATCTAACCAAAATCGATAAATGAAGTAGGATTATGAGGAGTAGTGTCTCCGCTTTGTGACATCATATTTTAAGAAAGAATGTTTTTGGAATTCAACACTTAAAGGGATAAAGAATAAATTTTTCTACAACGCATTTTTGTGTCACGAGCCACTTATCTCCCTTAATATCTAACCTATATTGATAAAAGAGGTATCATATTAAATACTAAGGTCTCCGCCGTGGTAACATTATATTTTAAAAAAGGATTTTTTGTAATTCGACCCTTAATTGGCAAAAAAAAAATTGTCTAAAATGCGTTTTTTGTGTCTCGAGCCATTTATCTCCCTGGATATCTAACCAAAACCGATAAATGATGTAGGAGTATGAAGAGTAACGACTCAGCTTTGGTGACATCAAATATTAAGAAAGATTTATTTTTGTTTTTTGAATTTAACCATGGATGCATTTTTGTGTCACGAGTTATATTAATGGAGAAAATCTAACCGAAATAGATAAATGTGGTATCATTCTAAAAAAATTAAAGTTTCCGCTGTGGCAACATCACATTTTGAGAAATGATTTTTTTGAATTGAACTCTTAGGGGGCATAAATTTCTAAAATGCGTTTTTTGTGTCTCTAGTCAATTTATCTCCCTTGATAATTAAACAAAAATGACAAACTAGGTATCATTTTAAAGATTGAGGTCTTAGGTTCCATTACACCACATTTTAAGAAAGAAATTTGAAAATTCTAACCTTTAAAGGACAAAAGTCTTAATATTTCTACAACTCATTTTTGTGTCACGAGCTGTTTATTTCCCTTGATACCTAACCGAAATTAATAAATGAGGTATTGTTTTAGATATTAAATTATCCCCTTTGGTCACATCATATTTTAAGAAAATACTTTCTTGAAATTCAACCCTTAAGAAGCAAAAATATCATCAATTTTATAAAAGAAATTTTTTGGTTTCGATCCTTAAAGGGCAAAAATATCAATATTTTTTCTACAGCATGTGTTTTTTTTTTTCTTTTTTTTAAAAATTACAAGCCATTTATCTTCTTCGATACCTAATTGGTAAATAGGATATCGTTTTAATGATTAAGGTCTACAGTTAGGTAAAATCATAAATTAAAAAAGAATTTTTCGGAATTTGGTGCTTAAAGTGGTATTGCATATGAGAAATTTCAGAGCCAAGTCCCTAGATTACAGCAGCGGATATCACAGAGATGTCAAAAAAATTTTGTATTCAATAAGTAGGTTTTCGGATATTTTTTCTGTTATGGAAACACTTTCGTTTTGCTGTACGACTCCAATGTAAACGTTTATTCGCACTGCAAAAAAATCACAGAAATGTTGTGTGCATTTTGTTCAGGTTTGTTGTATTCTGTTAAGGTCAGTGACAGTTTGTCGTAAATACAGAGTGTTTTAAATTTTCCTAACTGTTTCGTAATATGTTGTAGGTATTTTGATGCATACCTACTACACTAAAAAAAAAAATTTGCTACCAAAGTACTGTTCTACTTTCCATTATATTACAAGCATTCAACCTTACTATTCATCACATTTTACCCTCAAAATTTTCGCACGGATCGTCTAGTCATTTAAATTTGGATGTTTATTTGGAATTCAAAGTTTTTTTCTGAAATTAAATGATTATTATGTAATAATGGTTCGAATTCTATACTGTTTCTAAGGAAAATGCCTAACCAACATTTTTGATTAAGAAATCTACAGTAATTATTAGCCAGTACATAACTGGGAATATGAACATGTTGAATTTGATCAGTCTTGTGCCATTGTGCTGTAATACAAAAAACTGAAATTTCTTTAATTTGAATGTTATGTGGTTTGAAAGGGAATGAACATTAAAATGGTAAATCATTAGTTTATTTTAATAACGTGTTGGTTCATTGTTTTCTTTAATCAAAGTGGCATGTTTAAAATTTAAGTTCTCAAGGTGTTTTTTAAATCAGTTTTATTGTTTTCTTGAGCATCTTCACAAGCTATGCTTATGAGACTATGCAGTTTCTTTTTTACACCAAGCATTGAAATGTTGGCCGTACCTTGTATACACTTCTCTTTCAGTACAGTACGCATGAATTATTTTCACTTTATCGAAGCTACTGCAAAGTAAGGTTAAGTTATTGTTTTTATCCCTAATTTGTCTATTACAAAATAGGTTGGATTCTGGACATACGTTTTTGGAAGAGTGACGACTAACACAATTGTGCTAGTCAGGCTTTTATATTATCAGAGACCGCATTCTGCGTCTCACAATTCTCTAGATTGTTGCTTCCACGCATGATAACAACACAATCATTACCTTTAAATGAATAATACACGCTTAATTACTTCATAGGTATGGCAATGAGTAAATACAAATGTGTGTTTGCGTGCATATAATAAAAGAAAATGTGTCCAGTATTTTGTGTTCTGAGTGTAATAGTTGGATATACCAGAAGTGTTCTGGTATTGACAGTAAAAATTTTAAAAAAGAGAGCGGTTGAAATAAAAAAGAACAGCTTCAAATGGATCTGCGATAAGTGAATAAGTTAGGTTAGAGTTATATTCTGGATGACAACAGTAGTTACGATGATCCTTTTGTATCTACATTTGAGTGTATTACTACTTTTAAAAAAAGTATTGAAAATACGTTGGCGAATATTAAAAGTGAACTAGAGAATATCTCTAAACAGAATTTCAGCACGTCTAAACAATGTACCTTGCTTGGAAAAGAAATCAGTGCCGTGGAAAACAACTTAAAGACGTTCGATTGTGATAATATTATTTCGGAATTATTTGAAAGAAAAAGACATGCGAAAAATGTTATTGCTTTCAGTGTTCCCTAGTCGAAGAAGCAGGTTGGGAAAGCACGACTGGACGATGATCATGCAACTGTTGCTAATTTGTTGCAGACTAAGCTCGCTGTTGATGTATCTAACATGAAATTGTGCAGGATTGGTCACCAAGCAGATGGTAAAACTCGCCCGCTGCTAATAAATGCTCATTCGGTCGCAGATGTGAGAGAAATACTTAAAACAAAACTTAAATTACCTTTCAAACCTGACCTGACTCATGCACAGCAAGTCCAACTGAAGAATTTACTTACACCTAGTAGGAGAATCTTAACACCAGCAGTGAAACCGAGACAATAAAGTACATCATCTGCATTCCTAGGATTGTGAACATGACTACTTTTTGTGCCCCAAAGGAGAATTAAAAATTTGAATCAAGAACTGCTAGTGTACTACCAGAACACCAGAGGACTAAGAACTAAACTAAATGATTTTCTAACTACATCAGCCAGTTTTCAATATGATGTATTATATACCACAGAGTCGTGGCTCAACGACTAACACTCATCAGTGTAGTGGTGGAGTTTTTATTGCTGTAAAGGGTTGTATTACTGTTGAACCAGTTGCAATAATTTATGATCATTTTCAACAAATTTTTGTCAGAATCAAAGGTCATCATGGTGGCATTATTGTTGGATGTGTATACATTCCACCACAGTCATACAGGGGTTGAACAAAATAATATGAACACCTAACATTTACATACTATTGATTTATTAATATGGTGTTGGCACACCTTTTGCTTGTAAAACAGCTCCAGTTCTTCACAGAATAGATTCATAGAGTGTCTGAATATTTTCCAATGGAATTTTGTCCCATTCTTGTACCAAAGCATTTGCCAATTGTTTCAATGATGTTGGAGGTGGAAATCTGCTCTAAAACTCCCTAAAATGGTTGAATTATGTTCAGGTCTGGCGATTGTGCTGTGCAGGGAAGATATTTGATGATATTCTGATGCTGCTCGAACCAGGACAGAACCTGTTTGGCAGCAGTATGCTAGTCATAGTACAAACTTCATCATAGATGATGTCGAGATATTCATTCGCAGTCATCCGGCCAATGATGTGAATGAGAGGACTAGCTGAATACCATGATATAGCTGCCCAAATAATAACAGAACCTCCACCATGCTTGACTGCAGGAAGCAGGCAGTCCAGATCGTAGGCTTTTTTTGGGGTTCTCCGTACATAAACCCGGCCGTTAGTAGGAAAGAATGTAAACAATGATTCATCAGACCATACCATAATCTTCCAAACATCAAGTGTCCAGATTTTATGATCATGGCACCATTTGTTTCGCAGTTTGGTTGCCGTTTTAAGGGGTCTTGCAATTGGGGCCCTTCCAAGAATGTTAGCCTTGTGGAACTCCAGCCGTACTGTTTTTGTCGAAACGCAGGTGTGTGTTGAGTTCTGCTGTCATTTTTGCAGCGGTAGTTTTGTGTTGTCAGGCCACAATCCTTATTAATGTTCGTTGGTCTCTGTCGGTTAAGTTTGGTTTTCGTCCACTATTCCTCTTCGACGAGATGTTTTACAATGTTTTGTGTATGCTATCATTACCGTTGATACTGTGGCTCGTTAAACACTTCAGCTCTTTTCGTCACAGACACTCTCGCTAACAGAGCTCCAACGATTTGCCCTCTTTCGAGGTCTGAGAGATCACTCATTTCACCGATCGCTTGTTATAACCGTCGCAAAACAAAGCGTATAATACACTGAGAGACAACCTACAAGACCTGCCACGTCCGTGGAGGAAAGAAATATATGTAGGAGAAGTGACGTTAAATCTGTGACGCCGGCTCTAAACTCTCGCACATGCACGGTGGTGGCAGCGGCCACATTGCGAACCCATACAAATGTAAAGTTCACATTGTGTTTGATGCTGTGATTACTTCATTTTGTAATGTGTCTAAGTTTTTTATAATGCTATCTTGTGTTGCATACGGTTGCACAAATAGGCAAGAGAGGAAAGAACCTGAAATATCATTTCATAAGTAAGTTGCATTCTAATTATTATTCTTGAAGTGCCCAGTAGGAATTGCAAACTTTGGTGCCTGTCTATAAATATTTAGTCATTGCTCCCAAATTTTTGTTGGTGTAGTGTAGAAAATCAGCATACCTTGCTATTTTGCACATAATAGACTAGCATTACTTTTTAACGAGTGTTGAAATTGAGATTTAAAGGAGTGATATTTACATCGCGATTCAGTGAATTTAGTATTGCGCTTTCTTTCGTCGCGTCGCAGTTTATATTGACAGTGTATGATGAAATTAAATGTGTTAAATTATACTATGCAATCTAGGAATCTTGATGAAGCAAACGATGTAGTTACCGTAAATACAGTTTGTGATTCAAATACGCGTGTGTGGGTGTGTCTACATAGTTTGATTCTGTAGCGGCAATTTAATGGAGATTGTGGTTAGGTCTAAATGCAGTCTGTACCAGAATGGTTTTGTTGTTCCATAAGGGACAAAGAATTTATCTATTACTGTTAGTAATTTCATGAGAACCATGTTAGTGACAAAACGTGTATCGCAATATAAACTACTTCCAGGTATTCCTAATTAAGCTTATGATATATTGTAACGAGATAACTATTTTATTGTGGTCTAGGCCGCATTTCAAACTAACCACAAGTGGTAGTAAAAAAACTGAAATATCCATTCTGCATGTCCAACATGTAATTCATTGTGGCTTTGGCAGAATTAATTTTTGTTCCAGGCAGCATACCAACCCGATTCCCTCAATTTGGAGACAGTATATCCCGAAAACTAAGCATGATATCGAAAAATTTTATTCTTTATTTTCGATTTGTCTCGTCGTGTTACATAGGAATCCATTCTCAAATTTGAGTTTTGTGAAACATTTCTTCTGCATTTCAACTCTCACTTTTGAGGCAGTATATCTCGAGAACTACACGAGATATTGAAAATTTTTATTCTTTAGTTTTTACTCGTCTCGTCTTTTTAAATAAGAATCCATCATCAAATGTGACTTTGACCAATTTTTTCTTCTGAATTTCAACCAAAAACATCTCACATTTGAGACAAAATATCTCGAAAACTAAGCAGATTATCAAAAAAAATTATTCTTTATTTTTTATTTGTCTCATCGAGTTACATAATTATCCATCACGAGATTGCGGCGTCACGTTTATCCTAGAGTCCCTTTGAGGTTTTTGTACATATACCCTGTGTCTGTATGGGTGCGGCCAAGCCCTCCCCTCCCCACCCCTCCTCCGCCTGGCGTCACTTCAAAGCGTGGTGAAGGTCTCTTGCGTCGTCTTCATATATTTCTTTCCTCCATGGCCACGTCAACCACTCCGTAAATACGCATCGCGGTTTATTTATTTATTTAGCTTGTGGCCATTGCACAAAAATAATACAATTTAACATTAAATTACAATTAAAATTCAAAACTAACATGGTGTAGCCAATCTAAAGCTTCATTTGAAATGTTAATAAAATCTATTGGTGATCCCCTGAATGCTCGATGTGGGCAGTCAAATGTCACGTGGCGGATGGTTTGTTTTTCCTTACCACAGTCGCATCTCGGTGAATCTCTCATTCCCCATGTATACAAAGATGAAGCAGATCTTCCATGACCAGTCCTAACTCTGTTAAGAGCTACCCAGGTCTTGCGAGGAAGGTCGAGTCCCTTTAGTGCCTGTTGACTGTCGAACAGGGAGTGCCATTCTGGTGGGGCTGAGGCTATCCACTCCAATTTCCAAGCTTCTCTCCCATTAAAATTATCAGATATAATCTGTTTTACAGTTTTTACACTTGGATTTCTCGATTTAAGTCTCACAAACATATTATCCATGTCGTCATGGATGGGCAGATTCAAGTTATCACAGATCTTATTATACTGGGCAATTAGGAGATTGTGTCGTCCTATTGTAGGCGGTTCGATGTTGCACAAAACAGGTAGCCAGTACAGTGGAGTGGTCTTAATACATCCGCTAATTATCCGCATTGTCTGGTTTAAAACTGTGTCGATCTTTTTGACGTGGGCGCTATTTATCCAGACAGATGAGCAGTATTCGGCTGCAGAATATACAAGGCTCAGTGCTGATGTGTGGAGTTTAGAGGCAGATGCTCCCCAGGACGTGCCAGTTAACTTCTGCAGAATATTATTCCTGGTTCTTAGTTTTGCTGCAAGGTTGTTTAGATGTTTATTGTACGACAAGGTGCGATCCATTACGACTCCCAAATACTTGGGGAAGGGGTTGTATCGGATGGGAGTGCTGTCAAGAAGAACGTCAAGTGAGAGATTCGCCACCCGATTGTTAAGATGGAAGACACTAGTTTCCGTCTTGCTGGAACTGGGTACGAGACGCCATTTCCGAAAATAGTTGCTCAGGGTTTTGAGGTCTGCTGTTAAACTATTTTCAATTTGCTGAACGTTATCAGATTGTTGTACTACTGCCAGATCGTCGGCATAAGAGAACTGTCTGGATTCTGTTTGAGGAATGTCAGAAATATAAACATTAAAAAGAAGTGGGGCAAAAACTGAGCCTTGAGGCAGACCATTAATCACTCTTCTTACTTTGCTTATCTTACTGTCTGAAACAACCTGGAATGTTCGCTTAGCTAGCATGGTATTGATCAGACAAGTGATTTTTTTACACTTCAAAATGTTCAGCAGTTTATATACCAGGCCCTCTCGCCACACTGTATCATAGGCTGCGGTAAGGTCAACAAATACAGCACCAATCTTCAATCGTCTCTCGAATCCTGCTTCTATGTGAGTTGCCAATGCCAGGACCTGATCCTCGCAGTTTCTTGCAGGTCTAAAACCTGCCTGTTCAACTAGGAGGTTTGCGAAAATAATTGGACTGATTCTATTGTAGATGATCCTTTCAAATAATTTGTAAGTAGTGGTGCCAACATGCAACAATCGCATGGTGTTCATATTATTTTGTCCAACCTCTGTACATTGATATATACTCCACTCATCCAGAAATTATATCCTACATCAGAAATAAGTGTTCATATTGTCAATTTATGATATTTAGTGATTATAATATACATAGTAGCTTACCACAAGTAGAATGTGAAACATTGGTGGACGAAAAATTTCTTCTTTATGGATGCCGCCAACTTAACAACATTCGCAATGATCATGGTTGGATATTGGACTTGTTGTTTAGCGACCTGGATGTTTTGATCAACGATACAACTGTTATTGTTGATCAGGACAAAAATCACGCTGCATTCGCTGCACTACTGAAATTTAAAGTAAATCTGAAACCAAATGATACACCTACTTATGCCTTAAGAAATGCTGACTTTGTCGCATTGAATAAATACTTCATAGTGTAAGGTAACCTAAAATTTTGCAAACTGCATAATAAAATTTATTCACAGAACAGCGCGCACAAATAAAATAACATGGCACATCAGTTTTAAAGTCAGTTACTTAGTCAATTTAAGCGATAAATCAAATTAAACAGCTATAGAAAGTCGGGAAATAATATTAGCATATCGGGTATTTTTAGAATATTTCATAAAAGTAAACATTGCCTTCATTTATAGAGAAATTCCGAATAATAACTAGTAAATGGATGGTAGAAATCTTGTTACCAGAAAATCCTACTAAAAAGTTAAAAGCCGATATGTAAGCTCAAGACACAATTGCACATTTAAAATTCTAGAAGTCATAATTTGAAGTCAATTTATAGCAAGAAAGAAGCTTAATTTTGGCTTACACAACATATTAAAGTTTGGGAAAATTCACTAAAGTATAAAGATTGATTTTTGTGTAATATGTATAAACTTTGAACACATGGGTAAAGATCAAAATAACTAGTTTCAAAAATACACGTAAATTCAATTGAAGATACCAATACTCAAAACAAAAAAACATAGGTTAATACAATACAAACAGTTTTTAGTAAGTTTTAATTAAACTCATGAAGTCATTGGGTCAAGATAAGAGAAAGTAAATTTTTGTATGATTGGAGCGAGAAGACGCTGTCTGAAGAAGGCTGGGGCAGATAGCATTCAAGTATAGAATTTTACAAAAATCATAATAAATCGAAGAAATCAGGTAGCAACTTCAAATTTACACAGCTTACTAATGAGAACACACATAATTATTAAAAACATGTTTCACAGATATCGGGTAGTTATATACAGTTTCAGAATTAACGATTGCACAACATTTTGGTTAAACCTGTGTAACATAGCAGCTCATAAAAAAAATGTATAAAGGCCATGATATTAGTAATTCAAAACTTTTAGGGGAAAAGAAAAAGAGTAGCAGGTTTAATAAAGATTGTTTGCTCCGATATGTTTAAAAATATAGGATCTCTGGAAAAAGAAGAACAGGGGAGAATTGTTAGTAGAGCTGGCGAGTAAGACAGATTAATCTAGTAGCGGATTAAGTTTGAAAAGAATAATAGTTGCATGATGAGAAGTTCGAACATAATATGTGCGGAAAGAAAATTTTATAGAAAAAAACCTGCAAACATTTTGGAACAAACTTAATTGAGGATTTATGAACGTAATTTTTAATTGTGGATTATTACAGACACAGTCGTTGTTCGTATGAGAGGATTTTAGACAGAGGAAACAAAAGGAAATAAATTGCAAACGATATAATCTTAATTCTGTCTATAAAATCTATTTATTTAACATCACAGTAGTCCTCATAAAGTGACACCTGTTATAAAATAGTAAACATGGTGTTCTTAGCACCAAACGAAAGAGCACTAAAGTAGAAGTTAACTAAAAGTTCTGTAAAATTGTGGGAGTTAGAAGCATTTTTGAGTTAAACAGAAAATAATTTTTTATGGCCAAACTATTAAAGCTACGAAAATTTTCATAAGGACTGAAATTAACATTTATTAGTCATCCAGCTACAGTCAAAATTTCAGATCAATAGGAATTTTAATGTTATAAGTATGGCGAAATCAAACCCACGCTTAAACATCTTTTTCACACCTCGGGAGGTCACATGGCTAGCCGGTGCAGAGGAATACTGACTGACAGACGTAGGTTACTTATAGGAGAAATGGGTACTAGCTATAGTCTGTCGCTGAAAATCACTGGAGCAAGACGTATGTCGGTCCGAGTGCACTTAGCGCTAGAAGGCGGAAGTGAGAGCCTGGTGATGGGGGTTTAGAGAATGCCATCTTAAAAATTGCCTAGCACAGTGGAACATTTTGAAATATTATTCAGCAATGGGGTTTGATCGGGTTTGATTACTTATCATAGTCTGCAGTCAAATTATTTGGTGGAGATTTTCGATTGCCTTAAAAGGTTGTTTGAACTTGTCAATTCTTTCTTCAGAATACAATGATTTGACGAATCTCCTTTTCCATTTTAGAGGGTATCAAAAGGGTGGCAACTAAAACTTTTGAACAATCTAATATCCAAGGGGCATAACACGGTTATAGTTTGCACTAACCCCAGCAAGCATATCTCCTTACAATAGGATGATCTGCACAGATCTATATGAACTGGACAATATTGATGACAGATTAAAATGGTTCGACGAGATACTTTACTGGGGTATGTAGTGTAACACTCATGCCACACTAATGAATGTACTCGTATATAGTCTTCGTCTTACTATATTCAGATTACTTATTCAGTGAAAATTATTTTTGTTATTCAAGTTGTAGGTTAATTTATTCGTACTAAACCCGGGCGGCCAAAGATTTATAAATAACTTTTTATAATGCAAGGTTGCTTATTTAAAGGAGCAAGTAATTGGTGAAATATTGACATGTGCTGGTGATTAGTGCAAAATTCTGAACGTCTTCATGGCTGGTGACAAGAAGTCGCCTTGAGAACAATAGGGTTGCAGGAAGCGACAGGCGAGTACTACTAGCCCAAGGTCAGGGCGTTGCACTCAGACGCAAGGGAGGTCTAACCGTCATGGGCTGCCTCAAGGGGGAGCGAAGCGAAAAGCTAATAGCGAGAGCTCTGGGCATCACGTGGTTTCGGTGTACACTATCCCACCAATGCTGCATCGTCAGGAGTTACAGAAGTTAATCCACAGATTCTTTTTTCCATGTGACATGGTTGCTGGACTGCGAGAGGTGGATCAATCGCCTTCTTGGTGGCTGAAGGATGCTACATCGAGACACTTTGTTGGCCGCAGCTTTGGGATCGACATCTCACAGTAACACGCTGTGTTACGTTCATCACAATGGTGTCTTCATATGGTAATGTGCTCTCACGCCAGGCCAGTGTTCACAGTTTAACAAGACTTTAGTGACCTGTAAACGCCACATGAGACTGGAATTTCAACCCTGATTGTGCAGAACCCCTGAGCTAGCTGGCAACTTTTTCTCTGAACATTAAATTCTGAAAGCTCCTTGTTTTTAATGTGGTTCAGATAATGTCCATTTAGTTTTAACGGTGCCCGGGGAATATTTATATGTGTATGAGCATAACATCTAACTGTTGGCCTGTTTCGCCACGATATTTCAGTAATCACCTTGCTAATTAAGATACTCAGAGTTTAATTATTTTTTGCTCTGATTCGGCAAATTGTAAGGTCTGGGTATTGCTTGCTAATAATTTTGCATTATCTTTTGTTAGAAGTAACGGTAAATGTTCGCAGCAATGTAAACGCCAGAAGACCAAATAAAACTTAGAATTTGTTTACCTGTAATCCTACAGCAATCAAAAATTCTTGCTATCCAAATTATCAAAACTCATCATAACCATCTTAATATACAATAAATTAACCACGTCACCCATTACAGGTATTAATCAGTTTGTTCCGTTGCATGTTAAGAAAAATGCTAATTATCCACGTTGGTTTTCTAATAATATGTAAAATCAAACAGAAGGAAATTGCTTAAAGAAATTACAAGAAGAGAAAAACCAGCAGTAATTATACTGCCTTTAGATAATTACGAATTGAATGTGAAAATCTAAGTGCATCTTGCTACAATAATTTTCTTGACATAATTGAAGAATATCTGAAATCTGACACTAACAAATTCTGGAGTTTCATTAAAAATAAACGACACAGTGATGTTGACATTCTTCCTTTGACCTTGACATGGAACGTCACGACTGTGAGTAATGATGCTGAGGTCAGCAATCTGTTTGCATCATACTTCCAGAGCATATACAAAGAACCATTTCTTTATGACAATAGCAGTGAATATCGAGAAGCAGATATCTCTAAATTTGAAGTCCATTTTGATGATGTATTTCGTGAACTCACATGACTGAATATTAATAAAAGTGCTGGACCTGACCCGATACCCAGCATTCTATTGAGAAATTGTGCTATTGGACTGTGTGAACCTATCACTCACATCTTCAATAAGTCTCTTGAAATGGGAAATTTTCCCTCAACGTGGAAACTACAAAACATTAGACCCCATACATAAATCAGGTGATAAAGCTGAAGTCAACAACTATAGGCCAATATGCATTCAATCATCAGCCTTTGGAGAAAATCGCCCTGCCACTGTTTTCTTTTTAATTTAAAAATATCATAATCACAAAACAGCAAGGATTCTTTGGTGGAAGATCTAATCACTACCTCTACATTTACTTCATACTTAACTTGTAGCATATACGCTTAAGACTAGCTTCTAACTATTGACTGTAAGTGACAATAATCTTTAGTCAGCGGGCGCTGCCAAAGAATAATACAACTAGTAAGAGAGAGGTGTGTAATCGCAGTGAGACAAAAGAGAACACGAACTGTGTTAAGTATGAGAGAGGTTTTGTTATTTTTGGATATCTGATTTTGAATAAACGTCTCATGTTATTGGTGTTCCGTATATGTGTGGTTTTTCTTGGTTTAGCAAATATTATGTTCACCTAAATGCATTATATTAATATGCACAACTGCCAAAACAAATAAAAGGCATCATCGGCAGTTTATAACCTGGCTTTCCTGTCAAGGTTGGATAGAATATAGCCCTGATATATTTGGCGACCCTGGACCAGAATTTACGGGTGTTAATTACTACTAATGAGCATAGCACCCTAAACGACTGGACTTCTGATGACGCAGTGGAAGCGGCGAGTTCCAGATTTTCATTCTTCGCAGCGCGGCAAGCAGAGAATATTCAATTTATAAGTTCTGAGGTGGCAGTAATAATCAGTCATATAAAGAAAAAAGAAAAGAAAAGTAATTAAAATTTGAACACTGAGTGAATGACGTATAGTAAAGAACTTTAAACTGAAGCAGTGATTGTTATTGAGACTGTCTTTCTTCAGTAGTAAATCATTTATTATTTTGATAAGGAGTGAGTAGTGTATAGTAAAGAAGTTAAATATGAAGCAGTGATAATTGTATAAAACTTGCTAGAATGAGTGCCGAAAAGAGTACAGACCTAAAGAGTACGGACCTTGAATTGATATTAAATGCCATAATGCAAATGAGACAAGACATCCGAGGATTGCAACAGAGGAATCAAGAATTTGAGAAAAGGATTTCTGAAAGTAATGATCAGAGTATTAAAAGGACAGAAGAAATGATAGTAAGTGTGTCTGGAAAAAATTTGAAGGTGGACAAGGAGTCAGAAAAACAACTGAAAACAATGAGGGAAGATACCATTGAAATCAAGAAAGTTATGGAGCAAGATGTCGTTGTTTTAATGGATCATTATATGGAAAAAAAAGGAGAAAACTATTGTTGAAACTGTAGAAGTGTCATTAAATAAAAAAATAGAAGAAAATCAGAAAAATGTGGAAAATAAAATGGAAGAAATTTTGGAAGGTCAAGTACGAAGTTATGAAGAAGCTGTTGAAGCAAAAATGAGTATAGCAGAAGCATGAAAAGAGTCGTTAAAAGATACATTCGAGGAAGAAGAATTAGCAGATAATGATAGCGAGCTACCTTTAAGTATTAACGAAAGTGAAGAAATTAAAAATGTTACTAGCAGCTATGGAGAAGAGTACGAATGCAGAAGTAGTGAGAATGAATATGAAGAAAATGATGAAAGTGGAATAAGAATATTTTTTATAAGGAGTTATGACGAAGAAGAAGATGAAAATGTATTGCAGAAGGGAACCGAAGAAAAGAATATTGTACCAGGTGGCTATAAAAGAATGAATGTATTTTTCCGGCATGGTAATACAGACGCCGCTAGATATGTTTCTTTAGACGGGAAAGATGAAAAGGGAGCGATGGAAGTATTGTTGCAGGACACAATCGATGACGGCAGACACCGAATTGCTTCAGATTATTTGAGAAAAGAGTACCCAGAAGTACAAGAGAAGTAGTTGAATGGTCTCATGGAAAGGAAAACTGGAAAATAAGAAAGAAATTACATGAAGGACTGGAAGAATATATAAAAGTGGCAGAAAGGAACTGGAAGAGGCGAAAGAAAAAGCTACGGTAGAACTACGTGTATGCAAGAAGGTTATCAGGGGCAAGTATTTCCATTATCGAGTCGTTTTCGGAGATTTGTTTTTGGTGAAAACTAGACAAAATTCTTGCGAAATAAACTCAAAGATTCTTCAAAATCTATCATGGACCTTTTAAGATTGTTGTTAAGCCAAACGCGAGCGCCTATTTGCTTGCTTATCCCAAATCTAATAAAATACTAGGATTAAGAAATGTGGTTGATTGAAAATTGTGTAGAACAAAGGACTAAAAAGATAAAATGTTAAGTAATTGTCAAAGTAATTTTGTATTGATCTTAAAATAGAATAGTATTATAAAAGAAACATGAAAAGCAATCCAATGGTTCATAGTAATATGTAATTTTATTGTTAACGCCTTGTTGTGACAAAAAAATAGCATGATAAATGTAATGGTTAAGTCTGAAATTTGAGCATGTTTAATCTAAACAGAGTATACGTGTCAGGGCGAACGAACAATAATAAAATTGGACGCTATATAGTGCATATGATGCCAGATTTAGTGACAAGCAAAAATTTAAATAGTGAACTGATATAAACTGTGAAAATACTTTGGATTTTTAATCGAAATTATTAGCATAGTGTGGAAAAAGTAATGCCATTGCAAACTAAATTTGAGAAGTACTGTTGGACATTGTATTCAAGGAGAAAATGGTGTCATCCATTGTGTATTTCAATAACTTCTCGGCAAATTCAAAATTGTGCTAAATTCATTAATCTGCCTCGAAGTGGGGGCAGGTGTAGCATATACGCTATGACTAGCTTCTTACTATTGATTGCATGGAGGAAGGAATCCTCCGTAATTGACTGTAAGTGACAATAATCTTTGGTCAGCGGGCGCCATGGAGGAAGGAATAATCATGGAGGAAGGAATTATATGGAGGAGAAGTGACGTTAAATCGGTGAAGCAAGCACTAAACTCTCCCGCATGGTGGCAGCACCGGCAGCGACCATATGGCGCTTCCCAACAATTAAGGTGTTCACATTGTGGTAGATGCAGTGATTATTTCATTTAGTATTGTGTATAAGTGTTTAAAAATGCCAGCTTGTGTTGCGTACGGTTGCACAAATAGGCCAGACAGGAAAGAACCTGGAATATCATTTCATAAGTAAGTTGAATTGTAATTATCATTGTTGAAGTGAGCGGTAGACACCGCAAACTTTGCAGAACGTCTATAAATATTTAGTCATAGCTCTCAATGGGATGACTTTGTTCTCAATTTTTTCTTGGTGTAGTGTAGAAAATCAGCAAACTTGCTATTTTGCACATAATAGACTAGCATTATTTTTTAACGAGTGTTTAAAATGAGATTTAAAGGGGCGTATTTTACTTCGCGATTCAGTGAATTTACTATTACGATTTCTTTCGTCACGTTGCTGATTGTACTGACAATGGATGATGAAATTAACTGTTATGTGAGAAGCTGTGAGTTTTTTTAATTTTTTAAATAGCTATTTCAGGCCATTGACTTAGGTTATTTTTAAAGCTTCACATAAGACTTGTTTCTGTTTGTAAATACGTCTATACCTATTTTTACCGATTTTGAAATCTTTCTCATCTATTTATGTCGAAACAGGTTCATGCAGAAATAAAAATGGGCTTCATAAATAAAGAAGTTATTGGCCTTTGAACAAAATCAATTTGGGGAATGTGTTTCTAATTTAGTCTCTTTTTTTTGTACAACATTCTTCACCCCCCCCCCCCCCGTATCTAAATTTAAGTGAGAGATAATTTTTTTACAATTGTCCTAATAAGTAGGGCTGTGAAATTAGACAACACATCTGATCAAGAGAATGTTCATTAAGATGACTGAATAAACATTTTATTTCTGGTACCAGCCTACAAAATGTCTGGGTTGCTCATCCCTAGAGTGGGTCCTCTTACTTTTTTTCTGGTCTAGGACACATTTCAGACTAACCACAAGTGGTAGTAATAAAACTGAAATATCCATTCTGCATGTCAACCATGTAATCATTATGGCTTTGACAGAATTAATTTTTGGTCCAGCCTGCATCCAAACCTAAACCCCTCAATTTGGATGTTGTATATCCCCCAAACTAAGCAAGATATCGAAAACATTTATTCCTTATTATCGAGTTTTTTCGTCGTGTTACATAAGAATCCATCATTAAATTTGACTTTTGCGAAATTTTTCTTCTGCATTTCAACTCAAGACACCTCACTTTTGAGACAGTATATCTCGAGAACTAGGTGAAATATCGAAAAATTTTACTCTTTATTTTTTATTTGTCTCGTCTTTTTAAATAAAAATTCATCACAAAATTTGACTTTGAATAATTTTTTCTTCTGAATTTCAACCAAAACCATTTTAAATTTGAGACAGAATATCTCGAAAACTAAGCAGGATATCAAAAAATTTTATTCTTCATTTTTTATTTGTCTCATCGAGTTACATAATAATCCATCACCAGATTGCGGCGTCAGGTTTATCCTAGAGTCCCCTTGAGGTGTTTGTACATATTCCCCGTGTTTGTTGGGAAGCGGTCAAGCCCCCACCACTCCGGCCATGCCCCCCCCCCCCCCACTCCTCCACCGGCCTGCTTCACTCCCATGCGTGGTAAAGGTCTCTTGCGTCGTCTCCATATTATTCCTTCCTCCATGGGAATAATATGGAGACGACGCAAGAGACCTTTACCACGCATGGGAGTGAAGCAGGCCGGTGGAGGAGTGGGGGGGGGGGGGCATGGCCGGAGTGGTGGGGGCTTGACCGCTTCCCAACAAACACGGGGAATATGTACAAACACCTCAAGGGGACTCTAGGATAAACGTGACGCCGCAATCTGGTGATGGATTATTATGTAACTCGATGAGACAAATAAAAAATGAAGAATAAATTTTTTTGATATCCTGCTTAGTTTTCGAGATATTCTGTCTCAAATGTGAAATGGTTTTGGTTGAAATTCAGAAGAAAAAATTATTCAAAGTCAAATTTTATGATGAATTTTTATTTAAAAAGACGAGACAAATAAAAAATAAAGAGTAAAATTTTTCGATATTTCACCTAGTTCTCGAGATATACTGTCTCAAAAGTGAGGTGTCTTGAGTTGAAATGCAGAAGAAAAATTTCGCAAAAGTCAAATTTAATGATGGATTCTTATGTAACACGACGAAAAAACTCGATAATAAGGAATAAATGTTTTCGATATCTTGCTTAGTTTGGGGGATATACAACATCCAAATTGAGGGGTTTAGGTTTGGATGCAGGCTGGACCAAAAATTAATTCTGTCAAAGCCATAATGATTACATGGTTGACATGCAGAATGGATATTTCAGTTTTATTACTACCACTTGTGGTTAGTCTGAAATGTGTCCTAGACCAGAAAAAAAGTAAGAGGACCCACTCTAGGGATGAGCAACCCAGACATTTTGTAGGCTGGTACCAGAAATAAAATGTTTATTCAGTCATCTTAATGAACATTCTCTTGATCAAGATGTGTTGTCTAATTTCACAGCCCTACTTATTAGGACAATTGTAAAAAAATTATCTCTCACTTAAATTTAGATACGGGGGGGGGGGGGGGGTGAAGAATGTTGTACAAAAAAAAGAGACTAAATTAGAAACACATTCCCCAAATTGATTTTGTTCAAAGGCCAATAACTTCTTTATTTATGAAGCCCATTTTTATTTCTGCATGAACCTGTTTCGACATAAATAGATGAGAAAGATTTCAAAATCGGTAAAAATAGGTATAGACGTATTTACAAACAGAAACAAGTCTTATGTGAAGCTTTAAAAATAACCTAAGTCAATGGCCTGAAATAGCTATTTAAAAAATTAAAAAAACTCACAGCTTCTCACATAACAGTTAATTTCATCATCCATTGTCAGTATAATCAGCAACGTGACGAAAGAAATCGTAATAGTAAATTCACTGAATCGCGAAGTAAAATACGCCCCTTTAAATCTCATTTTAAACACTCGTTAAAAAATAATGCTAGTCTATTATGTGCAAAATAGCAAGTTTGCTGATTTTCTACACTACACCCAGAAAAAATTGAGAACAAAGTCATCCCATTGAGAGCTATGACTAAATATTTATAGACGTTCTGCAAAGTTTGCGGTGTCTACCGCTCACTTCAACAACGATAATTACAATTCAACTTACTTATGAAATGATATTCCAGGTTCTTTCCTGTCTGGCCTATTTGTGCAATCGTACGCAACACAAGCTGGCATTTTTAAACACTTATACACAATACTAAATGAAATAATCACTGCATCTACCACAATGTGAACACCTTAATTGTTGGGAAGCGCCATATGGTCGCTGCCGGTGCTGCCACCATGCGGGAGAGTTTAGTGCTTGCTTCACCGATTTAACGTCACTTCTCCTCCATATAATTCCGGAATATATGGAGGCGACGCAAGGGACCTTTACCACGCACTGAAGTGAAGCCGGGTGGAGAGAGGTGGGGAGGGGGGGACGCCATATTACCCTACCCAAGAATCACCGGGAACATGCCCAGATATATCCAGGGAACTCTACCATAACCGTGGAGCCACAATTTGATGATGGATTATTATGTAAGTCGACGAAACAAATAAAAAATGAAAAATAATCTTTTTTGAAATCTCGCTTAATTTTCGAGATATACTTTCTCAAAGGTGAGGTGTTCTTGGTTAAAATTCAGAAAAAAATTGACCAAAAGCAAATTTGATAATAGATTCTTACGTAACACAATGAGAAGAAAAGATAAGGAATAATACAAATTTTCGGTATTTCGCTTAGTTATAGTGATATACCGTCTCAAAGGTTAGGTGTTTTTGAATTAAATGGAGAAGAAATTTGATGATGGATACTAATGTAACATGACGAAAACAAATCGAAAATAAAGAGTAAACATTTTTCAATATCTCGCTTACTGTTTGGGATATAGTGTCTCCAAATTGTGGACGTGAGGTGGAGATGCGGCCTGGACCAAAAAATAATTCCGTCATAACCACAATGAATTACATGCTGCACATTCAGAGTGTGTGTTTTCCTTTTTTACTGCCGCTTGTTATTACATTGAAATGGGGCATAGAACAGAATAAAAATGTAACCAAAAGCACAAGGAATTATAACCACACCATACCTATAACAAATTTTTGTTAGTCGATATACCGAGAACTAAGGGAGATATTAAAAAATGGTACTCTTGATTTTCAACTTGTCTCTTCGAGCTACATAAGAATCAAGAATCAAACTGCGACAGCCTGGTGATTACAGTGATGCTTGGATCATACAGGGCATAATTTGGTACAAAAACAAAAACTTTGTTGACACACACATAACTTTGCAACGCGAACTACATTTTGTATAACGACATTGTTTCCTTCATCACGATTCCTATTTCCTTCCTCCATGGTAACAGAGAGGTGTGTAATCGCAGTGAGACAAAAGAGAGCACGAACTGTGTTAAGTATGAGAGAGGTTTTGTTATTTTTGGATATCTGATTTTGAATAAACGTCTCATGTTATTGGTGTTCCATATATGTGTGGTTTTTCTTGGTTTAGCAAATATTATGTTCACCTAAATGCATTATATTAATATGCACAACTGCCGAAACAAATAAAAGGCATCATCGGCAGTTTATAACCTGGCTTTCCTGGTAAGGTTGGATAGAATATAGCCCTGATATAAACTCACTGAATAAAGGTCAGGATATATACTCCCTATATACTGATTTCAGCAAGGCCTTTGACATGGTTAACCATGATATTCTAGTTAGTAAATTAAATCATTATGGGATAAGATTCAGAGACTTGGACTGACTTTGCTCGTATTTATCTGACAGGTGTTTATAAGTACGTGTGAATGGTCATTTGTCAAATGAGTACATGTTACTTCTGGTGTACCACAAGATTCCGATCTAGGACCTTTCTTATTTATCATATTCAAAAATGACATTGACGAAAAATTTAAGTCTGAGTATATGATATATGCTGATGATATTGCTCATTTGCTGCAACAGTGACAACTCAAAAACGACAATATTATAGACGGACCAATTCAAATGTCTTGTGTGAAATAACTTTATGCATTCACTAGAAACTAACTTATCTGAGAGTTTTATTGAAAGAATACAATATAAAAGTAGGGAAAATGTATATTATCAGTTGTAGAATTTAAGAAAATGGTCTATCTTAAGATAGCTCGTTGTTTTTAGTTATATCATTGTTGCAGCAAGATCTACAGTGCAATATAAAGTGACCATGACATTGATATTCTGTAATGAGACATTTCCGATTTAGAGGTATGGTGTCGGGTAAATAAGTTGCAACTTAACTTAAAAAATTGTACCATTATGGTTTTTTCCTTGACATCACAGCCTGCTGCCTGTTAACTACTCGTTATGTGGTCAAAATATGGAAATAGTCAACTCAATAAAAGACTTGGAAGTGATAATTGATTTACTTTCTCTGATCATATTAACTACATAACTCTGTGAGCATTTCGTGTCCTGGGATTCGTATGCAGATCTGGGAAAGAATTCAAAAACGTTAATGTACTGTTTTGACTTTTCTCTGCTTTTGTCAAACTGTTACTGGAATAGGGCAGTATTGTCTGGTCACCATTTACAGATCAACAAATTAGCTCTGTCGAAAAAGTTCAGCATAAATTCTTTAAGTTCCTATTACACTATCCTCATGATGAAAACATTACAGATGTCTGTAATGTGTTTCTCTATTAGGCCTATAACTAGGGTTCGGATCTCTAGGATAAGTCATATTTTTTTCCTTCCTTCCTTTTGAGCTATAGTGTTGAATGAAACACAAATTGAACGTTTTGAATAGTACTTTATATAGCATATAAATGCATATTGAGGCCATTTTCCTAGTTTTGGCAATATTATGATAATATTTATGGGCATGTTTTGCGGAAAAATCTGATAATTTTTAATGATGCCGGGAATTCACTAGAAGTTATAGATGAGACGAATTAATATATTTTTCCTCAGAAGTGTATTCGTACAATACATTGGAGAAAAGAAAAACGAAACTAATTGTTATTGAATTGGTCAGAATTAACCAGTCAAGAATTAAAGTTATATATTAATTCTCTAAACGTAATGTTCTGGCCGCCTATTAATCTTGATAATACAGCAGCAGTATGCCTGTGTCGATCCGCGTCAATCAATGTTTCACTGTTGCTAATACTTTAGAAAATAATTCTCAGTCAGTGTTAAATCTACAGTAGATCAGTGAGTAACACCAGGCTGAGGGGGTGGGGGAGGGTATCTGAAAGTGCGGGTTTACAGAGTTACCTAAACGAATTTGGAGAGAAGTATTTTAGCACAGACGAAACAGATATTTTCCGTAAATCATGTGAAATTATAGTGACTTCAACAAAGCGACTTAAAATTTAATTTCGCAATGGCGTAATGAATGTATGGAAGCAAATTATGCTGTCTACATGAAAGCGACAACACTAGATAAAATAAATTATATATAGTTGTGCCTGTTTTGATGTATAGAAATTTAAATGTTTGGTCATATTTTGTCATTCTTCGGTCATATTTACCCTATTCAAAGGCCATATTTGCCTGCATATTTCTCTATTTTGTTTTGGTCATAAAGATCCGAAACCCTAATTATAACATTAACAGGCTACGAAGTCAGAGGCAATTAACAGTCCTCTGCTTCTTCTACAAAGTTGTCAATGGACTTATTCATTCACCAGAAATACTCGAGCAATTCCGATTTAACTGCTCTAGGACAGATCTTTGAACAAGAATACTGCTGGATGCTGTAAAACCCAACAAAAACTATGTTGCTTGTGGACCGTACCATAGGATTTTAAGTCTGGTTAACTTACATTAAACCATCATCAACTTCTATGGAAAATCTCATGCTTGACTAATCTCTGACATTAAAAGACTTTAATGAATTATATAATCATATACATACCTTATATGTTGATGTTAAGTATTATTTCTTTATATACAAAGCCGATTGGCATATAAATAAATAAATATTCGCACCTGGGTTTATAACTACACTGGTATAAAGAGACAACATTTCACTTTCCATCCTTCCGTCTAGGCCATGACCATGATTATCCACTAGGATGAGAATTATGCCATTTTTATTCATTCTTCTTAGAGGAGTCTTCCTTTCTCTGTCTTCAGGAATGTTGTTATCAATATAACAATGATTTTCTACAGAGGTTTTGTCACCAAACAATGAGAAACAATTTGCAAGTGATAGGTTGTCGCTGTGTGTACTCGATTTTTCAATACATGTAGGATACCGTACTTTTTATGTGATTCCATTCGTAATTTCTGTTACTGGTCTCCATAGGTGCCATTTCAATCATTATCTTTAGAACTCCAATTTTTTGCTTTAAACAAAAGTAGTGAGAAAAAAAGCAACTAACATGCTAGGGATTCAAACTGACATCTACACGAATTGGGCAAATCAGGTGGATCAATGCTGTAAGAAACTAACCCATATTCACTATTGTATTTATGGCCAACTACTGCAGAGAATTCTGCACTCGGGATTTTCTGATTACCATCTATTTTTCTCATTTTGAAAGCACACTGAGATATGGTATGTCAGCATGGGGAAGACCTACAGAGAATTAATATGATGAGAATATTAAAAATACAAAAACATATATTTAGAACAGTACTAAAAGAAAAAACAAGCACTAAACTTCCAGACTCAGCTCTGCCATATAAGAAGGAAATAAGACAAATTATAAAGAGCCTTTAGAACAAAAAGGCATCTGGAAAAGACTCCATTGTTGCCGAGCTTATTAAGTTTGCTGGGGAGAAAGTAATAGACCAACTTAAGAAACTCTTCTAACAAATTTAGCTTAAAGAAGAGATACCAGAAGAGTGGAGGGATGCTGTCATCCATCCGTTACACAAAAAGGGAGACAAATCAAATGTGAATAATTACAGAGGAATGTCACTACTTCCTGTGGCATACAAGATACCCTTCAAAGCACTGCAGCGAAGAATAGAGAACCACATTGATAGACAACTAAGATAAAATCAGGCAGGCTTTAGGAAAGGACGATCATGTGTGGAACAGATCTTCATTATCATGACTTTAATGAAAATGAAGGCATTAGCAGGGGATTAAAAGGTGATCATGACTTTTGTGAACTTGAAGAAAGCGTATGATTCTGTAGACCAAGATGTACTAAGAAGGTTTTGAAAGAATTCGAAATAGACAATAAGACATCACTAATACAGCAAACTTTAAAGAACTCCCAGTCCCAAGTTAAGTTTTTGGTAGAACTGTCAGATCCCTTTGAGTAAGGCAAGGTGACGGATTATCCCCGCAAATGTTCAACTGCGTCTTGGAAAAGATTATCAGGGAATGGCGGAAAGTGATGTGTCAGTCAAACTTCCTAAACGCAATTAAACTATGACACCTGAAGAATGGCTTGACATTTGAATGTCTCGCTTTTGCAGATGACATTGTGTTCTTTGCAAGAGATCTGGAGACAGCAATCAAACAGATAGAAGTCTTGAAGGAAACAGCTGAGAAAGGACTACAAATATCGTTTGATAAAACGGAATACGTGAACATAGATGCAGAAGACCAGACGTGGACACTGAAAACTAAATATGGTAATATTAAAAAAAACACAGAAGTTCAATTACCTTGGTGAAATTTTGACGCTTAGTGTTAATGAATAGGCTTCAGTTGAAGATAGGGCGAGAAAGATGGACACAGCTTTCAGGATTTGTCAAAAGACATACAAATCAAAATTACTCTCCCATCAGGTGAAATACAAGCACTGTAGTACTGTAGCAAAGCCAGAATGTTTATACGCAGCAGAAACACTAGCCAGAAAGGGACTGACGGAAATAGAAAAGAAAGAAAAGAAATTTCTAAGGAAATTCTTGGGACCAAGAAAAGTGACAGGAAGAGAATTTAATTTCCGTTTGAGATAGAACCAAGAATTATATGACAAGTTTGAAAAGGTATCAAACACAATTAAGAAAAGGAGATTAGCTTTCTATGGACATATCAAGAGAATGGAACCAGAAAGAATGGCAAAGAAAGTACTCAGCATTCAAGGGAACAGGAAGACTCAAGTTCAATGGGTGAAGGACGTCCATCAGGATCTGAAAACATGTGGGATCAGCATAGAAGACATCCAAGACAGGGGAAAAATTGCGGAGGTAAAGGATCTGACTGAAGAAAAACCAACCAGGAAAAGGAGGGAATTTTCAGAGGAAGAAAAAGCGAGAGAATGAAAGAGTACTGGCGAAGGGGAAAGGAAGATCAGAAGAGGAAATGAATTTGCGTAATCGTAGTCCGTAGATGGCTCAAACGGAAAGGGGGGAAAAATGGTTTCACATAAAAAAATATTTTGTAGATTTTAAGATTCTGACATTTTCTTGTATATGTACGTATAGGACTATGCTTCTTTCACTCAATAAGAATGTTGTTAAATAGAATGAACAAGTTCAAGACTATGAAACAAGTAATAAAACTTATTTCAATTTACAAGTACACTATGTAAGGCACCCTTTAGTTCACCCAAAGCACTACCACTAGCCATCCCCAGTAGTAAAATATTCTGTAGATCGATTGTGGAGTCTCTTATGCTGGACTTAGACATTTTGTGTACGGTAATTGTCAACTTGAAGGAATTTCACTGTATGTATTCATTTTCACAGTGAAAACTGATCATTAGAATTTTTTTAAAGTGAATTTATTATATTGGGAAAGATTTATTTTAAGAGATTATTCAGTTTGTTTATGTTTTGAAACACGCGATTAGGAAAGTAAAAATCTAAGATTTGAAATATCTTTGCATTGAGTAAAGCTACAGCTGAACGTTTATCATCAGCTATAGTCAACATTATTCCGGATATTCTGGTAGTAAAATTAACTAATTTGGCGAAGTTTAATTAGTAGTTCTAATTAACAGAAAAAATGAACTTTTTAATCAAAAGGAATACAATTAAGAAATTTATATCAGTTGATAGCCTAAATTGAGGCGATTACGAATATATAATGGTTTCGGTAAAAAGTTTATGCATTTGTCAGATAATTAAGTTTTTAAAGATAGATTGTCGCTAATTGTTGGAGTTCGAGAAAGTACGCCAATTTGGTCACGTGATGGAGTTCAATTTTAAGCTTATAGAAGTAATTTTGAATGTTACATTAAATTAAAATAGATAGAACATGATGATAGGAAGCCCTTGTAAAAATTTCAAGTTAAAATATTTTTTACTTTGGGAGATATTAATTAAAGAAAAAAGTTACTGACGCCAATTGCCGATATATTTAATAAACATTTAATAAACATTTTTTATCTGTTGCTGATAAATTGACTGCTAATAGCTCAGTGACACACCGTAAGGATTTTGTCAGAACAGGTTTCCAAGAAAAATTTAACTCTATGTCTGTTAAATTAGCTACTCCAGAAGAAATAAGAAAAATTATCAGATCCCTTAAGAGCAAATATTCAAGTGGTTATGATGGAATTTCCAGCAGATTAATTAAATTGTGCTCCACAGAATTAAGTAATATACTAAGTTATCTGTTTAATATATCCTTACTTGAAAGTACTTTTCCAGAAAGGCTTAAGCATGCTGTAGTTAAACCACTCTATAGAAAGGGAGATAAGGCAGCTGTATCGAATTACCGACCAATTTCATTACTAACAGCCTTCTCCAAAGTTTATGAGAAAGCAATGTACAATAGAGTTTATGAACACCATAAAAATAATAATATTCAAACTAAATTACAATTTGGTTTTCAAAATGGTCATTCAA
Organism: Vandiemenella viatica; assembly: GCA_031002005.1. NCBI lineage: Eukaryota > Metazoa > Arthropoda > Insecta > Orthoptera > Morabidae > Vandiemenella > Vandiemenella viatica. The sequence goes on from CM061920.1 coordinate 216,094,028, forward strand.
CAGAACAGGCTATATTTGAATTCACTGACAATATTTTGGAAGGAATAAAATGATAAATTATTTGCTGTGGGAATTTTTTGTGACTTATCTAAGGCATTTGACTGTGTAGGTCATAAAATTCTAATACAGAAACTAAAGTATTATGGTATATATGGCATTGTTAATAAATGGCTTAGTTCTTACCTTCTAAATAGAAAACAGAAAGTATCAATGGAGAATTTTAAGGCTGCCTTAAGAGGTCCACTGTTTTCTGAGTGGAAATTAATCAGATGTGGAGTACCTCAGGGTTCTATATTGGGGCCACTATTGTTTTTAATATACATAAATGATCTACCCTGTGTTTCATGTAAAAATTCAAAGTTTGTCCAATTTGCAAATGACACAAACATAGGAATTAAAAATACATCAGATTTATCTACATAATATATTTCAAATTATGTCTTTGAACTGATTAATAAATGGTTACAGCTAATGGCTTGTCTTTAAACTTTGATAAAACTCAGTATATGCAATTCAGTACATCACACTGATTAACACCAGATATAGACATAAAATTTACAGGCGAGTCTATTCAAGAGGTAGAGAGTGTGAAATTTCTAGGTTTGTATATTGATCACAAATTAAATTGGAAAGTACATGTTTCTGACTTATTAAAGCGATTGGGTGCAGCCACATTTGTAATTCGTACAATTTCAGCTATAGGTGATCTCCATATGAGGCAGCTAATTTATTTTGCTTACTTTCACTCCTTATTGTAATCTGGAATAATATTCTGGGGTAATTATACCCATAGAGACAAAGTGTTCAGAGCCCAAAAGCGTGTAATAAGAATTATGTGTGAGGTTAGCAATAGAACTTCATGTAGAGAGCTGTTCAAGAAGTTAGGGATTTTAACATTAGCGTCTAAGTATATATACACATTAATGTCCTTTGTAGTCACAAATTATACTTTGTTTGAAACAAATAGTAAAATACACAATTATGACACTAGAAGTAAAAATGATCTTCATAAGGACTACAAGAATACAAGTCATTGTCATTTGGTCAAAAAGGGGTCCAATATTCAGGGATACATACCTTCAATAAGCTCCCAACACATATTAAATATCTAGCAGATGATAAGAATAAATTCAGGAAAAAATTGAAAGAATTTTTGATTGACAACTCCTTCTACTCTGTCGAAGAATTTATTTCGAAGGTATCTAAAAAATAACTGCCAGTAGCTTGCGTAAATGTAGTTTACATAATTAATTTACCATGTATGCTATGACTGTACATCTTGTGGTGTATGTATTATTTTGTTATGGAATTTTTTTAATGTACCATGTATGCTATGACTGTACATCTTCTGGTGTATATATTACGTTGTTATGGAATTGTTTAATGTACCATGTATGCTATGACTGTACATCTACTGGTGTACTTATTATTTTGTTATGCAACTGTTTATTTGTAAATTGACAACTTTCCACATCCCACAGAGTCAGTTTCTTATATTGGGATCAATGGAAAATGAATGTATTGTATAGGCCATGGGAGCTCATAAAAGGTCATGCAGCCACCATGATTTTTCTTAGTCTCTCAGTGATTTTGACCGAAGTAACTTCGTACCACTATGCTGTCTCATTCTTTCGCCGGAAAGTGATCGCGCAACTCCGCGCTAGTTAGCGGAGCGAATTGCTCCATGTGGTAGCGATTTCGGCAAATTCCAACATGCCGTAGTAGTGTACTCACTAATGTTATGGGGATTTTGTGAGTTTGTCTTCTCGCGTGATTGTGCTTAACCTGTAATCTTCATTTGAAACTGTTGTTCGATGCTTTATCGATGTATCTGGTACTGACAATGTACAAGTGAACCTTATAAGTATTGTGTTACTTTGAAACCGTGTCAAGAGACTTTATTTCAATTACCCTTCGCATTTGGGGTTTAATACGAATGCATGGCCGCTGATTTGTTAAATATATAAGGTACCAGAAGGCTACACATGTTCAGGAACTTAGCTGTTTACAGTTCAGACAAAAGTGTTTAATCCCCCAACGAACCTTTCCGCCTGACAACTACAAAAAAAAAAAAAAAAAAAAAAAAATAAATAAAAAAAAAAAAAAAATGAGAAAGTTTCTTCCTGTTCTGGAGCCCAATTGTTCAATAAGCTTTCTACAGATTTAAAATTAATCAGTAAGAAGACAGAACAATTCAAGCATAAGCTTAAATACTATTTATGTGATAATGCCTTCTACTCAATGAAAGAGTGTTTAAATGATGGAACAAGGGAAAGAATGGCATGAATAAAAACTTAATTGAATTAACAGTGTATAGTTATATATGATATCTTAGCACATATTTGTCAGTGACATGTATAATGAGGTAAAAAATAAAGTAACCTACAGTACAAATGTAAGAAAATAAACGACTGGTATAAATAAAAAAATTGTCAGTATAGAATTAATAGGCATTAAATTGTTAAGCAAGATGGAATCCACTTAGTACTAAAGAACCCAATGTACCTGTCAGTTGTCTTAAGTCTTTATACAATCTATTGTATATAAATGATACATGGGACCAAATAAAATGAACAAATGAATTTGGCTCACTTGCTGCCGGAAATAGTGTAATGCAATTTCTTTGTACCACTCAAATGAGCTGTACTGAAAATAGCATCAACTAATGTCTACCTACTTATACCTTTCTCTAAGTCTGGTATGTTAATTGCTAACTTTTCTGGATCTAAAAAGAATGCTACAGATGACTGTAAACTTTTAATATATATATTACAGTCTTTAGGCCTATGTGATATAGTCTTGACAGAGTTGCACAAAAGTCTTGATGTTTATTTTTAATAACACACTGTCAGTGCAAGAAATATAGATGACAAGGTATTGAAATAAGTTGCCATGAAAATGCTGCTATGCACGAAAAATAGGGAGGAACCTACTTTCTTTTTTTCCGTGTTGTATTGACTCTGACATTTGGACTGAGTGCTTGTTACTTTCTTGTATGAAGGCTGCTGACGAAAATTTGATTCATTAGATTGCTAGCTAAGTTTTGTAGACTAATTACTTTAATATCTTTAAATTATCAACTGAATTGTTAAGATTATTTCTTTTTACCTTCAAAAATAACAAATTTTAAATACTTGTCACTGTCAGATAGTCTCATTTTTCTTATATATTTTTTTTATTGTTTACAAACTAGACGACCCGTGCGAAAATTTCGCAAATAAAATGCAATGAATAGTGAGGTTGAATATAATGTCACCAAGTTCAGTAATTACTCTTCATACTCCTACTTCATTTATCGATTTTGGTTAGAAATCCAGGGAGATAAATGGCACGAAACGCAAAAAACGTATTTAAGAAATATTGACATTTTTGCGCTTTATGGGTCGAATTACGAAAATTCCTTTCTTAGAATATAATGTTACCACGGCGGAAATCCTTAGTCTATAATACGATATGTCATTTATCTATATCGATTAGATATCAAGCGAAATATAAGGCTCGTGACACAAAAATACGTTGCAGAACAATTTATACTTTTTCCCTTTAATAGTTGAATTCCAAACACTTCTTTCTTAAAATATGATGTCAGCAAAGCTGAGACATTATTCCTCACAATCGTACTTGATTTATCGATTTTGGATAGATATCAAGGGAGATAAGTGGCTCGAGACACAAAAAACGCATTTTAGAAAAATTGACTTTTTTGCCTTTTATGGATCGAATTACGAAAAATTCCTTTCTTAAAATATAATGTTACCACGGCGGAGTCCTTATTCTTTAATATGATGCCTCATTTATCTATATCGGTTAGATATCAAGGGAGATAAATCGCCCGTGACACAAAAATCGGTAATAGAAAAATTTATACTTTTTTCCTTTAAGGGTTGAAATTCCAAATATATTCTTTCTTAAAATATGATTTCACAAAGCTGATACATTACTCCTTATATTCCTACTTCATTTATCGATTTTGGTTAGATATCCAGGGAGATAAATGGCTCGAGATACAAAAAACGCATTTTAGAAAAATTGTCATTTTTGACTTGTAGGTCGAATAACGAAACATTCCTTTGTTAAATGTAATGTTTACCACGGCGGAGACCTTATTCTTTAATATGATGCCTCATTTATCTATATCGGTTAGATATCAAGGGAGATAAATCGCCCGTGACACAAAAATCGGTAATAGAAAAATATATACTTTTTTCCTTTAAGGGTTGAATTCCAAAAACATTCTTTCTTAAAATATGATTTCGCAAAGCTGATACATAACTCCTTATAATTCTACTTCATTTATCGATTTTGGTTAGATATTCTGGGAGATAAATGGCTCGAGATACAAAAAACGCATTTTAGAAAAATTGAAATTTTTGCTTGTAAGGGTCGAATTACGAAAAATTCCTTTCTTAAAATATAATTTTACCACGGCGAAGACCTTATTCTTTAATATGATACCTCATTTATCTGTATCGGTTAGATATTAAGGGAGATATATCACTCGTGACACAAAAATGCGTTATAGAAAAATTTATCCTTTTTCCCATTAAAGGTAGAATTCTAAAAACATTCTTTCTTAAAATATGATGTCACAGATCTGAGACAATACTACTCATAATCCTACGTTATTTATTCTTTTTGGTTAGATATCCTGGGAGATAAATGGCTCGAGATACAAAAAACGCATTTTAGAAAAATTGTCATTTTTTCCCTTTAAGGGTGGAATTACGAAAAATTCCTTTCTTAAAATATAATGTTACCACGGCGGAGACCTTAATATTTAATATGATACCTCATTTATCTATATCAGTTAGATGTTAAGGGAGACAAATGACTCGTGACACAAAAACGAATTGCAAAAATATTGATACTTTTGCCCTTTAAGTGTTGAATTCCGAAAAATTTCTGTCTTAATATATGACGTCACTTAAGCGGATATCTTAATCTTATAAATGATACTTCATTAAACGATCTCAGATAGATATCCAGGGAGATATTTGACTCATAACACAGAAAACAGCATTTTAGAAATATTGACATTTTCGCCCTTTAAGGACAGAATTCCGAAAACTCCATTTCTTAAAATATGATGTGAACAAAGGGAAGACCATAAGCTTTAAAATGACACCTCATTCATTGATTTCGGTTAAGTATGAAGGAAGATACAGGCTTGTGACAAAAAAAATACCTTATAGAAATAATATATATGTGACAACTCAAAGCTTGGAAATCAGTTAATTAAGACTACTGTACCACAGGTAAACATTGAGGTTTTAGTTATTTACCAATTCTAATTTTTTATATACAATATCTTATCCAATCAGTACTTTAAACTACAATTGTTGAGGTTACTGTATTACCACATATTGTAGGCTTTGTTCCATTTAAAATATAACTGTTTGTTACTTAGTTCTGAAAAATTAAAATAACAACTTGCTAGTAATAAATAAAAATTCTAATTCGTAAATATGTTGGGTTTACTCACATTAGGAAAACACAGTATCAATATTTCCATTGTATTGAAATTGATAAGCATAAGTTAAATTGTTTTGGCAAAGACGTAGCCAGGATTAACCTCATGGTGGGGCAAAAACAAGGAAAACTACTTGTTGAAAATAGTTTACATGAAGAAAATTAAACACTTTTTTAACTTATTTAAGCATTAGTATATGATGGTTCTGGATAAATTTTGACATAATTTATTTTTTAATATTAAAACTTGAAATTTTTATTTTCATATATTTTTTGCTGTTCTACTTGAGGAAGGGTGGGGAAAGTGTCCCACCCACCCTGCCCCATTCAGCCCATTACTATGCTGTTATGTCTGAAAGATGATTGTTGTAAAAAAAAATCTAATTCATTAAAAAATAAATTTCCTAACCTTTCCTTTTTTTTCTTCAAATAACTAGTTATTTATCATGCACATTAGCACTAAATATCATCAACCTGTGAAATTTCCATCTCAAGTTTAAATTTGAAGTTCACTAATGTAGGTGTTATTTACTGGCTTTTCCGTACTTTGTACCTACTTTTTACTAGCAGTAAGGCGATTGAGGAGTAAAGTCTCAATTAAAATCAGTATTATAGTGTAAAAGCTTTTTTTTTATCTGTTACATTTAAGACGTGTGGAATATATTTCAATCCTGAAGGTTTTTTTTTAAATTTCTTGCAAATTCTTTGGAAAAAAATCATACCTGGATATTGTGATGCCTTTCACCGACATGTGGTGAATAGTTTTGATTGCAGTGAGTGTAAGATGTGAAAAAATAGGAAAGAGAGAAAATGGAACAAAATGAGGCTTTTTCATGATATTGCCCACCTTGTTTTAGGATAGGATACTTTCAGGATGAAGTGATCAGGAAGATGGGTGAAATAGTCAGGAAATTGGGTGAAACAATTAGGGCCCTTCAGGCTTGGCCTAACGAGGTGCAAAGTTGACGAAAGGGATGGTTGGGAGCCAGCAACAGGTCATAGAAGAAATAGGATTAGTAGGAAGAAGGTGCACACATACTTAAGATATTGTGGAGAGAAATAGGCTTGACCTTACCTGAATCAGATGGGGAAGAGCCTCGTGTAGATGTAGGAGGTGGTAACCTGCAGCAGGATTTAAGGATTAGAGGTGTGTAAGGAAAAATAGAAATAAACAGGTTCTGCTGCTAGGAAGCAGCCATGAGAGAGGTGTAGGCTCCCATCTGCGGGATCGGTTAGATACAAGCTACCAGGTCACAAGTTTTTTCATACCTAGTGTAACATTGAGGTGAGTAATAAAGAATACAAGATCAATTCATAGGGATTTCACTAAGGAAAATAGAGTAGTGATAATACAATGTGTGGGAAATAATATTGATAAGAAACACAAGTTTGTATAGAGAGCGATCTGAGGTAGGTTGTGAAGGAGGCACAGCATACCAGGGTGGAACTCATGCAGGCCTTCAGTCGCCATGATTAAACTACGCTGTGAGGCAGATAAATGTGGAGACTGAGGTTTGGAAAAAGCATTAGTTCTGTGTTGGATGTTTTGCCTGTGGACACTATTCTCAGGTGGGTTTTCACATGGCAAGGCCTATACTTAAATAGAAAATGGAAGGGGATACTTTCTGACTTATTAGCTAAATTTGTAAGGAAACCCATTTACAGTTATGATGGCATCAGGACTGTTCCTTTTTTAGCTTAGGTGTTGTTGGTGTGGGGATAAAAATAAATTATCAATGGGATACTGACTGTAGATGCACAATGGAGAAAGTCACTAATGCTAAAGAAATAGATGAAGCTGTTGAAATAGACAAGGGTACAGCTGGGAAGCCAAAGGTTAGATCTAAAAATATCAGAAAGCCAGTAATAAGAGTGTTACTGTAGAAGTATAATGAACACAGTAATAGAATTTGGAAACTTAATAGAGCTAGCTGAACCACAAGTAATTATAGAGGTAGAGTCTTGGTGGAAAGAGGGGGTGCTAGACATGAGGTTTTTCCTGAAGGTTACACAGTGTCCAACAGGGATAGAGGAGCAATTGGTGGAGAATTATTCATATTGGTTGGCAAAGATTACTACAGTTATCTGGTGTCCATTGATCATGACCATGAGTTACTAAGGGCAGATTTCTGGCAGTATAAAAAAGACAAAATCATGGCGTTGGCTGCTTACTGTCGTGGAAGAATGAATGATGAAGATTATGCTCTGGGTAGGAAATAAGTTGACTAACACAAGGGAACAGAGATTTTCAAGTACCTTAGTAAGGGAAGAAGACTTTATACAAGTGGTAGAGCAGAACTTAAGGGGACCAAACATTATGGATATATTTCTAATAAAGTCTGATGAAAATCTTGTGGAATTTCAAGCCATAGAAGGAATAAGTGGTCACAATGCGGTTCTAATAGGTATTGGAGACTTCAGTAAACCAGTGACCAAAATTGAAGGGGGAAGTAGGAACAATTATAAAAATGCAACAAAATCTTGTCGGGTGTCCAGCCGGATGGTGGTGTAAAAACACGACGTTTCGACTGCTGACTCTGCTGTCTTCATCAGGTATCTGTGGTTGTTCTCAGCTGACTGTCTCTACCTCGACTGGCATGGCCAACCATCGAACCTCCTTTATACCTTCTGCTAGAAGGCCCGCTAACTCTGGTTGGTCGAGAGCGTTGGTTTTATACGCGGCTCGCTGCGGCCACCACTTTCACCTTTCCGCTCGGATGTGCTGGTTGTCCGACCTGCCTGCCTGAGCCTAACTTTCTTCTTCAGCCCGTGAGCTGTAGAATTCTTGGTTCAAGTATTTGCCTAATTGGCATTGCCTTCATTTTTATGGGTTGCATTTTTTATCTTTTACTTTTTTTATTTTTATTTTCTTACTAGGCTTTCTTTTGTATAATCTTTCTTAGTAAGTAGAGCGTTCTCCGGTGCATATGTTTTCAGTTGCTCTCTGCTATTTGAAGTTTGTTGGTGTTGAGGTGGTAGTTAGGTTGGCAAGCATGTGGGCGCATGGTAAAAATTGTCTCAGTCTTGTTTATTACAATAAATACCAAAAACAATACAACCTTACACAACAATATCAACAACTTCAAACATAAGATTTCCACACTATATCATGTAATAAGCTTAATTACCAATCGGTTACTTAAAATTCCCCCAAGATATACTTATATTAAATAACCACAATACTAGTTGGCCTTAATGCTCCATGATGGCCCAAGAGTCCAAGGATTTACACACTTAAATTTACTTATGTCTAAACAACAATTTAATAATGATAGAATATCCGGTGCTAGAAGTTCCTAAACAGGATTTCCAACGATCGAGCTTCTCAAGGCACTTATATCAGTTGAGCTCAACCAACACTGGTCTGTTTTAATGTTTTAGCACCCCTCAAGGGTACAGCCAAACATACATACACTGTTTCCCTCATGTGAAAGAACAGCCATTAGTGACATAGATTGTCCCACGCAAGCACGAACACCAAACAGAAAATCTCCAATTGCACCGAGGAAGCAGAAAATACAACGAAGTTGAATTGTCTGAATACCACGAACTCTCTAACAGTCTATCCACTCGTGGAACATGAAGGCACAGGTTGCTCCAGAAGGTGCCAAAGCGCACACTTTACGAGGACACCCCAAACTGCCATATAGTCTGGGCATGTGAGGTGACGACACAGTTTACGGCCACTCAGAACTGCTTGTCAGACCAGGCACCGTCAATAACCCCTCGTCGACGGCCAAGTATCACGTTGCTCCGCCTAACTGCTGCCCGTGCATGGAGCACGTCGCCTTCTTCAACTGCCGCTTCCGACACCGCCACTTCCTCCTCAGACTGTTCACTTCCTAGCCGAGACTGACCGCAGACTCACCCCCTTCCTGAGCCGGGTCGCCCCTTAAATCCTCTCTACAGACCGATAGAGGGCACTCACATTCACAGCGCTCTTTATCGGCCGGCGAAAGATGACAATCGCCACCAGATGGCCGGAACCTGGCCGCCGCGCGCCCTAGCGGAGAAGTTAGCGATATGAAACAGCCGCCTAGCGACAGAGAGCCGCGCACGGCTCAGGTGTGTTGATCGTTCCATCACTGTTGGTTTGGCTGGAAAGGCGATTTACGAGTTGGGTTAGCAACTCGAGAATTATAGTCAACTTTCGGCCCCAATCCTCTGCGCCGGCGTACCCGCAGCAACTTGGGCAGTCGTCTTGGCCAGGTGGTCGGCTGTGAATCGTGTTTAGTGGGCTTCTTGTTGATTTCCTCGTATCCTGACATGGCTGCGTGGTGTTGGCGGTTGACTGTGTCTCGCCGTTTACAGTGGTGACCATGCATGTTTGCCGGCTAGTAGTTTGTCTTCGTGTTCTGGCGCGGACTTCCGGGACTTGCTTCTTGGCGGAATAGCCGGTGTTGTTTCGCGTCGTCAGCCGGTTGGTGTTTCCAAGATTCCTCCGCAATGGGCACCCACGGAAACACGCTGCATGGGGCCCACCGCAGTTAAAACAGGTGGCTTCGTGCTTGGGTGTTGGGCACTCTTCCTTCTGATGATCACCCCCGCAGCGGACACACCTCGGCTTGGAGGTGCATTGGCGAGCGTAGTGGTGAAATCTTTGACACTTGTAGCATTGGTCAGGTCCTGGAGAAGGTTTCTTGACTTCGGTGTTTGTGGCCTTGTTTCTTGTTGTCCTGGCTGAGGGTAGAAGTTCCTTGAAGGCTACCTTCAGTTCTTGGAGCTTGCTGCTTATTGCGTTCTGGTCCACCAGGCAGGATGCGATTATCTTGAGTCCATCTGCTGAGTGCCAGGCAAGCAGGGACAGCATGGTGTCCTGTTATAGTAGGCCTAACAGGCATACCCAGTTTGACTGGTATGCCACGTGTAGCGGTGGTACAGGCCTCAATTCTTGGCCGGAGACCTGCACCTCCATTGGAATATCTTGTTGCGGCGTGTCGGAAGTCTCGTTGACCGGGCGAATAGGAGTAATTATTAGCCTAGCCGGAGCATCAGTAGACAGAAGAGTATCTGTAGGTTCTATTGGATAGCTAGATGGTTGAGCTGTTCTGTCCCCTCATCTTTGAGTGTGACGACGGTTTCCATCTTCTCAGGTAGTTCTGGGCCCACGTTCGCGGCCGACCTGAACGGCGGTGCTGGTGGCCAGAACGTCGGCGGATTCTTCTTTGCTTCCGCCACCATTCTGTCCAAGGCACCTAGGTGAGAAATGGTGTTCTTTGCTGTGACTGTACAACGTGCTGCTTAAGTACGTGGCCCTATATCACGCTCGATGCAGTGGCGCACAGTGATAAGTCCGCTCGCGGCAAGTATTCGCACTCTCTATCGACTCGAATGGTTGTGCTGGCTGTCCGAGATGCTATTATGTCCACTTCTGATTCGCCGCGACCGCTGGCTTAATCCGCTGTCCGCTGAGTCGCACGACTGGTGTCATTTGCCAGTGAGGATCTGCTACGCTTCGTCGGAGATCAGTAATGATAGCTTTCCAGGCTTCACTCAGAAAAAGCCCGACATCCCTATTTAAGTTGTTGTCATTAAGCCGTACCTCCAACGTCTCGTTTATGACCGAGTCCCAGAAGGAAGAGGGCCTGGCCAGCACTGCCGTTTTATCGAACTCTATCCTGTGTTCTTCGCGGAAGGCATGCTCGGCTATCGCAGACTTGTCCAGTTGCATCAGCCTCAGGTATAGTTTGTGTTCAATAAGGTGCTCTTCGATCGTTCTGATGGTCTGACCGATATACACTTCACCGCATTCACACGGTATGGAATAAATCCCAGGTGTCCTCAGGCCTAAGTCATCTTTTACCGACCGTAGCATATCACGTATCTTGGCGGGAGGCCGGAAGATACTTTTGATTCCATACCGCGCCAGGAGTCTTCCAATTTTTCCCGATGTGTTCCCCGCAAATGGCAGAAAAGCAAGAGTTTTTGGTGTTTCTTCTTTCTCCGACGGTGGTCTTGGTGGCTTCTGAGTAGTCTTGTGTAGTTCGCAAACGAACTAGTTCGGAAGAGTGCTCCCCCGAGCTAACTACGCGAACTAGTTCCCAGATCTCTCGCTCCTTAGTTCGTTAGTTCGTTCGATCCTTTCCCGAAGACCAACTATTGTTTTAGTTTATTATCTAAAAGGTAACACAGTTCGCTGTGGACACATTTCACTGAAGATATATATATATATAATGTAACTATAAAACATTAATAATTATTGAAGATGTCAAAAACGGAAATTTAACATGGAATGTGAAAACAAAACACACTTTGAACCCATTAATACTTAAAAGACAACTATCACTAACCACAACTATTATAACAAAGAAGAGAGCGCGTGAAGTAGCGAGCGAATTCCAGAGCGGAGCGATCTAGTTCGCGAACTAAACACAGCGCTACCGGTCGCGAACTAAACACAGCGCTACCATTCACGAACTAAATTGAGCGCTACCGTTAGCGAACTAACTGAGCGGTACCGTTCGCGAACTAAACTGAGCATTCCCGGTCGCGAACTATCACCATTCGCCGCTAGGATTACCAACAATTTTTCGGTTAATGGTATAATGTTTTTTTAGAATAACCTATAAAAATATAATACACCTCAAAAATATAATATTTTACGAAAGAGTAGAAAAGGACAAAGGTTATGTTTTTTTACTATTTTATTTTTTAAGCTATATATATTTTTGCACTTCTTGTATCTTTAACAATTTTCTGTCTACAGTAAAATTGTAATATGCTTTATCGCTTTCAGTTGTTAAATTAATGACGATCAAAAGGTCATTTTTACTAATGAAATAATGCTCTTACTTTTACCTAGATTTCGTGTAATATTGTTATTTCAGAGTAAAGTTCGTTCACTTTGATACTCATTTTTTCTCATAAATTTGGAACCTCTAATATTGTCTCACAGCAATCAAATGAAACCTCATGTTTTAAATTTAATTTTTGGATTTTCTATAGCCAATTGCTTTCATTAAAATCTAACTATTTACTAAGATACTCCAGACATTTATCAACGAATACTAGAGCATTATTTTTAATATTATCACTTTCTGTCGGGAATTTGGCTTCTAAAGACTTTTTCTTGTTTTCTAAACCAAAGAAACAGTATCTTTTACATTTTTCTAGAGTTGATTTTAAAGCTGACATAATACAATACTTATCTCAGTCTGTTGGTTAACAGATCTGTGAAAGTTATGTAAAGAAATGACTTGCGAAATTCAAAAAGATTTTAACTTTTATATCTTCATCAGTTTCATTCGTCAACAAAATATTGTGAATGTGTGTTGGATTATCCTCCCCTACACTAATAAAGAAATAGTTCAATGACTTCCAATTTACTGGAAATTTACGCACTTCCGTTATTGTTACCACTTTTTCATTCAAGGGTCACTGTCATTTTTATATGTCTAATTGATAGGTATCACATTGGAAGTATTACTGTTACTTTTCTTAAAAATATAGGTAATATTGTTTCTGTCATATAGTACTTAACTTGTAGCCATTAGTAGAATTATATTTTGTTCATGATTTCGAAAACTATATATAAATAAAAAAGCCGATTACTTATAAACGGGCATTTTAATTCATAAAATAAACGCATTCATAATATTTTATAAGTAATGTTGTGTTGTTGTTGGGATGTAAGGGCGCGTCGACGGCGGAGTCATTAGCGCCTTTTATAAGTAATGTTTCTTCCATGAACTAATAAATAAACCCATTTAAAAAATTAATATTCAACTAATGCAAGTAAAGTAAATAGTAAAAACAGCACAGTTATTCAGTTTACCCATTTGTGCAAAGGACAATGAGCAATTTGGTTTACTGGCGGCAACTGATCATGCTGATGTCATTTGAAAGGGCTATTATTAAGCAATAACTTTTGTTAAGAAGGTCATATTAAATTCCATTTAGAAACGACAAAAAATTATTATGTCCTAATAAAACTGGCATAACAAAGAAAATAGCGCGTGCAGTAGCGGTAGCAAGGCCAGCGAACGATCTGTTTCTCTGAATTCGAGACGCGAACTAACGAACTTAAAGAGCGAACTAATTCGCGAGGGAGCTGCGAAATGAACTGAGCGCTCTTCTTCGCGAACTATAATGCGCAAGTCTACTTCAGAGTAAAGGCACACTCTATCTGCTGCCGAGAATAGCCGTTCTGTTCGAACAGAAGCCACCAAGACCACCGTCGGAGCAAGAAGAAACACCAAAAACTCTTGCTTTTCTTCCATATGCGAGGAACACATCGAGAAAAATTGGAAAACTCCTGGCGCGGTATGGAACCAAAAGTGTCTTCCGGCCTCCCGCCAAGATATGTGATATGCTACGGTCGGTAAAATATGACTTAGGCATGAGGACACCTGGGAATTATTCCATACCGTGTGAATGCGGTAAAGTGTATATCGGTCAAACCATCAGAACGATCGAAGGGCCCCTTATCGAACACAAACGACACCTGAGGCTGATGCAACTGGACAAGTCTGCGATAGCCGAGCATGCCTTCGACGAAGAACACAGGATAGAGTTCGATAAAACGGCAGTGCTGGCCAGGCCCTCTTCCTTCTGGGACTCGGTCATAAACGAGGCGTTGGAGATCCGGCTTAATGTCAACAACATAAATAGGGACGTCGGGCTCTTTCTGAGCGAAGCCTGGAAACTTATCATTAGTGATCTCCGACGAGAGCGTAGCAGATCCTCACTTTTTTGTGTCATTTTCCTCAGCGGCTGTGTAATTTGACCCCACTACCATTGGTAGTATTGTCAATGATGTCAAGTTAGGTTTGGTTTTGGGGACACAATTTATTGCACTTTAGGTGGAAAAACCATGGCTGTGGTCATCATAGATGACCTTGGTGAAAAAACCCACTAATATTGTTGTTGGATTTTATATTGGATTATAAATAATACTTAGCAGTACTTTATACTTGTGCCACGTTCTTGGCATTACTGTGCCCAGGGTGGCGAGTCTGTCAATTTGGTTTCTTCTTGCTTCTATATTTTCTATGAATTTGTTGGTTTGGTTGTATATCTGTGTGTGTATTATTTCTATATTCGTTGCCAAGTGGATGTGATCTGTTCGTCACAGCACCGTCACTGCCTATAACTTTGTAGGCAGGTGGGGGTGGAGGATATTGTCCGAAGACATTGCCTCCAGCAGTAATTAGATGGGTCACGACTTTTTTGTAGGTTCGTCATCACGGTGGTGTCAGGTTATTTGCCTAACTTGTTATGACTTCCGTCAGTAACATTGTTTGTTGTTGGAGCAGCTGCATTATGAAGCCTAAGCTTATGTTTTTGGAGTTCTTGTAGTTCGCCTGTTGTCGATAGTGGTGTGTAGCGGAATGCTTCGCCGTCGCGAGTAGATCTGGACCGGTAGCTGCATGTTGTCGACTGTTGCTATAGCCGTTGATAAGCTCCTCTGCATGAGTCGTCATCTGTGTCCGCAACTTCTAGCTTCTGTGGCTGTTGAGCGACTGGGTGGCTCTGCTCTCGGTATGGCTGGGTTCAAGGTGACGGAGACTATTTCTCTGCTGAGGACTGCTGGTGTCAGTTACATGGTGGCGAGTGGTCTCCGTCGGCAAGGTGCTGGAGTCTTTTGTGCTTATAGTGATCTTGCGGCGCTGCTGTGGATGCCTCTTACGTTGTAGCTTCCATGATCGATCTACAACCTCCATAAGAAGCTGCGAGCCTATACCCGCAGTTGCAGCAAGTGGGTTCATCGCGGGGTTTCTTGCTGGTGGAGAGTTCGTGACCGCCTCCACAGCGAACACATCTGACTGGTTCTGTGCATTCACTGGCGTGGTGCCAGAAGTTCTGGCATTTGATTCACTGGACCAGTTTTCGTGGGATCGGCTTCGCTGCGGTCGTTGGTTTGACTACTGTCTGCATGGTGGCATCTGACTTCTTCTTCACACGACCTGGAGTCATTATGTCAAATGACATGTAGTTTTGCTGAAGGATCTGTATTACTTCCACGAAGTCGTCAGGGCAGGATCGAAGAATCTTCATCCCTTGATGATCTGGCCAGCTGAACAAGGGCAGCTTCATGTAACGCTGCAGCAGAGCCAGTAATTCGCAGAGATTCCCTGTGTGGTTGACTGCGATAGGTGTTACTATCCTTAAGGCGGGGGAGTCTGCTGGTGATGACTCAGGTGAGGCAGGGGAGTCTGCTGGTAATGACTCAGGCGAGGGTGGTGAGGGCGATGGGGTTTCCCTTATCGGCGTCACCTTGAAGTTTCGGCTGGTCGCTGGATCGAAGGCGTTGGTCTTGAATCTTCTTTTGATGTGATCGACGTACTCCTCCCAGTTGAAGTCACTGGCCAGTGGGGTCGGAAACACAAGTGCCTCCGGACACGCCGCGACTCCCACGGGGGGGGGGGGGGAGTTTCTTGGCGAGATGGTGGTGCTCGCGGCTAGTCAGAGCCTGCTCGAAAGCAGCGGCGTCACTTGTTGGTATATCCCAGCTGAACTGAAGTTCATCTAGGTGGACTGTAATAGTGAATTACCATTGCTTGGGATTTCCGCGATCGAATCGTTTTCTCCACACCTGCATGGACCAATCTTCTGGTCTTACGCCTTTCACGACTCGTTTGGTAGCTGTAGAAGGAAGGTGCGAAACCTCCACCCAGATGCCAACTTCCCGTGAGAAGGCGCCAGCTGCAATGCACTTTCTCTTCAATTTCGCCTTCTTGTTCGAGGTAATCTGCACTGACGTCTCGGGGGTGCGAGTAACTGTTGCGGTGTCAACTTTGGCGCTGACAGATGTGCACGGACGTAGAGACTTGGTTGTGCGAGTCTGCACAGACGTCGTGGCGGTGACAATAGAAGCAGCTTTGTCTGCCATAGCAAACGAGATTGGGCGGAGCCTAACGAGAAGCAGATGGCCGAATACGAGTTAGGAGTGCTGTGGAGCCAACTGTCATTTTTTTTTTGTGTCATTTGCCTCAGCGGCTGTGTAAGTTGACCCCACTACCATTGGTAGTTTTGTCAGTGATGTCAGGTTAGGTTTGGTTTGGGGACACAATTTATTGCACTTTAGGGGGAAAAACCATGGCTGTGGTCATCATAGATGACCTTGGTGAAAAAACCCCACTGATGTTGTTGTTGGACTTTATATAGGATTGTAAATAATACTTAGTGGTACTTTATGTTTATGGCATTACTGTGCCCAGGGTGGCGAATCTGTCAATCTGGTGTCTTCATGCTTCTATATTTTCTATGAATTTGTTGGTTTGGTTGTATATCTGTGTGTGTACTCTTTCTACATTCTTTGCCAAATGGATGTGCTCAGTTGAAGTGTAGGGCGGTGCGTATAAGATCATTCGCGGACATTTGTTTTGGAGCCTTTGGTTGTTGGAGATGTTCGACGGGCTTGCTGTTCCCCATATTTGACATCCATAGAGCAGATATGGTACAATTATGAATTTGCATAGCCGGATTTTAGTTGTGGTACTCAAATTGTTGCTCCGTAGCACTGGAGCGAGATTTGATGCTATGGCCAGTCCTTTCCTTCGTCTATCTAGGATTGTTCTCGGTACAGTAATTTTTTGTCCAGTATGACACCTAAGTACCGATGCTGGGGTACCCAGGCTATTTCTTGCCCCATTATGGATAGTTGACCAGGTAGGATGGGTCTCTTCTTGGTGAAGTATATCCCTGCACATTTAGTGGCATTGATTGTTTTTTTTTTTTTTTTTTTTTTTTTTGTAACAGTTTAACGTCCCTTTTTAAGGATTGATTGTGACTTTGTTGTTTCGGCACCATACTGTGAAGGAATCAATGCCCCTTTGAAGGTGGATGATGTTGCGGTCATGTCTGTTACCAGAGGCGTGGAGCATCGTGTCATCGGCGAACAGAGCCTTCTTGACATGTGGTGGTGTCGGTATTTTGTTGACGTAGATGTTGAACAGCGTTGGAGCTATGACTGATCCCTGTGGGATTCCTGCCGTGATTGTATGGATTGATGATCGTTGTCCGTCCACTGTTACGTAGAATCGTCGGTTGTTTAAATAACTTCCTATGAGTTTTACGTAGCAGTGGTTAATTTTTGTTTCGGTATGTAGCTTATGGATCAGGTTTTTATGCCATACTTTGTCATAAGCTTTTTCCACATCGAAGAAAATGGCTGCCGTCGATTTGCTATGGTTGAAGTTTTTGCTGATATCTTCTGTTATTTTGAGAAGTAGGCTGGTTGCTGCCACACGGCTTTGGAAACCGAATTGCTCTGTTTGTATAGTTTTATCGGCTTCGAGGCTAGAGTTGAGTCTTATGATCAGCACTCTTTCCAGAACTTTTGAAGTTGAGGAAAGGAGGCTGAGAGGGCGGTAACTTTCTATGAGGCGGTGATCTTTTCCTCTATTGGGAATAGCCGTTATCTTCGCCGTTTTCCATGCCGTCGGGAAGTAGCACTGGAGTAGACAGGCATTGAAGATACGGGTGAGTAGTACTACGGCTTTCCTAGGTAGATTTTTCAAATGATGATTTTCTACTTTGTCATGCCCTGGGGATTTTTTCGTCTGCAGTTTGTGAATTATCCTTCGCACTTCTCCTGGTGTTGTGAGGAGTGGTAGGTCCGTTGTTGGGGTGTTGAGGACTTCGTCTGCTAGCCTCTCTATATCTTCTGCCACCTGCTGTTCAGCTGCTGTCAGCTCGTATTCCGCGGGGGTGTACTGTTGGGCAAAGTTTTCTGCTAGGGCCTCCGCATTCGCCAGGGGTGTGAAGCACTGGCCTGCTTGACCATTTATGGCGGTCTTGGGGTCACGTAGCTGTTTGAGAGCTTTAACCAGCTGCCATGCTTCTCTGTTCTCTAGTATTAGGGTATCCATCCTGTTCTCCCATTGCTCTGACCGCCGCTCTTGTAGCCGGGCGCGGAGCTCTCTTGCGTCTCAGTAGTGAATGAGTGATGTGATCTGCTGAAGAGCGGCAAATGACATCAGTCGGGCGCCGCAGCGGACCGCGGATTAAGCCAGAAGTCGCGGCCAATCAGAACTGGACACAACAGCATTTCGGACAGCCAGCACAGCACAGCAGAGCACAGCGTCATCGGTATGGCTTACGCCATATTGTTGTTGCAGTATCAGGGTAAACCCTATGACTGCTGTCTGCTTTGCTTTTTTTAAAGTGTCTTTTGGTCAAGTCGTCAGTTGTTAAGGTTGTCTGTTATTTGCTTGATTTTGACGTGGCATCAAAGCGGTGAGCAGCGTAACCACCACCGTGAGCTGGTCGCTGGGTCCGGTACGGCAGTGGCAGTGGTCGGCAGGTCGACCTTCTCGGCGGCGGGGTGGCTGCCGACTGGACCCAGGAGCCGTCGTGGGCTGGTCTAGGCGACGCGGTGCGGGCCGCGTATGGAGCCCGCGCGTAGTCGCCGGTCTGGCGGTGTGGGGTGGCTTGCTGGAGCGTGTCTCCTGCTGGGCTCTCCTGGGCGCCGTGGCAGCTTTGGAGCGATGTTTCGCCCTAAGCTGCTCCTTCATTTCACAGCCAGAGAAGCAGGCTGCATGGTTAAGTCCGCAGTTACAGCAAACTGCCTCCTCTCTGGCTGTGGTACATTCAGTCGCACGATGATCAGCCCCACATCTGGTGCATCTACGCTGGTTTTGGCAGTCCCTCGCCTCGTGCCCATGGAGCTGGCAGTTGAAGCATTGGCGGAGCTCGGGAGGAGAGGGCTTCTTCTTGTTGGCCCTCTTAACCCTCGCCCTCGGTTGTGCCTCAACAGCTGTAGGCGCAGGGACCGGTTGGCTCGGCGGGCTGGGCTGCTCCACGGTGCAGCTGACGCCCATGTCGCTCAACATGGCGGCGGCTCTCGTCAGGTCCGAGGGGCAGGAGGCTAAGATGGAGATGCCTCCTTCAGCCGGCCAACAGAACAGCGGCAACTCTGTAGCCAGCAGAAGCTGAACATACAGGCTGCCACAGTTCCCTTCATATGGCACCACCAGTGGCTGGACTGGTCCCTCCTCAGTGGCTGGTGGTGCCTCCCCTTCCTTCTGGGATGGCGTGGGCGACGTTGGGGTTTCGCGAAGTGCCTCCGCGTCGTCCCTGGCGGGGCTGGTTGGCGTGAAAGGCTCAGCAGCTTTGATGCCAGGTGCCTCCTTCTCTGGAGCCGGCAGCTCCTCTGAGGCGGCGGGAATCTTTTTTCCAGCAATCTGCCAGTCCTCAGTCGCTGTAGTTTGCTGTCTTCTGCGCTGCCGCTTCAGTTTGCCGTTTAACTTGCGGAAAAACCTTGTTGCGCAGAAGTCCTTGTCGAAGACCAGCGGCATGGATGCTAGGGCCGCAGGACGCTTTAGTCCTTTGGCCTCAGCATCGTCATGGATGACGCTGACGTCCTCGTCGCTGTCCCCAGTGATCATCAGTGTTCCATAGAAATCGCTAGTATCAGCTGGTAATGACCAGCCGTACTTCAGGCCGGCGTGAACGACCCAGAGCGACCAGGAAGTGAATTTGTACTTCCGCTGTAGTTCACTGAAGAGACTTGGGTGCGGGCGTGCAGCTAGGTTCTTCAGGTCGACGCGAAAAGCGAGCTTGTCACGATCGCGAAGTCCCTCCAAGTAGAGCTCATCGCTCTCTGCTGATTCGTCGACAGCCGTCGAATCAGCATCGCTCGCCGCTGCAGACCTTGAAGCGCGCTCACCTTCCATCATGGAGGGTCTCGTCTGTCGTCGAGGCCAGCCAGCCAGCCAGCACATCCGGGCGGAAAGGAGCAAGTGGTGGCCGCAGCAGGCCGCGTATAAAGCCAACGCTCTCGACCAACCAGAGCGAGTGGGCCTTCCTGCTGAAGGTATAAAGGAGGTTCGATGGGCGGCCATACCAGTCAGTCGAGTAGTAGTGACAGTGTTGGCATCGTTAGTGAAAGGATTATTTATTTATTTTTATTTATTTATAGGCCTTTGGTTTTAATTACCATACAGCCAGCTTCGTATACATTAATAATAATTATAATAATAATCTTTCTTACTTTTATGAACAAATGTTGTTACATTTCTGATGTGCGTTGTTACATTCATGTAAGTGCATTGTTATATTTTAGTAAGTTATAAATATACATTTATAAGGATATGTGGTTACATATTGTCAATGTCTCATTATATTTATGTAACTATGTTTTTTCGTCTATGATAATATGTTTAAATGTTACTTTTTATTTATATATATACATCCGAATTTTTAACAAAATCTCTAATGATATTGTAGACTCTTCTGTTGCTGGTTTCAAGTAGGTCTGCGATGATTGTTGGCAGCGGGTGCTGCACCCGCACCAGAGCATTGATGAATGTATGCTGCTGCCGTTGATAAATGGAGCACTGGAAGAATATGTGATTCAAGTCTTGAGGAGTTTGCCCATCACATTGGCAATATGGTGAGTCTGCTGCTTGTATACGGTAAAGGTGTTCGCGGAATGCCCCGTGGTTGAGTCTCATTCATATGATGGTTGCGATGTACTTTCGTTGAGTTTTCCAGTCCGTGAACCAAGGTCGTCGTGGTGTATGGGTTTGAATCATCGCGTACCTCTGTCCTTTGTGCCTTTTATTTTCTTCCCATAGAGTGGACCATTGCTGATAGGCGTTGTTGACCACCGCCGCTTTGTAATCTTTGTGGTTGTAAGGTGGCGTGTAGTTTTGTCTCTTACTGCATGCCTCCTTGGCTAGCTTGTCAACATGCTCATTATATCTTATCCCTATATGGGCCGGGATCGAGATGTAGTTAACCGTGGAGCCACGTTGAGTAAGCTCGGCGGTTTGCTGAACTATTCTGGTATGTTATGCGTTAGCATGCTGAAGGATGGCTGGAGTAGTTAGTGACTGTAATACGCTGAGTGAACCAGAGAGAATTAAAATATTGCGCCGGGGAAATCTCCTTGCATAGATAAGGGCCTGGACTATAGCAATTGCCTCGGCCGAGTATATTGGTGGATGGTCTGGCAATAGATATCTTCTGTCATGCTGTGTTTCAGGGCAGTAAAAGGCACATCCCACTCCCTCCGAGGGTATCTTTGATCCATCCGTATAAATTTGAACTGAGGTTTGCCATTTCTCAGATAGATATTCCTGGCAGACCTGATTAATTGGTTGGCTGGTTCTAGGGTTTGCCGGTATACGTCTTACTGCCAGTGGTGTCACGCAATGTTGGTAAGGAATTTCATATATAGTGGCTGCTTCTTGCTGTTGGTGTTCGGGGAGAAGACTTGTGAGGTACACTAGGCCTTGCAGTAGCGGATATCTTTGATTGTAAAAGCGTTGTCCTGGTTCTTCTATCAGTCGATGGAGATTAGTGACTTGCAGGAGGATAGTTGAATTGTTGTCGTACATGCGTGCCAGTAAAAATTGGTTAGCAAGAAGTTGAGTGCGGATTTCCAGGGGCATTTCCGCGGCTTCCAGGTGGAGAGCATTTGTAGGTGTTGATTTCATTGCTCCTAAGCAGGTGCGGATGCACAGGTGCTGGATGGGCTCTAATTTTTCTATATTCCGCTTGTTACCACTAAGGTAGAATATGCTACCACATTCTATTTTTGCTCGAATTATGGTTCGGTACAGAACTAGTAATATAGATGGGTAAGCCCCCCACCATACTCGAGTTAGAGTTCGTAAGATATTGTGGCCCTGTTCCAATTTTGGAATAAGTTCTTGTATATGTGCCGCCCATGTTAGGCGGGAATCATAGACCAGTCCAAGGAATTTGACGTGAGTCTTGACCAGTACATTGTGTGTTCCCAAAATGAGATAATATATCGGTGGTCGAATTCTTCGTCTTGTAAATATAATAGCTGTAGATGTGCTTGCCGAGAATTCCAGCCCATGTTGAGCAAGCCATTGACTTACTTAGTTGTGAATATCGAAGTTGCCGTGGTGTAGATGCAAACATCATCAACATACTGTATGATATTCACTTCGTGGGGCAGGATGTTCTCCAAGTACCGAACATATATTGCATATAGAAGGGGGCTCAACACTGCTCCTTGTGGAAGACCTTGATGAGTGCGTCTTGGGCCTAGGAGTACATGTTTGTACCGGATGCATATCTGCCTTGACTGTAAGAGTTGGTAAATTCCGGCTACAAAGTTTTGGGGTAGGCCCAATGCAATGAGCTTATCTATCAATATTGGTATTTGTACGTTGTCATTCGCCGAAGATATATCCATAAACAGCGCGGTGAGGTACTGGTTTTTCATAAATGTTTCGTGTATCGCCGTAACTAACATGGTATGATTGTCGTATGTACTTCGCGCTTTGCGACATCCATACTGTGTAGTAGGTAGCTTGGATTGTGCTTCTAACCACCATTCCAATCGATATTTTATCATTCGTTCCACAGTTTTACCGATGCAAGAAGATAAGGCTATTGGGCGGTAGGATATACAGGCTCCTGGTTCTTTTCCACGCTTCAGTACAGGAACTATTATTTGGGTCGTCCAGGTTTCTGGTATTTGCTTCTTTGACCATTGTTCATTAATGATCTACATCTACATATATACTCTGCAATTCACAAAATTGTGGGTGGCAGAGGGTGCTCAGCACCAAAGCTAATCTCTTTGCTGTGCATTCCAATCCCTAATGGTACGAGGGAAAAAAGAATTCATATAAGAATCAGTCCGGCACCTTATTTCTCTAATTTTATCTTTCCTATCCTTCCGACTCAAATAGGTTGGTGGAAGAAGTATTTCACTACACTCATGAGTGAAAGTTGGAGTACGCATGTTTTCCAATAAGCTTAAATGAAACGTGTGTCGTCTATCTACCAGAGACTCCCAACCTAATCTACTAATCAGTTCTGTGACGCTTTCATAAGGACTGTAGCAAGCGGTCACGAATCGAGCGGCTCTTCTCTGTACTTTCTCTGTACTTTCGATCAATCCCTTACGAAACGGGTCCCAAATGGCACAACAATAATCCAAATGTGGACGCACAAGAGATTTGTACGCTATCTCCTTTGTTTGTTCATTACAATTTTTCAAGATTCTACCTATGAATCGCAGCCTAGAATTTGCTCTACCTACTAAAGAATTAATGTGTATGTCCCATTTCATGTTCCTTTGTACTGTTACTCCCAAATATTTAATAGAATTGACCATATCAATAACTTTATTGTTTAACTCGTATTTCTGAACAATCGGATTCTTTTTGTTAGTTATGCTCATTGTCTTGCACTTTTTACAGTTTAGAGTAAGTTGCCACTCAGCGCACCAAGCCAAAATAACATCCAGATCGAGCTGAATTTCTAAGCAATCGGCCAAAGTTCTTACTTCCCTATAAATAACCGCATCATCAGCAAACATTCTAAAAAGGCTTTTCACTTTGTCTCCGAGATCGTTTATAAAAATTAAGAAATAAGTGGTCCTATTACACTTCCTTGAGGTACACCCGATGTAACATCTAGATTAGAAGAACTTTCTCCTTCAACGACAACATACTGCGACCGACCAGTTAGAAAATCCTTTATCCATTCACAAAGCTGATCCGATATACCGTACGCTCGAAGCTTCGCTAAAAGGCGGTTGTGTGGCACAGAGTCAAAGGCTTTCTGGAAATCTAAAAAAATTGCATCTACTTGTGAACCTGTATCGATAACTTTCATTACGTCGTGTGTAAATAGGGCCAGCTGTGTTTCACATGATCTTTTCTTCCGAAATCCATGTTGATTTGTTGTAAGCAAATTATTATAATCTAGAAAATTCATAATGTTCGAGCATATAATATGCTCCATAACTCTACTACAAACAGATGTTATAGATATGGGACGATAGTTCCCAGGATCACTTCGATCACCTTTTTTGAAAATCGGAGTTACTTGCGCGATTTTCCAGTCTGAAGGTACTTTTCGCTCTTCTAATGATTTACTGAATATATCAGACAGAAATGGCCCGATTTCTGCAGCATACTCTGAAAATACTCTTACTGGAATTCCATCCGGGCCCGGTGCTTTCCCTCACTTCAGGAGCTCTAATTGCTTAACGATACCTGCAGTATCTATTCGTAATGATTCCATCACCGACTCGCCACGGCGTGGGAAAACGGGAATACTATCCTTATGTTCATTTGTAAATGAATTTTTGAATACAGTATTTAGTACTTTAGCTTTATCGCGGCTTTCATTAACCTCGGAACCTTCACGAAATAGTGCTGGAATATTGCTGTTGGTACAATTAACTTTTCGTACATACGACCAAAATTTCGTTGGGTTTTCTGTGAGACTCTTAGAGAGAGAGTTGGAGTGAAAATCGTTAAAGGCCTCGCGCATTACATTCTTAATACGTCCTCTTAAATCAGCTATGGTTTCTAAATCGCTGCGACACCCCTTCCTTCTTGAGCGTGAGTGTATTTTCCTTTGTTTTTTGAGTAATCTTTTGACTTCGCATGTGTACCACGGTGGATCATCCTCTCCCTTTATTGTCCGCTTTGGTATATGTATTTCCGTGCCTTCCCTGACTATATGTATAAAACGATGCCACATCTCTTCAACGGTGTCCTTTGTTGACTTGAAGTTATGGTATTTATTCCTCAGGTAGGTTCTAAAACACTCCTTTGAGGCCTTACTGAATCTGTATACAATCCGCCCTTTTGATATTTAGTAAGAGGGTTAGAGCTTTTTCTGGTAAATGTTGTAACATGGGGAAACGAATGTCGTCTATGCCTGGTGATGTGTTGCTAGAATTCTTAAGAGCTGTTCGTAGTTCATTAAGCGTGAATGGAGCACATAGGAAATGATCATTATCTTCTTCCGTGAAATTGAATGGGGCAGGTCTAGGCATAGAGGGCGCAATTCTGTCAGCAAAGTCCTCTAGCCACATGGTATCGACAGGAGCTTCACGTGAACAGTAGTTTCTGTTGCGTAGTGTTTTAATGCGCTGCCATACGACTTTCGTCTCTGTCTCTCTATTCAGAGAGGAACAGAATTCGATCCAGCTCTGTTTCTTTACAGTCTTGAGGAACCGTTTGGTGCTTGCTGATTCTTGCAGGTACCTGAGATATGTGTCTTGATTTGGATGTTTACGATATTCTCTGAGAGCCGCCCGTCGCAGGGCGATGTGTCTCGAGCATTCTACATTCCACCATATTGGTGGAGTAACTTTCCTCCGGTCTGCATTCTTTCTTCGGGTGATAGATGAATAAGCTGCGCGTTCTATCGCCTCTATAAGGAGGTTGTAATCCCCTAGGGCTGATCTGCCGTGTTGGAATCCACATGCCTCCTCGTACATTATGTCCTCAAATGCTGTCAAATTGGTAGCTTTTGTGTTCCACTTACTGGATGGAATGTGGTTTGGGCCGTTCGATGGAGGTTGGTTTATATTTATGAGTACTGGGAAGTGGTTTGAACCCAGCGGATATTGTAGTGTTCTCCATTGGGCTACTGTAGCTATGGTAGTGGAACCTAGCGTGATATCCACCGCTGATGAGCGCTGATACGGTAAAGGTACAAGTGTTGGCGAACCGTCGTTCAAGATTGTTAGGCCATATGTATCGCAGATTTCTGGTAGGTGCTGACCCTGCTTGTCAGTGAAGGAGCATGCCCATGCGGTACTGTGTGCGTTAAGATCACCGCAGATAAGTAGTGGGGTGTTTAGTGGGGTTAACAGAGAATTCCACATCTCGTGAGTTATAACATTATTAGGTTTGCAATAGATCAAGAGGCATGTAAACTCGAGTGTAGGTGCTTGTATTCTTGCTGCAACAGCCTGAATGTCAGGGTCTCCACTCATTGTGACTCCTAAGACACAATAGGCGATTGAATGGTGTATTAGGAGAGCCGCTCCGCCTTTTCCATCCGTTCGATCATCTCGGATGGTTGTATAGTTCCTAAACCTTACATTTGTTGCTTGTTTGAACCACGTCTCCGAGATTGCAGCTATTTTAATCTCTTTTTGGCGTAGCTCTTGTTCCAAACTTTCTTTATTGGAGACGGCCGATCTTGTGTTTCATTGGAGAATTTGGAGAGCCATTGTAATGAAGGTTGGTTGTTGTGTTTGGAACTCTACTTGTACCCTACTAAACTAGTGAGCAGGTTACGAAGCGGATCAAGCTGAAGGGTACCCGATGGGTATGCTTGAAACTCGTATATCATCTGTGCAATCATTTGTAATATTTGCTCTATAAGCACTCCGTTTGTTGTTGAAGGGGAAATCTCTTTGTCTAAGGGATTAGGAGTATAAGGGTTCTGCGTAATAGGAGTGATTGGGAAATGGTGTGGGATATACATCCTCTGATGAAGAGGAGGATAACTGGGCGTTTGCATTTTAGGAGGAGCAGGCCTTGGTTTGCTACGGCCGCCAGTGGTAGAAGTGTAGAACGGTTGAACCGTGACGACTGCTTCTGTTTGTTGACCTGGCTCTTGTTCTCGCTGGATGGGGTTGTTTTGGGATGCATTGGTCGGGGCTGCACGAGAGAGAGATAATGTAATGGATGAGAGCGGAGGAAATTGCTTATCATCTCTGTAACATGGCGCAGCGCTGACGGCTTGTGTATACCTCTGTCTATAACCAGAGTTCATAATCGTCGCTGGTGGAGTTTTATTGTGGACAATCACCTCGCGAGCTCTTTGCTGCTGTACATACACAGGACATAGTCTGTCATTAGAAAGATGTGGGCCCTGGCAATGTACACATCGAGGGTTCGCTGTGCTGGTGCATGTTTCCATCCTATGAGGACCAGCGCACTTACTGCAACGCGTGGCGCTGCAACACTGTGTCCGAATCGTTGGCAGTTAGCACAAACGAGTATTTGTGGTACGTGTGGCTCTACTGGGCACCGTGTACCAAAGATTGCTACATAGGCTGGTAAGGACTGGGATCTGAAAGTGACCATACATACAGGTATCGGGATCCGTCCTTCACTGCTCTGATTAGTGGTTCTCTTTGTAAACCGTTTCACAGAAATAACAGGATAAAGGCCTTCAATGGACTGTTGAATTTCTTCATCTGTTAAGGTGACATCTACATCCCTAATGATACCTTGCCGGTGGATTAAAAAACTCGGAATATATGCTTCTAGGTTCTTATCACTAAACACTGCTGACTGCACTACCATGTTTGCTGACGCTGCGGTCTTAGTTTCAATCTTAAGCCTATTTCTGCCGGCGGATATGATGTTTATAATATCGCGCTTATATGCGGGGTTGGATGCATACAGAATTTTGTCCATTGACATAGGACGTAGTCTGCCAATGATTCGGTCCATACTTTCCACAAAACATAGAATGGTCCGGCATCTGAGCGGCTATTACGATTGTTCCTGCTACGCTCGCGGTTGGTGTTTATGTTTGCACTAGCGTGTGGTGGGCCATCACACTGGTTAAGTTGAGTGTCTTGTATTTCCGCGCGTTCCTCAGAATTACTTGCGGCTTCAGCAACCATTTCCTCATTTCCTCATCTGTCACATGAAAATTATCACTTTTAGATAAACGCTCATTTGATTCTACTACTATTGGAGTTGGAGGTCGCTGATCTACCGGAAAATATACCGGGTCTTGCTGAATGTTCATTGGTTCATTTATAGTTTCTGCACTCGTCTCCACATTTAATAATATATTGGAATTTCCCGCTGCATGAAACCGTTTGGCAAGCTGCTCGTTTGACTCTACGTTATTTCGAAGATCTGTATACATTGGTTGGTGCGGTAGCAAGTCACAGTTACCTGGGTGCTGTTGTAATGGCTGCAGTTGAATTCCTTGTTGACTGTGACTCATCGGTGCAGTTGCTGAGGAGGTTGTAGGTAGCATCCCGCATCGTATAGGTTAGCTGCCCCGTGTCCGGGGGATCTGCCATTTTATGGCAGGATCTGATTCACTAGCGATTAGTGTGTATTCACTCCCTATCTAATATGCACTAGACTCAAACAGTAGACTTCCACCACTCATAGACAGTTTATTATGTAACTTATTAACTTGTCGACACCACTTGAACTGTACACGGATAAACACGGAAACGATCCGAACTGCTCGACGGCTCGGCGCGAACTTTTAGTGAAAGGATGTGTGATAAGGAAAGCTCTCGCCGCACTGCTGCGCCGGGCGGATCGAGTGCCCTAGTGCACTTTGCTTTGTCGGCGATAGCTGCGGCTGTATCGATGACCAAGCAACGTACACCGGACTCCGAGTATGAAAACATCCACCGTGCTTCCGCATCGGGCAGGTCTAGCGCTCTCGCGATGTAGGATCTGCCAGCGGAAATCACCGATTTGTTGACTACCTTTGAAACTGAAATGGACTACGCTATGGACACAACTGGAAAACCACAGCCACCGCAGATAACGACTCCGCTCATTTGTATGGACTTGAGAAAGCGCAATTCTGTCAGCGCTCGCAGCGAAGAAAAGGTTTCTTCTTTAGAGATTCCCCCCATGGCTGCTAGGGAAATACCGCCTCACGACCCACTCCCGAGTGGAGTGGAACCCCCTGGCGTGAGAAATAGGGTTGTGCCTGGCCCCAGGAACCTTGCGGCGATAACACGGGGCCAGCACAATATTCCCGTCTCAACTGCTGCGACATATACAGCCTCGTCTCGTGACAACACGGCATCAGAGGAAGTAACAAAACTGGACCTCGACTCTATTTCGTACACAGAGAGCGTGCAAGACCTCATCGATGACACTTCGTCAATGGAGTTCGAGCTCGAGGCCTCTGCATCACGCAAGCGTGCTGCAGACAGTCTCGGGAAGGAAGACATGCAATTCAAACGGGTTACAAAAGTGTCCGTTAAAACCAGTGCAAAAAAGCCACCTCCAAAGACCACTCGGACAAGGGCATCTGAAGATGCAGAAGGCTGCCATAAACCACGTCGGCCTGCTCCCGCCGCTCAACTGAGCCCTGAGGCCTTTGCTGCCAGTGTACTCTGCACAAGCAACTCCTTCTCACCTCTTCCCATAGAGGGAGAGACAACTATGGAAGCCAAAGGAACTGAAATGACTGCGCCCAGCAGGGAGTCCAAACCCGTCCCCCCTAATCATCTCATACAAAGAGGATTATAGAAATCTTAGCATCCTGCTAACGAAGCTCTAAAAGCACGAGTTCCGCGTGAAGCCAGCAGGAAGAGAACTATATAAGCTCTTCCTTAAAACCAAGGCTGACCATCAATCTGTCTGGCTATGCATCAACGCACAACATACCCTTCTACACCTTCCCGACAGAAGTCGACAAGAATCTGAATGTCGTCATCAAAGGACTGCCGTTCAACTTCTCGCTGGATTACATTAAAGAAGAGCTTGAAAGCGTGGAATGGTGGCGAGGACTGTCGTCCGGCTGCGATCTCCAAAAACGTGCCAAGAGGTACTCCTGTTTCTGGTTGTCCTTTCAGATACCATCGAGAACAGAACAATCTTCAAAATGACCTCACTATGCTCTGTGATGATAACTATTGAAAAGCTCCACAGCACTCGAGGACCCCCTCAGTGCTATAATTGTCAAGGGGTAGGGCATGTATCACGCCACTGCGTGACACTGTCCAAATGTGTTAAGTGCGCCGGCGAACATCCTTCTCGCCAATGTGCCCTTAAAAAAGGCAAAGCCCAGCCCAAATGCGTCAACTGCGGCGGTGATCACGTGACGAGCTATCGCAAGTGCAAAGCCTTCAACAAATTTAATGGAAGGCAAAAGGCTAACAATGCCTCATACATTGCCATGCTCAAGAAGAACAAGCAGCAGAGGCAGAGGAAGAAAGAGGAGATGACAGTGTCTGCTGACGGGGAACCGCCAAATTCCTAGTTAAGACCGGGTACTTCTTTCGCGGAAGCGCTAAGCAACCCTACTGCCAGCTCGCGATCCAAGGCGAAGGATGCAAAGGACAATCAGGAAGAGACTACCTCCGCCCAGAGAAAACCGCTTAGGTGGAGTAAGAAAGCTGACGACCAGAGCAACCGACCAACTGAAACAGCCTCCCAGAATGAAGACAGCTCCATTCTCCTGAATATGGTCCAGTCATTACTGCAAACGGTAACTACATTGATTCAAGACCTACCGCGTCAGATTGCGGTGGCAGTAAGGCTGGCAATAACCGCCGTTCAACAAGGGAATCAAGTAAGCCATGGCGAATACCATTGAAGGCTTGACTATCTCCATTTGAAATTTCAACGGCCTATGGCGTCAGTTAGGCGAATTTAGAGAGTTCCTAAGAGATTAGGGCGTTGATGTATGCCTAGTTAACGAGACACATCTAAAGCCGGGGATCAAGGCAGGCGTCTCAAACTATACTTGCCACAGATATGACCGGCCTACCGCGGGAGGCGGAACCGCGGTCTTTGTCAGGAACAGTATCAAACATTATGAGGTAAAACTACCTCAGATGCAGCCCATAGAAGCATCAGGTGTAACTGTTGAGACGCCCAGGGGAAGGATCCTGTTTATAGCTGCATATAGACCACCTCGAGGAAACCTGCATGAAGATGACATCTCTGCTCTTCTCCGCCTGATGGGCAACCTTTTCATTGCAGGTGACTTTAATGCTAAACACTTGGCCTGGAACTCGCGTGTTATTAACGCGAACGGCCGAAGGCTACTGCGTGTCGTCGAAAATCACGACGCAGTAATATGGGGACCTACAGAACCGAAAATATTTGGACATGGCCTGCCAGATGTACTAGATGTCGCCATCACCAAAGGCATGCGGCACAACATCGCAGTGACAACTATAACTGCATTATCATCAGAACACGTCCTCATGATGTTCTACACTAAGGCCCTACTCAAACAAAGACTGAAGATCCCACCATTAGTGGTTGGCAACAACTACATCTGCAAAACTGAGGAGAAGGCTGAGGCCCTCACAGAGACCTTCAGATTAATTTCCAACCAGTAGAGGACCCAAGGGATGATGAACATATCAGATTTGTAGAACAAAGCCTGAGGCGCTTCCTTGAAGTGGAACCCCCGGAGGAGGACATCATAGAAGAGATCACAATCCAAGAGGTCTCGTCTTCGCTTGCAAGACTACAAGTCAAGAAAGCAGCAGGGCATGATGAGATTGGTGGAGGCATCCTTCGCCAAATGGCCCCATCTGCAATACAATATATCACGGATGCCTTCAATGAAGCAATTTGAAGAGGCGAATATCCACAAACATGGAAACATGCCGAGGTGATACCGATACCAAAAGCAGGAAATGATAAGAGGTCACCAAACTCCTATTGTCCCATCAGCCTCCTGCCGACACTATAAAAAGTGTTCAAGCGTATCTACTTAAAGAGGCTTCGCAGAATTATTGATGGAGAATGTTTGCTACCCGACGAACAGTTTGGTTTCTGGAAGCAGCATTCCACACCTCAGCAGCTGATCCGCCTTGCTGAGGAAGCATTTGCAGCCTTCGAGTGCAGAGAATACTTTGGTGCGGTTTTGCTCGATGTAAGCCGAGGATTTGATTCAGTGTGGAACCAGGGCCTCCTCTACAAGCTTCTTGCGCACGGGGTCCCCCTCTCTCACATCAGGTTGCTAAGGAGCTATCTGGAAGGATGGACCTTCCGGGTTGTGTTGGACGGCGCATACTCTTCAGTGAAGAACAACTGTGCAGGATTCCCGCAAGGGTCCGTTTTGGGACCAATACTCTACAGCCTCTACGCGGCGGACACTCCTAGCACAGCTCGTGTTCAGAAGGCTCTCTACGCCAACGACACAGCCATGTATACAAAGAGACTAAACGTCACTACCTTGCAAACAAGATTGCAACAGGCTTGAAACAACATCCAGCAATGGGCGACCAAGTGGCGCTTAGCCTTTAACGCGCTGAAGAGTCAAGCGATCGTTTTAAGAAGGAGGAACGTGCCACACCTAACGCCCCTGACCCTCTTCAGGGAAGACATAAATTGGACCAGGATTGCCACCTACCTAGGAGTCAAAATAGGCAGAAGGATGACGTGGAAGCCCCATGTCACAAGTGCCCGTGGAAAAGCTGCAGGGAGACTAAGATCTTTATACCCTCTCCTAAATCCCACATCAGCACTGAGAACGGACCTAGGCATCCGACTCTATGTCGCTCTCGTCAGACTCATACTGGAGTATGCTGCGGTCGTCTGGGGCAACATTACTGCCTCCAACCTTCAACTGCTGCAAGTAATCCAGAACAGGGCCATCAGGAATGCGTACCATCTGCCAAGAGAGACGAGGGTAGATGTCCTCCATCAGATAAGAGGACTACCACTTGACAAAAATTTGAAAAGTTGACAGCCCAGTTCTACAATACAAGCCAGAAGTCTACCAACCCTCTGATAATGTCTCTGGGAGCTGAACTGAATTACGACAACACTCTCAGATGGCCAAGAAAACTCCTGGACCACCAGTAAAGAAATGATCAAACCCAAACCATGAAATAAAATACCGGATATTGACAAACCCTGACAGGACACACACTCTCAGGACAAGCACAAAGTAATATGGAAGGCAATGCGCACAAGTGCAAAAACTTCCCCACAATCTGGGACCTAGGTTATCCCAGTTATGATGTCAAGGCCAGGCCATGCCAGTCGAGGCAGAGACAGTCAGCTGAGAACAACCACAGATACCTGATGAAGACAGCAGAGTCAGCTGTCGAAATGTCATGTTTTTACACCACCATCCTGCTGGGCATCCGAGAAGATTTTGTTGCATCGATACGCTGAGGAAGTCTCCACTCACACATCAATTATAAAAAATGGCAAAAATATTAGGATTGAAGACATATTTTGGAGAAAGTTTCTGCAAATGGAAGGATGGCACAAGTACAGTGGAGATGAAAGTGGAAAAAGTTCAAGGAGATAATAAAAATGGGTGAGGAAATATTTATTCCTAAACAGAAAGTAAAGAGAAACACCGAATCTACTCTTTAAAATATGGAGGTCAGGAGGTTTAAAATGTTAGTGAAAAGAGAACATAACAGAGTAAAGAGACATCAATAGGGAATGCTTAAGACAATTTAAAAACTGATTGATAGCATCGAGGAGGGATGCTAAAGATGGGGTCAGCGAGACTGGTGCAGCGAGACCACTTTAACAATGCATCTAGAAATTTCTATGGTTATGTTAGAAAATTGAGAGAAGGGAAGGTATTGAGACAGTTGTAAATAAGAATGGAGAAAAAATTCTGAGAATTTTTAAATGGCAGAAATATTGAGTGACTGGTTTAATGATGAAGGAGTACAGTAATGTGTGTTGTGCAAGGTATGACACGGCCAAATGGTTATTGATTAATTGTTTATCAGGCTTGATATTGGCTACTAAGCCCAATATCAACTTCTTCTTCTTTCTTGATATTTTTTCTTTATTCAGGATGATAATCTTCTAGTCTCTGATATCCAATAATCTTTAGATAAAGCAGAATTATCAGACTGCATTGGACAATAGGTTAATGATGGCAATCAAAGTCTTTTGAAGGTTTTATACCTATAAAATTTGGGCTTGAATGAGCTCTTCGTGACCTGAGTGCTATGGCCTGATACTGAAGGTAGGCATTGCGGAATAAGGACAGTTGCTACACATTACGGATTAGATTTGTTGTAATTCTGCTGTATATCTCAATTCACAAACATAAATACATTGAACTCCTATTGATGCAATTTGTTAGACATTATCCCCATTAGTCTGAATGTAGACAGTTATTGCCAAAATCAAATAATACTGATAGCGTATTAAATCCATGTATCCATTGTCTTCGTGAATCCACCTGTGACTTCTGCAACATGCATGTGGGTTCTGTTGATTGTTATCATTCACCAGCTTCATGTTGAACTCATGAGCTGCGTCAGGCCAGCTAGCAAATTCATGATCGCTACTACAAAACATTACAAGAAATGAGGAAACTAAAAGATTTGAGATAGATCCCCAGAAAATTACGTAGGAACTCAGAAAGCTAAGAAAAAAAGGAAATAACCAAAATGACTGATGTCAACAATATAACTGCAGATGTATTAAATTATATTATTAATATATTTATATTATTAATATTACACTTTACCTTGAAGTTTTATTTAAAATGAGTATGGTACCTTGCTACTTACTAGAAGAGTTAAAAAGAGCGATAGTAGTAGTAGTTCTTAGAGGAGTGACAAATAGGATTGAAAATTACAGGCCAATTATTTTAAAATCAGTGATAGGTAGGGAGATTGAAATCAATACAGAAATGTCCATGGGGAATAAAATTGGTTTGCAAATCAACAACATGAAGGTTATTTATGTGGATTTCAGGTGGTGGGCTATAAGCAAAGTATTTCAGCTGAACTGGAAAAGAGAGGCCAAGTTGATACTGTATCACTAGATCCTTGATAGAGAGAGTCATAAAACAGTTAAGTTGAAAACTGTTTTGGTAGCTGAAAATGTGGCTTACTGGGTAGAGGAATTCTCAAAAGACAGAAAGCAAAGTGCATAGTTTGAAATGTAGTATTAGAAGTGGTGGAAATGAATACAGGAGTGCCACAGGGTAATGTATTGGAACCATTGTTATTCATCATTCTAATGAATGATTGAGTTAATAGTTTAGTCAGAATTTAGATTGTTTATAGATAACACAATTTTATATAATTGGATCAAAACAGGAGAGGACTGAACTGTTGCAGTGTGACCTGGATAGTATATCTAACTGGGACAGGTCAACATGGAATTGAGATAAATTAATCAGGTACCCAGATAAAAAACTTATGATTACAGGATGAGGACAGAATTACTTGTTGAAGGCTTGAAGTATAAATATTTTGGCAAAAGGTTTTATATTAAATCCAACTGGGCAGAAGTAATTGGTGGTAGAAAAGGCTTACAAAGTCCTTTGAGGAAAGGATGATGAAAATATGTACCAATGAAGTTAGGGTGTTGGATTACAAAACCTGGGTCAGACCATTGCTTGGATATGGTGGCGTAGTTTGGGACCCACATTTTGGGATCAAATACAGGAGTCAGAGGGCATACAGAGGATTTGTCAGTGGATATTACTGTAGGACCCAGTCAGTAACCGATATGATAAAGGAGGTGGATTCAGAGTCATTGGAACACATGAGGAGGGTGACGAGAGTGCTGGGAGTGAACTAGGTGTATGTTGGTGATAGTGCTTGGTAGAATGTTGGTTGATAATTTATTAGGATTAGTGCAAGGAAGGGAAAAGATAACCATGGGCACAAACTGTCAGTTGGTTTCATGCATAAAGGAGTGGCAAAATTTTCTTTTGTGGGTAAGGGTGTCAGTGGCTGGAATAACTTACTAAGAAATGTGACAAAAAGTTTACTAAAAATGCTTATAGAATTTAAAATTAAAATTCCTAAATTGTAAAAGTACATGAAGGGAAGAATTTTAACACTAAACATTAATCATTGAATTCAATAATGTTCATCACTGGATCTGTTTTGGATTTGTGTTTAATTTATTTCTACAAATATATATTTTTAAGAACAAATTATCAAATGAAGTAAAATATCTTCTGCATTGAGCTCCTCATCTGCTGCTCTCAGAATTAGTGGAACTTGAATCTGACTGAAACAGAAAATATAAAGTTTGTCTTTTTAGTTGTAACAGACTGTAGCATTTAATATTAAGCACTTTTTGCATCAGTTAGGGGAAAAAATAGTTTTAAAAATATGTATTTTTTAAATTGTTAATATCTTTTTCCAATAAATAGCTTAAAATTATTTCCCTTTGCAATTGGTAAACTTTCTGTTCTGCACCAGAACTCACTTTCACTTTATAAGAGTTTACAATAATTAAAATCTAATGAAATTGTGCTGAACTAGGCAGCAGAAATCTATGTCTGTATTTGTACCTGGGATATGGGCCCAGATAGTCGTGACATCATCATACTCTCTTGAACCTGAGGTTTACGATTTTTTCTGATCACCATCACTATTCCTATTCCAACAAAAATTATACACACCAAAGACCCCACTGTTATTCCACTTATTGCAGCAGCCAGTGATTCTGGAAAGAAAGACAGCTGTATTTGTACATTTTTAGGTATTGTGTTTATCTGTTCTGTTATACAACATAAATATCAAAGTCAGCAAAATAAAAGTAATATTACTGAGAGTAAAATTTCATCATTTCAGAAATTTAATACTTGATAGGAGTTTCGTCAAAATTATAAGATAATAAACTCACTGATGTGTACCTCATACAACAACACCAGTTAAAAACTAATACTTTTGAAACAATGAGACCAAACATTCCAACTTGACCTTTCGATCATAGAATTCAGGAAAAAAGAAACACTATAAGTAGATTTTGAAGGAGCAAGTAGTTCACAAAATGGATCATTTAAATAAGTCAGAAGTAGTAATAGGAGGAGGTGCAGGGAATAGTGTTGATAGAAAATTGAGTAATAGTACAGTAAGTAACCACAGGAAAGAGGTGCAGCATATCAGAGTTAAGCTCATACAGGTCCTAAGTGCCATTACTGGCTACAGTTGAACCACACTATGAGACAGGTGTAATATAACCTTAGTTTCAGCAATATACCTTCAAAAATGCGGTCCTTAAAACACTTAAAATCGATATAAAATTATTTTAGAAGCACTTTACAGTAGTTTGAGAGTCAGAAAGCATGTTAAGAGATAGGAATCAATCACTTTAATATTTCATCAAAAATAGTATGTAGGATTTTTATGATTTCAGAATATATTTTCTCACATTTTCAGAGGTGTAAAATTAAATTATAAGCAAAACAACATGCAATATTTTGAGTCTAGAAAATTTAGGTAAAGGGACATCACAAATTTAGTCATTTCAAAAACATGTGTTCAAAGTTGCACACTAAATAGTTTCATTAAGTGGCAGATTTCCGGCAATGATTCATATCTCACTTCAGTCAGCATATAAAGTTACATATTATATGGAATGATAGAGTCAATAATTAAACAGGAACCAAGGTGGGAAGAGTTCAAGGAGATAATAAGAAAGGAGGAAGAAAAATTTATTCCAAGGGAGAAAATAAAGAGAAGTAGAACCTATGTACTATAATAGAGAAGTGAGGAGATTAAAGAGGTTGGTAAGAAAAGAACATAACAAAGTTAAGAGACAGCAGGGTAGTAGGGAATATTTAAAACAACTAAACAAGGACTTAATAACAGCAAAGAAAATGGCTAAAGATGGGTTTATGAAGAGTATTGTCAGTGCAGGAGGACCATTGACTGATGCATCTAGAAATTTCTATGGCTATATCAAGAAACTGAGGGGAAAGGAAGGGTGAAGAGACACTTATAGATAAGGATGGAGAAGAAGTTACTGACGATTTGAAAAAGGCAGAGATTTTAAGTAACTGGTTCAGTGAAAGCATTAGGGACAATGAATCAGAAACAGTAGGGTCAAATTCAGAGAATGAGCTTAACAACACAATTAGAAATGATGATAGTAAAAAATTTGAAATTCATCCTGAGGAAATCATGAAAGAAATAAGAAAGCTGAAAAAACATAAAGGGGCTGGTGAAAATAATATTACTACAGATATCTTAAAGATAGCCAGATGTGACATTGTACCTTTTTTTTAAATTTAATTTAATTGCAATGGAGCACAGGCTCCGGTGGCAATATCCCTACACACCCATCTTCCCCCTATCCTGCACCCACCCACATTTGCCCTCCACAAATTCCATCTTTAAATTCCTTAAAACTTTTCGGTAAATTATTCATCATTTCTCTTGGTAACTCATTCCAATCCCTGACACCCTTACCTAAAAAAGAGAATCTTCCCACACCCTTGTGCCTGAAATCGAGTGCCAGCTTGTGGTCATGGTCATCTTTTCCCTTCCATGCACTACTTTTCATACCTATTGCAATATCTTTCCATGCCTCATCACCAGTATATGCCCTGTACACTCCCATGACCCTCCTCATCCTCCTCCTGTCTTGCAATGAATCCCATTCCAGCTCCTTTATCATATCCGTCACTGATTGCATTCTGCGATAATTTCCAGAAACAAATCTAGCAGCCCTTCTTTGCACCCTCTCCAACTCCTGTATTTGATACGTAAAATGAGGGTCCCATACTACACTACCATATTCGAGCAATGGTCTGACCAAAGTTTTGTAACCCAATTCCTTGACTTCTCTCATACATCCCCTCATCACTCTCTCCAACAAGTGCAGAACTTTGAAACCTTTTCCTACCACCTGTCCTATGTGTCCTGCCCAGTTAAGTTTGTTATCAAAAGTAATTCCAAGATATTTGCATTTCAAGTCTTCAGCAAGCAATTCTTTCCCCACCTTATATTCATAATTAACCTTTTGTTTTTTATTTGTGTATCTAATAAGCTGACGTTTCTTTGCATTTATCTTCATTCCATGTTTACCAACCCAATTAGATATCCTGTCCAGATCACCCTGCAACTGTTTACAATCCTCTATCATTTTGATTCTTTTATACAGCATTATGTCATCTGCAAACAATCTAATTTCAGATAGTAAACAATCAACACAATTATTCATTAGAATAATGAATAGCAATGGTCCCAATATGCTACCCTGTGGCACTCCCATTTTTACTTCCACTTCTTTTGATACTACATTTCCTACCCTAACTTTCTGTTTTCTACCTTTTAAAAATTCTTCTACCCAGCAAATGAATTTCTTATCCACTCCAATTGTTTTTACCTTATTTACTACCATTTTATGGCTTACTCTGTCAAACGCCTTAGACAGATCTAGTGCTACACTATCAATTTGGCCTCCCTTGTCCATTTCATCTGAAATATCTTGCATATATCCCACCAACTGAGATTCGCATGAATATCCTTGCCTGAAACCATGTTGCCTGCTTGAAAACCAATTATGTTCCTCACATATATTTCTGATGTGGTTGCATATCAATCTTTCCATACCTTATCTTGAAATATTATTTAAATTGAGTCTGGATACTTGCTGTTTACCACAGGACTGGAAAAGTGCAATAGTAGTACCAGTACATAAAGGAGGGGTGAGAAATAGAGTTGAGAATTACAGGCCAATCAGTTTGACATCAGTGGTAGGTAAATTAATGGAAAGATTGATATGCAACCACATCAGAAATATATGTGAGGAACGTAAGTGGTTTTCAAACAGGCAACATGGGTTCAGGCAAGGATATTCATGCGAATCTCAGTTGGTGGGATATATGCAAGATATTTCAGATGAAATGGACAAGGGAGAACAAATTGATAGTGTTGCACTAGATCTTTCAAAGGTGTTTGACAGAGTAAGCCACAAAATGGTAGTAAATAAAGTAAAAACTATTGGAGTGGACGAGAAAGTGATTTGCTGGGTAGAAGAATTTTTAAAGGGTAGAAAACAGAAAGTTAGGGTAGGAAATGAATGCGGTATCAAAGTAAGTGGAAGTAAAACTGGGAGTGCAACAGGGTAGCAAATTGGGACCATTGCTATTCATTATTCTAATGAATAATTGTGTTGATTGTTTACTATCTGAAATTATATTGTTTGCAGATGACATAATGCTGTATAAAAGAATCAAAATGATAGAGGAAACAGTTGCAGGGTGATCTGGGCAGGATATCTAGTTGGTGCAGGATAGTGGGAAGATGGGTGTGTAGGGAAAATTGCAACCGGAGCCTGTGCTCCATTGCAATTAGATTAAATTAAATGAGGTTTTGATCAATTTTTCAACATAAGAAATTTGTGCTAATAGTAATGGAGAGCATTGGGAGTGTAGTTAATTTAAAAAGGAATTTTTTCTAAGCACACAGAGCTATTTTTGTTTTTGTTTCAGTAATGGCACTGGTGATATCATAATGCAAGATGATTAGATTTGAGTAACATAAAGAATAATACCAGAAGTAGCGATTAAATAACATCACCATTAGATAGGAAATAAAATTTAGTGAAGTTTAACAGCTGTTTTAGACTGATAGTACTAATATTTTCAGAAATATTAAAAATCAAGACATAGTAACTGTTACAACACACCAGGAAAATAATGGTTTTCACCTCAAAACAATATCAGAATCAGATTGAATCATATATCAAATATTTTAAAGAATATTTTGACAGTCAAATCAGCAAGCAGACTTAAGAATTCTAGTAATGATGGTAGAATCAAAGCATTTGT
The DNA here is from genome assembly GCA_031002005.1 of Vandiemenella viatica. Classification (NCBI taxonomy): domain Eukaryota; kingdom Metazoa; phylum Arthropoda; class Insecta; order Orthoptera; family Morabidae; genus Vandiemenella; species Vandiemenella viatica. The sequence goes on from CM061920.1 coordinate 216,134,432, forward strand.
AACTTTACATATTTTTATCTTGGATATCACAATGCCTAGGAGAAAAACTCTCATAACTAATACTAACAATTAAAACATGCTTCACAACATATCAAAATTTGAGAGTGATAGGAATTAAAATTAGATTTTCTTTGTTGGATCTCGAGATGCTGTGATGTCAGTTTTGACTAAATTAGCATAAGGAGCCTCCACGAGGCACGACACTATTTGGGCAAATATTCTAGAGTTCTGACGTTTATAGCAAGATGTAGGAAAAATTTTCTCAGTAGGTGCATAGCAATGATGCCGGTCAGGATGGTATACTTATCAATTTCATCTAGAGGGGTTAGGTGGAGGCTGCTATGGTGTGTGAGGATGGTTTAACTTGTAATCATTAAATTTGGATAGAAGTCTGATGTTTTCCTAAATTTTCCTTGTACCAATTCATGTAATAGAACTTTTAACAATACATCAGTTTCAAGTCAGCAAGAAGTTTACAGTGTTTTATTTAAAGAACATAACTTAATCTTTTGGGGTTATTACAAGTGATTGGCAGCAGGAAGGAAGAACTATTATGGTACCAGAGCACAGTTATAGATCAGTTTAAATGTGTTCTGAAGCAAACCCCAGCATCAGGCAGGTTTAATTAATACAGGGAAATATAGAAACAGAGGTGCTGATTGGGAGAGGCATTAGTTCTGTCTTATGAAAATTTAATAAACACCAGAACAAATGAAATTGCTTTGGAAAGTGGTAATATCTGCTCTAATGTTAAGATAAATTGAATTTGATGTGCTTTACTTCATCACTGTTGCAGGAATTTATGTATTTTATTAAATGACAGGATTTACATTGATCAAACTTCTTTACTGCACCAATGTGTTTAAACAATCTAATAGCCTGTTCCAGCAGTTTCATTATTTAGTATTAATTTGTGCAGTAGAACTCAGTTATATCAATATAAAGATTAATATGTTAATATCCCTAATTCAAAAGATTAGTTTGTTATGGAACCTGACATCTTGCATATAAAATTAAATGATAGATAATTTATCATAATTACTCATCAGTCATCACATAATTAAATTTAACTCACAAATAAAAAGTTATCAAAATAGAAAATAATCATGAATGCAGCAGCAAGACTATATGTGAATACTCCTTATGCTCATAAATGAAAATTCAGAAAAGGTATTTAATGAAAGTGACTTCATAAAATTTTGTACAACAGAGAGAAAAAAAATGCATATGCTTTAAATTTATCTAGAACTACCATTGCCCGGCATGTGTTGCAATGCCTATGTTTCACCCTAAGTGGGTACACATACTCAAGGCATACACACCTACATGCAAAAAATAAATTAGAGTCAATGGATTTTTGTGCATTAATTAAACTGGAAAAAAATTATTGTACTGCTTTGGGATGTACAATATTTGTTGTTTTTCCCTCTTCTCCAAAAGCAGAGTACCCAGCGTTGCTCAGGGGATGCATGTGAAAAGTACCTACAACTTCGGAAAAAGACTGTAGCTTTGTATAAAGAATATAAATAAAAATTAAGGAGATTTAAAGGGGGAGAGGGGTTGCATATTTGTAAACTAAATGAAGACAGTAGTTTTATCTTTGTTTTAATGTTTAGGTATGTAAAATTTCAACAATATCCGATAAAAATTGTAGGTATCTATAAAGAACATTGGCACAAAATAAGGGAAAGAGGGGGAAGTAGGAGAGGGATTGTGTCCTTGTAAACTAAACGTTGACCATATTTTTCCATTTGTTTTAAAGTATTTATGTGCAAAGTTCCATCCATATCGTATAAAAACTGGAGGTATGTATAAGAAACATTGGCAAAAATTAAGGGGTTTGGGAAAAGGAAGAGATTAGTTGGCTTTTTAAATCAAATGTAGACAGTTTTTCTCTCCTTGTTTTAATGTGGATATATACAAAGTTCCATCTAAATCATGAAAAACTGTGGGTTTCTATAAAAACATTGGAAATTAGGAGGAGAGGGGGTAAAAGGGGATAGGGGGTGAAAGGGGAGAGGGGAGGGGTAAAAGGTGAGAGTGGTGTGGTTTGACAAACCAAATGTAGACGGTATTTTTCTATTTGTTTTAAAGTATACTGGAGCAAATTATGTAGTTTCAAAGTATACATGTGGATATTTCATTCAAAATTGGATAAAATCTGTGTTTTTGTTTAAATTAAGTTTTCTAAATGGAGAGAGGGGTGTAGTTTTTTATTTTGTCATAAACCTCCATGAGAAAATGTTTCAAAGTGATCAGTCAAATGATTTTGAATGCAGCTGTGTATAAAGAACATTGACAAAAATTATGGGAGTGGGAAAGGGGAGAGGGGTCGATTTTTTGTAAACCAATTATAGACAGTATTTTTCTCCTTGTTTTAAAGTATACATGCAAATTTTCATCAAAATTGGATTAAAACAGTGAGTTTCTATACAGATCATTGTAAATTCAGAGGGGAGGGGGTAAAAGGGAGAGGGGTTGTGGAAAACCATATATTGGCAGTGTTTTTCTATTTGTTTCAAAGTATACATATTCAAATTTCAGTAAAAATAGGATAAAATCTGTGGGTTTGTCTCAATTAGGGCGATGTGAAGGGGATGAGGGGTTGTGGTATTGGAAAGAATATGTAGGCAGTATTTTTCAATTTGTTTTAAAGTATACGTGTGCAAAGTTCCATCAAATCTGTAGGTTTTTTAAATTATGGGATGTAAGGGGGAAGAGGGGATGGTTTGGGGATGGAAAAGGGAGAGGGATTGGGTTTTTGTAAAAATAATGTCCGCAGTATTTTTCTATTTTTGAAAAGTATATGTGTACAAAGTTCAATCGAAATCAAATTAAAAGTGTGGGTTTGTATAAAAAATAAGGGGTGGAAAGGAGGGGAGAGGGGATGCATTTTTGGAATTCATATTTAGGCAGTATTTTTCTGTTTGTGTTACAGTACAGATGTGCTAATTTCCATAGAAATCAGATAAAATCTGTAAGTTTTTTTAAAATTATGGGGTGATTTGGGGAAGAGGGGGTAGTTTTTTGGAAATTTTATTTTTTTATGAATCTTCTCCAACGCGCACTCGACAACTCACCAAGGTTTCACCGTAATCGGATGAATGGTTTAGGAGCGCATAGAAGACATACATACAGTGGCGTAACTAGGTTGACAATGGCCCAGGTGCAAAAAATATTTTAGGCCCTCAGGCCAGATGGGCGACGATAGGTTTTGCTGGCAGGGACTCCCTGAGCCTTAGGAGGCCCGCCCTGGTTTGAGCACTTACTTATGGTAATACTGAGACTGCTTTTAGGCAATGAATATATGAAAGGACAGGAAAAATTACCCCCCACTTACCACAGATTAAGGCAATAGGACCAGATTAAAGATAAAAATATGAATACAGTTTGCATTATCCTTACTTATCTACAATTAATATATAATATAAAACTTACCTGTTTTTTCAATGTATAAGGAGACTTTGGTTTCAGTCTTATCTCCTTGTAAAAGGGCTGCACAAACCCATTCTCCAATATCTTCATCCTTAACTCCTTTAATTTCCAAACCACAAATGCCTTTATTTATATTATCATTGCCACCAAAATAAATGTAGTGATCAGATTCCACATAAGGTATTGCTGGTATGTTTGCACCATCTGGTCGAACAAACCTGCAATATTCTAGACTTGTCCCCATTGGTACTGACTGGCATTTTAAGACTGCTGTAGATGCTTCTGAGACTTCCTGTTTGGTCTGATGTGGAAATAGTCCAGTTGCTGTACAGATTAACATGTGATAATAAGAGCATCATATTGAATTAAATGATAAATATTTTACAGTTAACTTATAACAAGTATTTATAAGTTTCTGCACATAAATGATTATTCCACTTCATCTAGTCCATAATTTGTCTATAATTTTTGTTTGATTTAATTATTTTGGACTGCATGCTCCATTGGAAATTTCCCTACTCATTTATTTTTCTGAGCAAGTTATATGTCAGTCCAGGCAAATTCTACAGAGTACCAGCTGACAAAATCACACAATAAACTAAACAACTTTTAATCATTTCAACCTATATAAATGATTAATATCATGTCATCTTATCTTATGATTTATGTATTTCTGTGTCAGGATAAGCAAGTAATTCTCAGCTACAACAGCCTAAAGATTGGCTCAAGAGTTAGAATATTGTTCAACTTTTATGCAGTATGTTCTCACATACTTAACAAAAACAGTGTTGAAAATGAAAATAATGGAGCAATTTAAGATATCTAAGATCATTTTATAAGAGGATGATAATAACAAAGATAAGTGCTGTTTAATCAATCAGTTAGGTCATATGTGTTATAGTGCTGTATTACTGAACCTCTTGAGGTTGATGTATTAATTTTTAGATCGTTTTTGGTAAGAACCTGTGTAAATGCTTGGTGGGCTCCAGAATTACTTTTCAAAATATTATGTATGTCACAAACAAAGTTATATTCAGAAAACAAATTTCAAAAAGCTATTAACCCTTACAATTACTGTTTAGGGTACGGTAACTATAAAAGTGCATCATACCAAGCAAGCAATGGATTTAGACACTACTTTAGAGTGTGATTGGAGCTCGGGAACACCAGCATAGGTTGTAGACCTATGTCTGTCACCTCATTGAAATAATAAAGAATGGAAGAAGTATTGTTTCCAACTGTTCTAAATTTACTTATAACTTACTTTTGTATCTGATACGTTTACATGTATGTATTCATGATTTGGAGCCATCCTTCTCAGTTTCCTTAACTTCCTCAATACCTCTAACAATTTGTATGAATGCTTACCTCATCCTGGCTCTCTTCCTCATCCAATCAGTGAAAAATATGTGAAAATAAAAATTCCCACTTCTAATATTTAATTTACTTTTTGAAATTAATGCACAATGGATTAGGTATGGTCAGAGTGGAAAAGTACTCTGATGAGTTGGTGCCCATACATACTTTTTGTTTTTATCAGAGTTAACAAATGATGTAAAATAAATTTGAATAAGAAATTTAGCAGAAACCATTGCAGACTTGTGTTTAATTTTTTTTTTTTTTCAAGGAAAACCATTTTCATGAAGCGTTTTTACTAAGTTTCCTTGCTTTGCCCTACCCTGCAGCTAAACCTAGCTATGCTTTTGCTAACAGATATGCCACTTTCCTGGATGTGGATTTATCCCTCTTGAATGGCCACCTCAACTTATCTGTCTATATCAACTGACTGACCTGCAACAGTATCTTTATAATGACAGCTATCATCATTATCACACTAAACACCCTCTCCCATACAGCCTTGGTATTCATGGGTTCTATCTGGCAGACCCTCACACTGTATTCCAATAATATCTTCCAAGTTCTGATATCACATAACTACCCCAAGTTTCACAATGTCACATCACAACTTGCTCAACCTATCAACCATCCCAAACCCTCTAAAAACAATCACAGTCTTATTTTGGTCAACTGGTACTTTCCAGGTCTGGAATCGCTAAACGACTCCTTTTATAAGGATAGAATTTCTATTAAAATCTTCCCTTGCGTGCCTAGAACATGCTTCAGTAGACCTCTGAACCTTAGCCAACTCCCATAAAGATGGGCGTCTCCAAGCCCAGATCCAAGACTATTTTCTTTGTAACAAATCCCACTTCAAATTGTACAATATGCACACTGCCTCCACCACCTTCACCAACCCAGTAACCAGGAAAGCTTGCTCATCAAAGAACTTGCCACATGTGTATCCTCCCACCTAATATATCAGTACAACTGCAACCATTGCCCAGTCTCATACATAGGTTAAACCGCAAATTCACTGTCAAAATGAATGGACACCAACAAATGGTATTTGCCAACACACAAGAAATCAACAATTTCAACTCTTGGTTCACTGGCCATACCATCAGAGTCCTCTTATACAAAAGTAACACCTCTGAACCCAGAAAATGGGAACTGGCTTATTGGTATAAATTGTGTACCAGACTGATGCCAGATCTTAATTTAATGTAACACCAGTAATCTTCCTTTATTTCTATCCATTTCCCATAGCTTCTATCTCGCTATAACTAATTATTGAATAGTGTGCATATATATATACTAGCTGGTACCCATGACATCGTTTGTGTTTGTAAAGAATTTTGATTGACAGCTACCGACATGTAACCACCATAGTGCACGATGGTAGACTCGAGGGTAATACCACATGCAAACATCAGTGATCTGTGCAGGTTATTTATGGCTGCAAAGTGAAATATAGGGACACACATGTCTTTTACAGGGACGCATGTCTATTTTTATATGAGGTTCACCACTATCAACCATCATATCTACCATGTCCCCACAGCTATCGACATACAATCACCATAGTCAGGCTGAAAAACTCCAGGCTAATACCACATGCAAACATCCATCGTCTGCTCTTGGTAATTCTGGCTGCAATATGAAATATAGGGACACACATGTCTTTGGTAGAAAAAGGAAAATGCCCTACGTCAACCAATATCAACCACCATATCTCCCACATTCCCATAGCTACCAACATCTAACCACCATAGTGCATGATGTGAGACTCGATGCTACTTCCACATACAATTGCCTGTGATCTGTGCTATGTAGTTGTGGCAGCAAAGTGAAACATACAGTCACATACGTCTTTGATCGACCACTTTCAACCACCATATCTCTCACATCCCCACAGTCACCAAAATTTGGCCCCCGCTGTGCATGATCGGTAAACATATGCTACTACCACACACAAATGCCAGTGGTCTGTGTTTGGTAGTTCTGGCTGCAGTGTGAAATATAGGGACACATATGTCTTTGGTAGAAATAGGAAAGCCCTATGCCAACCGCTTTCAACCACCATATCTCCCATACCCCCATTGCTAACGACATCTAACCACCATAGTGCATGATGGGAGACTTGATGCTACTACCACACACACACACCAGTGTTCTGCGCTTTGTAGTTTGTAAGGTATCCCTCCTTCTATTTTCAATATTTCGTCAGAATCCGGTCAAGTTTGGGGTTAACTTCAGTACACGATACCACAGTTAAAATCGAGATAACCACACTTTTAGTACAATAAAGTGAATAAATAACACATAGTAACCATAAATAAGAAGTTTCAGGTAAAATATAAGCAATAAACTCACCTAAATGAGCGTAATCAGTAATAATCCATGAAGCAGAAAACACAGGTGTATTTACACCTCTATAGCACTAATATTCCACTAAATTAAACACTGTAAAACACTTTCATAATTAGAATTCCACTATTTGATATTAAATTCACTAATAACTCGCAGCTCCAGGCCGATTTAAAGTACTAAATATGGAATTTAATGCATCTCCACATGGGAGATAGTCAACATTTAATTCCACCACATCTAAACAACTTCAAAGCTTTAAAAGTAAATATAACCAAGTAAAAATAACCAGCCAGTTAATATTTTGTAAGTTTCCGGTAACAATCAACCAATAAATTGAAATATAAGTGAATACAGCCAACCGGTTATGGCGCCGAAAAATCGAAACTTTAGAAATTAATAACTCAGAAACTAACATATTTAGCGGACTAAAAACTTCTCTAAAATGCTTAAAATAAATAAAGGTTTAGTTTAAATTTAGTCTCAGGACACAACCGGCTATAAATAAAAAGCAGAATATTTGGTTGCACAATGGAAAAACAGGGAAACTTAGGAATTTCATAACTCCCGTTAGAATTAACCGATTTGGAAGATTTTTGCACTGTTGAGCTCAGCAGAGGACAGAGAATGATTTAAAAATAATATTAACTTCAGATTTTAAGGTCTCGAGGGGAAGAATTTTTCCTATGACGTTTTATGACGTCAGCAGCACGCGACTCAAATATGCTTTTAAATTAACCAAACTTAAAAATTCATTTTCACTGGTCTGGAAGCTTTAAAACTTTAACGAAACATTTCACGACACTTGTCTCGTTACACTCTTCATTCGGTGAATTTCTGGTAGTACATAGTTAACAGATTATTTTTACAGATAGACTATTGTTTCAGCCAGTAGGGCAGTTTGATAAAAGAGACAAGTCGGCCATTTTTACTCACTCGGCTGAAACATCTCGTAGTGTTAGCATGTAATCTCTCGCGGAGTGAATTCAACGGTAGTGGCTTGGTAGCGGCTTAGAGCGCGGTGGATTGTGGGAAGTTTGACGTCATGGCTTAGGCTGGAAACGAGTCTACTATGGGTCAGGCACGCTTAGCGGCAGCCATCTTCGAAATTTGAAACAACCTATTATCGGACTAACAGTTTCTGGACATGTGAATTTCTAACTTTCGTTTTATTTTCAATTCAATTTTGGGGGTTTAGTGCGGTCTTTGCTCTGATTCTCAACCTGTGATTTTTGGTGAACGATATATCCGATTGCCTTGCTAACTGTGAACCTGTATTATTTACGTGCAAAATTTTGAGAATATAATTCAGTGATTCAACATGTGACTTTCATTTCTACAATTGTACCTTTCTTGCAGTAGGTTAAAAACTGTAAGTGGTGACTGTGGTCAATTTTAACAGTTAGCATAAATATTTCAACACGGTAACAGAACTTTTTTGGACTTAGAATATTTTGGAAGAAGACTGGTTCAGGTGAAGAAGCAGGTACCAACCCCCGTATACCCGCTTTAGTCCCTGACAAGTTGTTGCAGCAAAATGAAATATAGAGATACACATGTCTTTGGTCGAAATACAAAAATGTCCTTAATCAACAATTTTAACCACCATATCTCCCACACCCGCACAGTTACTGAAAATCAGCCAACATTGTGCACGTTTGGTGAATGTATACCACTACCACACACAAACACACCAATGGTGTACGCTATGTAGTTCTGGCAGGAAAGAGAAGTATAGGGACACACAAGTCTATGGTCAAATTATGAAAATGCCCTACGTCGACAACATTTAACCATCTTATCTCCCACACCCTCATAGCTAATGGCATTCAGTCAACGTTGTGCATGATAGGAAACTCCATGCTACTATGACATACAAACATCAGTGATAAGTGCTAGGCAGTGGCAGCTGAAAAGTTAAATATAGGGAAACACATGTCTATTTATATACATATGAAAGAATTTTTTCTGTTGGCTTCTTCTGTATAGTTCACAATTTTCAAGTTAATGCCTTAAAATCTTATACATACTTCCCATCATATTGATTTTCTCCGACCATGATCAGCCAGCCAATGCTATGTACTTCAGTTAGCTGCAAGCCTTGATCAGGTAAGGGAATTAGCCCAAAAATTTCAGCACTATTTTGGTGTTGGTGATTTTCCATTTTTCAACACTGCAACAATCTTTATCTCCAATCCAAAAGCTTAATATATATTAGGAAACAAAGGCACTGTAAAGTGGGATAAATGAAACATTTGGATAAGAGAATAACTTACCACTGACCACAGCTGAAGGCAAGAATAAAGCTTATTCATAAAGTTGAAATTCATACTGAGGATATCATGAAGAAAATAAGAACACCTACAAAACATAAAAGGGCTGGTGTAAACAATATTACTACAGATTTCTGAAAGTTAGTGATATATAACACAGTATCCTGTCTTGAAACATTATTTAACTTGAGTTTGAATACTTGCTGCTTTCCAAATGAGTGATCAAGTGCAAAAATAGTAATGATCCATACAGTAGGGGTGACAAGCAAGGTCAGAAATTACAGGCCGATCAGTTCGATGTCGGTGGTAGATAAATTAATGGATAGATTGATATGCAACCACATCAGAAATGTCTGTGAGAAATGTAACTGGTTTTCATGCCGACAATGTGGCTTTAGGCAAAGATATTCACGAGTAGAAAAATGTTTCAAAATCCATCACTTGTTGGAGTGAGGGATGAGGGGATGTACCAGAGAAGGAAGGGAATTGAGTTACGAAGCTTTGGCTTGAATATGATAGTATAGTATGGACCTTTCGTTTTGGTTATCAAATGCAGTAGTTGGAGGGGATGGACAGAAGGGTCATTAAATTTGTCTCTGGAAAATACCACAGAACTCAACCAGTAACTGATATGGTATAACAGTTGGAATGGGATTCTTTGGAAGACAGGAAGAGGGTGAAGAGAGTTATGAGTAGTGTTTGGATAATTAGGACAAGTCATATGACATTTTAGTTTTTCCTGGTGTATTGTTGAAATAAATAAATCAATTAACCGGCAGAAAACCCGAGAGTTATTTATTTTAGGACAAGTCATATTTTTTCCTGCCTTCTTTTTGAGCTGAAATGCTGAATTAAAAACTGATTCAACATTTTTGATTAAATTTAAATATATTTTACATAGCATATAAAGGCATATTAAGACCATTTTCGTAGTTTTGTTCATATTTTAATAATATTCATGGTCATATGGTCATATTTTGAGGAAAAATCCGGTAGTTTTTCTTTTTTAATAGTACCGGAAATTCTCTATTTTTTTGGTCATACAGATACAAACCCTAGTTATGAGCATATAAAAGGTGGATATTGGTGACAAGGCAGGGAATGATTTTGGTGTTGGATTTAGGAGGGGATCATGGAAGGGAAAAGATGACCATGACCACAAGCTGATTCTTGATTTCAGGCATAAGAGTATAGGATAATTTTCTTTCATAAGTAAGTAGTAAAGGATTGGAATAAATGACCAAGAGAAATGGTGATTAATTTACCAAAAATGCTGAAAGAATTTAAAATTCGACTTCTTAGAGGGGAAAAGGAAAGGGGGAAGTTACCACCAAAGTTTTTGCTCCTCCACAATTAAATTAAATTAAAAAATTGAAGAAACATGGATTCAATTCAATTTTATTTTTGGTTATATCTCTTTTTTCAATAGTAGAATAAGGTTGGTGCAGCATCAGTGGTGACAGTATGGGGAATGGACAATCTGCCATGGGCAAATTGTCACAGGCCTCCAGCTGGAGGGGGCACCCATGAATTTGTCATGGGCATCAACATTATAGTTATGCCATTGCTCTGCATGATGCAGGATAGCACAGGAGGCTCACACTGAACCTATAGTTAGGGAAAGGTATAAGTTGAATAATTTACCTGATAAAGTAAAACAATTTAAGATAAAAATTAATGAAATATGAAAGTAATTGAGTAGCAAATTTGTCCTCAGGAAAGTAACTCCATTGAAATTAAATTAATTAATCAATTAAATAATATACAATAAATTTGATAGTATGGAAAAGTTCCATGCAGTATCTTAAACTAATATTAAAAACCATTTCATATTATGTAAATGTAATGAAAAATAAATATTAATAGCCTAAATGCAGTCAAAGGAATACCACTTTCGGTTTAAAAAAAATTAAGAAACATATTTTTAAAACAATAAAATTATAGTTTTAAAAAACTATAATACACACCTTTGTAGCAATGTGAACTAAAAGGTTAAAAATAATTTTTAAATATAATAATTTTGTTCAACAGCACTAGGATGTTTCACAATTCAGTATAACTTTTTGAATAAGCTTAAAATAACAATAAAGTCACAGATTAAAAAGTTAACTTTAATGTAAAAATGTGTGGGGTGCTAGATATAAGTATTCTTAAATTTTTTGTCCCTAGCTGTTCATTAAGATTGAGTCTTTATTACAAGTGGAGAGCACCCCATGCTTTTCTTACATTAAAGTTAACATTTTAATCAGTGACTTTATAGTTATTTTAAGCTTATTCAAAAAGTTATACTGAATTGTGAAACATCCTAGCGCTGTTGAACAAAATTATTATTTTTAACTTTTAGTTTGCTACAAAAGCATGTATTTTAGTTTTTTAAACTATAATTTTATTTTTAACTTTTTAGTTCACAATGGGAATTTCAGGACATGGATATGAAATTATTGTGTTGTGACTGATCTTAATAAGTACACAAAATTTCAAACAGTTTGCATGTCACGAGGTGGGTGAATATTGAAATCAAAAATTTCATTGCAATCAAGCACTTTCCTATTGTTACTGTAAAGCTAACACTAGGACACAGCTATAAATTATGGTATTGTCACTGGTTCTCAATACAAGTGCAAAATTTTGAACAGTTTGGACATCTGAAATTGGGATGAAATTCAATTATAAGATTTCATTACAGTCAGCCATTTCTATATAGTTACTGCCCTGCCAAAGTAATGAGAATATTAGGACAGAGCTATGAAATTACTGAATTTTCATCGCTTCTCAATACATTAGTTCTTAAACATTCAAACAACTTGGACATCTGGGTGACCTGCCCCAACCTTACACATTTTGTGTGCTCTAAACAACTATAGAATACAGGGCATGTTGTCTGCCGGATATATCGTTGACCACAATCAGATGGAATCAAATATATGCCGGGATGCCTAAGGCCCAACCCATCCTTGATGTTTCGTAGTAGATCCCTTACCTTCTTAGGTGGCTGGAAAAAAGTTTTAATCCCAAATTTGTTTAACATTCTGGCGATTTTAGCTGAAATTGCCCTGCCATATGGTAGAAATGCATACTGATCTGCTTGCTGCTTCTCATCTTCTCCTTCAACTACTTTCAAAAAGCTCTGGTAATTTGTGAATCACTGTATCCATTCATCCGTTCATATGGAAAGTGCATCGTAAATGGCCCCATTCAGCCGGAAGACTGTCCACGTCGCAGATCGCTCTGGCATGACATACCAAGATCGACAACATCAAAATGCAATGAACAGGATGGTGGTAGCTCTGCGCCCCAAGATGTAAGTCAGTTTGAGTAGGCTTCCTGTAAACACAATGGCCCAGAGTGCCATTTCAATTCCTTGTAATTAAAATATCCAGGAAAGGCAAGCAACCATCCCATTTTACCTCCATCGTAAATCTGATATTATCATTAATTCCATTCAGGGGTTCCAGGAATTCATCCAGTTTCTTTCTTTCATGCAGCCATATCACAGACGTATCATCCACGTATCTGTAAAATGAAGTTGTTCGACGTTCTGCACTCTCAAGAGATTTGTCCTCAAAATATTTCATAAACATGTTGGGGAGAGAGGTGAACCCATGGCTAACCAGTCATGTTGTTCAAAATAATTCCCTTCAAATAAGAAGTACGTTAAAGTCAGAATATTAAGGAAATGTTCTACCATCAGTGGTTTGAAATGTTGCCTGAGTAGTTTCAATGTATGAGCCAGAGGAACCTTCGCGAAAAGGGAAGCCACATTAAAACTGACCACAATGTCATTAGGACCTAGTCTCAACTCTTTTAGTGTACCAATATATTCCGTTGAATTCCACACATGTTGAGTACATTTACCCACTATTAATCTCAGCATCGTGGCAAGATATTTGGCCAAAGAATATGTAGGCGAGCCTATGATACTCACTATAGGTCATAAGTGAACTCCCTTTTTATGTATTTTAGGTAAACCAAAGTACAACGATCAAAACACTCCAAGGCATGTGGAGAGAGCTCCTTGGCCAATTTTAGGTGACAGGCCAGACTAGACTTTGGATTACAATCCCACTCCTTCCTCATAAAATGGATCCTCTTGCGAATCAAGTCATGGATGGCTTGACGAAAAATTCTGTCTCTGGCTCCATCTTCCAGCGAAGTGTCAGATTTCGGAAGAGTCCCCGCTTTTAAGTCCTTTGGTTGCCAGGTGCAGCCAGAATTTTTCATCAAGCCAGCTGTGCCTTGGTTTGCGAGAGGATCCATTTTACAAAGAAGGAGTTGGATCACAACACGAAGTCTCTTCTGTCTTGTCACCTAAATTTGGCTAAGGAACTCTCTCTGAATGCCTGGGAGTGGGTTGATCACTCCATTATGGTGGACAGTGCATTGTCACAACGGAGAGCTACTGCAAGACACCTGTTGTAGTTTAGTCAACTGACTAGCAATGCTCGAGAACAGACAAATGTCTCTTGGCAAACTGTCATCAATCTGATAGACATGGCACTGGATCCGGATGCTGAAGCTGTGCTTTCATGGGGTTTACAATTTGAACCAACACCATTAAGTGTTCCCCACATCGAAATCACCAGTCATGTGGAGCAAGCCATCCATAAACTGCCAGCGGAATCGGTGGAAGAAATTAGGTGTGAAAGCATCCGGATCATCCAGAAGGCTCAGGCTGGCAGGAAGAATATATCGGCGGTGGAGTGGAGAGCACTTAGGGAGTTACAGATGAACAAAGACATCATCATTCTATAGGAATTCTCTTGGTAACAGAGGATTATAGGCAGAAAATATACACAAATTATATATTATATATATAAATTGGAAGATGAAGCATGTATTAGACTGACTCACGATCCAACATCGTCAATACTGAGGAGGACTATTTTATTGTTTGAAAGTTTCAGGTCTTCCACCAGAAACATTTAGAAGACTTCATTCCAAAACTCCAATACCTCCCAGGATATATGGTTTATCTAAAGTATATAAAGAGGGAGTTGCATTATGACCTATAGTGAGTATCATAGGCTTGCCTACATATTCTTTGTCCAAATATCTCGCTGGGATGGTGAGTTCAATAGTATGTAAATGTGCCACCATGTGCGGAATTAAACGAAATTTATTGATACAATAAAAGATTTGAGACTAGAACCTAATGAAATCATAGTCAGTTTTAATGTGTTGTCCCTTTTTGTGAAGGTTCTTCTGGCTGATACTTTGAAACTCCTCGGGCAGAATTTCCAACCATAGACAGCAGAACTTTTCTGCCAAACTCTGACTTCAATGTACTTCTTATTTGAAGGGAATTATTTTGAACAACATGACAGGTTGGCCATGGGTTCACCTCTCTTCCCAGTGGTAACCAACATGATTATGGAATATTTTGAGGACACGGCTCTTGAGAGTGCAGAATTTTGATCAACTTCATTATACAGATACGTAGATGATACATTTGTGATATGGCTACACGGAAGAGAGAAACTGGATGAATTCCTTGAACACCTTAATGGAATTAATGATAATATCAGATTTACGATGGAGGTAGAATGGGATGGTTACTTGCCTTTCCTGGATATTTTAATTACAAGGAATCAAGATGGCACTCTGGGCCATCGTGTTTACAGGAATCCTACTCACACTGACTTATATTTTGAGGCGCAGAGATACCACCATCATGTTCACCGAAGTTCAATGTTGTCGACCTTGGTATGTCATGCCAGAGCCATCTGCGATGTGGACATCCTTTCGGCTGAACTGGGCCATTTATGATGCACTTTCCATTTGAACAGATACAGGGGGCAAAAAATTAACAGAGCTTTTCGCAAGAAGTTGAAGGAGAAGATGGAGAAGCAGCAAGCAGACCAGTATGTGTTTCTATCATATGCCAGGGATATTTCAGCTAAAATCACCAGAATATTAAACAAAGTCAGGATTAAAACTTTTTTCTGGCCACCTAAGAAGATAAGGGACCCACTATAAAACATCAAGGATGTGTTGGGCTTTAGGCATCCTGGCATATATTTGATGCCGTGTGAATGTGGACAACGATATATCAGGCAGACCACACGCTCTGTATTCCAGAGGTGTTTAGAACATGCATGATGTGTACAGTTGGGGAAGGTCACTAAGTCAGTCAAGGCCTTGCATAGTGTTGAGGAATGGCATACCTTTGATTTTGAGGCGATAAAAATACTATCTTTTGCCAAGGGCTTTTGGGATAGTGTGATTAAGGAGGCTGTGGATATTTGGCTAGCTGGTGGAATTGTAAATAGGGATTTGGGATACCGCCTCAGCATTGCAAGGAATCCAGTGATAGATCATCTAAGGAGGCAGAGATCAATGTTGCAAGGTTATCAACTTCAACCACTCCCCTCTGCTGCGCATACCCCTACTATGTCACCAGACCCACTACCTGGCAGCCCCACCATGTCCTTTCCTGCCCAACTGTTTGTGCACCGATTGGCTCAAACGCACGTGACTGACATCACCTGGCAACCACAGCACATGCAAGGTCAAAACCAAAAGTAGTAGGACTGATTTTAAAGAATTAAAATATTGAAGATATATTTACAATTCCTTAATACTCTTTGAAATAGCACCCTTGGGCAGCTACACACTTTGAATAATGCTACTGCCATTGGCCGTACGCCTTCTGGTAGTCAGATTGGGGGGTGCTTTTGAGAGCCCTCATCAATGCTGTATGAACGTCCCAAATCGAGTCAATCCGCTGATCCTTCAGCTTTCTTTTCATCCTTGGAAAGCTTGTGGAATCGTGTCCGACCAGTCATCTCCAACAACTGGACACTGCGTCACTACAATGCGCCGTGCCAAGGCGCACTTGTCATGAGGCAACTGTTTGTCCGATTCGGTATTGCCACATGGCCACACCCCACCTACAGTCCCGATCTGGCTCCATCTGACTTTTTTTATTCCCACGGATGAAAAGACAGCAGAAGGGACAGAGGTTTGACTTGTTTCAGGACACTCATGCAGAATCAACGAGGGCTCTCAAAAGCATCTCCAAATCTGACTTCCAGAAGGCGTATGGCCAATAGCAGCAGCATTATTCTAAGTGTGTAGCTGCCCAAGGGTGCTATTTCAAAGAGTATTAAGGAATTGTAAACATATCTTGAATAATTAAAAAAAAAAAATCAGTCCTACTACTTTTGGTATTGATTCTGTATAGGTGGGGACTCTTCCGAAATCTGACACTGTGCTAGAAGATGGAGCCAGAGGCATGTTCCAGAACATCACTTTGTATTTTACTGATGCGCTATCCCAGTAGAAAGCTGGAGAAGATTTTAAGCACATGTTACTTTCCTATTGTTAGTATCAAAGTAATGAGAACAGAAAGACGTTGCTATGAGATTATTATATTGTCACTGGTTCTTAATATGTCTACATAATTTCAAACAGTTCAGATATCTGAAAGTTGGTGAAATTGAATTGACAGATACCAGTAGTTTCCTACTGTTACTGCCAAATGAGAATATCAGGACATTGCTATGAAATCATTATATTTTCACTGGTTCCTAATATATGTGCAAATTTTCAAACAATTTGAACATTAGAAAATGGGTGAACATTGAAACAAAATATTCCATTGCATTCAAATGGTTTTCTGTTGTCAATGCCAAAGTAATGAGAATATGGGGACAGAACTATGAAATTACCTAATTGTCATCACTTCTTAATAGATGTGTTTGTAAACATTCAAACAATTTTGAAAGCTGGATGTGGGTTAAAATTCAGTTGCAAGATACCATCTGTGGCATATAAATATCTTTATGTGATCTTGATAGATAATTTTTGTAGACTGAAGTTTTATTATGAACTTTTGCAGTTTATTTATCCTGTTTATTTGTTTAAAAATCCTCTTGATACCAATAACGACCGTGTTTGTCACTATATCTGAAGATTTGCAGGTTCATTTTCTACACAAGATCTATCAAAGCTATTTTTTGCAACTATTATTTTAAAGATTCCCTGCTGTTTTTCCTTCTCGCCACTTCTCTCCCAACAATTCTCTTAACTTTTCCTCCTCCTTTCCTTTTTTTTTTTTTTTTTCTTCAGAGAGCCTATCCATTCAAGCAATCTCTGAGCAAACAATATTTCTTAAACTTTATATTCTTTTTTTTATATAAATCGTTTTAACTTTTAATTTACCAATATTTTGACCTTAATCAGTATAAATATATAATTTTACTGGTTTTCTAAAGAGCTGCTACGTCACACATCACATGAAAACATTTTTCTGTTGTTACTGTCAAAGTAATGAGAACAGCAGAACACAGCTAGGAAATTATTATATTTTCACCAGTTCCTAAAATGTGTGCATAATTTCAAACAATTCGTATATATAAAAGTGGGTGAAATTGAATTTACAGGTTATATTACTTTCCTATGGTTACTATCAAAGTAATGAGAATAGCAAGATATTGCTATGAGATTATTATATGGTCACCGGTTCTTAATATGTGTGTATATTTTCAAACAATTCAGGTATCTGAAAGTGGGTGAAATTGAATTGACAGATTACATTATTTTTTTATTGTTACTGCCAAAGTAATGAGAATATCAGGACATAAATAGCTGTGAAATTATTGTATTGTCACTGGTTCCTAATATGTGTGCATAATTTCAAACAATTCGGTAATCTGGTAGTGAGTGAAATTGAATTGACAGATTCTATTACTTTCCTATTGTTACTGTCAATGTAATGAGAACAGCAGGACATTGCTATGAAAATATTGTATTGTCACCGGTTCTTAATATGTGTGCACAATTTCAAACAATTCGGATATCTGAGAGTGGATGAAATTGAATTGACAGATTCCGTTACTTTCTTGTTGTTACTGTCAAAGTAATGAGAACAGCAGGACAGAGCTATGAAATTATTGTATTTTCATCTGGTTCCTTATACGTGTGCAAATTTTCAAACAATTTGAATGTTATTAAATGGGTGAACATTGAAATAAAATATTCTATTGCATTCAAGTGGTTTTCTGTTGTTACTGTCAAATGATAACTTGATCATAATCAGAAGTTGGATTATTTGCAGATATAATAATAATATTTCGTTGACAGAGGAATATATAGTTGGATAGGTCAACAAAAAAATGAATACAAATGCCAAAAATGTCAGCTAATTAGTTATACATACAAGAAGATAAATGTTTCAAATGATAACTGCTGCCGATTTAGTGTAAATAACTAGGAATATCAATTATCGTAAGTTTATTTAGGCAGGACATATCGGAAAGGTGGTTGAGACTGGTTTAAGGTATTTCTTCTGTTACAAAAGTTCAGTAATTGTGTAGAGGTTAATACCAACGATTTACAGCTGTAGCAACAAAATATGTAGTGTAATTTATATTGCTATAAGATTTCTTCACAGTCAGGTGTCCAAGAAGACAGAAAATGTCTCATGATCTGGCAACCAGAAGTGATGTTTAAATGAATGAGGTTATCCCTGCTCCAGCGTGTTCTCTGTCAAATATACCAGGATGCTTAAATTAATGGGTAATACAGAATGTAGTGATAACTACTTCTGTTATTAACTGTGATCAAGTTCGTGCCCCATTGACAATTACCAGACATGCCTACTTATGCCTAATGTATATTTTTTACTGTGTTTATCCTTCCTTATCTCCATTATATCTCATACCAGTCTCCGATCCCCTAGTGTACAAATGAAAAGTTTCTCACTCCCTTATTCCTCAAATTAAGTGATAATTTATTATCATGATCATCTGTTCCATATCCTTCTATGGTATTTCAACAAATATCCATACGTGCCTTATTTCCAATGTTTGCATTTTGCACACTCAGTGCTCTCTAGAGCCATGCAAATGCTGTCTAGTCTTGCTCGGTTTATCACTTCCAGTGCTACCTCTGCTGGCCAAATGCCAGAAATACAGCACAAAGAACCAAGCCTGGACATAAGATCAAGCCTGACAGTAGGTTTGATCTGTTAGTCATATACTACGTGGTGAAGAAGTGATGCTGGAATTCGCTTGGTACAAGTATCTGAAAAATATAGGGTGTGGAGTATGTGCCTTCTTCTTATTACTATTTTCTATGTGTTTTTGTTTTATTTTATAAAATTGTATATGTTTACTTCAAGAAAATTTGGATAATTAAATATAGGGTACTACGCTATAATAATAATAAAAAAAAGTAAAAATTTGCAGATTGCACCACATTTAAACATATCTGGGGTAATTGTTCAGTTATCCAAATATACTCTCTACAGAAGAAAGAACAGCTGTAATGACTACATTAGAATGATGTGTACCTACTGATATGGGAGGTGCATATTAGCCTTCTCACACATATTTAGCTATGTATTTTCCATTTCTCTAGATTGGAGCACACCTCGAATTCAGATCAGCCAGAAGTAAATGCATTTTGTCCTCCATATAAAACAGAAACATGAATTTCTTAAAAACAGGAGAGCGAAGGTTACTTGATAAAAGATGGATGATGTTCAACACTATGTAGATTACTTCTCCTCAAAAGATGATGATGGAGAAGATGATCTACTTACTAGGTGAATATTTAGAATAGAAAAATATGCTAAGTTGTTTAAAACTACCACAAGCATTGCAAGTGAGCAGCTTTTCAGCAGAGCTGGTTTTATTATTTCAGAAATAAGAATAATCTTTCTCCTGATGGTTGATCTTTTCATTATTTACAATCATGTATGATATCAGTTATGTCATTAAAGCATGTTCAATGTCATACATTGATATAAATCCTTCCAAAGGCACATAGATTTGAATCCTCTGTTTAAATCATAATGCACTAAATGTGGATTCAGAGTACACTTCAAGTATGTCAGTAACTATAGATAATTTATTTATATTATTGTTTTCATTATATTATGTTCTGATCTCACAATTTGTAGTACTTTTGTTACAGATATTTAACAAAAAGATACACACTACACATTATATCTATGGCAGCTCAATTGATCGAATATACCGAAAATATTAACAGTAGTTATTCCTATACTGTAGTTTCAAGAGTGCCCCTGCCATACAATCTTGTCCCGTTTTCTCCCAAAAACCACTCATGTTGTGCAGCACGTGCAAAGAAGACCCTGTTCACCATTTTTGCAGTGCCAAACCTTCATTGCCCACCAAGCCTATGTTTGTCCACCAAGCCTGGGGAAGCTCCAACAGTCACAGCTTGCCCGAGTAGAAAGGACTGGTCATAGGAATAACTGACTGGGTTCAAGTGTGAGTAGCAGGCAATTTGCATTACACAAGTGCTCTCTCTCATTGTCCATTTCTTTTCTTTCAGTAAAACCTAGTGCAGTTCCGTTCTCACATCAGTTATATGTGGTAATTTCTGAAAAAAAAAACAACAACAAAAAAACAAATCCAGCTGGACTCTTTCAACCCATCCACTCGTAAGGTAGGTATCATGCCTTCCTACCATATTCAAGCAAGATTCTGATTAAGGTTTAAAATCCTTTTTATTGTTCATTCCTCTTTACCTTCTTTAACAAATAAAGAACTTTTAACTTTTTCCTACCATCTTTCCCATGGTTCTGAACAACTGTACAGCTTTTACCAGAAATGAACCCTACGTTGCAAAAGGATCATAAAACTAATTTTTAGCTGCTTTTATAATGAGCTCGTCTTTTTTTCTATTTATTTTCATACCATGCAGACCTATCCAACTACATATTTTGTCTATATCTCTCTGTAGCGCAAGAAAGGAAGAAATCAAGACCCAGAATGATTGTTATAAAATTAGAAGAATAGTAAAGATGATGTAAACAGTTTATGTTATGTAGCATCTTCATACAAAAATGACTAAAGGTGATAGCATGTAGGCACATTGGAGAAAAATATTTGAGAAAGTATCAATCTAAACATATTTTTTTTTTTAATCCTACATTTAAGATGAATTTAACTGATCTAAAATAAAGAGGAGGTTCTCAACTTGTCTATATTATACAAACCAAATTTTTTTATCTGATTTCTATGGTACCATAATTTAAAATAAAGAGAAAAATACTGTCAACATTTCATTTGCGGAAACCCAAGCCGTCTCCACCTTTCCACCCCCTTAATTTTTGTCAATGTTCTTTATACAAAGCTACAGTCCACACATTAAACCGATCTCCATGAAAGTTGGCATATTCATGTATTTTTTTAATGTAGTACGTTTCTGACAAAAAAAAACCTCTCCCCCTTTACATCCCTTAATTTTTATACAACTTCACTTTTTTTTTTTTTTTTCTCATTTCGATAGAGCTTTTCAAATGTATACTTTAAAATAAAGAGAATGATACTGTCAACACTTGGTCTGCCGAAGCCCAATCACTCTCCATCTTTCTACCCTCTTAATTTTTGTCAATATTATTTGTACAAAGCTACAGTCGGCATTGTTTGACCGATCATCAAGAAAGTTGGCACTTGGATTTTTTTCACGAAGAAGGTTTCTGACCAAAAGATTAAAAAACCACCCATTCTCCCCAATTACACTGCTTGATTTTTATAAAAACCCACAGTTTTTATCTGGTTTCGATGGAACTTTGCACACTTTACTCTTTAAAAAAAAGAGAAAAATACTGTCAACTTTTAGTTTTTTTAAAAAACAAAAAAAAAAAAAAAAAAAAAAGAGCTACAGTTTACACTATTTGACTGATCACCATGAAAGTAGGCACATATATGTATTTTTACACGGAGACGATATCTGGCCAAAAAATCCAGAAACCACCCTCTCTTCCCCTTTACACCTCTTAATTTTTATACAAACCCACACAAACCCATAGTTTTTATCCAATGAGGATGGAATCTTGCACACAGATACTTTAAAATAAAGTGAAAAATACTGTCAACATTTGTTTGGAAAAACCCATCTCCTCTTCCCCTTTTCCATCTGATCAATCACTATAAAAGTTGGTACATATATGTATTTTTTCATGGAGAAGATTTCTGACCAAAAAAATCCAAAATCCAACCCCTTTACCCCTTAATTTTTGTACAAACCCACATTTTAATCCTTTTTTGATGGAACTTTGCATGCATATACTTTAAAAAAAGGGTAATGCCAATTATTGTGAAAATTAGTTTAACAAAAAACAATTCCTGTCTCCCTTGAACCCCCATAATTACTGTCAATGTTCTTTATAGAAAGCCACAGTTTATATCCAATTATGAAGGAAGTATGCACATATATATTTTAAAACAAACAGTAAAGTAACATCTGCATTTTGTTTAGAGAAACCAAACCTCTTTTCCCTCTTTCCATCCCCTTAATTTTTGTTATTGTTCTTTATACAAAGCTACAATTTCTATCTGATTCTGAAGGAACTTTGCACATGTATACGTTAAAACAACAGAACAATTCTGTTTAAATTTGGTTTTGCAGAAGCCCAATCCCTTCTCCATTCTACCCCAACCCCTCTTAATTTTAAATTATGTTTATAGAAACCCACAGTTTTTATCACATTTTGATGGAACACTGCACATGTATACATAAAAACAAAGAGAAACACAGTGTCTGCATTCTGTTAACAAAATCCAACCCCTCACTCTCTTATCCCATTTAATTTTTGCAGATGTTCTTTACATGAAGCTACAGCTTTTATTTAGTTTTGATTGAACTTCTCACACATATACTTTACAACAAATAGAAAACTACTGCCCACACTGGTTTTACAAAAACCAAACTACTCTTCCCCTCTGTACCCCCTTAATTTTTTTTTTATCTGTACTTACTTGATATCAATGGAAATTGGCACACGTATACTTTAAATCTACATTTGGTATACAAAAACCGAATCCCTCTTCCCCTTTACCACCACCGCTTTCAATTTCCAATGTTCTTTATAGAAACCCACAGTTTCAAATGCCGTCAAAACCAATTCAGCTATTTTTAAGTTATTGCAGAATATTCATAAAATAAATGTTTCCTAATGTCTCAACATGTACGTCACTTTTTAACTTGGACACCAAGCTTTCAAGTTGTGAAAACCAATAAAAATCTATATTTCTGTGTGATGCCAGGACAATCAGATATATTCCACATACAAATTTTTGCATGTGGTATGTAATTATGCCCAGATGTTTCAGTTTTGGTTATCGAGCAGCAGCTTTAACACTTTCACGATGGGCAACCAGACTGTTTTGAAAAGACCGAACCGGAGCATAGGACGGGTGACTGTTTCTTGGAACTCACGTGCTTGTTTCCTAACCGGAAGCTGGCTGGCTACTGTACTAGAACTGTGTGTAACATCTGTCTATATTCTCGTTGACTGGTGGTGCCCTCTCTGATGTGCTTATGGAATTACTTCGAAAGAAACAGTAAGTGGTGCCAGACAATTACAGCTGCACGATTGTGTATTTGTGTTATCGCGAGATTTGCAAGTTCTCATTAGTTTCTCTCAAATATGTTGCGCTTTTTGAATGAACAAGAAATTTTTAAAGCTCTTGAAGAAGAACTGAATGATTCTGAGTTGGAGGGTAAAATTTCTCTGCATGCCAGAATGCTTCAAAACTTCCAAACAGAAGCCAGTTACATTGTGAAATAATAAAAAACTGAAAATGCAATTTTTTCGTGAAACAAAAATTATACCTTTTGTCATTAACATTGTTGTTACCAACTAAGAGAATTAAAATAGATATGTAAAATAAACCTTAAAGATTATTCTTTTATTATATGAATTTCTCTTTGAAATATGTCAAATACAAACATGTCAGTGACATTTTAAAGAATGCCATAAATGGCTAGTTTTCTGGGCCAACAATGTACCTAAGCTGCTGGCCCTTAAAGTGTTAACAGATTTTGTGATTATGTTGAAACACAGCCTGGACCAAAATGTAAACTGGCATTCCTTATCACAACATCCAATTGTCCCCATTCTGGAAATTGTTTGCATACATCAAGCCAGAATTATTTGAAACAAATGCCTTAACCATTGAGCTACCAGAAAGTTCTGCTGCAACATATTTAAAATACAAAACAAACTATAAAGCCACTAAAAATTTAATAATAAACTAATTGTTTCAAAGTCTAAACACACTAAATTTTTAAAAATAACTTTATACCTTGCTTATGAAAAAAATAAATCTATATGGACCATATTTTACATTACTGTTATTGAAATTTTACGTTACTCAGTTATTTTTGGAGTCTGTGCCAGCCAAAGCAAGAAAAAGAAAAAATAATGAATTACAACAATACATAATAAATCATGTTACTGCTTACCTATGATTAATGCTAGAAACATGTTTCAACAAAACTGAAACATACAGATGATATGCCAATATTATATTAACTGTAAAGCATATACTGCTTGATGCAGCCTACCAACTGTGACAATGTAGCATCAGAGATATGGCTCAACAACCGATGAAGCCTAGCCACAGATTAAAATAACCTTAAACTGTCCCTCACAAAAATAATATCTGCCTCTCTACATGCTGTAAAATATTCAGAATTTTCGTTTGTACTTCCATGTCATCTTAAATAGCAAATAAAGTTCAGTAATTTGTTCCTCATAATGTGACGGTTGGAACCAACTCAGAAATTAATTGATTAATGTAAAATTTCAATAATAGTAATGTAAGATATTATCCATTTAGATTTGTTTTGTCTAAGCAAGGTATAAAGCTATTTTATAATTTTTAGTGTGTTTTTGAATACTTTTTATTTTTTTTTAAACAATTATTTTTTTAAAAATAGTTTGCATCATCTTTAAATCTAATTTTTTGGCATTTGTTTGATTATAACTAGGAAAATATCAACCTTTCGTAAATAACCCCCAAATTCAATATGAGAATACATAAAATTTTCTAAAAGTTTCATTACTTAGATTTTTTTTTTTTTTTTTTTTTTTTTTTTTTTTTTTTTTTTTTTTTTTTTTTTTTTTTTTTTTTTTTTTTGTACAGTATGATCAGGCTCAAGCGGTACTTTAAAATTTACATCTGGCTCTGCAAAAACCCATTTATTCCACTCCAAATTGAAATTTATTATAAAATAAATATTACTGAATTTCTCCTATTTTTGTGTTTAATACAATGAAGACTGGTTTTAATTTTTTTTAAAACATTAATATAACCCCTTTTTTTTTAAATAGTTAATGTTTATGGGTTCGAATTCCAAAGCCTAATTGTAGGGAGGGCCGGGTAAGGCTGGGTGTATGTTGGATGCATATTTGTATGAAAAATGTTCACTCGAATATGCATATATTCGCATGTACTGTGCTGAAAAACATCTGTCGGCAGTTCTACATTGTAGTTTGTGCCTGAAAGAGCTGTAGCAATTCCTTTCTCTGAATTTTTGCAATTATTCAGTTTTGAATAAATATTTCTGGATAGGGGAAGACTTAAAAAAAGGAAGAAGATTGGATGAATCATATACGTACATAACCATAGAAAGATACGTGTTCATCTTTGTTGATCCGGAAGAAAAGTGTTCATAATTTTTCGGTGTTATATATTGGAGGATCCTAATCAAAAGTTCTGCACCTGAGGCAATGCATTTTTAATTCATTTTAATCTTATAATGCATTAATTATTTAACTTTCTGGATGGAATTCCAGTAAGAGTATTTTCAGAATATGAGGCGGAAATCGGGCCATTTCATTCTGATATATTCAGTAAATCATTAGAAGAGCCCGAAAAGTACCTTCAGACTGGAAAATCACGCAAGTAACTTCCGATTTTCAAGAAAGGTGATTGAAGTGATCCTGGAAACTATCGTCCAATATCTATAACATCTGTTTGTAGTAGAGTTATGGAGCATATTATATGCTCGAACAATATGAAATTTCTAGACAATAATAATTTGCTTACAACAAATTCAACACGGATTTCGGAAGAGAAGATCATGTGAAACACAGCTGGCCCTATTTACACACGACGTAATGAAAGTTATTGATGCAGGGTCACAAGTAAATACCATTTTTTTTAGAGTTTCAGAAAGCCTTTGACTCTGTGCCACACAACTGCCTTTTAGCGAAGGTACGAGTGTACGGTATATCGGATCAGCTTTGTGAATGGATAAAGGATTTTCTAACTGGTCGGTCGCTGTATGTCATCGTTGAAGGAGAAAGTTCTTCTAATCTAGATGTTACATCGGGGGTATCTCAAGGAAGTGTAATAGGACCACTTCCTTTCTTAATTTTATAAACGATCTCGGAGACAAAGTGAAAAGCCTTTTTAGATTATTAGCTGATGATGCAGTTATTGATAGGGAAGTAAGGAATTTGGCCGATTGCTTAGAAATTCAGCGTGATCTGGATATGATTTTGGCGTGGTGCGCTGAGTGGCAAACTTACGCTAAATTGTAAAAAGTGCAAGACAATGAGCATAACTAACAAAAGAATCAAATTGTTCAGAAATACGAGTTAAACAATTCAGTTATTGATATGATCGATTCTATGAAATATTTGGGAGTAACAGTACAAAGGAACATGAAATGGGACTTACACATTAATTCGTTAGTAGGTAGAGCTAATTCTAGGCTGCAATTCATAGGTCGAATATTGAAAAATTGTAATGAACAAACAAAGGGGATAGCGTACAAATCTCTTGTGCATCCACATTTGGGACTATTCTTGTGCCATTTGGGATCCGTTTCATAAGGGGTTGATCGAAAGTATAGAGAAAGTACAGAGAAAAGCCGCTCGATTCGTGACCGCTTGCTACAGTCCTTATGAAAGCATCACAGAACTGATTAGTATACTAGGCTGGGAGTCTCTGGTAGATAGACGACGCACGTTTCGTTTAAACTTATTGGTAAACATGTGTACTCCCACTTTCACTAACGAGTGTAGTGAAATACTTTGTCCACCAACCTATTTGAGCTGGAATGACAGGAAAGATAAGATTAGAGAAATAAGGTGCCGCAATGATTCTTATATGAATTCTTTTCTCTCTCGTACCATTAGGGATTGGAATGCACAACAAAGAGATTAGCTTTGGTGCTGAGCACCCTCTGCCACCCACAATTTTGTGAATTGCAGAGTATATGTGTAGATGTAGATGTAGATGAGGAACACCATGTTGAGAGATTCTCCCAAGGTACAAGAAGTTGTCTACTTGATTGAGGTATGTGCTGGAGAAAGTAAGTCTGGGAGGGTAGCTGCAGGGGCATTGCACTAATGATTTAGTTTTCAAGTGTTGTAGGTCAGGTCAAATCGATCATATGCATTCTTGAAGTGGTTAATGGATTGCTGAATCTGCTCAGGAGTATGTGCTCAAGAGATGTTGTCATCTGTTTGCTGCATTTTTGTTATCTGTGTGAAGGCAATTAATCTTGATGAGTGGGGTCTGCCTGCATTAAATAGTCCTTCATCAAACTGATATCTGACTTCCATACATATACTGGATATGCTTGTAGAGAGAGATCATAAGCAAAATTTGTTTTTGAGCCACTTGGGTATAATAACTGCTGCTTATCCCCCCCTGTTATATTCACATTCTCTTAAGTGTGTTTTTCATTTATGTCAGTTTATGGACTGTCACAAAATCTGTCTAGCTTACATTTTCATTCTGTGGTTTCTCTCACTGTGTTGTTACTGAATTTGTATTCATTTATTAGCTATGCGACCAAGAAACCAGCCTTCCAACTAATTTATTTGTGACTAATCAAGTAGCAGGTACAGTCAAGGTATAGTAGTTTTCACTATTAATTTCTTCCACTGATAGAACACCGTGTGTTGTGTGCAGTTGTATGTTGCTTTTGTTGTTAATATTTTTTATATTAGTGTTGACTGCATGCCAAACTCTGGCAGATCATGACAATTTCTGTCCATCCCAGAGCTACCAGAGCATTTCATGTACTCTGATGATTTTACAATTGTTACTGCAGATATATTGTATTACAAAAGGTAACATGAACCAACAATTATCTGTATGCTAGATTGCAACACAATATGGAAATGATGAGAATGGTAAGAATATACAAGTTTATAGGAAGAACTGCAGTTCATAGTTTTATCATAGAAGCTTATTTTTATTAATACATCCAAAATTAGTTCTGCTACCTGTGTAAAAGATCATTCGCATTTCTTATACTCTTCAGTGATCTTTGTCATATAAGCTAACATTGTGTAAGCATCTTAGAATTTTAGTAAATTCTAGCCTCTCACCTCTAGGCATCAGGGGTAAAGTTTATTCTGTAGTAAAAGACAGTTTTCATTTCATTTATAGGTTATGGGAGTAAAGCTTTATGTAGCATGAGGACACAGTAAACCGAACACACTAAATAAAACCCTTTAGGAACAATAAAAGTATTCAAAATTAAATAAAAGCCCTAAAGTAATTTATTATTTTATTTATCAATCTTGTTCCATGGATCCCTGCTGAGGAAGTACCTCTGGGATGTGAAACATGTCATTGTTGATACATATACACATAATATGAGTCATATCATAGTAAATATATATATATATACATATTTTACAAATACAAGAAATAATAATAAACATACATTTTTGCAACTGAGTTTTGCTAACGTCATAATGAGTACAATTAATTATTTTCTTCAAATTCTTGAATGGAGTAGAAGGAGTTGCCAATAAGATAATCTCTAAGTTTTTGTTTGAATACATCTTTATTATCTGAAAGCTGTTTTATACGATTAGGTAGTTTATTAAACAGATGTATCCCAGAATAATTAACTCCTCTTTGTACTAATGACAGAGATGTTTGTGTTTTATGCAAGTTATTTCTGTTTCTTGTATTGAAACTGTGTACCTGTGAATTAGGTGTAAACAGGTTAAAATTTTCTATGACAAAGCTCATGAGAGAATATATATACTGAGAATACATTGTAAGAATATTGAGTTTCTTAAAGAGTTGTCTGCAAGAAGTTCTTGGTTTTACCCTACACCTTCTATATAAGAAAGAAAACATCAGTTTGGGAGGAAATAGGTTAAATCCCGCAAGTTCAATTTCGAATAATAGATTTTGCAATAGGTTAACTTTACAGTTTCTAAAACAATTTGAATGCAGTAAAGACTTTCATTAGTTGCTAAATACCGAATATAAACTCTGTATAAAAATAAATAAACTTTAAATCAACTGAAAATTAAATAATCATCAGTAATACAACTTTGTAATTATGAGCTTCTATTTTGGAAGTATTTTGTCATTTTTAAGCCAATTTACGAGCAATAAAGTAACTTAATAGCGAATAAACCAACTAAAGTAACTTTCTGTAATAATACTGAAATCTTTTACTAACCTTAAATATGATAATCCAAAATAATCCAGTTCAGTACACAAGCAATTTCTAATATTTGGCATTTCACTGTTTTCACACACTTTCGAACAAAATAAAGTAATTGTAAGGAAGTAATCATGCAATTAAAATATAAATTCACTAAAATTTCGTAGTTTCTGAACGTTTAAATAACTTAAATCAATTTTTATACTTCGTCAGATACTCTGCACTTTTAATAATTTTTTATCTCAAAATCCTAGAGAACATTCGAAATAAAAAGTAGATTTCAGGGAAGACCTAAAAACCTAATATCACATATAATAATTTCAAGCAATTCCAAGTAATAGAACCGATTTTATAGAGACCTTAAAATTTAGTTTTCATCACGACCATGAGGTCAACTTAGAAATTAATTTCAACCGATCTAAAGTAGATACAGAGATGAGATAACTTTCAGAATACGTAATTTAATTCAGTGAATCTCTTGGTAATTTTATATTTGCGAGAAAACTAATAGAAATAAAGTTATAAAATTAAAACTGAAATCACACTTTGGTTACGTCGTAGTTAAACTTTCCCTACACCAATTTTAATAAAAGTTACACCAATAAGCTCGGGAATTTTAGTAGAACACAGTAATAATAATAACATTTATGTAAATTGTGGCATTAATAAAATGACGAAATTTAGAAGTTTCTAGAACCAAAGTAATTCCCCAGAGTAGAGAAATAGTTCACTCCTACACTTACAACTTTTAAACCAGTTGCTTAAAGTTAATCACTAAATATCCATTATTTCACAATTAAATATGTAGAGACACTGCCACACTTAAAGTTTTGGATAACAGTTTAGTTACTGAGATATTTCAGGCCTAAATCGTAGAGGTGTTCGCAGAAAGTTGTGTTTTGGCTCTGACGTCAGCAAAGGTATAAATCAGAGGACGCGGTGGTGACGGCGTCTTTTCCGGGTTTGAAGTTGTGCTAATAAGATGTTATAAGCGTGTGCGCTGGTAGGTTGGCAACTCCGACTTTAGGTTGGTAGCTCAGGTTTTCGGTTGGCACTACTGGGGTCAGCCATTATGGAACATTGTCGGGGGCGTGGCATTTGTTTACTTAACATGAACTTTTAATTTTCAACGGGGTGTTGGTCGGTCTTTACTTCTCTCCATAATCTGTAATTTTTGGAACGATTGTTCGATTGCCTAAGCAACTTAAGAATGCTGTTTGAACTTTGAATTTCATTCTAAATAAACTCTGAGAATTTTGGAAAAGTGAACTGTTTTATTTCTGTAGCTGCTGTAATACCTTTTCAATATTTGGGGTCTTCAAATATTGTGGCGACCTGTAGCGTTCTAGTTGCATCCTGGCAACATGGTCAAATTAAATTAAAGTATTCAACAAGTTTTCACCGGACTTGGAGGTGTGATCAAGAGAGTAAGTTAAGGCACCTAGGCGATACTATAACCCCGGTATCGGCCTTTGTCCTTACAATTGGTAGTGAGCAGAACAGCATATAGTTTAAAATCATTCAGTTTGAGGAATAAAACAAACTAAATCCATTTCCCTTGTTTGCTCCAGAACCATCCACTAATCCTTTCCACAATTTCCTCACATTTGCTGCTGCCTCAGTACTCTCACTCTGACCTCATCACCTTTTCTCAGATCTCTTACCTATCAAGTAAATTCAAGCTCAGCTGAATCCACCTCTAATAGACCTTAATCTTGTAACTGCTATATATGAGGAAATCCTAAACTTTCTCCAGATCTAATTCTTATTCACTCCAACGTAACACAAACAGCTTCCCTTTGTGTATCCATCAAATATTTAGTTATTAATATTTGCTACTATGTATCATCCGATGAATACAACTCTGCCCTTTTCTCTCTCTCATTTCAAAGAGAAAAAAAAGATACATATATACATTTGGATCTTGTACCTTATTCTTACCCATTGTACATCTTAGTTTCCACTAAATTTACCAAGATTTCATCTACCCTAATTTCTCCCACAGCAATGGATCAAGTGACATGAATTATTTTCTAAAGAAAAGAATCTTCTCTCAATAACTTACTCAGTACTTCTTCCATTGTCTCAATAACCCATCTGATCTCTTATCATTTATGTATTATTTTATCTATTTATTATTCTTGTTTCACTTATCTTTGTGAGGAAAGATCCTCAGGATATGTAAAAAGTCATGTTTAGGATATAACATTCAAAATGAATGATAATAATAATGATAAAGGTATTGTATGCTACATGAAAACCAATAAAATAAACATTAAGTTTTACAACTAAATTGTGTAAAAGGCAGATTGTATACAATTAATTATTTTGTGCAAACTCTTGGATGAACTAGGAGTTGCCAGTAAGATAATCCCTCAGTTCAGCTTTAAATACATATTTATTTGGTATCCACAAACTATTTTATACTTTTAAGAAGTTTATGAAACACATATGTCACAGAATAATTAATTCCCCTTTGTACTAATGACAATTAAATTTATGTTTTGTACAAGTTATATTTGTTTCTTGTATTGAAATGGTATACCTGTGAATTTGATATAAACAAGTTAAAATATTTTATGATAAAGCATATGAGACAACAAGTATACTGAGGAGTCGAAGTAAGGATATTGAGATTTTTAAAGAGTTATCTGAAATAAGTTCTTGCCTTTACCCTACACTGCATCTTAAATAGCTCTCTTTTGTGTTATGATTTTTTTTTTTTTTTTTTGAAGAGTTTCCACACATACACACAAAATATGTGGCATATGATATATCTGAATGAAAATAAGAGGATATCATGGTATAAATGTGTATTGCTGATTAGCAATACTTTTCATAAATTGTTACTGTCAGATGCAATATGATTATCTGATACTGCATGAAGTTTTCATGATTCAAAATCCAGTAGCAAATCTGTTATTATATGTGCACCACAACAAATAACAATTAAAAGGTGATACTTCAAAATAAAAAATCACTGTTGAAAGTTGTACCGTATATTCTCCAATAGTTTGTTGAGTCTAAACTGGTACCAGATAATACATAACAAGTCCTAATGTTGCATTGGACATTTGAAATCCTTGTTTGGAGACTGCAGAAATCCACAACTTGATATTCACTAGTTATTCTGCCTAAATAATTTTATGAAATTCCCAAATTTTCACAAAAATCATATTAAAGTTCAACTGGAGTCCAAATACATTGTCACTGAAACTACACTTAAGAAATTCCTCTAAGTTCAATTTTTGAAAATTTTACAAGTCCAACTATTGCTGCACTGGCTGTGACATTGACTAGCATGGAGTGTGTCTGATAACAAACTATTGTAATGAGGAAAAAATTGCCATTTATTTATAGTCTCCAGCTGTGAAAGTGTAACAAGGAAACTTAGAAAAGAGTTGAGGCAGTTACAGGATACAAATTGTGTTCTTCCTGTCTTCATCTATGGTGAGTAAAAGGGTTTATTTTTAAATAACTTCCGAGTTTGCTTCATTTTTTATGTCCCAACACTATTCTGCAGTCATTTGTAGTATAGATTGGTTTATTTTACTGTCCTCTCTCTCTCTATATATATATATAAAGAAGGATAGGGAAATATGGCCCAACACTTACAATAGATGAAGGTGGTTGGGAACAATAAACACAAAAAAAGAACAATCACAAGAAACAAGCAATATTTTGGTGTACAGCCTTATTCTTGCAGAAGTGAGACACCAGGCAGAACCAGATGTGTACATGGCAATGGCCGTCTGGTGAATGCCATGGCTGGCACGGATGGTAGAATTGAAAAAAAGGGGGGGGGGGAGTGCGTAAATACTAGATTGATAATTATGAAGGTATTGTGAAATATTGCTTGTTTCTTGTGTTTGTTCTTTTTGGTCTTAAACGTTCCCAGCTGCCTTAATCTATGGTAAGCGTTGGGTCATATTTCCCTATCCTTCCTTAGTTTTATTGCCTTAAAGCATTTTTCTGCTCCTTTTTGTTATTATACTACACCCGTTCAGGTCTTGAAACCATAAATCAAAATCCCTAAATCCAATTAATATTAATGTACAAAACAAAATAATTGGAAAAAATTTATTACAGTACCTGACACAGTTACAGGTACTGATAGCACTTTTTCACTGCCTGAGGAGTCTTCTTCTCCAAAATGACATTCCCATATTCCTGAATCTAATTGTGTGGCAGCAGATAGTGTTATGCTACATTCTCCAACAGAAAGTGAATTCAGTAACTGCTCAGGAACTATCTCTGATCCATTTGGGTGACGAAACCAGCAGTAATCAAGTCTCACATCAGCAGAGCATTTGACTTTCATTTCAGAACTTTCTGTTATGATAACTGATTCTTCATTCATCAGTTCCGTATCTGAAATTGTGAATAATATTTTTTTGATCAAGCATGGTCTCCAAATAAATTATAACATATAACCAAGATTCTTTAAAAATTCCTAAGACATGTTGCAGAGGAAAGAGAACAGATTTGATACCTTTATCTTTCAAGAGGAATATTTGTAGAATTATTGAGAGAGGTGGTGAACAAATCAGATTACACAGTGAGAGAAATTAGAATAAAAATACAAGTAGCATCAGTAGATGAAAATTGAAATTTCCACATTTGCATAAATTCTTCCACATTAATGATAATAATGGAAAATGAATAAAACTGCATGCAAATAATGAGAAACAGAGATGACATATGACCACAATTTAGAATCAAAATTAAACTTACTGTATCCATTAACTGTCTGTTTTTCCAAAATTTTAGAACATTAATAAAAAAAATATACTGATGTGTAACATGTAATGTTTTACTGTAACATTGAGCTACATTATGATATAAAGTTTACTGGTTTAATCTGGGAAGGTACTTCTGTTTTCAACAGTTATAAATACTTGACAAGACTCTTTGACTGACTAATATATAGCATATTTAATATATAGCATATTAACAACATGTATTCTGATCTGTAAGATAAGAATCTTTATTTCAAGATCTTGTAACGATAAAGTGGGGTCTGTTAGCGGCGGTAATGCACTAGCAGCTTGGGGCAGGGTAATTGTTGTTCGTCTTGGTATCAATGGATTGCAGGTTCTTCTACTAATAAATCACAAGGTTGCCATAGAGATAATCTTTCAATTTATTCACCGAACATACAATTACTAAGCCACCACCACCAACGATTATAATTTGACCGTATATAAAAGCTATCCAGGACCTCTTCTCCTACAAACTGCAAGTTCTGAGCTACACCATTATCATTTGGTTTGGATGCTTTAGTTCAACGCCCATGAGTTCACTGCTATTTACGAAACACTGCAGTTTATCTGCACGCCGGCGGCGTACTTATAATGTTTCATCAGGTCCATACAAGTGCCAGACGCACCGCCAAACAATCACTGCCCTGCGCAACCAACCGTGTCCGACCTTCAAGACAGTGAGTCACAGACTACCGTCAACAATCCCATTCGCATCTTGCATCACACTTTCAACAATCGGATCGTCCTGATTCCACCGCTCAAACACAAACACACATATGGTTTTTATACTGTCTCGCCACAATCTACAAGTTCATATTTGTAATCAACTCAGCTGCTTTCTATAGAGTAACAATAAGTGAATTAAACTTTAGCAACAATTGGAGGAAATGCCATGAGAAAATATTTGAGCAGAGAGAAAAGATAAAATATCGCCAACACTCACTGAAATTGGAGGAAGGGAGGAGGGCAGAAGCAATAAAAAATATAATTTAAAATTACAAAGAAACACAATATTTTGACCCATGCCATTTTCCAAAAAGAAAAATGTAACTGAGCTCGCACAAGTGTCTACAGTCAACAGAGCCAAATACAGGATGGAATTGACCACTGGAGGTGGTGGCTGGAGCAATGACAATATCATTCGAAATATTAATTACAAAAGAGAAACCAATTAAATAAGTGGGAGATGTGAAAGAGAATTTTTTTACATATTTTTAAACAACAATGACAGAAAAATAATAAGTTAAATAAGTTCTCTATATATATAAATAAATTGTATTGGCAAGTAATGACAAGGTGAGGAAGGCAGACACCACCTGAGATTAAGGATCCAGCAGTTTCTGGTCTCCAGAATGCACTGGTAGGCCAATTCACACCAATAGAATTCATATTAGGAAGTGGTATCAGGAAGTTCTCTGATTGTGAAACAGTTATTGAAGTAATAAAGTTTGTGAGAGTTGGTATGGTGGTCTATTTTCTTGATTAAATAGAGACAATTAATTTTGATGGATAACTCATTCAAGGTGAGGCCAATGTATGAACTTTGAAAATGGAGGCAGGTTAGCTGGTATATGAGATGGGATGTGGTACAGGTGGCCTGGCCTATGATAGGGTAGGTTTCACCAGTTGTAAGGTTAAAATAGGCTGTTGTTGGTAGATGAAAACTATACATTTTGCAATGAGGCCTGTTACGTGGGAAGGAGCTGTTACTATTATTGATTTTAATTGTGATCGATTTAACACTCCGGTGGCAATTCCCCAATTACCAGTACCCCTTTTTATATACATATTTGTTTAATATATTTTTTATATATATATAATTGGAATGTTAAATTCCTCCCCCATTCACTATTCTGATTTACAAATTTAAATTTTAAATTCATTAAGTGTTTTTGGAAAACTATTCATCAGTACACTTGGTAATTTGTGCCAATCTCTGACACCCTTAACGACAAAAGAAAATTTTCCCACTCCCTTATTCAAGAAATCAAGTGCCAGCTTGTGGTCATGGTTGCCTTTCCTGTTCCATGCACTATTCCTAATTCTTTGACCAATATCCCTCCAAACTCCATCACCAACATATGCCCTGTACATTCCCAGCACTCTCTTCATCCTCCTCCTTTCCTTCTACCAGCTCCCTTATCAGTTACTGACTGGGTGCTGCGATAATGTCCACAAATAAATCTAGCTGCTCTTCTTTGCACACCTTCCAACACTTGTATCTGATAACCAAAATTAGGGTCTGAAACTACACCACCATATTCAACCAATGGTCTGACCAAAGTTTTGTAACCCAACTTTCTAACTTCTCTGGTACATCCTCTAATCACCCTCTTCAATAAATGAAGGATTTTGTAACCTCTTCCTACCATCTGCCCAATGTGCTCTGCCAAATTGTGTTGTGCCAAGATATTTACACTTCAAGCTTTCAACAAGTAATTCTGAATCCACTCTATAGTCAAAATTAAGCTTTTGTTTTTTATCTGTGTACCTAATAAGCTGTCTTTTCTTGGCATTTATCTTCATTCCATGCTGACCTACCTCTTTAGATATTCCATCCATGTCACCCTGCAGCTGTTCAGTCTTCACCTGTTTTGATCCTATTGTATACCATTATATCATCTGCAAAAATCCTAGACTCTGACTGTAACCTATCAACACAGTTATTCATTAGAATTAAGAACAGCAACGGTCCCAACCTGTGGCACTCCCATATTTATTTCCACCTCTTTTGATAATGTATTTTCTACTCTAACTGCTTTCTGGCTTTTTAAGAATTCCTCTACACACTAAGTAACTTTTTCATCCAATACAATAGATTTCAGTTTATTTAAAATCAGGTTATGGCTCACTATGTCAAATGCCATAGAAAGATCTGGTGCCACACTATAAACTTGGTCTCCATTGTCCAATTCATCTGAAATATCTTGCATATTGGCCACCATCTGAGATTCACATGAAGATACTTGCCTAAAGCCATGTTGTCAATCTGCAAACCAGTTTCTTTCCTCACATATTTCTGATATAGGTGCATATCAATCTCTCAATCATTTTGCTTATCACTGATGTCAAATTAATTGGCCTTTAACTTTCAGCCCTGTTTGTAACCTCGCCTTTATGAACCGGCACTACTGTCACTCTTTTCCAATCATCTGGTAAGCAACAAGACTCCAAACTCATTTTAAATAAAATTTCAAGGTAAGGTTCAATATTTTATCCTACAATAATTAATAAATCTGTAGTTTTCTGAGAATCTGTTTCAATTTTTGTGGTTTCCTCATTTATACTTTTAGGGAGACTCTCCTCTGATTCATTCCCTCTCATCACAGGATGATTGTCTCTAGTTGTGTCACTAAACCAGTCACTCAATATCTCTGCAATTTTAAAATACTCAGTGACTTCATTCTTATCTACAATAGTCCAAATACCTTTCCTTCCCCTCAGTTTTCTAATATAGCCATAGAAGATTCTAGAGGCATCGTTCTATGGTCCTCCTGCAGCAGTAATATTCTTCATAAACCTATCCTTTGCTTCTCTCTTTGCTCTTATTAACTGCTTGTTTAGTTGTCTTACGTATTCCCTACTGCCATCCTGTCTCTTAACGCTGTTGTGTTCCCATCTCACTAGCCTATTTAACCTTCTCATCACCCTGTTCTGTATATATATTTATTTTCTTCTTGAAATAAACATTTCTTTACCCTTTCTTATTATCTCCTTAAACTCTATCCATTTCGCCTCCACTGTACTTTTGAAATCCTTCCATTTGCTGAACTTTTCCTCTGAAATATCTCTTCAATTCTAAAGTCTGAGCCTTTTTGTAATTATA
The DNA here is from genome assembly GCA_031002005.1 of Vandiemenella viatica. Taxonomy (NCBI): domain Eukaryota; kingdom Metazoa; phylum Arthropoda; class Insecta; order Orthoptera; family Morabidae; genus Vandiemenella; species Vandiemenella viatica. Next base: position 216,172,633 of record CM061920.1, read on the forward strand.
CCTTTTCTTCCCTTCTATTTTGGCCACTGGTTTACTGAATCCCCTAATATTCATTAGTATCGAGCAGTGATTCCTTCAGTAACTTGATACCCTACAAACTTTTCATCAGGTTTTATTAGAAAGATATCCAACATGTTTGGTCCCCTCATATTTTGCTCTACTGCTTGTGTAAAACCTCCTTCCCATATTAAGGTACTTAACTGGGCAGGACGCATAGGACAGGTGGTAGGAAAAGGTTTAAAAGTTCTGCACTTGTTGGAGAGAGTGATGAGGGGATGTACGAGAGAAGTCAAGGAATTGGGTTACAAAACTTTGGTCAGACCATTGCTCGAATATGGTAGTGTAGTATGGGACCCTCATTTTACGTATCAAATACAGGAGTTGGAGAGGGTGCAAAGAAGGGCTGCTAGATTTGTTTCTGGAAATTATCGCAGAATGCAATCAGTGACGGATATGATAAAGGAGCTGGAATGGGATTCATTGCAAGACAGGAGGAGGATGAGAAGGGTCATGGGAGTGTACAGGGCATATACTGGTGATGAGGCACGGAAAGATATTGCAATAGGTATGAAAAGTAGTGCATGGAAGGGAAAAGATGACCATGACCACAAGCTGACACTCCATTTCAGGCACAAGGGTGTGGGAAGATTCTCTTTTTTAGGTAAGGGTGTCATGGATTGGAATGAGTTACCAAGAGAAATGATGAATAATTTACCAAAAACTTTGAAGGAATTTAAAGATAAAATTTGTAGAGGGCAAATGTAGGTAGGTGCAGGATAGGGGGAAGATGGATGTGTAGGGAAATTGCCACCGGAGCCTGTGCTCCATTGCAATTACATTAAATTAAATTAAGGTATTTTCAAATCTCTGTTCCCTAGTGCTATTTATCTTATTTCCCACCCAGCTGACACCTGGTAAATTTAAATCCCCTCCAATAATAACCATTCTACACTCACCTCTGAACTGTAAATGTGAATTTAGTTTACCTCCAAGAATCTAATCTTCATCATTCATTTTTCCATTACAGTAAGTAGCCAATACCCTGATTTTTTTCTTTTTTATCACCACAAAAATTTACCCCTAGTAACTCACGGTCATTATCTATGGACACTAGAGAACTATAGTAATCTTTGCTAACCAGTATGAATAGCCCTCCACCAATTACTCCTCTGTCTCTGCGGTACACTCTGTAACTTTCTGGGAAAACCTCATTGTCTAGTACTCCTCCTTTTAACCAAGACTCTATCCCTATAATCACTTGTGGTTCATGTATCTCTATTAAGTTTGCAAATTCTATCACTTAGTTCATTATACTTCAACAGTTCACCAATAATACCCTTATTTTTGGCTTTGTGGTATTTTCAGCATTAACCTTTGTCTTTCCAGTTGTACCCAATTCCATTATTATTTCAATAGTTTCATCTGTTTCTCTAGCATTTGTATTTTTTCCCATTGTGCATTTACAACCAGTATCTCTTTGATAACTTATTTTTATCCCCTCACCAGAGGCCCCTAACCTAAAAAGGACACAATCCTGACTCCATCCTAACAGTAAGTGGGTTCCCTCATATCTTTAGCTAACAACTCAGAAAGTACTCCCTTCCCCCTGCTATTTAGGTGTAGGCCATATCTAGTAAAACCCCACCTACCAATGGTGTTCACAGCCACAATCCCCAAGCAGAACTAATGCCTATTCCAAGTAGCATCTCTGTTTCCACATTTACCTACCTCAAAGCATGGTTCAACTGTGTGTAGATGGCTGGTTTTTGTGCACAAGTATTATATATATATATATATACCAGCTGTCTTGCTGTAGGTGACACAGCTTGTTGTGGAAAAAATTCTGAGGAAGTTGTAATCAAATGAAGCATCTGGTTTAGTGATTTCAGAAAAAACAGGAGTATAGCTACTTTTGGGTTCTGAGTGTCAGGGTGGTGAACAGTTTTTGACTTGTGATATCTGTTGGTGGGCCAATTCTGGAGGATAATTATGGTGCTGGGGTCAGGTTGTTGAAGTAAAGAGTAAAGGATTTTTGGTCTGAGCAGTTGTGATTGTTTCATATTGATAGTAGAGGGAGTCATTTGTGTTATATGTGTGGCAGCTACCAAAGTGGAGATATTTTTGTAGGAATATGGGTTTGACGTGGACAGAAGTACATTAGTGGCATTATGTACAGATATGTCTGCTTACAAGAAAGTGATGTTGGTATGAGAATAGGACCAGGTGAACTTTAGGGAGTGGATGTTGTTCAGAGAGTTTAGGAAGTCAAGGAGGAGGTTTTCACCATGGGTCAAGATGATAAAGATGTCTTCTATACATCTAAACTGAACAGTGGGTTGTAGAATAACTTTTGAAGAAAAAGTCCACCAATCTTCCCAGGATAAGGAAGGTATAGGAGAGTGCCATGTGCATACCCATAGCAGTTCCTCATATCTGATGGTAGACATTGGGTTGGAAGGTAATTTTTTTTTTTTTGCTAGGATGAAGTGAGGAAGGCAATGCTAGGTTGAGTGTGTATGGGTTCTTGTCAAGGTAATGTTCCAGCGCACTGAGGTCCTGGCAATGTGTAATGTTGGTGTACAGTGGGGGTTACATCTATGATGAACAAAATCTGGTGGAAGGTGTATGAGAACTGTTGACTGAATATCTAAGATATGGGAAGTACCTGACACAGATGAAGGAAGGGCCTTATAATAAAGATTAAATGTGTTGATCAACATATGCAAAAATAGGCAATGATTATGGGATGTTGGGGATTGCCAGTCTTATGTATCTTGGGCAGAAAATACAAGGTTGGGGGCTGGGATTCTTAGATGTGAGAAAGGAAATGGAGTGATATGTACTGTTTTCGTATGTATTTACTTCACTTTTTTCACACTGGTTTACATTTTTGTCACATATTTTTCCTGCTTGTCAGTTTCCTGTCAAGTATCATAAATTAGGCAGCACACCCAATATTGTAGAAAACACTCTCGGGATTCTAGCCGCGTCAAATAAAAGTCGACTGACGACGTTTCGAGAGCCGGCACTGCTCCCATTGTCAAGCCCTGCTTAACTATTGACAATGGGAGCAGTGCCGGCTCTCAAAACGTCGTCAGTCGACTTTTATTTGACGCGGCTAGAATCCCGAGAGTGTTTTCTACAATGCTGCCGCCGCGAAAACGTTCACAGTTATACAACCAATATTGATTCCTAGCCACTTTTGGAATTACCATTGTATATTCTGTATTAATATTAATTTTTATATAATTTTTTAAAATTTTTACTCGCTTCGTCCATTATACTTGCAATTATTCAATTTTTTTTCCTTCTTTTCTTTTGTTCCTCACTATGTCACTATTTCAGAGAAACCTTTCCCTGTAACAGCAGCATATATCCCACCTTGCTAAACTGAGATCTCACATTGTATTCCTCCAATCCTGACTTTTACTTAATGTACAAGCAAGTGGGCTTACTATAAAACCACAAGTGTCTGGATATCACACACAACTTCATTCTACATGCCACTCATTCCACTTCAAACAATCCTTATCACTTACCCACCTAGTCCTTCAACAGTATGTCCTAATAGTCCACCAACACATATTGCACCTCATTTCCTTGCACAAAATCCTTCTCCTTGCATTTACTGGCTGCAGTCACCATTTACATAAAATCATTAATCACTGTAACCATGTATTATCAACCCAACCCTTGGAGAAATCCAAAATACAACTTTCTTCCACCCTCTGTAAGGAAACAAGCTGCTATACCGGGGCTTAGATACCTTAACTGAATGTTTCTTTGTAGAAAGTTCTGTTAAACTTGATTAAATAATTTTAAATGACCATTTGCCTGACTAGAATATTCACCTGTAAAGCTTAACGACCGCCACAAAGCTTATATAAACCAAAAGCTTAGAAAAGGTTACAGTTCACTACTAAAATATTTGAGAATCCACTTGATGAAAAACAAATATTATTCCAAAGTTACATTTCAGAAAATAGCAGTTACAGTTGAGTAGGCAATCGAACAAACGTTTCCAAAAAACTGCAAATTATGGAGAGGAAGAAAAACTGACTGAAACCCCTTTTTGAAAATTTAAAAGCTTATAGTCATTACTATCGCCAGTCAATCGTCAACTATAGTCAATATGGTGGTGCATCAACCAACCAGAACTTTCCCCACCTAACTGACAATCACTTCAGAACACGCCCGACACATACTTGCACAGGTCCAATATACCCTACGTTCCCAGGATAAAGACTAAAGATGAAATCGAAAGAAAGACCGCCAGACGGTCTGAGCAGCGAGCTTTATACCCTCAGCCGCCAACTTGATGTATACCGACACTTTCCAAAAATAATGTAAAAAGGTGTATTTATAGAATGTGTTCTAACTTTAATCGTGTGTAGCCTGACCTTTAAGGATTGTAAAAAGTGTTTAGCAAAAATTCTCGAATGATAAGCATTCTTGTAATTGAATTTAGTTTTCAGGCGAACTGGTAAAAAGTTTCCGAAAGTTAATTAGTGATTCCCCGAGATGTGTGTTAAATCTGGCAATTTTTAGGCAACCCTGCTGAATTTAAAATTATCATGACAAAATTAGTGTCATTGTGTTCTATGTTAATTCCTGATTTAAGTAGTGTAAGTTTTATTATGATCAGTGTTGAAATAGCAAAGTTATCTGTTTAAGAAGATCGGGTTTGAAAACTGTTTAGCAAACACTTGGTTTCTGTGGGTGCACAGACTTCCGCGGTCGTTGTCAATGTAATCTTGATTGTCCAGGTTGAACCGCGTCAATTTGTCGAAACCTAACGTTTCGGACATCATTTTGTGTTCTTCTTCAGAGTACTGTCACGACTGGAACTGCTGCCGCCTATATATAGCTCCCGAAGAACGCGCTAGCCGTTTGGAGTGACGTCACTCAAACTACCGCCGCCAGCGTGGCCGGTCCGGTGGAGGCCAGCGTCCCGCGTTTTCCTGATCAAGCATGACCATATTTGGTCAAGTTGTAGCCCGCCGTCCGCGTTCATATTATCTGGTCTTTTTTTGATTTCTAATGCTTCTCTGACACGCCGGGACCACCATCTGGTTTCTTGAACCAATACACTGGTGTCACTGAATAAAATTGCGTGCCCACTGTCAGCAGAATGTTGCGCTACAGCTGATTTGCTGACGTCATTATTTTTAAGATGTCTCATGTGTTCACACAGCCTTTCCTTGACTGTCCGTCCAGTTTCGCCGATATACACCTGGTAAACGCCCGCTGTCTGCAACTTCTCCCTCTTGTCTTTGACTTTTAAAAGCACATCAGAAATCTTCCTAGGCGCTCTGTATATTGGACGGATATTTTTCTTCTTTAAAAGACGGCCGATTTTATCCACCACCCCGTGGACATAGGGTAATACTGCTCGAGGTGCAAGCCTTGAAGTGGCCTTATTGATGACGTCAAGGCTGTAGCCGTTGGCCAGAAACGTCTCCTTTAAAATTTCCCTTTCAGCGGCTATGCTAGCTTCATCGCTGACTATGGAAGCACGGACGGATAATGTTTTTAAAATTCCGCCTTTCACTGCTGGATGGTGGTGAGAGGCTGCATGCAAGTAGCGATTCGTGTGAGTGGGCTTGCGGTAAACTCCGTGCCCTAGGGAGCCATCTTCCTTTCGTTTCACTATCATGTCCATAAAAGGAAGTTGTTTGTCCACCTCAACTTCCATGGTGAATTTAATTTTGTCGTGGGCACTATTTAAATGTTGGAAAAAAGCCCGGAGGGACTCCCGCCCGTGAGGCCAGATAACAAATGTGTCGTCCACCTAACGCAACCACAAAGAAGGTTTCAGAATGTAAATTGTTGACCACTTCAGCCTCAAACGCCTCCATATACACGTCGGCCACAATTGGAGACAGTGGGCAACCCATCGCTGCTCCCTCATTCTGCTGGTAGAAGTCTCCTTGGTATTGAAAGAAGGTGGTCCTAAGACAGAATTCAGTCAGTGATGCCCATTCTTCTGGCAGACTGAGATATCCTAGTCGTTCCCTGATGATATTTATGGCTTCATCAATTGGCACGTTTGTGAACAGTGACGTGATGTCGAAGCTAAATCGTATGTCACTGTCTTCCAGGCGTCTGTCCTTGATCCTATTTATAAAATCAGAAGAATTTCGAACTGTAAAAGTAGAGCTAGTCAAATTCTTTAGTTTGTCCGCCAGATATCTTGCCAGCGGATGTGTTGGAGACTGAAATGCGCTCACAATGGGCCGTAAAGGGACCCCATCTTTGTGTATCTTGGGCAGGCAGTACAGTCGTGGTGTTAGGTGATTGGATGTAGTTAACTTTCTTTTGGCCTCCGGTTCAATTGAAGATGCTTCCCGTATTTTATTTGCAACATTACGCCGAATTTTCTGTGTAGGATTTGTTGGCAGCTTTCCATACGTTCCATCTTGTAATAACGCCTCCACCTTTCGGTGATATTCTTCCGCATTCATAACGACTGGAGAATTTCCTTTATCAGCAGGTAACACCACAATGTCTTCTCTCTCTCTCATTCGACGCAAGGCGTCTCTTTCCCCTCGAGTAAGGTTCTGCGGCGGTGGTTTCGAAACTTATAATATTCTCGCCGTTTCACTGCGAATCTCGTGAGCGTCATCTGATGAAAGAGAGGAAATTGAAGATTCCACGGCAGTGATGACTTCATCCACTGGTAACTTTGCTGGCGCTATGGCGAAATTCAGTCCTTTGGCAAGAACCGAGTTCGTATCTGTGTCCAGCGTCTCGTTTGTGAGATTGACCACGTATCTTTTTAACAGATTTTCCTCTGGTTGCGGGTGTTGCTTCTCTTCTAGTCTGGAGAATTTAACCAATTGTCTACTCTTAGTATTTTCAAATGCGTCATGGGCCTGATTCCACGATAATTTGTCCAGCAAGTTCCAGTCATCGAGGTTTAATGTGTTACTAAGGAACAAGTGGAGGCTAAGAATTCTTACTTCCAGCGATGCCAGTTCACTCCGCGTGTAGTGAATGCGTTCACGAAGAAGTGCCTTGCTACTTCTCTTCAAAATTCGGCGGGCGGTAGACGTCGTGATGTGATGCCTGATGTTGAGAAAGCCTGGAATGATGTCTTTATCTCGGCAACGGCAAAGGAAGGCTAGATGACACAGCCTAAGATTTCTCTTCTGTCGGAGCGATCCGAATTGTCGGGTAAGTTTGAAGACATTCTCCCCATAGAGATTCATCAAGTAGGTGCGCAGACATCACGACGTGAATTTAATTAGGTGTTTTGACAGTCATTTTATTTACGGAAGTGGCTTGGTTTAATTGCAAATAATTCTCGAGTGAAACCACGTTGTGATTGATGACGAAATAACTTTAAAATGAATATAAAATCTGTTCTACTGCATGGAATGTTCTGAAATTTTAATATTTTATACTAGATTTTTAGTTCTTTTAGAAAATCTACTTTTTAATTTGAGAAATTACTGAAAACATATAGTAAAAAATGTTAAAAGTGAAAGTGTGTTTATTGAAATGTTTCAAATTTTATTTCCTTTATTTAAATGTTCAGAAACTACGGAATTTTAGTGAATTTATCTTTCTTTCGAATTATTATTATTTTACAATTACCTTACTGCATCTAAAAGTGTTAAGAATTAGTGAAATTATCACACAACCAAAATCTATTGTTTACAAGTTGGATAATAATGGATTACCCTATTCCAGGTTAGTTTAAAAGTTCTTTACTATTAAAAAATGTTTATTTAGAGCTTATATTGTATGTTGACTGACTTTACCATTTTTAAAATGGTTTATATATTGAATTGGTTTGTGGTATCAGCTTCTGCATGAAACGTTTCTCACTTCCTGTACTTGCAACGAAAATTATATGTTTACTGGAAAGCTTACTCCCTCCCTTATGCTTTAAGCTGTGAAAACTAGAATTTATCCAAATTCTAAGGTGCTTACACCTTCTCTCCAAATGTCAGTTAGCTGTTCTTTCAAAAGATCTCACTTTCTTTCCCACTCCTAAATTTTATTGGGTAACTCATTTCAGGGATTCCATATCACTCTGCTGCACCCTCAGCTGGTGGTATTATTTTAATACCCAGTCTCCAACAATTTACCTCCATCCCAGTCAGACCAACATTACCTCTCCCAAAACCATCATCTAACTCTATTACAAGAGTTCCTCACCTCACCCTCTCATCACTTTCTATTGTTAATTCAGTCTCCAACTACAATAATCTAATCAAATTGAATTGTGGACTATAACGAACTTCCAAAAAAATCAAAACATCATATTTCTTTCAGCTGATGAGGGCTAAGCTACTATGGTAATGGATCAGAGTGATTATGTGGCTAAAGACCTAGGCAGCTATGTGACACCTCTAAATACCTACCTTACACCACTAATCCCACTAACTTGATCTGCCTACAAATTAGCTCCTTACTCAACCTCAAAGATCTCCTACAAGGTCTCTTTCATGGCTCACTGACTCCTAAGACTCTCACCCAGTATTTGTTCCACAAGAAATAAGATGGGCAATGGTGCACACCCATTAGATTCTGACTACAGATTTCCTATAAAGTGTATTTCTGCATTTGGTAACCAATAGCTACAACCTTTCATGTAGGCCACTCCGTCATATGTCAAAGGCACTCCCAAATTCTTCTGTCAGTCAACATTTCCCACATTCTGGTACCATAGATGTAACCTAGCTCTACACCATATTCCACATTGCTCTAGATCACTACTTTGTAAAGCACCTCACGCACACTCTCCCTAGCACTCTCTTCCTCACTTCATCCTAACAAAAAAATTTCTTTACCTTCCACTCCCACAGCAACCATTAGATACAAGGTACCCTCCTATGCCAACCTTCCCTGGGCAGACTGGAGGAAAGTTTTTTTTGTAAGTTACACTACAATCCACCAAGTGGTTTAGATATATAGATGACATTTTTATGATCTGTACCCATGGTGAAAACCTCCTCCTTGACTTCCTGAACACTCTGAACAACAACCACTACCTAAAATTTACCAGGCCGTACTCTCATACCAACATCACCTTCCTAGATGTAGACATCTCCATACATAATGAACTTCTGTCCACTTCAAACCCACAAACCTACCACAATGTCTCCATCTTGATAGCTGGGATCCAAATCATACAAAATATTCATCCTTATAGTTTAGCAATCTTATGCAAATGTGTCTGTTTCAACCAAGAATTCTTTGCGCTATACTCCAAGAACCTATTCCGAGCACTTATACACCATAATTATCCTCCATAAACAGATATCACAGTTTAAAACTATTCACTACAGTGACATATACAATCCTAAACCAACTGTAACATTATTTTCCTTACCCAGTTTTCAACCTAGAATCAATATACCATTGTCTTGGCTATCACTTCACTAGATAATTTCAGAAAATGCATCAAATTCTCCCCATTATCCTTCCCAACACACTCTGTGTCACCTACAACAAGTCACCTATCCTAAAAACAATATACTTGTACACAAATATCAACCCATTACTGTTCATAGACCACCCCACAGCTCCTTCCTGCATAATAGGCCTCATTGCAAGATGTGCAGTATTCATCCACCAACAACAGCCTTATTGTAACTTTGTCAGTGTTGAAACTGATCCCATCATTGCCAGGTCACCTGTACAAAATTCCATCTCATATCATTCCTGCCTCCATTGCCAAAGTTCATATATTGGCATCACCTGGAATGAGTTATCCATCAAAATGAATTATCACTACTTACTCACAAGATATAGACCACCTATTCCTCAAAAAATTGAATTCAATAACTGTTTCACTCTCAGAGCCATTAGAGAATTTCCTGATACAAGTTTCCAATCTGAACTCTGTTGATGGGAATTGGCCTACCAATATCCTCTAGAAATCAGGTACCCCTCATGCATCTCTTCTCTGATAGAATCTGCATTCCTCCTTGTAAGGTATCCCTCGTTATATTTTTAATATTTGGTTAGAATCGGGCCAAGTTTAAGGTTAATTTCAGGAGACGATACCACATTTAAAATCAAGTTAACAACAATCCTAATACGATAAAGTGGATAAATAACACATAGTAACCATAAATAAGAAGTTTCCAGGAAAATATAAGCATAAACTCACCTAAAAGAGAGTAATCCGAAATTATCCATGAAGTAGAAGACACAGGTTTATTTACGTTACGATGGTAATAATACTCCACTAAATTGAACACTGTAAAGCATTTTTATAATTAGGATTTCACCACTTGATATTAAATACACTCATAACTTGCAGCTAAAAAACTGATTTAAAGTAATAAATATGGAATTCAATGCATCTCCACATGGGAGATAGTAAACATTTTATGCCACCACATTTGAATAACTTCAGAGCTTTAAAAGTAAAGGAAAACAAGTAAAATAAATAACTAGGTAATATTTTGTAAAGTTCCCGTAATGACCAACCGATAAACTGAAAATATAAGTGAATATTAGACAACCGGTTATGGCGTCGTAAAAACCGAAACTTTGGAAATTAATAACTCAGAAACTAACAGGTTTAGCCGACTAAAAACTTCGCTAAAAGGCTTAAAATAAATCAAGGTTCAATTTAAAAATAATCTCAGGACACAACCGACTTTCAGGAAAAAGCAGAAGATTTGGTCGGAACAAGGGAAAATTAAGGAAATCAGTATCTTTCGAATTACTGAATAGATTTGAATAATTTTTACACCAGTAGAATCAGCAGAGACGGGAGAGTACTTCTAAAATAACTTAAAGCCCGAAATCTAAAATTTTTGACGGTTTGTTTTTTGCTACCAAAATTTGAACTAACTACGTAATCCAGTGTAGCAACACACCCCAACTAAATAAATCTATAACTCCGTCCTGGAGCACTTAAATCATTATTACCAAGAGACAGTAAACACTTATTTTTGCGTGATCTACACACTGTAAATTTCTGGGAAACATTGGGAGAAAAATCGAGAATTTCAATGTCTATTTTTGAACACGTTAGTCCCAGTTTCATATAGGGAATTGCAGAGCTCTGACGCTCACTTGAGTCTAGATTGTGCGAGAAGTAGGACGTGTTAGGTCCAAGAGCCGCAAGCTAGCCTCTGGCGGTTTGGCCATGAGGCTAGACTACAACCGGATCGGGCACAATGGAAGATAGACGCCATTTTTGGATTTTTTCAGTTGCGTAGTAAAATGTTGGAAATTTGAACTTTGAATTTTATTGGGGGACTTATCGGTTTTGGTTATGCTTCATAACTTGCAATTTTCGTGTGATGATTTTCCGATGCCTTGCTAGCTGAACAGTTGTAATACAGTGACATTTTTGAATATATGTGAATAGTGAAACTTCAAACCTGACTTTCATTTAATAGTATACCCTTCCTGTTTGGGGAATTACGAACAGGTGGTGACCATCTTGAAAACCAGTTAGCATTTATTAGGCAAATTTACGGTCAACAAACTATTACAAGAACTTCCAGTATTTCCAGTGATAAGTAAGTGAACAATGGTTAAGGAACATAAGGCTGATCCACCCCCAAGATCCATCTTAGTTCCTTACATCCTCCTGTTATACCCATAACTTACTAACATAATTAATCTATACATTTATAAAGGACTTATAGGAGTTTGAGGATCTATTAAATCCAACTGGTCCCAGCAATTAATATGTTGGTAGAGAGGAAGGAAAGGTCAGATACCAACAAAAAAAGGAAGTTACTACATGGAAGGAATTGTAGGACATGGAAAATAGAATGAATGGAGGAAAAGTGCCCAGACTGGATGAAGTGGCATGGAGATGATATGGGCTGCTGGAAGAGTTGTCATACAGTGAATCTCAGATGATTGGAAGAAAGGGGCTATAATACCAATATTCAAGAAAGAGGACAGGACTAATTACCAAAACTACCATCCTGAGATGCCACTGTTCCAAGATATATTAGAAAATTTTGGAAAGCAAAATAAGAAGAAGAGTTGAAAGGCAGTGTAAGAGCCAAGCTTTGCCTTGGGGTAAAGGCATAAAGATTTGGCTTAACTCTGACCATGTGTAAGCCTAGGATATGTCCAGTTATGACTATGCTACAATACACAGGTCTCCACTCAGCTTATTTTATACCTCAAGCTAAGGAAAAGGTATAAGTAAATAATGTTGAAGAGTCAGTTGTTGTTAAAACTCACTATATTCTGAATATATCTTGCACAGGCATTAACTGAATAGGCAATCCAACAACATCACAGAAGTAAAGTTTGCAAGTTCGATTAACCGTTTGAGCCAAACCACACCCTAAAGTTCAAAGTATAATTGATTATCACTTGAAAGTACATATGGAAAAGTTCATCACATGCTTCTACTGTTACATTTGGTTGGTTAACGCCAAAATTTAAGCAATGCCGAGGACCCACTTGGTGAAATACTATTTCAAAACTGCATTGTTCCAAACTGCGAACCAACATTGTGCCAAAAATAAAGCTCTTGCACAGTAGTGCTTAATATGAAACTTGCTGGTCTACTAAGCCTACATCTTGTCACGTGCATTATTCCGGACAGACTGAGCTTACATCTTGATGTGCTCACTGTTTCTGAACGACTGAGGCCGACTGATTGCGCTGTTGCTGTGAACAAGGAAAATTCTAGGCATCTACCTACTCTCTCACGAACCGTGGGAATAGCAAAGCGATCACTTCACAGGGGGTAGTTTCTGGAAGGCTGATCAGATATCAAATTGCATGTCTGAAAACTTTGCATCATCTAATTTGACCTTGACAGTAAAAATAATCCTAATTTTACAGAACACTAGATCTGGTAACTAACGTCAACTTTAGTTATTATAAAAAAATTTGTAACTTTAATAGTTTGGCTGAAAATAAATAATTTAAATATAAACTTTTGAAATACCACTCCAGGTGAATGCTGAAGGCTGATGAAATGCAAAATACTATCTTCAAACTGTGAAAATCTGCTTTCTATCTTGAATTAACATAGAAACTGACTTTAGAAATAAAATACAATATTATCAAATCTAACTCACAGTTCTGAGAATAAAATTTTGTTATGCAGTTTGAAAATTTAAGAGATACCTTAAATCAGCTAATGGAAGAAGAATATGGATTTATACAAGGAAGTTTGACTATTAACCTCACATTTGCAGTAAGTCAACTACAAGAGTGACTCTGTAATGGGACATCATTTAGGTTAACATTTTAGTATTAAAATGGTGTATGTTTGTTAGGTTTCACAGCAGCCAGACGTAGAGTTAGCATATCTTGTTTGTTTATGTTCAGGTTGCAAGTTACACATGCGGTGCATTATCATCATGCCAGAATATATTAATTACTCTCACTTCTTCACTCTCGGGCAACAAGTGATTAGCTATGCCTCAGAATAGTTAGTCACTGTACCAACCTTACCATTCTCTGTTAGTTGTATACTGTAGGGCTAAGTCTCATCCCTATGTTCAGTAACACAGGTTATGGAATACCTCTCAATCACGTACATTATCAGCTGTAGCGGGTTTACAGTTTAATACAGATTAAACGAGGTTACCTGAAGAAGCTTTTTGATTCTAGCTGTCCACTCCCTCTCCTAGATGAAATCTCAACCCTCGATGCTCATGTTTATTTAGTAGTTGATAGTAGTATAAGAGAAGAAGAAGACAAGAGGGCAAGATCAAAATAAACACAAAGATACATGAAGATAGTTGGTTGAAGGGAAATCCCCATAGAACCCACATGTCAGCCATTCATAAGCACCCCACAATTACAAGTACAACCACAACACTGTCAGTATTGCAAGGATCTGGTGATGCCCTTTTTGGACACTGAGAAGGCATAAAACAGACTCAGCAGAATCAGGGTGTAGAAGCAATGAGAGAAAAATCAGTAAAGAAGGAGACAATGGAATGTATGAAGGATATGTATGAGGGTAGTAAAAGCTTTGTCAGAGTGGGAATGGATTCAAGCAGATGGTTTCAGTTGAAAAATTTATTTTAAAAAGGAAGAGCTCTCTCATCCTTATTATTTACAGTCATTGGGGATGAAATATCAAAGCAGGTGGTGCAAAACATTGGGGGAAAGAAGAACAAAAGGAATGTTATTTGCTAATGAACTACTAGTTTGGGGAGAAGATAATTGATCAGCTGGGTGTCTGAGAGAGGGTAGTTACATCATGTGGCATGAAGTTCTCTGTAAGAAAGAGTGATGATGCAGTTACAACAAGAAAGAACAGCAGGACAGACACATGCATATCATTTGGACGAGAAACTGAATAAAGTTGATTGTTTGAAATATTTGGGAAGCTAGCTGAAGAAAATGGCAGAAACAGGATGGAGATAAATGAAAGAGTAAGATGTGGTAAGGATTAAGGAAGAGCTGCAAAATTTACGGAAGCAATCTATAAAACCTACTTTGTGCCAATTTAGACATACAAAAAGAGAATATAAGTAAAGGAAATTAAATTTCAGAGAAGTATAGTTTGAGTAACTGGAAGGGACAGAATAAGGAATGAAAAAGTCAGGGAGATGGTCAAGGAGGAACCATTACAGCAAAGCGTAGAGATATCAAGGGTACATGGCATGGACCTGTGAAGAGAATGGGGAAGGAGAAGCTACCAAGAAAGATGCTGCACATAGAACTGAAAGGGAAGAGACCCAGAAGATGTCCAAGGGATTGGTGTAAGATGTTAAAGACTGCATTGAAGAAAGAGGAGGAAATTGGCTGACAGTAGAAGAAGAGATCTGGTTGGTAGACAACAAACATTGGAGCAGACCTGGCCAGTGGTTGGCAACTGCTCAAAATGATGATTATGATATATTTATATCGACTTTATTTCAATTTTTTATTTGAATATTATTTTTTGTTATTATACTTTTTCGGAATAAATGTAAACATTTTATTCTTCTTTTACAAGTCCCATTTTTCTTGTTATGGTTGTTTTGTTTAACACAATTAATTTTTCAAAATGTTTTTATTGTTTCTCCCCCCACCACCTCAAAAGGTCAATTTCATCCTATATGTGGCTGTGTTGATTATTGGCACTTGTGTGAACTCCATCACATTTTTCTATTTTCTTCTTTTTCCCAAAATATTGTGTTTCCTTGTGTTTGTAAATTTTTTGTTTGCTGCTGCCCTCTTCATTTTAACAAAGGTAAGTGTTGAGTATAATTTATCTTTCATTTCCATATGAATTAAATATTATATTTAAAAAGGAGGTTTAATAAACTAATTATAAATAATTATTTAAAGCATAAAAAATAATTATATACAAACCATCAGATATTTTATCTATTGTAATAATTGAAGATGCATTATACATAATTTCATCTTCAGTCCAACCTAAGAAGCATTTCCAAGAACCAAAGTCTGAGGAAGACAAACTTGATATGTGTAGTCCACAGTCTCCTGACTTTAATCCAAAGCCACTGTAGCTATAATTCCCAGTAACAATTCCAGATGATAAAACAAGGGCTGGACTACCACTGGGAGGTAAAAAGCGACAATAGGTCAGGTTATAAGGAACATTACATATCGCTGTTACTGTTCCACCTGGCACTGCCTCACCTTCAATGGAAATGGATAATGCAGGATCTATAAAATGCAATAGAAAAGCATCACATGAGAAATTAATTACAGTCCTGAACAAAAGGTAAGAAAGACTATAGTAAAATATATAATTCACAAGAAATAATATTTACAAAAGAAAATGGTACTTAAAACCAGTTCCTACAACAGTATAAAACACATCTTATAATTCTTCATGAGAGCCATTTTCTTATCATAGATTGCATGAACAGTTAAGTAATACTTCTTTTTTAAGCATCATAGTCTTTACTAAGATTTAAAATGACCATATATAGTTTTGGCTATTCACATGAATGAGAAAATTTTTGATACCATAACATAATAACAATAATTTTGCATGCACTCAATGACCTTGCAACAGAATTTTTCCCAGTTGTACAAAATGCCTCTAGCACAGGCCACTTAACCTAACTTGACAATCCTACTAGATAAATGGAATGTGCAGTTTAACATGGAATACAAACAAAGGAGTGTTCTTACATAACCATTGATTTATTTTGTAAGCTACCTTTCGCTCTATTTTCGATATTCAGTCAAAATCCGGCAAAGTTTGAGGTTAACATCAGTACACGATACCATAGTTCAAATCGAGATAACAACACTTTGAGTTCAGGAAAGTAAATAAACAGCACGATACAAATGTGCTTTTAAATTAACCAAACTTCAAAATTCATTTTCAATGGTCTGGAAGCTCAAAAAACAAAACCTAACACATCACTATACTTGTCTCATTATGCTCTTCATTTTTGTGATTTTCTTGTAGTACTTAATTAACAGATTCTTTTTACAGATAGACTATTGTCTAGGTCAGTAGGTCACTTTGATAAAAGGGACCCGTCTGCCATTTTTATCGCACTTTGATGAAGTATCTCGTTGGGTTAGGATGTAGTCTCTCAGTGAGCGAGTTCGAACAGAAGGAGCGCAGTGGTTTATGGGAAGACGGCTGAGAGCATGATGGCCAACCGGCGCCATTTTAAAATCGGCATGACCAACGTAATATTCTAAAACTTTCCGATATAATAGATTTCAATTTCATTTGGGGTGGTGCAGTCTGTTCTGTTTCACGATCTGTGATTTCGGCTGATGATTTTCTCCGATTGCCATTGCTAACTGTGACTTTTGTAACTTCTGTGAAAATTTTCAAGAATATATAATTCAGTTATCCGGATTCAGACTTTCATTTTTACCTTAGTACTTTTCTTACAGGAGGTTAATTGTAAGTGGCGACTGTGGTCAATTTTACAGTTAGCATTCTACATGGTTTAACATGGTTATAGGACTTTCTCAGGACTTTGACAACTTTTGGATGACTTCAAGTTTAGGTGAAGAAGCCGATACTAACCCCAGTATAGGTTTTGATCCTAACAATTTGTAGCATAATTATAAAGAATCTAGTCTTTTCTATTATCAATACTTTCAAAGTTTATTACCGTGCTTTTGTTTGCCTCCTCAAGGAACTACATTTGAGACATCATATACCAGAAAATGCAAGGTTCTTTTTTCACAATGACTAATATTCGTAGCAACTCATATATCCGATCTATGCAGTACAAACATTCGCTGGATCCTCTCTTGATAATTCACCATAGTAACCCCACCTTTCTTCTTCTTTTTTCTCTCTCTAAGAGCAATCATTATTCAATGTCAACCATGCCCCAAGAATGAAATCCTATTCTTTCATAAAAATTATTTCTGTTGTGTCACAGTGTCCTTGCATCTAATTAACAATAACAAAGTAAAATATTGATAGAAGTGAAGTTTAGTTTTAAGGCCTGTAAGAGTTCTAGCTGAAAGTTGGGACCTTCTACACAACACTCATATCTTAAGGAAATGAGCAACTAAACCACTTTTTGATGATAATTCACTGGTTTCATTCTTGGTATAAACTGGAATTTCTGCAAGCCTCAGTCCTAATCTTTACCTATGAATAAGCTTGCTTTGTTTATATGAATTTCCTTGGATCATTCGTTGGATCCCATTCCGCTTAAGAACACTATACCAAACAGGGAAGGAATTGGCCATCTCATTTATGAAAATGTGATAACAGGGATCATGGAAGAGAGTAGATTGATTATAGTACATGGGTACTTGCCTAAAAATTATATTCTCTGCAAGGGAAATAGAATTAATAATAAGTGTAAAAAGGAATTATAACTTAGAATTAGGATAGGACAAATACTAATGTTATAAGTAGAGTTGAGGAACTTGTAGTTGTAGAATCATTTAAGTATTTGAGGTATGAGGTAAATGAAAATGGGAAAACAACAAGAAAATATGTGTAATCGTAAGTTTTCCCGGCAGATCTGATGTTTGAAGATCTCTCGTGCATCTATTACCAAATGACCCGAGAGATCTTCAAAACAAGAAAATAAATAAAAAATGTAAAAGAACATACAAATTTTTTATATTAATGAGAGAACTGATACATAGCAGAAGAGCAAATGAATTATTTATGGGACATACTAAGTAATGCTGTAGGTAATCCAAGTCATCGGAATGCAGTTTCAGAAAAGTACTGGACATGTTGAGAAATGAACAAGTGTAGAAAGCTGTAAATAATAAACTGCATAGGATAGAACAGACTACACTGATATGGTCAAAAGAAGAGAATAACTGAAAAAAACAGTGCTGATGAAAATGAGTAATCTGAAACTGTAGGAAAAGAGACCTCAAATATGACCAAGAAACAGATGTATACCAAGAGTTAGAATAAATCTGAAATATAGATAAATTCAGATGCTGCTGAATGGGAGGATGGGTGAGAGGGTATAAGAAGCTTGTAACATAGTAGTCAGGATTAATGATTTATATGGGTTATCATAACTGTTTGTGGAATTATGCCGAAAATGGGGAAAGACTTAGGGGTAAACTTTCCAAACATTTTCCCACATTAAAGGGACAGAAGAAAATACTTGGACAAAGTGCTCTTTAAAGTAGGAACTTTATTGTGGAATTCATACAACTGTATTAAATGTGACATTGTTGGGAGACAGAGGTGGTATTATGTAATAATGTATAAAGGTAGGATTTTTTGAAAATAACTAATGTTTCATGAATAAAAACAGCTAAGAGAAAATCAGAGGTAAATAAATGAACTAGATGACAAAAAAATATAAATCTAACACTGGTTTTTTGATTAGATAATGTTTTAAGGAGCAATTGCGTGATTTATTAAAATTTCATCAAAATGAAAAGGTTGAAATTTGGAAGAGTTATTATGAAGAGAATGTATATTTCCAATATCTGACAACAGAAAAGTAACAGGAAAAATCAGGGCTACTTTTAAAATTAATTTCAAGAATAAAGCTGCATTTTTTTGGAGTTTCTTGATTAACTACAGTAGAACTCCAGTTATCCGAATCAATTGGGACCCGAACCCCATTCAGATAATCAAAAATTCGGATAATCGGATTTTTTTCTGAAAAAGGGTCTATTTTAATTAATTATTGTATTTATATTGAAAATGCCTTCTTTTCCAAGGTTTTTTTGTGCTTTTGCACTTCAGGGATGAAAATTTCGCGGTACCACTCGGTAAACAATGCTGCAGCCATCCGAACTTTGTGTTGGTTTTTATAAAAGAGGGGAAGCTTTTTTGCAGTATGTTTCCATCTTAATTAAAAAAGTGATTCAGATAATCGGAGTTCAGATAATTGGAGTTCTACTGTACTCAGTTTTTAAGCTCAACAAAAATGGATAGTATAAATCTTGGTTTGGATAGAACTGACAATTTTCAGTAAGGATCCAGTTTATTTAAAAGCATTTATTGGACAATCGACATCACATGATCTTGAAGGGATGTTGCTGTAAAAGATGATTTGGAGCGAAACCACCAAGTTTTTAGCAGAAAGACAGCAGGGAGTGAACCTGTCTCCCAAGTGGGCTTCAATACCAACAAAACGGAAAGAGTGTCTTCAGCGGATATGTTCGTGGTTGATATTTTGGGATATTTTTATTCTGTCATAATAAGGGAAGGCAGACAAGAACCTTATATTAGAAACTTGTTTCCACGAATATTTTAAATTTCACCCAATTATTGTTCAAAAGTTATGAAAATTTTGAGCAATTTTTAGTGCAAATGTTTGTAACATGTGAATACAGTTTGGGTTCTTGAAAGGTAACCAAGTAATCTTCAGCTGAGTTTATTTTTTTACAGGATTGTTTGTTTTCACTAAAATCAGAGTGATAGTAAGTTAATATCTTTGAATCATTCTAATACCTGTCATGAAGAAATTCTTGCTGGGGGCTTAAACATTACTTGCAAAATTGATTGTGATACCTGTGTTACTGATTAATTTTCTTGAAGATAGTCGTTTAAACAGACAACAAGCTATTAGTTTACCTGTAATAGCTAACAGGTCGTACATAGATGAAAAGGTCAATTTTGTTACTAATTTGATTATATTCTGAAGTAATTGGTGAATTTAACACTGGTATCAGATTACACACTGTTGAAAATATTTAAGACAGTATCACACTTCAAAATCCTTTAGAAAATTGCAGGTTATCCTTCAAGGCACAACACTGTAGAGACGCATTCACTCTGGCAAACATACATATATTTGCACCACAAAGTTCGAGTGAGTGATAGTTTTAACCATGGCTTCTAAAGGCTTCCTAAACCATTGTAAAAAAAGTTCTTTTACTGAATTTAGTTTAAAGTTTTCTTAAAGTAATGATTAAGTCCATGAACTTGTTCTGATGCTAAAGAATCAGACTTTTTGTTGCTACATATTGAAATTATACCTCGCAACATAACACATTTAGTTTGATGGTTGGACAGAGACTGTGGGCTTGATACTGAATGCGTGACACATATAGTACAATAATCAGATGGAGGCTGTCAGCCAAAACAAAATGCGGCTACTCTATTTATAGTATTGGCAAACCTTGAGAGGGGTTGTTCTGTAATAAAGGGGTATTCCTGTGGGGAAATACTATTTTCTTATTAATAATAAAAATCCCATCTTTTCATGGTACACTATTTTACCTGGATATGTTATAATTTATCTATTTATAATCTTTTTATTTATGGCAAATTTCCTCATACTCCTTATTTTACATATTCAAACTCTTTTATTTCTGGTATTTATTTCAGGCACAAGGATGTGGGAAAATTTTCTTTTGTCGGAAAGGGTGTGAGGAACTGGAATAAATTGCCAAGATAAGTTATGAATAATTTACTGGAAACAATGAAGGAATTTAAAGTAAAAATTAGTACACGGCAAAAGTAAGTTGGAAGAGGGAAGGAGAAAGGGGTGTGTTGAGGGAGATTGCCACCGGAGTGGGCACTCAATCACAATTTTATCAATTATTATTATTATTATTATTAATATTAAGTATCTCCTTAAATAAAATTGTAAGCCCATACATATTACACATCAAATTGATCACAATTTTATGCTTTATTAGCGTAAATGGATGTGGCAAAATCCATTAACAATGTATCAGGGCACATGGGACTCTGGAAGTCGTAGGGAAAGACAACTTATCTAGGTGAAAGGATACCCCGAGGAAAAACCCTGTCCAGGTAAAATAAAGTACAGGCTACAGATCTCAGTCAGGAGCCTCGGAAGCAGGATGGATCTCCGGGAGAACAACTTAGGCAACAGAAATGGATTATGAATATGGCAACTTTGAATATTCAATGCTTGGGCACAAGACAGAGAAGTCTTTGAAGAACTAGAAAAGATGAAAACTGATGTAGCCATTTTAACAGAGACAAAGAAAAAGGGAAAAGGTAATGAGGTGATAGGCCAGTACATCCATTTTTATAGTGGCGTAAGTAAAACTGTTGGAGCAAAGAGAGATGTATCAATAATAATACATCAAAAATTAAAGATATGTATAAAAGGCTGGCAAGAAGTAGATGAGATGATAATATATTTAGAACTGAAGAAAATCATATTAATGGGAGACTTTAATGGTCATAATTTATTACAATTGTGGGCCAATATGGGAAAGAAGTAATAAATGATAATGGTAAAAGATTAATGGACATGTGTGAGACTCGCACACTAAAAATTATGAATGGCTTCTATCCACATAAAAATATTCATAAATATACTGCACTCTAGAAGAAAGCTGCACTCTATAATTGATTATTTTATACAAAAACAAAAATCACAGTTAATAACACAAGATGTGAGAGTATATAGAGGTGTGGAATATGGCTCAGACCACTTTATGGTTCACTCAAAAGTTCTTTTTAAGTATAAAGCAAACAATGGATCAAACCAAAGTATTGAAGAACACAAAGCATATAGTGGAAACAAGGAAATTCAACTTAGAAAGCTTAAAAGAAGAATCTATGCAATCCTTATATAAAATAAGGTTAGCGAACAAATTGAAAGATATACAAGTAGATGCAGGACAGGCAGTATATAGTCAAATCAGAGATTGTATACACAGTGCAACAGCAGAGGCTTTAGTACTTCTTTAACCAGTTCAGGAAAAGAAAAGAGAGCGGTGGACCCTTGACATAGGGCAGAAACTTAAAGAAAAGAAACAACTCTTCCAAAAGTGGTTGGCATTTCAAGATTCAAAAGGCCAGAAAAACTATATAAGAGTGAATAGGAATGTGAAAAGAAAAGTTTCAAAGGCAAAACAAGAAATGTGGGACAAAACATGTGAGAAACTAAACAGACATATGGGAGATACAAAAGTTGCTGAAGCTCGGAAAGTAATAAAGAATGTAAGGAACAGATGTAAAGGAAAAGGCTAAAATTCCACTTATTAGCATGGAAACATGGGTGGACCATTTTAAAATTTATTAACTGAAAACAGAAATGAATATACACTAGCATTCCATCAAGTAAATTACCCAGAACACAGAAATGTAGAACCAATTTCACTCAAGGAAGTTAAACAAGGACTAAAACAAATGAAGAATGGCAAATCTGCAGAACTGGGAGATGTACCCATTGAGCTGGTTAAGTATGGACCAAGCATTCTTTGGGAGCTATTGATAAAGATGTTTACTATGTTTTTATTGGAAGGAGAAAATTTACCCCAAAATTTTAATATTTCAATGATAAGTTGTTTTTACAAAAAAGGGGACAAACGAGAATGTAATAATTATTGGGGGCATTAGTGTAAGCAATTCACTGAGAAGGTTGTATAGTCGCATATGGAAAAACAAGATAGAAAAAGAAATAGTTATTACTGAAGAGCAAAGTGGATTTCGAACAGGAAGATCCTGTATTGATAACATTTTTTCCTTGAAACAGCTGATAGAGAAAAGAAACTTAGACATGAATTTAGCTTTTATTGATTTGGAGATAGCATATGATAATGTGCCATTATGTAAGCTTCTTGACATTTTTGAAATTAGTAGTATCAATGGAGTATGTAAGAGCCATTCATAATATTTATAAGAATGTGAAGGGAGTTGTAAGGCTTGGTAAGAAAGTCTCTCAGGCCTTTTACTATCGACAAAGGTCTAAAGCAAGGTTGTTGCCTTTCTCCAACTTTGTGTAAAATATCAATTCAAGGTGTCTTAAAGAATTTGAGAAGAAAGTTCTTAAGAGTGAGGATAGAAATGGATGGAACCTATGTATATAGTCTGTTGTTTGCAGATGACCAGGTAGTGGTATCAGGGAACGAAGAGGAAATAGTGTACATGTTAAGGAAGTTAGTAGAGGAATATGATAAATGGGGATTAAAAATCAACACCACAAAGACTGAATTGGAAAGATGACTTCACCTCTCAAAGTATCAGATAACTTAACAATAAATACCCATGAAAAGTATAAGTATTTAGGGAGCATTATTAGTAGTAAGGGAACATGTGAAGAAGATGTCAGACATAGACTTAACCAAGAGAGGTCTGCAATAAAAAAACTAAGTCCTCTTCTGTTGTCCACAAAGACTGGCCTGAAAACAAAACTCGATATGTACAGAGCCATAGTGGAACCAATTACCACCAATGATGCAGAGTGTTGAACAGTTACAGAAAGAAACCAAAAGAGGATAGAAGCAGGGGAGATGGATTTTCTTCGAAGAGCTTCCTGTGTTTCTAAATTGGAGCATGTGCGGAATGAACAAATCACGGACCAAACTGGCATCAAAGTTACTATAGTTGAAAGGAATCAAATATTATGGTTTTGCACCTAACTAGAATGGATGAAGGAAGAATACCAAAAATAGTAACCAGGTAATCGGAGAAATTAGGCAGACCACCGCTAAGATGGTTGCAAGGACTGAAGCGGTCAATGAAAGAACAAAATATAGAACCGAAGGAGGCCCACAATAGACAGTTGTGGAGACTGAGATGCAGGAAGCGGCAAGAGCCATAGGACCTTCGGGGGAGGGGAGGGAGATGGGGGGAGGGGGGAAAACCATTAATTTTTTTATAAATAAGACTTTATAAATTTTATGTTCTTTACAAAAATGTTTAGAATGCAAGTATAAAAGTACTTTATTATCAAGAAAATCTTTATAAATGTTATTTACTATATTAACTATATGTGATAGATCCCCTTCTAAACAGTTTTAATGAGGTTATAGATTTTAAGGCATCCTTTAGTTGCAAAGACCACTCCCATTAGCTATCCCCATCAATAACATAGTCTAAATATCGATTTGAAGTCACTTATGTTGGACTTAGAAATTTCGTGTAAGGCAATTGTCAACTTGAAGGGATGTTTCTACATTCATTTCCACAGTGAAAAATCATCATTACAATCATGTTAAAGTGTATCCAATGTATTGGGAAACATTTATTTTAAGAGGTAATTCGGTTTGTTCACATTTTGAAATATGTGATTAGGAAAGCAAATATTTAAGATTTGAAATAGCTTTGAATTGAGTAAAGCCAAAGCTGATCTTTTATCACCAGCTATAGTCAGCATTGTCTGGAATATTTTTATAGTAAAATTAACTAATTTGTCAAAGTTTAATTAGTGGTTTTAATTAAGAGAAAAAAATTAACTTTTTGCTACAAGGAATATAATTGAGAAATTTATATCAGTAGATACCTTAAAATAAGAGGATCACGAATATATAATGGTTTAGGTAAAAAGTTTAAGCATTTGTCAGATAATTAAGATTTGGAAGATAGATTGTCGTTAATTGTTGTTGCAGCACGTAAAATTGCGCCTAACTGGTGGCGTAAGAGACTTGAACATTGAGCTTATAGAAACCCTTTTGAATGCTAAATTATATTAAAACATATAGAATATGATCACATGAAGCCCTTGTAGGAATTGCAAGATAAACTACTTAGTATGTTGGGAGATATTAACTAAAGAAGAAAGATGCTGATGTCATAGGCCTTGGCAAGCTTATAAAAGGCCGCGTAGCCACCATGAATTGCTTCATTCTTTCACTGGAAATGAAACGCATAAGTTCACACTAGTTAGTGGAGCAAACCTCTCCACACAGTAGTGCGGCAAGTTCCAACATGCCATAACAGTCATGTTCTCACTAAAGTTGGGGGATTTAGTGAGTTTGTCTTCTTGTATGAATGTGATTAACCTGTTAATCTTCTATGGAACTGTAGACCGATGTTTTATCTGTGATTCTGGTACCAATAATGTAAAAGTGAACTTTATCAAGAATATAACTATTGTGTGATCCAAAAACTGTGTTAAGTGAACTTATTTCATTACATCCTTTGTATTTGTGGCTTATAATATGAATACATGGTGGCCAATTTAGAAAATATTGTGGGTAACAGAAGGCTACATAGGTCATGAACTTTATTATTCACAGCTTAAGCAAAAGTGCACCTTCCCCCATGCACATTTGGGCCTAACAAAATATGTGACATACCATTCAGTAGTGCTGACAACTATCAACTTTATTAACAAATCTCAATCAGTTTAGTTGGTGGCCATAAATAATAGGAACAAATGAACAATTTTAAAAACGTTCATTTAATCTGTATTGTTATTCTGATATTGCCATTGTCAGTGGTATAGCATTCAGGCTGGTAAATATTAATGAATAGTGAAGCAAGCCAACTGCAGGCAAAACTGTAACAAGTTTGAAAGGCTTTTCTTGCAGACAGACTCAGTTGGTGGCTGCAAACTGATTGGCAAGCACCTTAGTGCTCTATGGTTTGTCAAGCAGAGAGGCTTTACATGAGATCTAATGCAAATTACAAGGGAAAAAGTCACACCGAATGTCTTCCAAAAAAGCCTCATTGTAACTGTCTGTATAAGATCTCCAATGAAACAGGGAACAAACAATTAGAAGGAAGTTGTGATAGATGTAAGAGGATCCAGTAACCCAGTGTCCAAGAAAGGGATAACTTTTATAGAGTACACTTGCCGACAAAAAAATCCAAAGCCCAAAACATGGTCGGATGTCAGTGTAACCTCATACACACACACACACACACCATCAACAGATATGTAAATGATTAGAGCTGCAAATCTCTGCAACATATAGAACAGCCACCAGAGCTCATCAGGGTTGTTGCCGTGTATGGTAGAGTATTTAAGGGGTGTGAACAGTGTCAGATGTTGAGTGATCACTGTGAAGGATACAGTGATGCTGTGTACTAGTGTGAGACAGCATTATCAGCACATGGCAGAGTTTTAAAGTGGCCTCATTGTGGATCTTCATTTGGCTGGCTTGTTGAATCATGCAGTATCCAGATTTGTGAGGAAATCAGATGAGACAATGGCCTGATGATAGACGGCATAGGAATGTGAAGGCAAAATTCTGGTTGATCATGTCTGATTGTCACAAAGGAGGAACACTGTATTGCGCACCAAGAACATCATAACCCCTTCATATTTACAATTGCCATCTGAAAATTAGTAATGAACTCCTTGCAACTTCCACACTATTGTTAAGAGACTAGCAGCAGCTGGACTAAGAAATTACCATCCCATGAGTAGGCTGCCATTAATACCAGAACACAAATGTCTGCATTTGGAGTGATGTAATGATTGGGAATCATGGACTGCAGGTATCAGCATTGTATTGAGTTCAGCATTTAATCACAGGTCTGCACTACCTTTGATGACCATCATCAGCAAGTATGGTAGTGACCTGGAAAGTGATCCCATCTTTCCAGTGTATGGAGAGGCACAGCAGTGTTACACCTGATATGGTGGTGTGAGGAGTCATTGCATATTACTTTGGGTGATAGCTGGTAGTGAGGGTACAATGACAGTAGAATGATATTTCACAGACATCCTGTTTCCTCATGTGTTAACTCTCATGTGGCAGTATCATGGTACCATTTTTCAACAATGCTTGTTAACACACAGCAAGTGTTTCTGTTAACTGTTTGCATGACGTTAGTGTACTTCTGTGACCAGCAAGATCCCATCTGTATCCACAATAGAATATGTGTGGGACCAGCTTGTAAGTCAACTGCATCCCAGTACCAGTATCCAGGATATCAAGGATTTTGATTTCACCTGCCTTAGGAGAGGATACAATGGCTTTATTCTTTCCCAATCAAATCAGTACACCCGTCCAGGCCAGAGGGGTGCAATGTCTTCTTACTTTTAAGTGGGCTCATACTGCCAAGTTATTTGTAAATTTGACATGATTTTGTAATCACTGAAATAATATCAGATTGTAACAAACACAAAATTTCATTTGTTTCCTCTGAACTCTGCACTTGGTATTTGAACAGATATTTTAGAAAGAGTTTCAGTATGTTTATGGGGGATACTAGTACATTGGCCAGGAAGTAAGAGCAATTTAGAAAGGCGATGTGGGTGAAAATTTCTAATACAGATAGCTTAGAAGCCCATGGAACCAACATAATAGTACAATAACAAGAATAAAAGGCTTCAGAAATTTGTAAAAAGAGATTATAATTATGTAAGAAAGCAGCAGCACAATAACAAACACATCAAGCAACTATAAGAGGATTCAGCAGCATATTAAAGGAAAGCTAAGTATGTGTTCCTGCTGAAGAAGGAACAATGGTTAATGGAACTGGAAATTTTTTTGGTTGTGTTAGAAAATTGAGGAAAAGAGTGTGCATTCAAAACACTTTATGCAAGGATGGGGAGAACACACCAACTATATGCTAAGGGAAGAATTAATAAAACGTAAGGGACTTTCAGATGAAAGGAGGATGGCATACTGTACCTTACTAGAAATGCCTTTAGTTTTATTTTAAATGAGCTACAGGGAGCATTTTTTTACTTTTTCTGGTATTTTATTATAGTGTGCTATTCCTGAATTTAAAGTTCTTTTTTGATATGTTGTAGACCTGTAAAATGTTTTGTGGATGTCTGAATGTCCTCTATTGAAGTAATTACACTGATTGTCTAATTTCAATTGTGAAGTCCCAAATGAAGGAGTGAAGCATTATCTATTCAATTAATAAACATATAAACATTTTACTAGACATTAGTACTGCCAACATGCAGGAATTTGATAGCCTTAAGTGTGGCATAGGAATTAAATTTTCTGACATTATGTATAGTGTCACTTGCCACAATAAGATGGTCTAGCTTTTTTGTAACTATTATTTGCCAGTGGCCATTCATCCTAACCAATTGTTTGTCAGATCTGTGGATGAAGCAAAGAGTTTGAGAGGAACCATTACCTTTAATGAGAAAAATATCTCAAGTTGTGGGATTGGTGAAGCTCATCATAGGCAGGTGCATATTGCAAGTCTTATAGCATACTTTGTTGCTAATCCTTTGTATCCCAGTTTGCTCACTTGACTGGTACTGCTTCTTATCACCCAGTACAGTAAATACAGCATTTTTAAATCTTCCCTTACCACCTGCCTAATGTGTACTGACTAACTGAGTTTACCATCAAATGACATTCCAATATATTTTGAGGACACAAAAGAACAAAGATAACATTTTGACAAGGAGTATAGGAGAATTGCACTTACTTTTTTTTATATTATAGCCTGTGTTTGGTACCAACCTGTGGCCTTTGCAGGGCTTCTATTTATCTATCTGCCTGGTTTGTGGCTACACTTGATTCACATCACCGGCAGAGATGATTTTTTTCCCTCCTCCAAAGAATATTCCCTGTTCCAGAGAGGTTTTTTGTACATTGTGAAGTGATCTTGCGGTAGTTACAAGGAATTCATTTACTAAAATGTATTTCCACATTTGGCTCAAACCATAGCTGCTTTAATATCTATAGATTCCCTTATTTTACATTCTAAAAAATCCTTTAGCTTTGCAATGATTATAAGTTTTTTTCCAACTGAATTCTATGTCCTTCTTCTACATGATGTTCTGCCACTGCTGATTTCGTGGTTTGTTCTAGATTCACATGATGAAAATGTTCTTTCACTCTAAGGTATGCTGCTCGGCATGTCTCACTGATGTACACGGACGGCCACAATCACAGAGAATCTTATACACACCGTTTGATTATAATGGAGCACTGTGATTTTTCACTGATCTTAAACTGCTTTGAACCTTATACTTACTGCTGAAGATAGGTTGACCATTGATCTTGACCAGCACTTTACCTATCCTCTTTGTGACTCCCTTTACATAAGAGAGAAGAGCCTGTTTCTTTCGTTCTATTGCTTTTCTATGGTTGTCATTAATTTGTCCACGGCTCAAAGCACGAGCTATTATACCCATTCTTCTGCAGGGCACAACTGAGACATTTTTTGTCTTCCTGTATGTGGTCATACTCTGCAACCCTTTCCACTCTACAAAATAAACTCTTGATCAGAGCTCTTGTTTGAGGAGGGTGATGATGGGATGCAGCATTTAAATAGCGGTCCATATGAGTAGCTTTTCTGTAGACTGTGTGTGTTAATTTCCCTTCTTTTCTTTTGACTAGCACAGTGTAAGTGAGTAAACCATATACTGGGATGAAGTATTGGTTTAATCACCTTAACTAATCTACAACTTGCTTTCAGTTCTGTCAAAATATTCACTAAATAAACTGTCAAACCGTGTGTAAGCCTAGATAAATCAACTGTAAGAAAATATGGCTGCCACTTCCCTCCTTGTGCCTTAGGGAAGAAAAGGATACTATTCACCATGAGAAATATGCACTGTTCAAGTAAAAAAAAAAAAATTAATATATTTTGAAAGTCATAATTCCAGTTGGCTAATCGGACGAATCATCTCCAAAAATTGCAAGTTATGAAGAGGAATAAACACCAGACTAACCCTGTTAATAAATTACTGAAGCTTCATAGCCACTGTTTACACTTTGCCAGTTCAAAAAATTCTATCATGGTTGATGATATTGCCTAATGGGTAATACTTCCGGTGGCTATCTCCACGGACCACTCCAGCACCACCGGTCGGTTTTCACGAAACTGACGAACACACTCCTCGTGTCCAGACATCGGATATGAGTGGCCTCGAGTTTGTACCCACTTGGCGTTATATACCTTTTGACGCCTGGCAGCTGTAGCATCTCGCTGCTAAAAATAGTTAGGAAAAATATTGTGATACTCAGTGCTCAAAATTTTACAGTGTATAGTACGCAGTCTGTAGATTTGTTGAGTTTATGATGACTTTAGCTTTAAACTTACTCAGTTTATCATAAAAAATTCGAATGTGTGTGTGGAATAAAAACTGACTTCCTGGAAGACATCAGTTAATCCCATCGTTGGCACTTATCTTCCACAATTTTGGAAATTATCGTGTTTAAACTCCTGTCATTTTGTTCTCTGAGTACTCCTGATTTAAATACTGAAACTTTTATTATTATCAGTGGTGTATTATAGAAGTTATTAAACTCACAAAAAATAAGGTGATAGTCACCCAGTGGACATGTTAAAAAAAAACTAATATCTTGTTAATTATTATTAAAGTGCTGCTTATTTCGAAAAAGTGTTATTGTCTGAATTTTTCTTTAATTTTATTATCAATTTTAAAAGTGATTTTGTTTACTGAAATGGTCTTAGAATTTCACAGTTTAACTTTGAAAGTTCCCACATTTTCTTTACGTCATAATTACATTAAAAACTAATTTATGTTTGTTTAACTGTGTGGAACATTTTTAAAGTTTTATATGTTATACTGTGTTCTTTATTATTACATAAAATTTATTTATTATCTCTGGAAATTACCGAAAACATGTTGTATTGTGGTGTTGAAAATGCAAGTGTGTTTGACAAAGTTTTAAAATCATGTTTATTTTATTTATTCTGCCTGAAGCTGTTGATTTTTAGTGAATTTTACTTTCTTTTGGTTCATTAATATTATTAAAATATTTTACTGCATAAAAAAGTGTTGCAAAATAGTGATATGGTCACGTAACCAAAATTGATTGTTTACAAGTTGAATAACTGAGCATTTCACTGATTTAGGTGAGTTTACAAGCTTTTTACTATGATTAACAGTTTATTTAGAGCTTGTATTACACGTTGGTTTACTTTATTGATTTTAAATCGCTGTATGTTCTGAGATAAGCTGCAGTATCGGCTTCTGTATGAATCCCATCTCCCATATCATGTAGTTACGAGATGAACAATTTTACCATTTCTGGAAGGCTTACGCTCTACCCTATGCCTCATAGCCAAGAAAAGTAGAATTTAATCAAATTCTAAGGTGCTTACAACAACTGCAATGGAGCACATATTCTAATGGGAATTTCCCTACACACCAGTCTTCCCCCTTTCTTGCATCCACCTACAATTGCCCTCTACAAATTGCAACTTTAAATTCTTTCAATGTTTTTGGAAATTATTCATCATTTCTCTTGGTAATACCTGACACCTGTAATGATAAAGCTTGAGTTGGGGAATGAATAGATTTGGTAGCTGGGTGTGCTTCCAGTCCTTTGAGCTGTTGTTAATCCACACAAGTCCTCGTTACACTGCCATTGTCTTCAGAAAACTCTATTCTGTAAATTGAAATTACTTGAAGACATATCACAGATGGTAAGAACAGTTTGTTTAGACCAGGAATGGGCAACCTTTGCTTAGCTGAGGGAGTAATTTCTGGACTTAATCAGGTCACGGGCCGGACTTAATCAGGTCGAGGGCCGTAGGTAAGAAAGAAGTAGATAGTAGTGAATAAAAATACTATAAAAATTCACACATTTTTTATTTTCTAGAATTACAATAGGATAATCAAACATACAAAAAGCAAATTAACAAAAACAGATAGAAAAATCAAATGAAAATTAATGGGAGACTTGAGTTTGAAGTGTTATTTGAAATTTCTGAATCTCTTGTGGGCCGGACTGAAGTTGGTGGAGGGCCGGATCCGGCCCGGGGGTTGCCCATATATGGTTTAGACCATGGATGAAATGTGCTGGTAATACTGAGGGTCCTGGGCAAGGCTTTCTATAGATTCGAAAGTCAATATGGCTACCAATTGGAAATTGGGAAAATAATTAGGATAATTAATTTAAATGTCTGTCACTAAAGGGTTACTATAAATGAATGTGCACCAGATTTCAAAAGATCACACTGAAACAGTTTATTTTAAAACACAAATACCCAGCCCAATAGAAGTTCAGTATTACAATGAAAGTTTTTAGACACCAAACTTCATCTTGAAGAAAGCAGGTTTGTAATTAGAAAACGATGTCTTAAATTGCACACTCTTGTTGGACTAAGCTATTGAACAAATTTGCCAGTCTTTACACCGCACAGTATGGCAATGCAGATTAGTGGAAAATGCCCGCAGCCTGGCAAACTCTCCATGTGGATCAACCACTGAGCAATAGGCAAGTTATATCAACACAGCCAGTTGTAAAATACTGACTTAGCAACATGGCTGTTCAGCTTCTTGCATGTCTTGCAGCAAATCATAATTCTTTTTGATTGTCACGTGGTGTAACCTATCAATCGTGTATTTCTTTATCACCTAGCCCACTAGATATTGGTGTAGCTTGTCCACACTACTTTTTTATTTGAATTAAAAATGAAATTCATTATTCTGTCTTTCCAGCTAGAATTCCCTCTGCCAGCTTGACTCCCAATCAAAACAGCTTGCCAACTTTGCACTCTCTAACTCTCATGTTACACACTCTTACCTAAGAAAGAAAATTTTCCTACACCCTTTTGCCTGTAATTGAGTGTCAGCTTGTGGTCATAGTCATCTTTTCTCTTCAATGCATTACTTTTAATTCTTACACCAACATCTTTCCATGTCTCATCACCAACATATGCCTTGTTCAGTGCCATGTACCTCTTCACCCTCCTCCTGTCTTCCAATGAATCCCATTCCAGCTCTTTTATCATATCTGTTACTGACTGCATTCTGCGGTAATTACCAGAAACAAAACTGGCAGCCCTTTTTTGCACCCTCTCCAACTCCTGAATTTGATACTCAAAATTTGGGTTCCATACTACACTACCATATTCAAGTAATGGTCTGACAAAATTATTATAACTCAATTCCTTTACTTCTCCCATATATCCCCTCATCACTCTCTCAAACAAGTGCAGAATTTTGAAACTTTTTCCTACTACCTGTCCAGTTAAGCTTGTGATCAAATGTAATGCCAAGATACTTACATTTCTATTATGTTATAAACTTCACCTTGTATCATGTGTCCTTCGACCCTGATGGATTTAGAAACTTTTGTTTTGAATTATATTTTAAATACTTCCCCTCAACCTAATGATCTCAAACTTATTTGCAAGGAAAAAAATAAATAAAAACCTTTTTATTTGAATGTAGGTAGGTTTCATTTTGGTTCATTTTTATTTAAGATTTGTCATTTTTTCTTAAACGAAAATCTATACTAAAAATAGTTATAGTTACTTGAAATTCTGGTGGGTTCAGCTTACTGTTTATTCGACTCTTTCTTCATACTTCAAATAAATAAATTTATATGACTTAATTCCTTTTTTATTATCATGTCATAATATCCTTAATTATCCAAATGTTTCTTCCAAAAGTTCTTTCAGCAGCAACTTAAAGTTCAAAGCGAACACACCAACGATTTTTTCCAAGCTTGTCCGATCTTATATCTATCATCTCTTTTTTTATATATAAACATTACCTTAGCTACCAATTTCACAGAGTAATTATTTACTTTAGGTAGCCTGTTTTTTTTTTTTTTTTTTTTTTTTTTTTTTTTTTTTTTTTTACTGTTTTACGTCTCACAACAGTGAGGTCTTTAGAGACGGGAAAGGATTGGGGGGGGGGGGGCAAGGATGGGGGCAAGAATTCGGCCATGGCATTTTTAAGGAAGCATCCCGGCATTTGCCTGGAGTGATTTGGGAAACCATGGAAAACCCAAATCTGGATGCCCGGATGGGGATTCGAACCGCCGTCCTCCCGAATGCGAGGCGAGAACGCTAACCGTTACACCGCCATGCTCGGTAGGTAGCCTGTTATACCACAATACCTTCACAAACCGATACAGAATTTCCTTCTCCCTTTTGATTGCTTGTAAAAACAACTGCATTACAGTGTGATGGGAGAAAGCTGTCACTTACGCACAAACGTCCTCACAATGTATGTAGTAGAATATTTTGCATTTAATGTGATGTTTTCTTTAGTAAAATTACTTATCATGAGTGAATCATATGTTGTAGAAATTTCATGTTTACCAACTACAACTTCATATCTTAGTAAAGAAAAAATTAATTATATGATATCAATTAATAAAATTTACTGCTTCTAGTCATCGCTTTTAGTTTTAAAAATTGCATGAAATTCAAGGTTTTTATTAGGGGAATAAAAGCATGGCCCGGGAACACTCAGTTCATTTTTGCTACATACATGCTGCACTGTTTGTAATAAGATGCTACATGCCTTTCTTTTTTTTTTAGGTATATTAACTTTCCCATCAGATTTCTAGTTTCTTAAAGAAACTACACACATCAAAAATAATTGCTTTTGACTGTAATTTATTATAAGAATTCTCTGATGCCCTTTCACTTGCAACATTTTATAATGATGTGTGCGTATAAACATGACAATACTGTAACAATGCCTCTAGCCAGCTTGTATGCTGTGATCTGCTCGGAGGGGAAAGAAACAGCAGGGGGTGGTGAGGTGAGGAGTGGAGCAAGGGGAAAATGAGCTTGAACCACCAGTTCAGAATGAACAAGGTATAGAATATGAAAAAACCAGGGCGATGCAAGCAGTGCGACCGCAAAGGGTGCCGTCATAGTGAGTACACTGAAAATGCAGCAACAGGTCTGTGCAAAAAATAAAACACCAGTGAAATTTAACCGTATCCACCAAAATAATTTTAAAGTAACATATTTATTTTAACACACTAATTAACAATAAGAGCTAATAAATGTAAAAGTTTCAACAGAGTCAAATCGAGTTGCAACTCTTGTCAGCTAGAGTTATGCAAATGAAAATTTTCTCAACTCATCCTATAATTAGCACTCTCCAGTATTTGGTACCTTTTCAGCTGAAGCCTTGATGTTTATTCACATGATGGTGCATGTGCATTGTATGGCGAGATCTGAGTGAAATTGGAACGTTATTTGCATATTAAGTAAAGTGATGTTTATATATAGTTGTTTATCCATATATAGTAGTATACCTAACCTGGAATAAAGATTTTATTTGTTGTTCTGATTGTAAGAATTTCTGAGTGACAATACTTTTTGGTGTAGAATGATAGTAGAAATAGAATAGTAGCTTACTTTTGGATAATGATCAGACCTTTGTCTGTGTGTACTGTGCCAATTTTCATCTGTACATTATTTTTGTTTGAGGTTCATACCTATAATGCCTGGGGAGTGGCGTGCAGCACTCTCGGCCCAGTGCTGATTCAGTTTTACTTGTTTCGTCATGCATCTCGTCAACTGTTTGTCACAGAGAGACAAACAAACTATATACCATTATAATGCTGAAACTGTGTACTACAACTTTATTTACGTGTCTTAACCCAGAAACTTGTGGTGATAGTTTTGCAGTTATGCTGATTTGTTTAAAAAGATGCCTTCATGATAAATTGTGAGTTATTTTTATACAATAGTTATGGCCAATACTGTACTATTATGCAGTTTTTAGCCTCTTCAAATTGCATAGGGTGCAATAAAATGTTACTAATGCTGACATTTTAAATGTTACAATGAGTTTACACTGATTTGGCACACTAGCCCTTTTTAATCGCTTTAGACATGAAAAAAAATTGTGATCGTTGAGGACTTTTTAGGATTTGTTTCTTAAGAACTTAGGAATGTCTGTGCCAAAATGCAGATCTACATTATTTTATTGTTTAAGTTACAACTATAATCTGTCTCTAATGTCTGGGCTATCTGTGTTTTGCTACTACAAGGAAAACAAAAGGCAAACACATTACCATACACACACCAAGGTCTCATGAGCAAAACAACAGAAGAATGCTAGTTATCATGTTAAAAGTTTTGTGTCATAACTGTTACTATATCATTAAATGAAACATAGCAGCTTACCCAAGTTTGTCACAGTTATAATTTCCTTTAGTTCATTTGTAGAACCTGACACTCCAATAAGGCAAGTCCAGTTTCCTATATGTTCCTTTCTGATGGGGAAGAGCACAAGAGAACAATTGCTAAATAGATTAGAGTAATCATTTAATGGTGAAGTGAACAAACAATAATCCTTGTTCTCAAGCTTCTCTCCACAATTAAAAGTTGCTTCACTACCCAAATCCACTTTCACTATCTGCACATCACTTTTAGTTTCCTTGGAAGCTGTAGACAGATTCAATTTATTAAATCAATGTATATGATGCAAAAACAGATTTGATGGAACACAGAAGGTGTTAATAAAAATATTAATAAAAAAGAATCAGTGTTTACCACATACAAAGGCATAATAGTGCATTAACATATGAATGATAAGTAGAACATTGAAGTCCATGGCATGATTTAATTTAAATATGATGCAGCCTATCCTTTGGTGGCAATTTCTCTACACACCCATTTTTTCCCTTTCTTAAACCCACCAAATTTTTCAACCTACAAATATTAATTTTATATTTGTTAATAATTTTTGGTAAATTATTCACCACTTTCCTTGGTAATTTATTGCAATCCCTGATTCCTTACTATCAAAAGAAAATTTATGCCTGGAATTGAGTGTAGTCATGATCTTGATTTCCCATCCATCCAACACCCTTAATTCTAGCACTAGTATCTTTACACACCTGTTCACCAATATAGTCGTTGTATGCTCCAAGCACTCTATTCGCCATCCTTCTGTCTTCCAACAACTCACAGTCCATTTCATTTATCATATCAATTACTGATTGTATTCTGCAGTAATTTCCAGAGACAAAGCTGACAGCTGTTCTTTGCACCCTGTCCAAAATGTAGGTCCCATACTGCAACACCATATTTAAGAAATGGTCTGATCAAAGTTTTCTAATCAAATTCCTTCACTTCTCTGGTACATCTCCTTATTATCACCAATAAATGTAAGATTCCTAACACCTGCCAATTGTCATGCCCAATTGGGTTCATTATCAAATGTTATGCCAAGATATTGCCATTTCAAGTCTCGAACAAGCAATTCCTTCTCCACCTCATAATCATAATCAATCTTTAGTTTTTTTTTTTTTTTTTTTTTTTTTTATCAGTGTGCCTAATAAGCTGACTCTTATTTGTATTTATCTTCATTCCATGTTCACATACCAAACTTAGATATCCTGTCCAGGTTACCCTGTATCTGTTCCCAGTCTTTTCCCATTATGATCCTACTATATAATATTATGTAGCCTGCAACTTCAGACTGTAAACTATCAACACAGTCATTAGTTATAATAATGAATAATGTTCCCAATATACTACCTGTGGCACTTTTCTTTTCACTTCCAATTCTTCTACACATCAAATCACATTTTCATCCACTCCAGTTGCAGATCCAGGATTTTGGTTTGGGGGAGGGGGGCTAGGATTTTAGTTTTGGGGGTGGGCCTTGACTTGGGCAAGTGTAGGCTTTATAGGAGGGTGGGGGGGGGGGAGTTGAAGACAGAAATTTCATGTCAATCTAGGTTACCCCTGACGACATCGGGGGTGACCTAGATGATTTGGGGGGTGCGGCTTGATCCTCTTAGCCCTCCCCCTGGATCTGCCACTGATCCACTCCAATGGTTTTTACATTATATAACACTATTTTATGGCTCATTCTATAAAATTTCTTGGTGAGATTTAGTAGTCCACTATCAACTTGGCCTCCCTTGTCTATTTCATCTGAAATTTCTTGCATAGATTCACTTTAATACATCCGCCTTATAATATGTTATAAATTTGCAAACCAGTTTCTTTCCTCAGAGATATTTCTGATGTCATTTGATATCAATCTTGATATTAATTTAACTACTACTGATGTCAAACTGATCAGCCTACAATTTTCCTATTTGTCAACCTTCATGTAATGCCACTATCACACTTCCGCAGTCCTCTGGTAAGCAGCAAAGTATCCACAGTCATTCTAAATAATATTTCAAATAAGATACAGTATTTTATTCCATTATTAATAAGATATCTGCAGTAATATTATCTATACCTGCCCATTTATGCTTTTTTCCAGCTGTCTTAGTTTTTCAAATTTTCTAGTTTCCATATTTCTAACAGTTCAAAGAAGATCATTGTCTTATTTACACACTTCGATTCCAGAATCATAGCCTCTAATGGTCACACTGATATCTCTGCCATTTTCAATTAATTAGTAACTTCTTCTTCATCCTTATCTATAATTGTCTGAATGCCTCTCCTACCTCTCCGATTTTTAATACAGCAGTAGAAATTTTTAGATGAACCAATTGTAAGGGAAAGAAGCTGACATCAGGGGTGAAATATCACTTTTTGTCACCTTAACTGAATCTTGACTTGTTGAAAGTTACTCGGAATTGGCATTAATAAATTTAAGTGACCATGTGTCCGCCTGGCTTTTAAGGTTTATAAAGGTATGTAGCAAAAATTTTAAAATGACTTACTTTCTTGTAAATAAATTAAGTGTGTGTGTGTGTGCAATGGTAATTAGTTTCTGAAAAGCAGTTAGTGAACCCCCTATTTCTAACTTATTTGTGCAACTTTTTAGTCATCCCTGCTGGATTACAAATTATCGTAATAAAATTAGTGCCAACGTGTTCTGTGTTTGCTCCTAATTTCAAAGGTGTAAATTTTATTATTATCGGTGGTGTATTAGCAAAGTTATCTATTTACTAAAAATCTGGTTTGAAACTGTCAAGACGCCATAACTATGGCTGAAAAATCCGTCGTGATAGTTTTACACACACACCGGTTGCAATTAAGAAAATGTTTTGGCCGCCACTCTACCGAAATAGATAATATTTTGGGTCATGGTTGGGAAAACTACAGGTTATATTACCACATTGAAATACAAGTTGATGGTTTCCAAGCTACAATGTTTAATTACGTTCAAATCAACCATGAAAGTCACCCTGATACCATGCCAAACGTCTAACCGTGTATAACATCAGACAACTTATCTGTGCTGTTGCAGGTAAAAACCATCCACGTTGGAAGTATTCACAAGTTTCTCAGCACACCTTACAACCACACTGCATTCAAGACCATGTTGCGCTGCTGTATTTTCTTTTTCTTTCCAGACCACAGCACGCTGCTGTACTTTCTTTTTCTTTCAGATCTCCTCTTTTTTTTTTCACAGATATTCTTCAGCCAGTGCTTATGCTGGTCAATATATCAATATGAGAGGCATTCTTTGAATTTTATTACTTATTTTAACAGTTGTTTTATTGATGGAAATGTCTTAGTTTAATCACAATTTAATTCCGAAATCACCCCTTTTTTGTTTACGACGAAATAACTTTAAAATTGATTTAATATTTATTCTTCTGCATGGAAAGTTTTGAAATTTTAATATGTTATACTAGATTTTTCGTTCTTTCAGGAAATTTACTTTTTAGTTTGGGAAATTATCTAAAACATGTGATTAAAAATGTTGAAAATGCAAGTGTGTCTAGCAAAGTGTTTAAAATTTTATTTACTCCATTTACACCGCCTGAAACTACTGAATTTTAATGAATTTAAGTTTCTTTCTGATTATTATTATTATAAAATTACTTTACTGCATCGAAAAATGTTAAGAATTAGTGATATTATCACGTAACAAAAATCGATTGTTTACAAATTTGCATTACCCTACTCCAGGTTAGTTTAAAAGTGATTTACTATTATAAATTTTTCATTTAGAACTTGTATTGTGTGTTGAGTGACTTTACTGTTTTTAAATCAGTTTATTTATTCAGCTAGCTTGCAGTATTGGCTTCTGCATGAAACGTTTCTCTCATATCCTGTAGTTACAAACTGAGTAATTTAATATTTACTGGAAAGCTGACTCCCTCCCTTATGCTCTATAGCCAAGAAAACTAGAATTTACCCAAATTCTAAGGTGCTCACACAATCAGTGGTCCCCAGATAACATTCTTCATAAACCTATCTTTAGCTTCCTTTTTTACTGCTATTAATTCCTTATTTACAGGGTGTCCAGAAAAGGACTCCCTGATTTCAAAATTAAATATCTCGAAAACAAAGATCGATAGAGGAATGCAGTAAACGTTATGTTTATTGTGACAGCTGTAATCGCCATAAGTAATGCCTAAATAGTGATCCGAAGCTCAGGGCGATCAGTTCCACCATTGAAACGTGCCAATGGTGAACATTTTGAAAATATTGTGATGTGATTGATTGCAAAGATTGTTTTCATACGATTATTTCACTTATGTATGCTGATATGAGCATACAGTGCCATCTGTTAGCAGCTTTTGTAACTATTATTTCACACTGCTGTATACACTTCTTACTGCTGTCACAATAAACATACCGTTTACTGCATTCCTCTATCGATCTTTGTTTTCGAGATATTTAATTTTGAAATCAGGGAGTCCTTTTCTGGACACCCTGTAGTTACTTTAAGTGTTCCTTACTGCCTTCCTGAATCTTAAGTCCTTTGTGTTCCCCTCTTACCACCCTTACTAATTCCCTATGGAAATATGTATGTTCTGTAATATTTTTAATTTTTTGTTTTGATATCAACTGTTACATAATAATCTTGCTTAGAGTTAGGCAAGATATCGTAAACTGTGACTGCTGCTGATACTAAGTTCATTCATGTTAAAATTTGATACCATCAGTTGAAGTTGCAGTAATTCACTATATTGGTCGCCAATCTGCTTAATTATTTCTGCAACAGGTTAATGGGTTTCAGGTTGATATTGACATAAACAGAAGTCCACTGTAGATAAAGGCTGTGTATTCTTGAAAATGTTTTGAAGTTAATACTGTTATCAGTGTGTAGCTTGTTCATGCATGTGGTGCAATAGACATAAAAATCGCTGTATCTCTTTAAACAAAATTTTTAGACTATACCAATTAAACATCAAATTGATCATAATTTTAAGCCTTATCAGTGGAAATGAATGTTGAATATTCAATCAAACTAAAATTTCGACTTCCCCAGTTTTCATGTTTCCTACAATATAAGTTGAATTTTTGAGTTAAACACAGCACTTTATCTATACTATTATAAATCTGTAAGCAAGCTGCGTTTGTAGTGAGGCTTGATCTCTAATAACGCAAAAACTACCGCATCAATTTGCATGGTGTTTCCAAATTTTTAAATCTAATGTTGCTGATCAACATCTGCAGAAGTAGCTAACGACTAATATGTACCATGGGAAGAAGCAAGTCAGTAAAAAACTTCAGAAATGTGAAACTGTAGACCACACATAATTATACACATTCAGATAGTCACTCCTTTCATAAAGAGACCTGACAAAATTTAGGATTTCCCTTTTTTTTATAATCAGCATTTACTTGAATCGTAACAGGTCTGTTGAATTATGAAAAAGTTATATTACTAATATTGAAGACATGTATTGTCTCTGGTAGACTGTTATACAGTTTGTCTCTGGAACAAAATTGCTACGTGAACGCTGTACAATACAGCCACAATAAGCCAATACTTAATACGAAATTCAGTTTTTTCTCGAAGAGCGATGTCTGAAAAACAGCTATTATAAATATCAGCAAGTGATAAAACATACTTCTTTCATAATGACTTGTGCGGAATTGCACATATTTGGAAGTACTTTATTCGATTAATATGTCTCGTGGCTATAACGTGCAAATATAACTAGGCATCCGAAAATTCAGGTACATGCGACTCAAATAATTACATAGAAAATACGGATATATTGAAAGAAATTCAAATAAAAAAATTTTCATATCCTAATGCTACACCGCGTAAATTATAAAGCTAAAAGCATCGTCCCTTTGGCCTATAACAAAGCATATCAGCTGTCATCACTGTCCAGGTTGCATTTCAATCGATTTAGAACTTGCGATAATTTTGCCACTCAGAAATAATTGCTTGAGTTACATGCACATTAGTACATATACTGTACCGTGATCCATTTTGACATTTTTGAATTAATTATATCTGACTGAAATAATGACAATAATGATACGACGATTTGAAACCAAGATTAACTCCAATTCACATAAATTTCTATTTTAAAGCAGGAATAATTGATGGTGTATCAACATAAAATAAAAACCAATATCCAAACAGCAAAAAATAAATAAATCAGAAAAAATTGAGATGCTGTGATTATTGGTAACGAATTTTTATTTCAAATATAACTAGGCATCCTAAAATTCTATTCTACACCGCGTAAATTTTAAAACTAAACCC
The DNA here is from genome assembly GCA_031002005.1 of Vandiemenella viatica. Lineage (NCBI taxonomy): Eukaryota > Metazoa > Arthropoda > Insecta > Orthoptera > Morabidae > Vandiemenella > Vandiemenella viatica. The sequence continues at coordinate 216,214,719 of CM061920.1, forward strand.
GTTATGCCTGATGCTAAACAAAACGAGTCAATTGTCATCTGGTCCAGGCTGTTGTTTCGCCAGGTACTTACATGCAACTGAAATAATTACATAGAAAATACGGCTATATTGAAAGAAACTTAAATTAAAAATGTTTCATATCCTAATTCTACACCGCGTAGATTATAAAGCTGCAGGCATTGTCTCTTAGGCATATAACAAAGCATCATATCAGCTTTCAGGTTGCATTTCAAGCGATTCACAACTTGCGATAATGTTGCCACTCAGAAATAATTGTTTCAGTTACATGCACTTTACTACATAAACTGTACTATGATCACATCTCAACATTTTTGGATTAATTATATCTGACTGAAATAATGACAGTAATGATACGACGATTTGAAATCAAGAGTAGCTCCAATTCACGTAAATTTCTATTTTAAAGCAGGAATAATTGATGGTGTATCAACATAAAATAAAACCAATATCCAAACAACAAAAAATAAAAAACAACAAAAAATAAATAAATCAGAAAAATTGAGATGCTGTGATTATTCGTAACGAATTTTTATATTTCAGCACACTTCCAAGAGGACTAAGTCGTAGATTACTGCTATATTTACATAAATTTATGGCACCGCGGTTATGTTGCAATCCTCGGTATCCACATTTAAAAATAAACTTTTTTTAGTTAAGTATCATGGAAACAATATTTTTCATTATATCCACAGATACATTCTTAACAAAGCTTATACCGAAGCTTATACCCAGGCAAAGTTTACACATAAAATCGCCAAAAAAATTACACATAATGATTATAATATCAGCTTTCTTAACGTTACAACTGTTATATATCCATTTAAATTTTCTGTACCACGGTTAACGTGGAATCCTCCATTTCAGCATTTAAAAATATTATGTTTTAGCTGAGTTAAATATTGCTTTCAGAAATAATATTATTTATTACTACCACAGATATTCTATATTGTAACCAAGTTTATGCTCATCTATTTACTCGCTGCCATAGTTCACGCATAGTGATAATTGCAGCTGTGAAAACGTTTTAATTGTTAGTGCTGTGAGTTGGGTAAGTATAAAAGTTTATTATATGCCCATGCGAAAGAGATCTAATCTGTCGGGGTCAACTTCTGCAGCTAAAAGATGTCGCCGAAATCGGCTAAATGAGAGTGAAATAGACCGACAACATCGTCTGCAACATCAAAGAGAACAAGATGAAATAGCTAGAGCAAATGAAAGTAACCTGCACCGAGAAAAGCGATTGACCTATAACCGGGTTCTACACGCTAAATCCATAGCTTCTGAAAGCGCACAGAAGAAAGAATGTCGTTTGAACCGTGAAAGCCTTTCTAAACAATAAATGTTTATACTTCGCACAATAATTACATCCACGAATTACTACTGTTAATTTTTCAGGAACCTTTTCTACTATTGAATCAATTGCATCACGTTAAAATATGAATAAAACAACTCTCTGACATCAGTATGAAAACCGAACCTAACGTATTAACCAAAACAAATGAAACTATTCAGAATACATTAACAGTTCATGCCTTTCGACGTTAATGTCTGATAGGAGAATAAAATCGGTAAATAATTTCTACACCCGCCAAGGCACGCGCGCGTGAAGCAGCGGGCAAATGCTAGTTATTAATAAAATGCTTAAAAAAAGTTATTTAATGTATGAATGCTATGGGATAGATCTCCTTTTAAATGGTTTTGGCAAGATTAGGTACCACAGATATACAACAAAACATTTCTTCTCCCATTTTAATTAACTTCTTGAACTGTTCTTACTTCGACTACACTGTACTTGTACCCTTGTTCCATATACTGTATCTTGAGCTGCAATATCCCTTCACTTTTGAAATATTTGACTTTTTTATAACTGAATCCTTACCACGTTCAGTTTGCCCTCTGATTTACTGAATTTTCTAATATCCATCAGAAAATATTTATAATCAATTATTCCTTCAGTTACTCGAGGCACCATAAGATTATCCTCAAACTTTGTCAGGAATAATTCAACATATTGGATCCTCTTTTACTTTGCTCTTCCACTTGTATAAAGCCTCCTACCCTTACTAAGGTATCTGAAAATTTGTTTCCTTGGGTTAGTAATCTTACTTCAATGCCCACCAATAATTACCATTCTAAGCTTATCTCTAAACTCTGAATATTTATTTAGTTTTTATTATTATTATTATTATTATTATTATTATTTTTATCACCCCAGAAATCTGCCCCTAACAACTCCTGGCAATGATCTATAACTACCAGTTAAATGCAGTAATCTATGTTAATCAATATGAATATCCCTCCACCAATTGCTCCTACATCTCTAGATTCTATAACCATTGTGGAAAACCTCATTGCCTAGCAATACTTCCTGTGGCCAAAATATTACTCCTGTAACTACTTGGGGTTTGTGCATCTACATTATTAAGTTACCAATTTCTACTACAGTATAACTCCAAATATCCGAACTCCGAGTATCCGGATCGCTGAATATCCGAATCGCTTTTTAAGACATGCGTGGAACAAGTTGAAAGGCATACCAACTGAAGAAGAGAAGAAAATAGGAGAAAAAGATGTTCAAGAAAAGGAAAGGAAGAGACGGGGGGAGATGGGGATGACGTGTAACTTGAGAAATTCAGAAGCATTCTTTTGAAAATTCCTGGATGTTCAGAAGTTAGTACTGAAGATATAGGAGAGTTTGTGGTGTGTGATTCGTCAGACCCTGGGTATGAAATTATAAATGATAATGAACTTGTTTAAAGTGTGAGAGAAGAAACAGTCGAAGAAAAAGATGACCTTAATGTCGAAGTTGAAGTAGACACGGGACCATCAGCTACTCAAGCATTTGCCGGCCTTGAAACTGTGTTCAAGTGGATGGAACGTCAGCCCGAGTGTGATCACATGCAACTCCTCACTGTCAAGCAGATGAATTCAGTCAAACAGATTACTTTGACCGAAATATTCAGCAAGCAATTACTTTTATTTACAGTAGCCTACGGTATCTACATACTGTATTAATGTACAGAACTTGTAAGTACACTTAACATGTAAAAGTGTTGCCTTTTCATTTAATTAATTAAAAGCTCTTTTTCTTTAAAAATAGTTGTTTCTCCCATTTTCAACATACAGTAATTAATGAAAAAGGCCCTATTTGGAAAAATCGAATTATACAAATTTTTGATTATCCAAATGGGGTCCAGTCCCCATTGATTCGGTTAATTGGAGTTCTACTGTACTTCATTCATTATACTCCTACAGTTTACAAGAAAGAGTCTTATAACTGAACTCGTGATATTCTTAGCGTTAACCTTTACCTTCCTAGTTTTGATGCTGTTTATAATTCTTTCATCTTCTTCAACTCTTCCTTTAGCATTTATGTTTTTTCCATTTCATTTCTGCATTCAGTATCCTTCAGTCACTTATTTTTCCTCCTTACAAGCCTCCTCTAACCCAAAAAAATGCACAAAAGTCCTGACCCCATCATTACTGGAAGTAGGCTCCCTCACAGCTTTAACTTACAACTCAGAAAGTACCCCCTTTCCTAATTACGTAGTCTTTCTCGGCGTTGAGAATATAAATATTATTTATACCCCCTTACCACTTCTAGTGACACTCCACCTACAAATGGTATGGACAGGCACAACCTCTAAGATGGAACTAATGCCTTTCCCAAGCAGCACCACCATTTTCTTACCTGCCACACAGTATGGCTCAAATATGGCTGGTCATGACAAACTTAGGACCTGCATGAGCTCAACCCTAGTACACTGACTCTCCTTCACAACTTTCTTCATATCACCTTCTATACTACAACTTATGTTTCTATTAGTACTATTTCCTGCACCTCCAACTATCAATATTCTATCTTCTTTATTGAAACCCATACAAAATTAAGCTATATCCCCTATTACATGACCTAATGATGCACTAAGTTTGTAAAAACTTGTGATCTGGTAGCCTGAGCCTAACTGATGCTGCAGAAGTGAGCCTACACCTCTTCTCCCATTGCTACTACCTAGCAGAAGAATCCTCTTGTACACCCCTTTTAATGGAGCAATAGTTTTCTTTCACCCAAAGGCAGGTAGAAAGTAAACCCTGTAGCACTGCAAATAGATGGCGTAACTATAAACTTAATACTGAAATTTTGAGTCATTATCAGAGCTGTACCAAGTTCCAGAGATGAACCAAAAGTTGAATCGAAAATGCTACAAATATTTCCATATATTCTATGATCAAATATTTTGATTTAATGTTTACAGTTTTGGAAAATTTTACTTAACAAGTAAGTCAGTCTGAAGATACTATTCTAACCTAACAAGTTAGTGACATTAGCTAGTGAGGTCACGCGAAAGGAATAATAGAATTTCAGACAAACAATAAATAAGCATTTATTTAAACAGATAATCAAAAGCTAACTATCGCAACGCATTGTCAGCACTGACACAGACTCTATAATAAAATCAAGTACTGGTAGATAAATTAAAAATATGTTTATAGGTGAGTAAAGAATTTCGGCTTTTAGAAACAGAGTGTTAAAGAGTTGAAACTAGTTTCAAATGCAAGCTAACTTTAGGTCAAGTAATGATATAATAACAGAAAGGATAATAATAGAAAGGATGAAATAGGGAATCTTAGATATAATGCTGTTACATAGTAATGTAATACTGGGGTTCAAATATTCCACATAAACTATAACCATGATGAGAGTCCATCACATGATATCTATGATAGCTTTTTCTGAAGATACCGCTTGGTTCTTCCTGTACCATCTTCTTTATCATACCACTTATTGATTGTGTCCTGCATTAATTTCCAAAAACAAATCAAGCTGCCTTTCTTTATATACACTTCAGCTCCTGTATTTGTAACCCAAAATATGAGTTCCATACTACACTTTTGTAACCCAATTCCTTTACTTCTCTGGTATACTCTTTACCATTAAATGTGATCAGTCTCATCAGAGACTAAGTCTATAATTTTGCACAGTTTGGCAGCACAGCACAAGCACGATATCACAGGAAACTGTAGCACATCTCTTGAATCCACCTATGAAAGAATCCCATTGGTGTTTATTTAATCCAGTGCCTTCTACACATTTCAGACGATTTGTTTCATAATGCCATGTTGGGGAAATTAAAGTTAGGTGGCAGATAGGTGGTTTAGCTCCACCCACTGAAGTGTCTGATTGTCCAGGTATTTCAGCTGTTGCCTCTTATATATCAACTGATTCATTTTCTAAAGTCATGTAATGAGCCTAACACCAAAGTTGGGAAAGTAACTTAAAGGAGTGGTAAAAAGCACAGCAAACAGTTGACAGGGTGTTACATTCTATTCAAATATATCAACTTTGAGCTATAGAAATGTTTATTCTCATTCTGTTTTGGATAATTTATTTCCTTAGTTCTGCTCTTCATATCATTCATAAAACCATGTATAGATGGACTAAAGAATTGCCAGGTCTCAAATCTAAGTTCTTAGTTAATATGGAAATGGTCATAAGGATATTTTCTTTGAAACATATATTTCAAAACCAGCCAGGTTCATTGATATGTGTGTACTGGAAGTTCCATATTGGTTGGATAGTTTACATACTGGATGAGTGAGCATGCTGAGCAAGTTGCAAGGTCTGGTATATACTGTTCTGCACTAATAGCAGTGTGGTTGCTGGTTTGATACTATATTGGGTCAATTATGTTTTCTTTTTCAACAATTCCAATATACCTATTGCTTATAAACTGATAAAAATTAATATATCTGACAAAAACACTTGCTTACTAAAATCTTCTTTATATAAACCACAGGATTTAATTGAAAGTACTGAGCTTTAATAGAAGCAGCACTCAAATTTAATCCTCATAAATAATGATTTAAAAAACATTTCTCTCTGGAATTATTACAACAGTGACTGTTTTCAAAGAACTTATACCTATGTTGCAGCTAAATTATGAGAACAATGACCTTGAACAATTATGGGTCATAACAAGTCAATTTTTGGAGTTAAATTTAAGAACAGATTCTAATCCCTAAAGAGAATAGACTTGCTCCTCGGCTACAAAAAATGTCTCTTGAGACACGCATGTTAAGAAATTATAATTGATGATGCATTTTAATTCGAGTAGATTCAATTTTAAAATAGGCTTGTTGTATCTGGCAGGATTTCAGAAGAAATTACTAGTTGTACCACTAATTGTATTTATATTCAATTAGAATATTTAATGGATTATACAGGTATTTGAAAATTAAATTTACAATAATAATAAATTTTGATGTGTATCTGCAAAATTGTCAAAAACTGTAATCGAAGTAAACCGAGATTTTCCAAATGATAAATTCAATATAGGTGGTGGTTTCCTTATGAGATAACATTGAAAACAGAGTGACACTCTTAAAATAGTTGTGTAGAAGCATCGAGTGATCAGAAGAAATTATCTCCTGGCACAGTTTCTGAAAATAGTATCAGTGAGTGGTCGTCTCAATTGCTCCATTGATGTGTCAACTAATCAATGGTATTCATGACTCTTTTACTTTTCAACACAAAGTTCTAATGCTTTTCAAGATTCAACAGTGATTATAAATAGATAAAATATATGGCTCTGTTTTTGCTTAGAAATAATATTCTGAAACATTTCTGAGAGGTTACTCACAACATTATGCATGTAGAATGCTCTCTACACTTTAACCAATAAATTAAAACAGCCTTAATGTCTCATATTGATAAAGCCCTGAGCATATCTTCACAGAATATAAGTTTCTAACGTGAATCAGTCGACAAGAAACACCATTTCAATATGACATTTTCTACTACATCACTATCTAAAATCCTTTGAAGCAATCTTCCATCTATTCTGTGTAGAGGTAGTATATTTCTATCACTGTACTAAATATAACCTACATTTTCAGAAAAATATATTATATTATAAACTTTTTTTTGCTCCACAATTCTATACTTGAAATGTTCTATCCATTAACAAATTAATGAATTAACTGACTTCAAAAAAAGGAGAAGGTTCTCAACTCATCTGTTTTTTTTTTTTTTTTTTTTTTTTTTTTTTTTTTTTTTTTTTTCAGCGATATTTTCGCCAATTTTGAACCGATTTAAATGAATTTTTTTTTTAGTGGATAGGGTGTACCTCCAAAGTGATCGCATATGAATTTCATTGATAAACCACCCCTTCTACCTCCTTCCTCCCCTTAATTTTTAATACAAATCCTCATTTTTTATTCGATCTCTATGCAACTTTGGACATATATAGCCAAGAATAAAGAGAAAAATTGCTGACAAATTTGGTTTAAAAAAACTGAACCCCTCTCCCCCTATCCACCCCCTTAATTTTTGCGAATTTTCTTTATACAAAGCTACAGTCGACATGATTTAACTGATCTCCATTAAAGTTGGTATATACTTGTAGTTTTTCATGGAGAAGGTTTCTGACCAAAAAATAAAAAACCACCCCTCTCCCCTTTACATCCCTTAATTTTATAGAAACCTACATTTCTTATCTGGACAGTTAAATGGGCAAAATATTATAATTATGGGAGACTTAAATGCCCATGTAGACACAGAAAGGCAGGGATATGAAGAAGTAATAGGAACAGAAGGATGGGGTGGCAGAAATGAAGAAGGGGAAAGGCTGTTGGATCTCTGCAAAAGAAATGGATTGAAAATAGGAAATTCTTGGTACAAAAAACAAGAGAGCCACAAGGTAACATGGTACAGTAGCGATTGGCAGAGGAAGTCAGTTGTGGACTACTTTAGCCTATATTTAATGGTGAATTAAAGCAGAGTGTGTCAGATGTGAAGGTAATACCTTCAGAGGCACTGGATAGTGATCACCGGCTATTAGTAATGGAGCTGAGGATTGCGACAGAGAGGAGAAAATCAGAAAGACAGGATAGGAGATTAAGAATATGGAAGTTGAAAGAGAAGAGCAATGAAGAGGAATACCAGAGAATAATAAGGAGTAAGATACCAATAGCGGAAATGGGGACAGTGGAAGAGGAGTGGGAATATTTTAAAACAATGTTAGTCCAAGCAGCAGAAACAGTGTGTGGAAGGACCGGTAACACAAAAAGGTGGAAAGAAACAGCATGGTGGAATGATAGAGTTAAACAAGCAGTGGAACTCAAGAACAGGGCCTTTAGGGAATGGTTCAAGCAGAGGACACAGGAGACAAGGGATGACTAGGTGAAGAAAAAGAAGGAGGCCAAAAAAATAGTAACCGAGGAAAGGGGGAAGTGGCTGGAGAAGTGGACCAACATGATGGAAGAAGATAGCAAAGGAAATAAGAAAGTATTATATGGAATGGTAAAAAGGAAGAGGAAGGAGAGGATAGAAAATGTCAACATGCTGGACGAAGATGGAAACGAAATAAACAACTCAGAAAAACTAAAAAGGATGTGGAAGGAGTATTTTGAAGCCTTACTGAACCCAAATTGGTCACAGGATGATACAGTTGTTCAGGAGAAGATGGAAAATAGCAACCGTGTAGGAGAGAAAGAGAAGGATTTAACTTGGGAAGAAGTGGAAACAGCTCTGGGTAAGATGAAGGGTGGAAAGGCACCAGGCATCGATGAAGTGAGCGTGGAAATGATAAGGGCAGCAGGAGTAGTAGGAAAGCAGTGGCTATACCGTGTGATGAGAAAGGTATGGAATCAGGGCACAACTCCTGAAGACTGGAAAAAAGGAATAATTGTACCTATGTTCAAAAAAGGGAGCAGGAAGGAGTTTAAAAACTATAGAGGTATTACACTGATGTGCCACTGTGCCAAAGTGTATGAGAAGATAATTGAAAAAAAAAAAAAAAATACGTGACAGGGTGGTAAAGGGGCTAAGGGAAGAGCAGTATGGCTTCAGATCAGGGAGATCGACGGTAGATTTGATATTTGCCATGAGACAGCTGCAGTAAAAACATTATGAGTATGGAAAGGACCTACTGTTGGTATTCTCTGATATCGAGAAAGCATATGATTGTGTACACAGGTGTAAGGTATGGAAGGCCTTGGAGAAGAGAGGAGTTCCCAAAGAAACCATCAAGAGAGTGACCGAACTGTACCAAGGAAGTGTGAGCTATGTGAAAATAGGGGAAGGAAGATCAGATTGGCTGGAACAAAGGAATGGACTAAAACAAGGAAGTGCCCTATCACCACTACTCTTCATTGTAATCATGGATGAAATAATGCAGAAGGTGGCAGCGAGGATGGGAGAGGAAAACATGAAGGTGATGGCTTTTGCGGATGATCTGATGATCTGGGGAGGTGAAGAAGAGGAAGTGCAGCAGCAGTTGGATGTATGGACAGACAGTGTGGAGGAATATGGCCTGAAATTTAATGTAAAGAAATGTGAGTACATGGTAATAACCAGGAAAAAGAATAGAGTAGTCCAAGGAATTGTGATGGTAGGGAAACAACTAAAGAAGGTAAACAGGTTCAAGTACTTGGGGAGTGTATCAGAGGAATGTGGAGGAAATGATGGCGAGATAAGTGAAAGAGGAAGACAAGCAGAGGCGTTCCTAAGGAGCATTAGAAGCCTGATATGGAATAAAGAGGTGCCACAGAGAAGCAAGAGAGTAATCTATCATACGTACTATGTGCCTATCTTAACTTATGCTGCTGAAACGTGGACAATGAAAAAACGGGACATCAGCAGAGTACAAGCAAGTGAAATGAAGTTTTTAAGAGGTAGAATGGGAGTCACTAAAATGGGCAGAATAAAGAATGAAGTGATTAGACACGCCATGAAAGAGGAACCCCTACAGGAAAGGGTAGAGAGGACCAGACTGAGATGGTACGGGCATATCAAGAGAATGGGGGCTCAGAGAATCCTGATAAAGATCCATGAAATTAAGATGGAAGGTAAACGACCCAGAGGAAGACCAAGAGATGGATGGCTGAAAGGAGTGGAGGAGGGTGTACAGAAGAGAGGAGAGGACTGGAACAAAGTGGTGACAGAGAGGTGGGGGGAAGAAAGAAGGAAATGGAGAGGCTTGTGCATAGTGCAGACCTGGCCAGAGGCCGGAAACTGTTGAGGATGATGATGATGATGATTTCTTATCTGCTTTTTATTCAACTTTGCTCATGTATACTTTAAAACAAAGAGAAAAATTCTGTCAACATTTGGTCTGTCAAAGCTCATCCCCCACCCTCCTTCTACCCCTTTAATTATTGTCAATGTTCTTCATAAAAAGCTACACTCGACACCGTTTGACTGATTATCATCAAAGCTGGCATATACATGTAATTTTTCATGGAGAATCTGACAAAATAATAATAATAATAATAATAAAAATATCCACCCCTCTGCTCTTTACTCCCCTTAATTTTTATACAAATCCACATTTTTTATTCGATTTTGAAGGAACTTTGGACATGTATAGTCAAAAATAAAGAGAAAAGTACTGTCAACTTTTGGTTTGAAAAAAAACTGAAGCCCTCTACTCCTATCCACCCCCTAAACTTTTAGCAATGTTCTTTATACAAATCTACACTCGACACCACTTAACTAAAGTTGGCATATACATGTAATTTTTCTTGGAGAAGGTTTTTGATTTTTTTTTTTTAAAAAAAAAAAACACCCCATGTCTCCCTTTACACCCCTTAATTTCACAGAAACCTACATTTCTAATCTGATTTTGATTGAAATTTGTATAATTTAAAACAAAGAGAAAAATCCTGTCTACATTTGCGTTGCCAAAGCTCAAACCCTTTCCCTCATTCCAACCACTTAACTTTTGTCAATGTTCTTTATAAAAATCTACAGTCGCGATTGTTTGACCGATTACCATGAAAGTTGATGCTTATATGTATTTTTTCACGAAGAAGGTGTCTGACCAAACAATCTAAAAACCACCCCCATTAAACCGATTAATTTTTATACACAACCACAGTTTTTATCTGGTTTACACAGAAGTTAGCAATAACAATAAAAAAATAATGTCAACTTTTCTTTTGCAAAAACTGAACCCCTCTCCCTGTTGTCCCACTTGATATTTGTTAATTTCTTTTTATAAAGCTACAGTCAACACCATCTCACCGATCTTTATGAAAGTTGGCACATATATAGGTATTTTTTTATAGATAAGATTTCTGACCAAAAAATCAAAAAACTAGCCTAGCTCCCCTTCCCTTAATATTTGTAAAAAACCCATATTTCAATGCGATTCGGTATTTTTTTTTTTTTTTGTAACTGCTTTACGTCTCTCAACATCGAGGTCTTTAGAGACGGGAAAGGATGGAGGCAAGGAATGGGAAGGAATTTGGCCATGACCTTTTGAAGGAAACATCCCGGCATTTACCTGGAGTGATTTGGGAAACCATGGAAAACCCAAATCTGGATGCCCGGACGGGGATTCGAACCGCCGTCCTCCCGAATGCGAGGCCAGAACGCTATCCGTTACACCACCATGCTCGGTGCGATTCGGTGGAACTTCGCATGCGTATACTTTAAAACAAATAGAAAAAGAAAATTACTGTTCACATAACTTTCACAAAAATGCAAACTCTATTCCCCTTTCTACCCCTATAATTACTGTCATTGTTCTTTATATAAAGCTACCATTTCTTTCTGATTTTGAAGGAAGTATACACATGTATACTGCAAAACCAACAGAAAAATAGTCTACATTTGGTTTCGAGAGTCCAAACCCCTCTCCTTCATTTCCATCCCTTAATCTACAGTTTCTATCCGATTCTGAAGGAAATTTGCACACGTATTCTTTAAAAAATACAGAAAAATTGTGTTTAAATTAGGTTGCAGGAGCCCAACCTCTCTTCCCTTCTACCCCAACCCCTCCTAATTTCCAATTTTCTTTATAGATACCCACAATTTTTATCAGATTTCCATGGAACACTGCACATGTATATTTAAAAACAAAGAGAAACATAGTGTCTACATTTTGTATACAAAACCCTACCACTCACTCCCTTACCCAATTTAATTTTTGCAAATGTTCTTTACACCAAGCTACAGTTTTTATATGGTTTCGATGGAAATTTGTACATGTATACTTTAAAACAAAGAGAAAAATACTGCCCACACTAGATTTACAAAAACCAAACTACTCTTCGTCTCCACACCCCTTAATTGTTTTTTATACATACTTACAGTTTTTATCTGATTTCAATAGAAATTTACACACGTATACTTAAATCAATCAGAAAAGGCAGTCTGCATTTGGTATACAAAAGCCCAATCCCTCTTCCCCTTTACCCTCGCCACTTTTAATTTCCAATGTTCTTTACAAAAATCCACAGTTTTAAATGCCATCAAAATCAATTCAGCTATTTTTAAGTAATGGCATAATGTTTATAAAAGAAATGTGTCCTAATGTCTCAACATATACTACAGATTTCAACTTGGATCTCAAGCTTTCATGTTGTGGAAACCAATTAAAAATCTGAGTGATGCTGGAGTAATCAGATATTTTCCAGAGACAGATTTCTGCATGTGGTATGTATTAATGCTCTTGATGTTACATGTTTCGGTTAGCAACCAGTAGCTTTAATAGATGTTATGATAAGATTGAAACATAGTCTGGACCAAAATGTAAACTGACATTCCTTAACACAACACCCAAATCACCCCATTATGGAAGTTATTGTGGTATACAAAGACAGAATTCTTTTTTGAAAGCAAGCGCTTTAATCCCTGAGCTACCAGGAAGTTCGCAAAATAGGAACTGCTGCGGCATGTTTAAAATACAAAGAAAAACTATAATACCACTAAAAATTTAAAAATAAAATAATTGTTTAAAAAAAAAAAAACATAAAAAAAAAAAAAAAAAAAAAAAAAAAAGCACTAAAAATTTTAAAATAACTTTATACCTTGCTTATGAGAAAGTAAATCTAAATGGACAATTTTTACATCACTGTCATTGAAATTTTTACATTAATTAGTTATTTTTGGAGTCAGTGCCAGAGAAAGCAAGAAAAACAAAACGATAAAAACAATAATGAACAAAAATGATACATAAAATAATCATGTTACTGGTTACCTACAGTTAATGCTAGAAACATGTTTCAACAAAACTGAAACATACAGATGATACGCCGATATTATACTAATTGTAAAGCGTTTACTGCATGATGCAGCCTACCAACTGTCAGTATACTGTCTGTGATATGCCTGGAAGACTAACAAGGCCAAGCCACAGATTAAAATACTGTTAGTTTGTTTCCCTAAGTTGTATCCCACAATAACACTATCTCCTCACGACATGCAGTAAAATATTGGGAATTTTTATTCGTACTCCCAGTTTCGCATCGAACACCTAATTAAGTTCAGTCATTCGATCTTTGTGATGTGACAGCTTGCACCAACTCAAAAAATAACTAATTAATGTAAAAATTTCAATGACAGTTATATAAAATATTGCCCATTTAGATTTACTTTCTCCTAAGCAAGGTATAAAGTAATTTTAAAATTTTTAGTGCTTTTTTTTTTTTTAAGGCAGTTCTTATGTTTTTTTTTAAACAATAATTTTTTGAAATATCTTAAAATATGACCTACTTCCTGTCTTGTACCAAGTCATTGTTACAGCTGTTATTTATAGAATATTTCAGGCTACCCAAATTTTACGCACTGAAAGGTTGCTCTTTTTTAAATAAACCCATTTTTACAACTCATACACTGTTTCTGAAATTTATGCTTTTCAACAATTAATATTATACTTCCTAACTAAAAAAAATATCATTTACATCTGAGCCAATTTTTGTATTTGGTCTAGTAGACTGTTACTGATTTTGTCACACTTTATTATCCTTATTTTGCTTTTGGTTTAAGTTAAGACAAATATCCACTCCCAATAAATTCTTTTTTTGCCATGCACTAATTTCTCAGCATCCTCACCCTTATTTGTTAACTGGAAAATTTAATCAGCACATTAAATGAACTGGACTGTTGTTCTTCAAAATTCATGCCACCTTCTTATTCATTTTTACTCACCTCATCTGAATAAAAATTAAATATTGTGGGAACAAATTTTGCTTCATAACATTTTTAACTGACATGATTTTACAAAGTGATCAGAAGAAATTGTCTTCTAGCACAGTTTCCAGGAGTGGATTTGCTGGGCGGTCATCTCAAGTGCTTTGTCGATAATGTCTAATAATCAGTAGTGTTCATGCCTCTTAGGTGGGGTTGCCACCTGTACTTTATAATAAAGTATTGTACGTTATTTCTGGTACTTGTACTCTATACTTTGTGAAAACAATAAAGTACGCGAAAATATTTTATTTCGCATGAATTGATTTCTCTGGGATTTAAAAAAGTTTGGTCGTAAGCATATTGCTTAAAATGGTACGTTATCTGTTGGTGCCAAACTGATAGGTCCCCAGCGCCATTTGAACGCTCATTTTTTAACGCAATCTAACTGCAAATGTCAACATTATTAATGTCATTTTCGTGTCAAAACTTTTTGTTTGTTTTCTGTAAAGCGGTTTGAGAGCAATAAGTATACGATTTATCAGTTTTATAGATTTATGTTATATTAAATCATGTACAAGGGCAACTTCGGTAAACAAAGTACTCGATGTACACCCACAAAATATAATTTTGATAGTGAAAAGGATGAAATAGATAGTGAATATGTTATGCCGAAATTTTTTTAATTATTTATTTGCAAAGCCGTAGAGTACCTAAATGAATGGTTTGATTTTAATGACACAAACTGCTTATTTACACTTGGCAATATAAATTTAAGGAGCAATGCTGAATTTGTTATAATATTGTTAACATAATAGAAAATTTAAAACTGCAAAACCTTAATACAGATATGGGTTATCTTTATGGAGAAATTTCTTTATTAAACAAACTTTATGATCTGATATATAGTTCTAAAGGTTTGCCGGAATTATCTACTGCGCAAAAATAGCAGCAAGTATTTAATAAGATTTAAGATAATTTTGCAAACTGCTATAAAGCAATTTTATTTTTACTGTCCATTCCCATCAAGTCAACATTCACAGAAAAAAGTTTTTTCTGTAATGAATTGCGAGGCGAAAGAAACATAGCGTCTCTGAATCTGATAAAAACCGAATTACTTATTTACTTTAAGGTAATAAAGATCCTGTGCAATTGTTTAGTAGTTGTAATAATTTAATAAAACTTGCGAAAAGCAATAAAAATATGTTTTTAAACATAATAATAAAGAAACTTTACTTAATTTTCCTACTACGTACTTTTTTCCCTTACCTTTAATAACCAATGTACTTTATTTTCAACTAAAAAGGTGGCAACCCTACTCTTAGGTAACATTCCTATAATTTTGGAAGACCAAATATGGTAGTATAAACTGTTTAAATATTAGTCAAAACGTTAAAAGCTTCAGAAGAGGAATCAAATGATTAATCAAACTAATTTTGTAGTTTTACTGAAAAAGGCAGTTACCAACGAATTTTAATAAAAGTGTCTTCTCCATGCTCTCAAGCAACTACAAGCTGATAATTACAAAACCCTCTTATAATAAGTATGAAGCCACATACTTCGAAATTACGGCTGTGTACACGCCAAGTTGAGTCAATGGCGGCATTGCCTACCCTTTTCTCAAAGCAGTTTGGGTCATTTTTGTACCTCAATTTTTTGGTTGTATTGATACAACATGTCTCAAATTTCTGTTATGTATAGATATCAGAAATCTTAGCAAATATACTAAATTTTATTTCGTTACTGTTCTTAGTTCTTAATAATCAAATTTCAGAAATTTTGTCACTTACTAACTAATAATCATCAAAACTCTAAGATACTTCCTGTTGTAGTAGAAAGCTGAAATTTGGTACACAGATAATATTTTACCCACATATTATAAGAAAAGTCTGAAACTAATAAATTTCCATATAACTATCCCTTTCCTACCCCTAACGTGAAATCGCATTCTACTCTAATAAATTTATGTAACTCAGATTTTCATTGCAGAGTGAGCTTACTAAGTTTAACTAATGTGTTAAATTTTACTTATTTCCTTGCCATATTTTGAAAGTTATTGAAATTTAAAATTTCATTTTGACCACGCCACCCCAACATCAAAATTCCTCTGTACTTCCAGTAATTTTAGAAACATGTAATTTGCTACACATATATGGTTTCATCCCTAAATCATAATAAAAGAATAATATTGTTGTTTTCCGCCAAATTTATTTAATAACAATCCCAAACATGAAAAATTCTTGCACATATATGTGGGTTAATTTCTTTGCTCCGTATGAAGCTATATGCCTGAGATTTTTTTAATGCACATAGATCAGTACGTTTAACTAGCATATTAACTTTTACTTTGTTTCAATGCTTAGTTTGAAAGATACTCATTATTTACTGATAGTGGTAGTAAACTAGTGGCAATCTGCATTGCTTGGCGACAGTGCATATCAATTGTTTTCAGAGTGGAGCATTTTTGGTGATGTATATTGATGTCTCCAATTCTGAAATGATATTTGGATTTTCAAATGTAAGCATTACATTTGAGTGACTATTCATAATAAGCTATCAACTTACAAAATTAATTGAGATCCCAAGAAAATCAATTCTTGTAAAAACGGGCAAGTCTCGTGCTCCAGTAGTGACAAAAAGTTATGAGAACTTGTTCTGAGCCAAGTCTTAGCTTTACAGTGTGTATTCACTTCACATTGTGAAAAGAATGGTTTCTCTGGGTGTTATTTAGATTTTATTTAGAACAAAAAAAAAAAAAAAAAAATTGTGGGAACTTGGCCATTACACATGTCATAATTTTTACTGAAATGGAAGGCGTAATATATACTTGCCAAATTTGAAAAAGCGTGAGGGAAATCTTGGATTTTCTGTATTTGTAAGTTTGATAAGGTAATGTATTTAAGGTTTTTATATAGGTTTACTAAAACATGCACAATGGCCAAGTCACCAGATTCTTTTTTATTTTAAATAAAATTTGTAACACCCAGAGAATCTATTCTGTTTCAGAAAGTGAAGTGAAAATACACTGTAAAGCAAAACTTGGCTCAAAAGAAGATCTCATAAATTTTTGTCACTACACCAGCCTGATCTTACAAGAATTGTTTTTCTTGGGATTAAATTATTCAGAATAGAATAAAACGTGCAACAGATATTAGGTATGGATATGTTTGGGTTTCACAGCATTTAGATTAAGAGACTAGAAAGAGAGATATAAAAAGAGAATAGTTTTATGGCTTGAAAATAGTTTTTTTAATTAAAAAAAAAGTTGGATGGGGTAAAGTAATCATCATTTTGAAGAAGGAAGATCTAGAACAGGAAAGTTATTATTTTTTACATATTACTGTTGGATACAATATTATAGATAAGAAAGAAAGAAGATATTTGTTGATGCCCTCGTCCTGTTGGCAGACAGTTGTGTTAATATGAAGAAATGCAATGGCTCAAACAAATTACTGTGAGAAGAATATGGATTAAAAGTAACCCAAAACAAGAGTCATGAAATTCGCCAGAAATTGTCAAATAATTTTAGGTAAAATACAGAGATTGAAGTCATAAAAGGAATTATGTTATTAGAGAGTAATATTACAACTGAATACAGAAGCAAAAAAGTTCTCAGGATACCGTTTTAGTGAGGACAGAGGAGTGATCTCCGGCACAACATTCAGATATAGTTTCTTTTTCTTATGGTTTTACGCATTATTATTGAGGTCACTAGTGGCAGGAAAGGCCTGGGGAAGAGAGAGGGAAGGAATTCATCCATGGCTCTTTGAAGGAAATATACTGAAATTCTTCTGGAGTGATTTGGGGAAACAAGGAAAACTAATATCTGGGTAGGGCCAGACGGTGATTTGAACCTGCCAGATTTAAATTTCCTATGCTTCCTGAAATCACTTCAATGTATTGTCGGTGCATTCTCTTGAAATGGTCATGGCCAAATTCCTTTTCATGTTGTCTTCAAGACCTAGTGATGGTGTCTTACCAAATGCAGCCCCTTACTTATCCTTTTAATCCTACTGGGGAAAGGGGACCATCAGTTAACATTAACTCCAAAACACGGAATGTTATAGCTTCTTCACATGAACAAAGTAATACATTGGCATAGGTAAACATCATTTTTAAGGATATACAACCATGGTGTGGGTATACAATTAGTGACCTCTCATTCCTCATGCACTTATTCACCTACTTGATTAAAATAAGATGTAACACCCTAATCATGGAATGAAGAACTTAGGTTTTCAAGGGTATGCACAGGTGAAGAACATCTGGAGGACTCTGAAAGGCAGTCACACAACATCCTACTATGGTGCAGACTTTAAGTGTTGTGGCACAAACAAAATAATTTTCACTCTGTAGTAGTTGCAATGGATATTTGCTTCTGTTATCATTCCTATGTGAATAAATTCTATGAAATCAATTTAATTTTCAAACTTTCAACTAGGCAATAAAGGCTGTAACTATTACCAATACAAATATGTACAGAGTTGATACTTGGGACATAAAGAAAAGGAGAAATTTATTTATGATTGAAATGGCAGTGTAACTGATTGTTTAAGTGATTCTTTAATTAAACTATTTTTGACAACAAATTACCTATCAAATTTTATTGAGACTGTATTAATTGGGATCAGCAGAAAACATATCATGATATAGGAGAGACCAGAATGTAATATGGTAATACAAGGAATAGGGTTGTGACTTGTGAATGATAGAGTATAGGGAAAGTGAGGCACTTTGTAACGATACCATCGAACTAACACAGATCGTGAGGAGAATCTGTGAGTGGGGATATCTTTGACGGAGTATAAACAATATGGAGTCAGTCGACAGTACGCGCAATACCATGTGGACCTAATGGCGGGCGTTGCCGACTGTTGAGGATAATACCGCGGGAACGATAATCTAAAAGTGTTTGTAACGGTGCAACTAACGTGTACTGTAATTTCAAGTATTATGCGGAGTGTTCAGTGTACGCGGACGAGAACAGTACTCCGAACTTTCTAATTATTGTGATAGCGGCACGACATACTATTTTCGCCTACTCGGTTCGAATCCTGCAAACTTTGGTGATAGAAGTTCGATTACACGGGTCACTGTAACTGGTGGATACTTCGGCGGTGTATTTTTCGTGTTTCTGTAGATAATAAAGTTGTGTGTTGAATGCAAACTTATGTGATTTGTGTGATAGTAATTCCTACCCATTTTAGTAGTATAGTTGCCATCACGAGCTGCTTCAAGTGATTAGTTTTGTGAATAACTTTAATTCTTAGAATTAGTTGTGGAATCCCCACTGGCGACTGGACGAAATTGAACCTGTAGTAATAGGAATATTTAATCACGAACTTAAACACGCCACATTGAATCGTTCCACCAGGACTCAGAATTATCGCTAATACGCGAGGTACCTTGCATGGCTTTGCCGCGACAGGACAGTATAAGTGGAAACGGAGGTAGTAAATGACACTGGTCAACACCGAAGTGGATTTTATGCTGTAAAAAACCGAGTAGGAAAATCGACAACTGACAACAATCGGAACAGCCATATCCAGTAAGCAGCGACACTATATACGGCAAGACGGTGCAAGCAGAGACCGTGTTCAACAGTCTGCGGGTTAGCAACATCGCAGAAGCTTCATGTTGTACAGTGTGAGCAGAAAAGCAGCTTCAACGACAATCTACGAGAACATCTGAGGGGTTGGAGCCTTGCGAGAGCCAGTAGCAGTCCGAGAAAACATGGCGATTCCTTCTCATCGCAAGGGAAGTGCATATTTCAATTTTTTAATCTAAGGGGCACAAACTGACAGGAGTAGTTTTTCGTTTTCAAACGGAATTTTGTTAATTTCATGTGAACTTGTTGGAGTAAATTTCTTTCCACCTTTATTGAATTTTTAAATGGCCAAATGAGTGGGAAAATCTCCGAGCAATTTGTTAAGAATAGCAACTTGTCAGTTTGAGTCAGTAGTTAGTTTTCGTTTTAACGGAAATTTTTTCTAATTCCTGTGGACTCACTGGAGTATCTTTTTCCTTTTCTTGACTTCTATTAAATTTTAAGGAATCACATGAGTGGAAAATTTAATTTTTGATGAGACGGGAATCAACTAATTATTCTGGTAATGCTTTGCTTATAAAGTGTCAGCTAGTTCCCGAGTGGTTTTTAATTTTTTTGGAGCAAAGTAATTTCTGGAACTTTGATGCTAAGGCATGTACCTTGTCTAAGAGGGAAGTATTTTGTGGTCCCAGTTTCTTTCAAGAGTAACTTGGTAAATTTTAGTTAAGGTTTGATTGTGCCATGGCGTCCGAGAGTGATGTGGGTGAGAGGGGGCTGGTGGTTTTATTTATTTATTTAACTGTACATTCAGATGGTTCGTTATCTAGAGTCTACAACGAACCGTTATTTCTTAATACTGTATTGAAATTTATAATAAACAAAAATTTTGTAAAATTAACACAAATCCTATATACTACGAAAATGGTACAAACAATTAACTATTATTACTACACACTGTAATTTATCAACCTGTTAGTAAAAAATATTACCCACTAATACTAAATAACTGAACATCTTGAGTTTTCAAAAGTTCGTTTAACGCTGGCATCCATTGAAGAAATAAGCTTCGGTAAATTCCAGAAGCCACACTTCCGGCATCAGCGTCCCACTTAGTTGTTTGTGTCTCGTCCGTTTAGAGTATCTTGTCTCATTCCTTAAATGGCTTGTTGTGTTCCGGCAGGTTGCTGGCTATGCTGAAGCCGATACTGCTCCCTGGCTGCATCTGACACAGCATCTGCCAGCTTGTCGAGTTCATTCAGGAGGAGGTTGTCTTTCATAATTTCCTTGACAGTTTTCCCCATGAGCTTCATTCTGTACTGTTTGATTTGATCATCAACTAGAGCACATTCAAACAGTTTATGTTCAGGTGTTCCTAGAGATCCGCACGCACATAGATCATTCTCTGTCCTATTGATCCTATGAAGATATGTTTCATACGGTCCATGACCGGTGAGGAAATGTATTAACCCTCGGGATGGATTGAAGTGCTTCATACGTATCCTCTTTCTGATGTCAGGAAGAATTTCAAATACTCTCCTTCCGGTTTCAGAATTGTTCCATTGCTGTTGCCATTCATTCAAAATACAATTTTTGATGTCTGTCTTCTTGGTTGCCACTTGACCCAGGATTTCTGTTATCTTGTCTAAGTTTCCTTTTCGTAGCCAGTAACATGCTGCTCTTTTTCTTATTTCCAGATCTAAAGGACATATTCCGAGAATGACTGTAAGTGCATCAGTTGGGGTACTTCCGAATGCGCCTGTAAGACGCAAGAGAATTCCTCGTTGCATTCGTCTGATATCCCTTGCAGGTTTAACCAATCTTAACCTATGCGCCCATGTGCTCGCTCCATAACTTGCAATAGCTGTGGTAATGGCACCATGATACAGTCTTATAGTCGGCAGTGGGATTAGAAATCTTCTTTGCCCAATGCTAATTATTTTGTTCATTGCTGCAGTCGTTCTTTGGCATATATAGTCAATGTGATCTTTGAAATTCCTATGTTCATCCAGAACAACTCCTAAGTATCTTACTGTTTTGCGTCTTTTAATGGAATTTTCTCCAAGCTTCACAGTGGGGTTGCGTTTCAGTGTTCCTTTCATCAAAATGTATTGGGTTTTTGTTGGTGCTAGCTGGAGCTTAACTTGTTTACACCAGCATTCCATTACTTTCATTATTTCTTTGGTGTTTGTCTCGATCTCTCTTCTATTATTTCCTCCAACCAGCAGCAAGATATCATCTGCGAAGGCAACGATTCCTTCAAGCTCTGCTAGACCCATGAGTCTGTTAAGGACAGGTTCCAGAGCAATATCCCAGAATTCTGGGCCACATACTGAACCTTGTGGACATCCTTTTGTGAGATGCTTTGTCAGTTTCTGACCAGAGCTCTGAAGTGTTGCAGTTCTTCCGCGGCAGTAGTCTTTGAAGCTCTCATACAACACTCGCGGGCATCCTAACTCCCTTAGTCGGGCGAACATACTCGGCCACCATAAGTTATCAAAGGCGCCGCTAATGTCGATACATATGCCAATGACATATTTTTTGTTTGTCGAGTTGACTATCCTCTGAACTTCATTTATCGCATCCTCTGTTGACCTGCCTTTCCGGAAGCCGAACTGCTGCTGATTCATACCTTTCAATAATCTGAATTCTTTAATTCTTTTACATAATAATTTTTCTTGAATTTTCCCAAGTGTATTTAGCAGGCAAATTGGTCTGTAAGACTTTGGTAGTGTAGGGTCCTTATCTTCTCCTTTCCTTATAATTTTTATGCTTGATGTTTTCCAACTATGAGGTATCCTTCCCTGCAGCAGGCAGGCGTTCAGCAATTCGGTAAGGTAAGGAACTATTTGCTGACTTAAGGCTTGCAAGACTTCTGCTGTTATCCCATCAGGTCCTGGTGCTTTATTTCTCTTCAGCCCGCTTATTGCGGTACTTACTTCCTCTTGAGCGAATGGTAGAACCAACATGTCGTTTTCATATTCGTTATTCATTAGTTGCCTTATGAGTTTGTGATCCTCTGAATCGGACTCCTGCTGGTCGTCCGGCAAGAGCGTTTTCAGGAGAAGTTCCGCCGATTCCTGCCAACTGCTTGTCATACTTCCATCTCCTTTCCTGAGCGTAGAAAAAATAGTAGGTGATTTTATCTTCTGCGCAGCTAGCTTATACGGAAGTCCCCATGGGTTTAATAACAAGTTTTTGCTAATGTATGTCTCCCAGCTTGTTAGTCTAACATCCTGAAGTTTCTGATGGTACTCAGCTTTCGCAGACCTGTACTGATCCAGTGTCCAGCTACGTTCAGCGGCAGTTTTAGCATGGTGGTAGTGCCTTCGAGTTCTCCTTACTTTTGTCCTTAACCTTTGAAGCGTTTCGTTCCACAGAATACATCTTTTATCATTGAGCTTTCTCTTTTGCACTATTGATACCTTCATGGCATGTTGTATCGCATTCGTCAGTTCTATCGCCTTTAGGTCAACATTATCTGACATTTCTGGCAGTGCTGGTAGTTCAAAGGATCTTCTTAATAGGTTCCAGTCTGTTTTATAGGAATATGACCAACATTCGTCTATCATATCTTGTTCTTGGGCATTAGATATGGAGAAATAGATGACGTTATGGTCTGATGTTGTTAGATTTTGCCCAACTTTCCAGTTTTGGACTAATCTGAAAGCTTTCCCATTTGCTAATGTTACATCTATGTTTGTTGCTGCACCAGCTCTATTTTGGAATGTGTAGGGATTGAAGGGTTTATTCATAACTTCCAGATTCAGTTCGAAAATAGTCTGCTCCAACGATATTCCTCGCTCATCCCTGATCTTACTATGCCAGAGTGGAGATTGGGGGCTGGTGGTGCCGAACCGCGAGCCTTTGGATGATACTTGTGATGGGCACACCGATCAGTTGACATCCGCTTCTGTGGTACCAGAGCTGTCACTGGCCACTATGTTTGGATACTTAAAGTCCTTGGGAGCCAAGATGGATAGCTTGCGGTCTGATTTTCATAACCAATTGCAGCTAACGTTTGAGGAGCTTAAGGAGGATAACCGTAACTTGAAAAATGATTTACGCTCTCTTGATGATTCACTGGGTATACTAAGGGAGTCAGTAGTGGGCCATTCTCAACAAATATTCGAACTTAAGGTTGGGTTGGAGAAAAACAAGTCAAAATGTGAGAAACGGGTTTCGGTTCTAACTGATGGTCTGGACAAGCTAGAACAGAATCTAGGGAAGGAGACGGTGTGTCTGCGTCGTGATGTCGGGATGCTTGACAAAATAGTGGACATGGTTGAGCAGATTGGGACGGGCAATGCGCAGCGGATGGATGAGATGAAAACTCACTTTGTCCTCCTGAATAAGAAGATGAAGGTAGGAGAAGAGAAGGTAAGTGAATTGGCTTCTGATGTCAAGTTGGTTTCCCAAGATGTCGAGAGATGTTCTGCGTTGATAGAGGAGGTAACGAAGGTGAATGTTCCTGAATTGGTGAGGGAGGAGGTCACTAAAGTGAGAAGTTGGCTTAGTTCAGCATCACCCGTGGTTGGGGGTGAAGAGAAAGTCGACTGGGGGAAGTTTGATGACTATGGTAGCATTCACCCGGTGGAATTCATATCAGATTTTGAGAGTTTTGGTCCTTTTTGCTTGGCGAGTGAGAGGCAGAAAATAGAAATGGTCCGTAAACATTTGACTGGGGGAGCTAGACTATGGGCTAATTGGTTTACAGAAAATTGCAATACGTTTGGACAATTAAAAAAGTCATTTCTTCAGAATTATTGGTCAGTGGATAGACAGGTGGCAGTACGCCGCGAATTGATGTCGGGGGAGCCTTATAGGGCTGATAGGGGGACGCAAAAATTTTTTTTCATGCAATGTGTGGATTCCTGCAAATACGTGGAGGGGGCTAATAGCGAGGGGGAGATTAGGGTAATAACTTGGGGGGATGCTAGGATCGTCCGCCATCGGAAGGAGAGACATGATAAAAAGGGTGGGCGAATGTCATATGCAGAGGGAGATCTAGTGCTTCTGCAGACGCACTTCAAGTCATCAAGCGAGAGGAGCGAAATCAAGAAATTTCAGTTCTTGTATGAGGGACCGTGCCGGATTGCGGGTAGTCCCCGAGAAAGTGCTTTTGTTTTGGAATACCCTAGTGATGGGAGATTGAGGGGCACTTTCAATGTCGTGTCACTCAAACCCTATCGGTGTGCGGAGACACAAGGTGGTGGGGGGAGTCAAACAATAGAGTAAAAGGGCTCGCCTCTTGGTACCGCCATGCTTCCCGCATTTGCACATTTTCGGGTTAGTGTTGTCTATGTGGCATCATTGATTTTTTGGTTAATTTAGCTTGCTTCTTTCTCAAAATGAAGAAGGTTTTACAAAAGGGGAAGGTGATTTGACTGACTTCGAGTGGGAGAGCGATTTCAGTACTGTCAGTTAGTGAATCATAGGAGTGTGGTCCCGAGGTGGTAAATTGTAATCAATGTATCCTGTGTGATTTGTGAGAAGGAAAGTGACTGCACGGTGTTTCCTGAGGAAACTGGATGACTTCCTAATAATTTCCAAATTTGTCTTCATTTGTGTTTATTGTCATATCCTAGTTGTGTATGCTCAAAGAGACTGGTGTGTTTTGGTGAGGTTTAACCTTGTGTTTGATGTTTTCTTCAATGTTATATTTGGTCTGATGGTTTTGTTCTAATGATGTACCCATTTTTGTAAATGAATTAGCCGAGTACCACCAGATTTTTTTAGGGTTTGAAAAATTCTCAAATGTCAGTAAGGTTGAGTCTGGCGAAAGGATATGCGTTTGTCAACTGTACCTTGCGCCATAAAAGTCAACGAGGGGGGTGTAACAATACCATCGAACTAACACAGATCGTGAGGTGTATCTGTGAGTGGGGATATCTTTGACGGAGTATAAACAATATGGAGTCAGTCGACAGTATGCTGCAATACCATGTGGACCTAATGGTGGGAGTTGCCGAATGTTGAGGACAATACCGCAGGAATGATAATCTAAAAGTGTTTGTAACGGTGCAACTAACGTGTACTGTAATTTCAAGTATTATGCGGAGTGTTCAGTGTACGCGGACGAGGACAGTACTCCGAACTTTCTAATTATTGTGATAGCGGCACGACATACTATTTTCGCCTACTCGGTTCGAATCCTGCAAACTTTGGTGATAGAAGTTCGATTACATGGGTCACTGTAACTGGTGGATACTTCGGCGGTGTATTTTTCGTGTTTCTCCAGATAATAAAGTTGTGTGTTGAATGCAAACTTATGTGATTTGTGTGGTAGTAATTCCTACCCATTTTAGTAGTATAGTTGCCATCACGAGCTGCTTCAAGTGATTAGTTTTGTGAATAACTTTAATTCTTAGAATTAGTTGTGGTATCCCCACTGGCGACCGGACGAAATTGAACCTGTAGTAATAGGAACATTTAATCATGAACTTAAACACGCCACATTGAATCATTCCACCAGGACTCAGAATTATCGCTAATATGCGAGGTGCCTTGCAACTTCCTTAGCGATCATGAAGTTACAGAGATCATGCACATTTCTAGCCACAATTCATATCTGTGACTTCACTGAATTAGATTTAAAATAATGAACTCACCTTGCAGTATGGAAAATGTGGTTTTGTATTTCTTTGTTTATAGATATGCTCTACTGTATCATAAGCAATGGCAACACAACAAACAGAAATAGGTTCAGTTCAAAATTCATCTCGTATGATATATTCATTTAGAGCAGATTATTCTAAAGGTGTTACCATTTATGAGTAATTCATTGCTCAAAGATAAACTGTGATCAACCATTTAAATGCAATGATAATGATGAAAAATGCAAATAGAAATTAAGAAATATTAGAACCAACTATTGGATGGTGTAAGTTATGAAAACAAAGTACTATTTATTGTGATATGCCATAAAAAACCTTAGCCCGGACCATTGTTCTAGTTATTATAACATTAAGGTATATCAACAGCATTCATCCCCTCAAATCAAAGTTTGAGATTGAGTGATTTGTCATAAAATGAAACAACTATATATTCCGGTAGTAGCATATTACAGACTGGCATTGTTAAGAATTACAGAGGCATTGTCCACTGAAGATTCATAACTATTTGCAATTTGTTCCATCATGTGGGTTATATTGAGAGAGCTCGGCATTGAGATAAGAGCAAGAGATGTGATATCATATACATGTATTTTGTTCACACAATGGTGTGAAATAAACTAGGGTTTCAGGGGCAACAAATGGGGAGGAATTTCGCTTTGGCTTTTTAAAGGAACCATTGTGGCATTTGTATGGGTTTGGGGAAACCATAGAAAACCCAAACCTGGATGGCCACATGGAGATTTAAAACTGCATCATAATGAACGTAAAGCCAACTATGCTAGAAAATTAAATGACTATTGTAACACAAATATTTGCAACCACATTAGTGTAATAAGTGATTTCTGGAAGCCTAGGAAATCTAAATCTGGTGGGTTCAAATTTTCTTCTGGCCTCACCCAGATACGAATTTTCCTTGGTTTTCCAAATCACTCTGGGGTTCTTTTGCCATGCTTACTACTCCCTAACACTGGCCTTCCTGCTAGACCATGCTCTGGATGCTCACTCATCCAGTACGTAAACAATCTAACCTATATGGCACTTCGTACATGGACATATCAATGAACATTGCTGGCTTCAACATACATGTTTTCAAGATAATATACTTATGACTGCTTTTATATAAACTAAGAATTAAGATTTCTATGATTTGCAACCTGCCAATTCTTTGGTTCATTCATACACAGATTTATGAATGATATGAAGAGCAGAAATAAGGAAAGAAATTATCAAAAACAGAATGAGAATTAATGTTTCTATAGCTCAAAGTTGATATATTTGAAAATAATGTAACACCCTGTCAACTGTTTGCTATGCTTTATACCACACCTTTAAGTTACTTTATATCACTTATGTAAGTTACTTTCCCAACTTTAGTGTTAGGATCAATAACATGACTTCAGAAAAGTAATCAGCAGATATTTAAGAGGCACCAGCTGAAATATCTGCCAATCAGACACTTCAGTGGGTAAAGCTAAGGCATGTATATGCCACCTGACTTTAATTTTAGGTTCCCCAACATGGCTTTATGAAATTAATCATCTGATACAGAGAAGGCACTGGATTAAATATCTGCCAATGGGAATCTTCCATAGGTGGATTCAAGAGACATTCTACATTTTCCTGTGACGTGCTTGTCCTGTGTTGCTTAGCTGTACAATATTAGAAAGTCTTTGATGAGACCAGCCACATTTGTTGGTAAAGAGTGTTTATCCCTTCATCACAACCTCCAACAAGTGAAGGATTTTAAAATCTTTTCCTACTACCTGACCAATTTATCCTTTCCAGTTACGTTTTAATCAGATGTTTTACCAAGGTGTTTACATTTCAAGTTTTCAACAAGCAATTCTTTCCCCATCTTATAACTATAATCAAGCTTTAGTTTTTTTTATCTGTGTTCCTAATAAGCTAACTCTTCTTTGAATTTATCTTCATCTTATATGTTTACCTATCCAGCTGTATATTATATCTAAATAACCCTGCTGCTATTAACATTCTTCTACAATCTTGATCCTGTTATATAGGATTATAACATCTAGAAACAACCTAACAACTGCCAGTAATCCACCAACACAGTCATTCATTGGAATGATGTATAGCAATGGTCCCAATACGCTACCCTGTGGCACTACCATGTTCACTTCAACTTCTTTTGCTACTGCCTTTCCTATGCTGACTTTTTGCTTTCTATCTTTTAAGAATTTTTCTTCTCAGCAAATCACACCTTCATCCTTTCCAATAGTTTTAACCTTATTTGCCATCATTTCGTGACTCACTCTGTCATAATCCTTTGAAAAATCTAATGCTGCACTATCAATTTGACCTCCCTTGTCCAGTTCATCCTAAATGTTCTGCATATAGTCTACTAATGGATCACACACATTATCATTCTTGCCTGAAGCTATATTGTTAACTTGCATATCAATATCTCCATTAATTTACCTACCATTGATGTCTAACTGATTGGCTTGTAATTTTTGATCGTATTTGTCATCCCTTGTTTATGGACTGGAACTACTATCACACTTTTCCAATCTTCTGGTTAGCAGCAATTATCCAGACTCAATTTAAGTAAGACGTCAATATAAGGTACAACGTTACATCCTGCTATCTTTAAGATATATGTAGTAATATTATCTACACCAGCCCCTTTATGCTTATTTCCTTAATGATATCCTCAGAATGAATTTCAAACTTTTTTGTTTGCTCATTTGTAATTGTGTGGATAAGCTCATTCTCCTATTTACACTCTCCCATTCCTGAATCATTATCCCTTATGGTCTCACTAAACCAGTTACTTAAAATCACTTTCTTTTTCTCATCCTCAGTAATTTCTTCTCCAGCCTTATTTGTAATTATCTCCACACACTCCCTTCCCCTCAGTTTTCTAAAATAGCTATAGAAATATTCTTCAACTCATCACCTTATGGTCTCACTAAACCAGTTACTTAAAATTGCTTTCTTTTTCTCGTCCTCAGTAACTTCTTCTCCATCCTTATTTGTAATTATCTCCACATACTCCCCTCCCCTCAGTTTTCTAACATAGCTACAGAAATATTCTTCATAAGCCGCCTTCTTTGTTACTATTAATTCCTCATTTAGTTGTTTCAAGTATTCCTTATTGTCTCACTGTCTCATATTTTTTTTTTTTTTATTCTCACAAGCCTCTTTAATCAACTAAACTCCCTATTATTGTTAGTAGGTTCTGCACTTCTCATTATTTTCAGTTTTGGTATAAATATTTCTTTGCCATTTTTTTTTATCTCTTTGAACTTTTGCCACTTTGACTCCACTGTGCCTTCCTTCCATTTGCTGAAAAATGAAATTAAAATATTTATTTACATAAGAATTGAAAGTTGAGAAATAACCACAAAGTTTAACGATAATTTGCTGCCTTTCAACTAACTACCAAGCTTTGAGCAAATTGTATATTAATAAAACTAGTTAATGAATCAACAACATTGGGTGAATTTCAAAGTACACACTTTGACAGTAAATTTGGCCACTGCTGAAAAGTTTATTGTCAAAGTGTGTACTTCTTGTAAATGAAAGTATTAATGTTTTGTTTGTAAACAATAACCTTAACTATATAATTTAATGTTTTAAACTCATTTACTGAGAAAACTTAGTCAGTGATTATGTAAATCCCAGCTTACAGTTCCACTTTGCATTTACAACCACAGATTAAATAGTTCAAAGAGTGTTTTTTTAATAGTTAGTGAATAGTAATGAGTCATTGCTAAATAGCATTTGATTATATAAAATATTTGGATGGCATGGAAAGTTCATACTACGTTAGCTGTTCTTTTTTTCCAAATCTGGCCACTTGATATCCAAATTCTGATGGAGGACTTAGGTCCAAGAAGATAAAAATTACTACATATTTATGTTTTCCTGTTTCTGCACCCTTCTGTGATGATTTGCGGTAAGAAATTATAACTATCTCAGCTCTTATTTTTTTTAAAAATAAATTATACAATATCAGTTACTTTCATAAAAAAAGTTCACACTAATTATGCAAAACATGAATAAAATCATGTTTCCTTCATGTCTTGTAGCCATCATATCCAATAGGAGATGACAATATAAGAAATATGTTAGTATCCTTTAATGTAACAAGGCTCTCATGCAACTATTTAAACCTAAAATTTAGTTTTTTACCAAGTGAAACATGAGTTATAGTTTGACCGCCATCAGATATGGCAGGAATGCCAAATGGTTGCTACCACTTATAACACTTCAACAACTTTTAAAAGTGAATACAGCCATTGTTATACAAGACCCCGAGAATGATTGAATAAATAATTTTAAACACGACTGCCAAAAAACTAAGTTTTTTTATTCAGCTGCACTAGACGGATAAGTCACAGAAACCTTATTGTCATATAGGGTTTATTAAATTTGTTAATAGAAGGAAGTTAATACATTGAATTTTATGTAGGGCAACAGAAGGAAATTAGAAAGTTAAGTGAGAAAGTCAGGTGGAACAGATGTGAATGTGATGTAATAATTGAAAATCATAATACTGAACAAAATGACATTATTTGAATAAATAATAAAAAATAATAAGCAATAACTATCTCAGCATTTAAATAAACTTTAGAATTAAGTATCAGCATCAAACATAAACCAGGACTAAACAAACTAGCAGTTAAAAGTATAATAGACTTGTTTGAAGATCTCTCGGGCGTGCAGCCGGGTCATTTGGTCGTAGATGAACGAATGTTCGATGGCGTACCGTGCCATCATCTTCAGGTAGCGTCCAGTGGTTGGCGTGAGTGACGCAGTCCAGGAAGCGACTGCTGGATTGCTCCGCGCGCATCAATATTTATACCCTCCGACCCCGCCCTCCCACTCCCGCCGGGACGCTCCGATGGCGGTGGTGGGGGCGGTGCGTTACCGTGCGTCGAGCAGTGTCCATCAGTCTCTGCGCCACCTCCGCCGCGCACAGTGCCTCGGCTCTGGGGTTTGCGGAGCAGCTTCAGTGCTGGGTTCCAAGCCTGGCTTAGTTGGAACCCGTTGTCTTTGTTTATGAGGTTACTCCGTAGCCGGATCTCGATGGCTTCCTTGTACACACAGTCCCAAAAGTGAGATGTGTTTCTCAGAACCTCGGTGTCCTCATATTTAATATTATGCCGTGTCTCAAGACAGTGTTCAGCAACTGCGGATTTTGACGGCTGCTGTAGTTCGGTGTGGCGTTTATGTTCCCTACACCGTTCTTCGATTGTGCGAATAGTCTGCCCGACGTATGCTTTTCCACACTCGCACGGTATGTGGTATACGCCAGGTTTCCTGAGACCCAAATCATCTTTAACCGAGCCAAGTAGGGCTTTAATCTTGGCCGGCGGGCGGTACACGCACTTGATGTTTTGTCGGCGTAGAATTCTGCCAATTTTGCTTGATACATTACCGGCGTACGGGATGAAGGCTGTGGCTCTTGGCTTGTCCTCTTCCTCAGTTGGTTCTTGCGAGGTCTTCCGCCTGAAGGCGCGCCGAATTTGGCGGTTGTTGTAGCCATTACTCTGGAACACGTTCTTGAGATGTGTTAGTTCAGCAGACAAGCTGTCT
This sequence comes from Vandiemenella viatica, assembly GCA_031002005.1. Taxonomy (NCBI): domain Eukaryota; kingdom Metazoa; phylum Arthropoda; class Insecta; order Orthoptera; family Morabidae; genus Vandiemenella; species Vandiemenella viatica. The sequence goes on from CM061920.1 coordinate 216,246,382, forward strand.
TTGTCAGAAATCACACGTGCTCTGTGAACCAGTGTATTTAGCACTCCTTCCCTCTGTGACGGGTGGTGGCAGCTGGTGGCATGTAAATACTGGTCCGTATGAGTAGCCTTCCGGTAAACACTGTGCCCTAATATACCATCTGGTCTTCTCTTTACCAGTACATCCAAAAATGGTAGTTGGCCATTCTGTTCCACCTCCATAGTGAATTGTATCTGGCTGTGGATGGAGTTCAGGTGTTGCAGGAAAGATTGAAGTTCTTCTTTTCCGTGTGGCCAGACGACAAATGTGTCATCCACATATCTGTAGAACACCGTTGGTTTTAACTGTGCCGATTCCAGTGCTTCATCCTCAAAGTGCTCCATGTACATGTTGGCAACCACAGGTGACAGTGGGCTACCCATAGCTACCCCATCCGTTTGTTCATAATACTGTCCATCGAAGAGAAAATATGTGGATGTTAGGACAAAGCTGAACAGTTTTGTGAGCTCAGGCCCAAATTTTTCGCCAATCAGTTCCAGTGATTCCTTGAGGGGAACTCTGGTGAATAGTGACACTACGTCGAAACTGACCATGAGATTAGAGTCGGACAGTCTTAGCTGTTGCAGTTTTTCGACGAATTGAGCTGAGTTCTTGATGTGGTGCTCACATTTTCCAACTGATGGACTCAAGACTGACGTCAGGTATTTGGCCAGAAAATACGTGGGCGCACCTATTGTGCTTACTATGGGCCTCATGGGCAAGCCCGGCTTGTGCACTTTCGGCAGTCCATAGAGCCTAGGTGGTGCGGCAGCACGAGGACGAAGTTTCTTGGCTGTATGGTCGGGTACGGAATTTCGCAGAAGTTCAATCGTTTTTCTTTGTATCCTGCTGGTGGGATCGGACACCATCTTCCTGTAAGCTGCGTCGTCAAGTAATTTGTACATCTTCTCCTTGTATTCTGCAGCTTGTAGTAGGACGGTTATATTCCCTTTGTCAGCTGGAAGGACGACTATTTCAGGATCTTCTCGCAGAGAACGCAGCGCGTCTCTTTCCTGTCTGGAGATGTTGTTCCTCGGAGTAGCGGTCCTCGTGAGAGTACGGCATGTCTCACGACGTATTTCCTCCGCTACAGCTGATGGTAGGCTGTAGGTGACCTGTTCGATGCCGCTGATGAAGTCAGCGATTGGTAAAGATGCTGGTGGTGGTGCAAAGTTTAGTCCTTTTTCAAGGACTGATAAGGCCGCATCTTCGATGGTTTTCCCCGTAAAATTCAAGACAGTTCGTTTCTTCTCTGCTTTATCTTCCTTAGGCTGTCTTGATTCAAGGCGTTCGAATTTGGACGACTGTTTTAATGTCGCATTACGCTGCGTTCGTTCTGCTTGTGCCCAAGAAGAGCATTCCACCCACTCCCAGGTGTCAGGGGCGAGTAAGTGCGCCAACTCTAGGTGGAGCTGAAGCAGTTGACGTCCAATAGTATCAAGCTGACGGCGCGTGTCTCTGATCCGTTCTCGTACCAAAGCAAGGCTGGCTCTTCTTGTAATTCGGTTCGCAGCAGGTGTCTGGATGTGATAAACAACCTTGGCAAAAGTTGGTACTATGGAGTTGTCACGACATCTCTTCAGAAAGACAAGTGCGCTCAGCAGGCGTTGTTTCCTGTTTCGGAGCTTATCAAGCTTCTTGACTTGCTTTAGCATTCCCTCCCCGTAGAGGTGACTGATGTGTAATCGTTAGTTTTCCCGGCGGATCTGATGTTTGAAGATCTCTCGGGCGTGCAGCCGGGTCATTTGGTCGTAGATGTACGAATTTTCGATGGCGTACCGTGCCACCATCTTCAGGTAGTGTCCAGTGGTCGGCGTGAGTGACGCAGTCCAGGAAGCGACTGCTGGATTGCTACGCGCACGTCGATATTTATACCCTCCGACCCCGCCCTCCCACTCCCGCCGGGACGCTCCGATGGCGGTGGTGGGGGCGGTGCGTTACCGTGCGTCGAGCAGTGTCCATCAGTCTCTGCGCCACCTCCGCCGTGTACAAATTACTTGACGACGCAGCTTACAGGAAGATGGTGTCCGATCCCACCAGCAGGATACAAAGAAAAACGATTGAACTTCTGCGAAATTCCGTACCCGACCATACAGCCAAGAAACTTCGTCCTCGTGCTGCCGCACCACCTAGGCTCTATGGACTGCTGAAAGTGCACAAGCCAGGCTTGCCCATGAGGCCCATGGTAAGCACAATAGGTGCGCCCACGTATGGTCTGGCCAAATACCTGACGTCAGTCTTGAGTCCATCAGTTGGAAAATGTGAGCACCACATCAAGAACTCAGCTCAATTCGTCGAAAAACTGCAACAGCTAAGACTGTCCGACTCTGATCTCATGGTCAGTTTCGACGTAGTGTCACTGGAACTGATTGGCGAAAAATTTGGGCCTGAGCTCACAAAACTGTTCAGCTTTGTCCTAACATCCACATATTTTCTCTTCGATGGACAGTATTATGAACAAACGGATGGGGTAGCTATGGGTAGCCCACTGTCACCTGTGGTTGCCAACATGTACATGGAGCACTTTGAGGATGAAGCACTGGAATCGGCACAGTTAAAACCAACGGTGTTCTACAGATATGTGGATGACACATTTGTCATCTGGCCACACGGAAAAGAAGAACTTCAATCTTTCCTGCAACACCTGAACTCCATCCACAGCCAGATACAATTCACTATGGAGGTGGAACAGAACGGCCAACTACCATTTTTGGATGTACTGCTATAGAGAAGACCGGATGGTACATTAGGGCACAGTGTTTACCGGAAGGCTACTCATACGGACCAGTATTTACATGCCACCAGCTGCCACCACCCGTCACAGAGGGAAGGAGTGCTAAATACACTGGTTCACAGAGCACGTGTGATTTCTGACAAAGACAGCTTGTCTGCTGAACTAACACATCTCAAGAACGTGTTCCAGAGTAATGGCTACGACAACCGCCAAATTCGGCGCGCCTTCAGGCGGAAGACCTCGCAAGAACCAACTGAGGAAGAGGACAAGCCAAGAGCCACAGCCTTCATCCCGTACGCCGGTAATGTATCAAGCAAAATTGGCAGAATTCTACGCCGACAAAACATCAAGTGCGTGTACCGCCCGCCGGCCAAGATTAAAGCCCTACTTGGCTCGGTTAAAGATGATTTGGGTCTCAGGAAACCTGGCGTATACCACATACCGTGCGAGTGTGGAAAAGCATACGTCGGGCAGACTATTCGCACAATCGAAGAACGGTGTAGGGAACATAAACGCCACACCGAACTACAGCAGCCGTCAAAATCCGCAGTTGCTGAACACTGTCTTGAGACACGGCATAATATTAAATATGAGGACACCGAGGTTCTGAGAAACACATCTCACTTTTGGGACTGTGTGTACAAGGAAGCCATCGAGATCCGGCTACGGAGTAACCTCATAAACAAAGACAACGGGTTCCAACTAAGCCAGGCTTGGAACCCAGCACTGAAGCTGCTCCGCAAACCCCAGAGCCGAGGCACTGTGCGCGGCGGAGGTGGCGCAGAGACTGATGGACACTGCTCGACGCACGGTAACGCACCGCCCCCACCACCGCCATCGGAGCGTCCCGGCGGGAGTGGGAGGGCGGGGTCGGAGGGTATAAATATCGATGCGCGTGGAGCAATCCAGCAGTCACTTCCTGGACTGCGTCACTCACGCCGACCACTGGACGCTACCTGAAGATGATGGCACGGTACGCCATCGAAAATTCGTACATCTACGACCAAATGACCCGGCTGCACGCCCGAGAGATCTTCAAACATCAGATCCGCCGGGAAAACTTACGATTATAAAATAGACCTAATAATTAAAATTTAAAATTGGTAATAACTAATCAATAATAGCAACAAATAAAGAGAAAGATAATAATACTGTTAATGGGAAATGATTTCATGAAGTAATACATGATGTTAATAGTCAGTAATAGCTCTACATAACTGACTTATATAGTTCTAAATTAAAAGACTTATCATGTATTAAGTATTTCTAAGAGAAAATTTGAATTTGCCACTTTCCCATTTGAGTAATTATTTAGAAATATATATCATAAATGAAATGTTTGGAATAAATTAATATATTACATATTAATATTTTGTCTCTCAACAACAATATGAACTACATAATTTAATGTTTTAAACCAATTTAGTCATAAAAACTCAGTCAGTGATTATATAAATCCCAGTTTACAGTTCCACTTCGCACTCACAACCACAGATTAAATAGTTCAAAGTGTGTTTTTATTAAATAGTTAATGAATAGTAATGAGTCATTACTGAATAGCATTTGAGTATGTAAAATATGTGGATGGCATGGAAAATTCATACCACGTACCTAACTGTTAACTGTTCCTTTATGATTGGCCAAAATTTAGGGAACATTCAACATTTTAACATGCAGTTGGGGTCTGCTGCACCCTCACTTATATCCAGTATTGTTAGAGCAATGGGCCAAAACATGAGAGGGTATAAACTGGACTGACAGAATGGTCTCTGAATGCAGTAGAATGTTGGACAACAAGCTGAATGCATCGCAACTGGTGAACACGGAGATGAATTTGGGCAGTTTGAATTATTTGATGCAGTGATTCGAACTTAGAAGAATTTCTGTAGTGTTTCACACTTAGAGACTTTTTAATGTTACAGTTTAGGACATAGAAAAAATTCTGGCAGTTTTGAGACTTTTAATTATTTCTGATGGCATAGTGAGTATAAGAATTTTGGGTAGTTTTTCATAATTATTTAAATTATTGACTATTCAAATTCAGCCTTGAACATAGTTTGTTTTCAGTGATGCTTAATTGAAACTTTGAAAAAATTTGAATATATGAATACTAATTTTAAGAAGTCAGCAACAGTTAACTAAATGGGTGGTTTGAGTGAGTTGTATTTGGAGTGATTGTCGCCATCAACAGAAACTAATTTGCATCTATATAAGGGATTAAATTTAGACTTAGTGTAACTTCTGATTCCAGCAAAGTAATTAAGTTTGGAAGAATATACAGAAAATTAAATATTTCTCCAGTTCATTGTTTGAATTTCCAAAGACGTGTTAATAATAACCCAAGCATCGTTTTTGCAGCCTTATTATAAAGGAACAATATGCAAAATTAAATATTTTGAAGTTGTGTGAGCAACGTGGTCATAAGTTTAAACATAAACTATTTTTATATCTACCACTCAAAAGTTTCACAAGTGAACAAATATTAACAATTAGTTTTTCTATAACAATGCAATAAAATTCTGTCACATTTCTCTAATACTATAGCAGTACTATGTTATACACAATAAGAAGAAACCACTCTATTAGAAAGTCAGCTTATCACAAAAAGAAGTAACTTGGCTTGTATAAAATTACCTAATTACTTGAAAAAATAATAGTGGAAGTAAAATCATCACTAATAAAATATGAAGCAGAAAGATGTAATGATTCATATGAAACAAGAAACAATTAAGAATAACAATTTACCAATATTCCAGGCAAAGAAACGCCATTAGTTATGCAAAACAGGAATGAGAAACATCTGCATCCCTTGTCATGTTGTAATATAACCATAATTTCGCTAACACTTTATGGAAATTATTTAAAAGAGCTGCAAGAATATAGAAAATCAACAGAAAATTAATTTTAAAGGTGTTTTCTGGTAGTTTCAGATATAAAAGCCATCTTTTAAATTATAGTTAGATCGAAACTTTAAGTCAGTGCATTCTATATAGGAAGTTTTTCTTATTTTTAATAAATATGGTTACCTTCATTTACACAGCAGTAGAATTAAATTATGATTAAAATTAGGTACAACACTTTAGACTGAAAAAAATGTATTGAGAAGATATTTGAGATTTAGTGGTAGCATCAAGAAAATGTAAAAACAGATTTTTTAAATTCAGAAACTCCAATTTTTAACTTACAACAAAGCCTTATAGATCATAAGATGCACAAAAAATTATAACATATTATATAGAAAAGGAGAGACTGTAAATAGAAAAATAAATTTCAGACAAGTTCATGTTCCAAAAAGTGTTCAGAGTTCAGCTAGTCACAGGAAAGAGGGTATATTTAAAATAAAGTATGAGTTTTCCTGTACAAATAGAGTGATTTTCGTAAAGATTAAAGTAATGTTTACGTCATAAAGGCAAAAGGAAAACTGAAATTTAATACAGAAAAATGGTGGAAAACAACAAGACAACATTAAAATACCTTGAATGAAAGCATTACAAAGGGAAATAGACAGCGAGTAAATAACATAATCAGTGGATAGGGAATGAAATTTAGGAAAGTTTGACACATATTAAAGGTCAGTAGGCCTCATACTATCAGAAATAGATAATATCAAATTTTTTATAATTACAAGTAATTTCCATGGAGAGTAGTTTTTAATATGAAATACATTTATAATCAGATCATGTTATATATCAAAAGTTGGAGAATTTTCCATAGAATGCTCCATAGAAATTTTTCAAAGGAGAAGAAATTTCATGTTCTCTTACTACCAGATTTTTTTTTACTCATTAACTGCTACACTTAGAGGAAAATTCTTAGTAATTTACTTTAATGTTTAGATTACTGACTACAACATATAAAATTTTCAGAGCAATTGGAAACAAAATAAGGATAAGTTTTACACATGACACCTATTCTTATAGATCTATCAAAAGCCTTTGACACAGTCAATCATCAAAGATTACTCAACAAATTAGAAAAATGGGGTATTAGGGGAAAGGCTTACAAATGGATAAAATCATATTTGTCAAACAAAAAACAATATACAGTTATACGAAGCAATAAGCAATGCAGACTTTAACAATGTTACATCAAACACACTCACTATAAAATCAGGAGTGCCACAGGGCTCAGTGCTGGGGCCTCTGTTGTTCATTCTATATGTAAATGATATCCCAAGACCAAATGGAGATAATGATGCAATGGTTATTGATGTAGATGATGTAACAGTAAAGATGTCAAATATCAATCTATGGAATCTAGAGACAAATCTTAATCTGTACTTTCAGAAACTAGCAACGTGGTTGCAAGAAAATTACCTTGTAATTAACCTAATAAAACTCAAATGATAACATTTCAAACAAAACGAAGAAGGTACTCTGTAAACTTAAATATAAGCAGTGAGCAAATATGTGATAAAAAGCATCCAACTTGCTAGGGATTCAAATTGATAACTTCATGAACTGGGAAAATCAGCTGGATCAGTGCTGTAAGAAACTAACCCCTATTGTATTTATGGTCAGCTACCTTAGAGAATTCTGTACTAGGGATATTTTAATGACAATCCATTTCTCTCTTTTTGAAAGTCAATTAATGTATTATATATCAGCATGGGGAAGACCAAAAGAGAATAACATGAGGAGAATATTGAAAATACAGAAACACATAATTAGAACTATCCTAAAAGAAAAAAGAACAGTATCATGCAAAAAATATTTTGTAGATTTTAAGATTCTGGCATTTCCTTGTCTATATATCTATAAATGAGAAAGTTCGGATGTGTGTGTGGATGTACGTCTGCAATTAATCACGCCTTAATAACTCAACATATTTAAATGAAATTTGGCATGAAGTCAGTTAATTGCGTGCGAAGTGACATAGGATAGATTTTATCCCACAAAAACGCATAGTTCTTTTAGAAATTGCCATTAATATTAATTCGGAAGCAACAAAGAGTTTCCTAATTCGTAGATAGCCGTGCCACGTTTACTCTTTGCTTTTTACGTAAATCGCAAACACTAATTTTCAGAAATAAAAGCAAAAACCTTCTTACATATGTGTTTAGTTTAAAAGCCATAAAACTGACACACTTGACAAATAATAGTTTGGAAGCAGGAAATATAAATCTGTACTTAAACTTAAATTAAAAAAAGAAAGGTAGGTACTGTTATCAACTTCGCAAAGAGATATTTTCATTTGCGTACATAAAATAGTATGACATATCAAATATTACACCATAATTTCGTTCGTAATATATGCATTATAATAAATATAAAAAATTAAAACTTGGAAAAAAAGTAAAATTATATGAGTATACCAGCACGAAAGTCGGTTCACTAAAAGTTCAAAATGGTCGTGGCCCAAATGTCATATTTATAAAAATGTAAAGGATTCCATTCTATCTCGGTTTAAGTTATTTCCTGTTTCTTTTTTGTTACTATACAGTCTGTGTATTACAAATTATTTTTGCCGAAATTTAAAACTTAACTAATCCTTTTTATTTTTTGTTCAGAATTTTTGTACGAATAGTCCTGATTTCTATTTACTGTTCAATATTCTGCAAATATCTATCAAATGCTACACCTAAAACGAATGTATTCAATGGGCTAATGTAGAAACTTATTGTTTCATGATGTAACACTGAAAGTCGTTTACAATACAATACACCTCATTTGCACGGAGCATGTGAGAGCTGCTTACTTATTACTAATAATAACTAAATTCCTTCTGCCATCTGCAGTAAAAAAAAAAAAAAAAAAAAAAAAAATTATGGTCCAGCATTTCAACTAAACCACTATTTCTGCTAATACTGCTGCTACAAAATCAAACGATACGAATACATATCAACACATTAAATGCTCTGGAACTACATTTTTTGAGTAGTAACAGAATTTTCTATATCAAAATTCCTAATTAGTATATCATAAATTGTAAGGACAAAGACCGATACTGGGGTTATAGTATCGCCTAAGTGCCTTAACTTAAACACTTGATAGCTCACAATTCTCAGTACATCTGTTAAATAATTTTGATTTGATTTGACCATGTAGCCAGGATTACTCAACTAAATGCCTAGGTCGCCACGAAATTTGTTACCCACAAATTAAGAAAAGGGTTTTATGCTAACTACTGAAGCACACAAGTTCACTGTTGGAAAACTCAAAGTTTTTATTTTCAAAGTCAATAGTTCAAAATAGCATTTACAGTTGAGCAGGCATATCGAACTATCTTTTCCAAAGTTACAGATTGTGGAGAGAAATCTAACCGACCGAAACCCCTTTAGTAAATTTAAAAGTTTTAGCAGTCATTGAGGTTACGAGATAACACGACACGATCAAACATGGTTGAACTAGCCAGCGTGGCGAGTTACAACCAGCGCGACGAAAGACAGACCGAAACCGACGCCAGGCAGGAACAGACAGACCGGAACAGACCGCGGACAGGAACAGACCGGCTCTTTTATCGAAACCACGAGAACCAGTGACGTCAGCAACTGTATCACATCTTTTTCCTCCGCGTAGCTCAAAGAGTACGAAATTTATTTGACGATCCCGACTATTAAAAAATGTTTAAACTTTGATAGTATCTGGACTTATCCACTAGAAATCCGACGGCAGTCTCTTGAGGAATTTAGAGCAATTAATTTTAATGTTTTAGCTGTTTAAGAGTCCGCGTAGTGATACATTCAAATTTGGGTAAAATCCCTAAGTGTTCTAGAACTTTTTACGCGCGTGCACAACAATCCGCGACAATCTATTTTACAAAAACTTAATTTCCGAACAAATGCTTAAACTTTTGATGAAAACCCATATATGTATGAAATCGTCTTAATTAGGGCTATCTACTGATATAATATTTAGATTGATATCTCTTTTAATAAAAAAGCTTATTATTTTTCTCTTAATTAAAATCGCTAATTAGTCTTTACCAAATTACTTAATTTTATTACCAAATTATCGGGGATAGTGCTGACTACAGCTGGTGATAAAAGTTCGGTTGTAGCTTTACTGGATTTGAAGATATTGCGAATCTTAGAATTTCACTATTCTGATCGCATGCTTCAAAACTTGAACAAACGGGAATAACTCTTGAACTAAACGTTTCCCGATATGATAATTACACATTAAAATGATTTTTATAATGAATTACAACTGTGAGCAAGATTACAGGGAAATTACTTAAAGTTGAAAACTACACTTCACAAAATTTCTAAGTCCCGCCTAAGCAAAACTAGAATTTGCCAAAATTCAAAGGTTCTTACATGCCCCCTGAAGATTGAAGTTATTTTCCAAAGAAAACTAACTGAATATCTTGAAAATAGAAAAGAAAAATTTAAAATCCCCAAAAGAAATGAACTATCTCATATCGGTTCGGTTCTCTCTCTCCACCATTCATTCTCAAAAGCAAAAATTATTTTAACAATCTCAAAAACTTTAACCTCTTTCACTCAATTATTACAGAGTTTTCAAAAACTCATTCATTCTCAAAATCACAATATTAATAAAAAAATTATTAAATTCATACGATTATTACCAAATAGCAAAAATGTGAAATTGTCACAAAATATTAGTATGTGTAACATAAATAATCACAAAATTGTCAAAATATCAGACATATTATCAAAATAAGAAACATAAGTGGTATAAATACAAATTACAAAAGTACATTGCAACATATTAATGCAAGAAATATCAAATTTGTTCTTAGAAAAAGAAATAGTAATGTGTATTATTTTACAAATATAGAAATGCAAATTGTTGTATTTTATAAACAGTTGTATTATGCAATTCCATGTAGGAAAGTCTTTCGTTTTATAAACGTCTCTGTTTAAACATTATTTTGTTTTTGTTTTGGCCTTAAATTACCACTTTCCCTTTAAACACTGATCACAGAACTCCCTAAAATGGGTGAAAACCCAAGTCCTGTTATGGGAGCTGACAGTAAGGCTCGCAAATTATACAAAGCAAAAGCCTTATAGCTAGATCTGCCGAGAAATGTCCATTTTCCCCGGTTCCTGTCGCAGCAGGAGTGGCCTGGGGAACTCGGTCAGCTAGCTGGTCTGTGAACATACAAATCAGAAAAAATAGTGGGAATTAGTGGTGGCCAAACTGTTCTTAAACTCTAACATGGACATAAGAGAAAAATTAAATGAAAATACAAAGGTAAATGTACAATAGGCATAGTAAATACAATAATGTTCCCACAAGTTGTTGGGAAATGAAACAGGAAATAATGATCTTTCTTTGCAAAGGAAAATAGTTACAAATAGTACGTCAAAGGAAATGAAAATATTACTCATATAATGCACTAAGATTCTAGTTATAAAAATGAAAAAGGATTCTTATACACGTTAAACAAATAATAAAGTAAAGAAACACAATATTTCACTTGGTACTTGCCAAGTTGATGGATCACTTAAGTATAACGGAGTTATTACAATAATAATGATAAAGCATTGTAGTTATTTACAAAATATTGTCCCCAAAATAATAAACGAAACATCCTAAAAATGTATAGGGGAAAAATTATAAAGGAAACGTAGTTTCCATTCAGCAGTACACTGCTGTGTGAAGTGAGAGTATAAAAGTTATGTATGTTTGAAACGTAGTTTCACTTCATCAGTATACTGATGACAAAATTTTACAAAATATCTCTCTTTAAGTTATCACAACTCCAGTTGTGTTGACCAGTACACTGGTGTAAAAATGTTATATAACCTTTACAATTGGTATATCATCTTCTTGTTAAGAAAAATAAGTAGGTCCTAGTAGTGTACTCATAATGGGATCTCTGTCCCCTGGACCAAATATATCACATAATAATGTTACAAGAGAAAAAAATTATAGATTCATGTCAGTTATATTTTATCAAATCAATTCAAGTGGTATAGTTTATTGTTTATAATAAACATTGCTCTCTAAATCTGGTTGCTTAAGGCCACTATAAAGTGCCTAAGGTGCGACAAAGCACAAAAATTCCTCAACCTAAGTTGGGTAAATAAGACAATGTATAAAGCAAATTACGTAATGAAGTTAAAAGTTTCAAAGAATTTTAATATTATAAATGTTGAAAGTATGTGTTATTTTCATCACATTACAAAACACATCTTAATTTCTTCAGTGTATGAAACAATAGGTATCACTGACCCCAAAACTCTCTAAGGTACATAATATAAACACTTAAGATAATGCAAAACTCCAATCCGAACGTCAATTCAATCTTTAACAACCAAAAAATGAAAACTTCTATCAGTTTTGACGTCACATCTCTAAGAATCCATTACATGTTACAAAATTAGTCATATCTGCGCATATCGCAATAGTATGCTGATGGAAATGTTATCTATGTTATATATTTTATGTTAATCAATAATGTAACTACATCAGTGACGCCTTTGAGAAAAATATAAGGTCAACCCAACTCTTGTGGTGAAGCCTATTTTATATATATAAATGAGTGTCATGCCCGTAGTATGGAGGAAGTTTATTTGTATTGGGTCATGCACTAAGTATTGGTCGCCCTGTGTATTACTTGAATGTTGTGTACATACATTTAAATTATGGTCATCCTCTCTTTGGAGTGATGCCTAAAGGGTGGTAATGCTAATATTAATTATGGGATACTCAGGTGACTCTCTTATTCCTGGCCCTAATAATTATGGGATTCGCAGGCAAGTCCTTGCTTCCTGGCCCTAATAATATATTATAATAATAATGGGATTCGCAGGTGAGTCTATTTCCTGGTCCTATTAATAAATATAAAAATATTGCATTCCCCCAAAATGGTACTATCTTCTCTTCCAGCCTCCCCCATAAACATAGAAAAACAAATCACATCCTCACACATACTTTAATAGGAGCATTTACTTCCTCTTCTGTGCACATAACTTCCTCTCTTTGACATTCCATCTCTACTTCAATCAGTTCCATCCCTGATGCCTTAGAAATCCTATCTGATTCAAATTGTTGTCTGATTTCCCAAGGTAGATGGTAAATTGTTATGATATAGTACACAATAGAAAAGCAAAGTGGTAGCAACACTGTATGCTCCCTTACATCATCCAAAATCAAAATCTGCTCTGCAATAGCTTCAAATAAACAAATACTAAAAATCCCAAAATAAAATAGAAAAATATTAAAAATGACATGGATTGTCTTATATATCCTCAAAAGGTAGGATAATTGTGATGGCACCTTGTGAGGTATACTAATTTTTAGTTTAATTACATTCCTTCTTTCTGCAAAAAGACTTTGTCTTCTGTTTGGTGGTAAGGGGTTCAACTGACTTTTCATCTTTATTCCCCTCCCAAAACAATCATAAGTCAAAATAGTCTTATTTTTATTTAGTGGTGAGGGGTGGAATAGACTTTTCATTTTAGTCCCCCACCCAAAGCATTCATAACTGGAATTCAAAATAAATTTCATTTTGGCATTCTTTTTGTGCTGGTACAGCATAGGCAAGTGAGTTTGTGAAAAAGAAACCCTGTTTTCTTTTGCCATACAGAATGCAAAGGGTTTCCTGAAATTATCAGGATAAAATTTAATGAAGTACCCACTGCCTGAAAAATCTGTTACATTCTGAAAAAGAATAAAATTGAAAAATTGTTTATGAAGATCACAGTGTTCCCAATTAGGAATAGTAATCAGTGGCAAATCAGTAATCATGTTGTCAGGAAACATTTTCTGAAATAATTGCTGTTTCAGCTTATCCACAAATGTAGGCTTGTATCGCCTTACAAGCTGTTTGGATTTGGAAATATTAGGCTCATATGAGCAAACAGCCTGTGTTGTGTGAACAGCTGATTGTATATTATGAATCTGATCATCAACATGTACAGTAGTGAAATCAATTAAATTTTCACTGTCAGGTAAATTTACTAGGAAATCTTCATTATCACCAAAAATATCACTAAGTAACTGTGATGGGCTAGGGCCTGAATAGTCCGTAGTTTCAGTTTCAGGCAAAACATCTGTTTCAATATCAACAAGGTCAGTTACAATACAATCATTTACAATAGGTGGTTCAATGACATGTGAGAGATCAGCTGATGGCTGTACTAAAATTTCAGTTGTGGAAAAATCAGATGTTTCCACAGGAAAAGTGTTTAATTTGTCAATAGTTGTTAATGAATCAGCTATTAAATTATTGCTAAGTTCTGTCACCTCTGTGGGTGCAGAATAAGTTTCAGAGTTCTCAACATACTTTATGTCTAATTTATCATTAAGAGTATGAAATTTTTCTTTAAGCTGATCAAGTTTACTATTGCATTCATCATTGTGTTTATCAAGGTTATTAATAAGTTGTTGAAAGCATTGCTTTCGTTCATCTAACTTGTTCTCAATATGTTGGAAGAGTGGAACCATCCACTGAAATTCTTGTGGTACATTCTGTACATTCCCAATAGTGGTTTCAGGTGGTGATTGGTGTGCTATACTGGTAGGCAGTGTTGCAACGTATGAATCCATATTAATGCAATAATGGAAAAACAATTTGGAATGTGAGGTATAAATGCTCGAAAAAAAAGGTATGAAAGAGCATACAACAAATTAGTCTCCACACGAGCACAGCAAACAGCTGTTTTCAAATAGTATCACTCTTATTTTAAAAATTAGTAATCCCCATTCCAAAATGCACAAAACCCAATACTTAATTCTAACCTGAAATACACACATTAATCAAAAAAAAAAAAAAAAACATATAAATATGATCCTTCCGGAAAGGCATTGGTTATCACAACAAAGCAAAGACGGATACTGTATCAGACAGCCAATACTTGGAAATTTTGAAAACATGTCTGTGGTACGATGTATTTAGCATCAATAGACTCTTTGCACTGAATTTAAACAAGCTGACAAATGTGACGCATCTACAAGAAAGAAATTCGTTGCACACAAAGTAAACAAAAATAGAGTTCAAAAGTTACGTTCGCGCGGAACAAATAAAAGACAATGTACTGTAATAGTCTGCCTCAGTAAGTATGAAATGATTGCAACGCAATAAATTAGTGCTTTGAGTGAACTGCTGTTGCATATGTGGAGGCAGTATAAAAAAAAATTCACTTGAAGGTCTCGAAGAAATGTTGGAAAAAGTTTTTACTTAACTTTATTGTAGGCTGCATGTAGAGTTGCAGCATGGTGGTCTGTCGTTGTCGGAACCGCGGAAAACAGTTGTTGGTGTGGTCAGTCCCCCGGGCATGTCTCGTAGATCCGCTATGAGGCCGGACGGCATGTTGTGATGTCGCGATGCCCCCACGAAGTACCATGGCGAAGCGACGCACATCTGGTATCGGGAGCTGGATCAGGCCTCAGTGAGCGGGCGGTGTCGTAGTTGTCGAAGTCATTGCTAGGTCGTTGACTCGTGCCGGTTATTCCCCGAAGTTCCAAAATATTCTTGTTGCACAGAGGTCGGTAATTTCTCCTCCACCGTTTGAAATCAATCAAACGCGAGCCTTACAGTCCCATGTAAGGAACTTGGCCGATACCGGGGTTGTAGTATCGCCTAAGTGCCTTAACTTACACACTTGATAGCTCACAATTCTCAGTACATCTGTTAAATAATTTTGATTTGATTTGACCATGTAGCCAGGATTACTCAACTAAATGCCTAGGTCGCCACGAAATTTGTTACCCACAAATTAAGAAAAGGGTTTTATGCTAACTACTGAAGCACACAAGTTCACTGTTGGAAAACTCAAAGTTTTTATTTTCAAAGTCAATAGTTCAAAATAGCATTTACAGTTGAGCAGGCATATCGAACTATCTTTTCCAAAGATTACAGATTGTGGAGAGAAATCTTGAACCGACCAAACCCCTTTAGTAAATTTAAAAGTTTTAGCAGTCATTGAGGTTACGAGATAACACGACACGATCAAACATGGTTGAACTAGCCAGCGTGGCGAGTTACAACCAGCGCGACGAAAGACAGACCGAAACCGACGCCAGGCAGGAACAGACAGACCGGAACAGACCGCGGACAGGAACAGACCGGCTCTTTTATCGAAACCACGAGAACCAGTGACGTCAGCAACTGTATCACATCTTTTTCCTCCGCGTAGCTCAAAGAGTACGAAATTTATTTGACGATCCCGACTATTAAAAAATGTTTAAACTTTGATAGTATCTGGACTTATCCACTAGAAATCCGACGGCAGTCTCTTGAGGAATTTAGAGCAATTAATTTTAATGTTTTAGCTGTTTAAGAGTCCGCGTAGTGATACATTCAAATTTGGGTAAAATCCCTAAGTGTTCTAGAACTTTTTACGCGCGTGCACAACAATCCGCGACAATCTATTTTACAAAAACTTAATTTCCGAACAAATGCTTAAACTTTTGATGAAAACCCATATATGTATGAAATCGTCTTAATTAGGGCTATCTACTGATATAATATTTAGATTGATATCTCTTTTAATAAAAAAGCTTATTTTCTTTCTCTTAATTAAAATCGCTAATTAGTCTTTACCAAATTACTTAATTTTATTACCAAAATATCGGGGATAGTGCTGACTACAGCTGGTGATAAAAGTTCGGTTGTAGCTTTACTGGATTTGAAGATATTGCGAATCTTAGAATTTCACTATTCTGATCGCGTGCTTCAAAACTTGAACAAACGGGAATAACTCTTGAACTAAACGTTTCCCGATATGATAATTACACATTAAAATGATTTTTATAATGAATTACAACTGTGAGCAAGATTACAGGGAAATTACTTAAAGTTGAAAACTACACTTCACAAAATTTCTAAGTCCCGCCTAAGCAAAACTAGAATTTGCCAAAATTCAAAGGTTCTTACAAAATTACCATCACAATTAATTTCATTATACACCTTACTAAATCACGAGCAATAAAGGTCAATTTATCGTGATGTACATTTGACCAGCAATATTAACGATTGTAGAGAATTGTGGACTTTCTGTTGTACACTGTAAGTTAAAAGCATTTTAGTATAATTTTTTTAATTACGTTACCTCAATAAGTGTCATGAGGCTGACGGCATAGTTCATGCGGCTGAATGTAGTTTTAGATGTATTCAGTATTTAATTTACTGCGTTAATAATAAGTCAAGTTTATTTCACTATTCATGAGGTCACTAACATACAATATAGTGAATGTATTAATGTGCGAATGATAGAAGCTTTGATTTTCTAGCGGTAATTTTAAACGCAGCCTGGGCCAGAATGAGAACTGAAACATTATTAGTTATTAAGCTTCTTTCATGAGCGCCATTTTAGTGATAACATGCATCGCTTTGTACCGATATTGTATCAAAAGATCTATAGTAAGCTTGGACGATTTAGCAGAACCATGCGGCGTTGCCCGAAGTAAATTTTTTAAATTTATCAATGTTTTATTCAGATAGTGGAGTGGCGGACAAGCGGAGTGGTAATTCGCCGGTAGTCATTCAATTCTGTTTGCAGAATGAGAAACCAAATATCAAGAAACAATCTATTACTACTTTAATATTGAAATTTATATTTTAGCACAGAATTAATGGATCGAAACGAATGAACTATAGTAAATAGGTCTATAGGCAATCAGTTGTTTCCAGAGATAGAGAAACCATTACCGCAATACCACTGATTATTATGGATAAAAGAATCAATTACTACTGTACTTACTACTATAATATGTAAATTTCTGTTGATGGAACCAATATATCCTCCACAAAAAAAAAAAAAAAAAAAAAAAAAAAAAAAAAAAAAAAAAAAAAAAAAAAAAATTAATATTCAAAGAGCAAATTAAGTTCTCCTTTTTTAAAGATTTTTTTCAGATACTCAATGCAAATCAAAATATTCTTTTTTAGTATCGCAATTTTACTAATGTAAATGAACGTCCTTGGGCCACTTAAGTATTTATTTGCTGTTTGGATGTTAGTATTTTTTTGTTGTTGATATTTATTCAATTCCATCAATATATTGCTAAAATTTTGACGTTTTGAGCTTCCATTAATTAAAACTATTTAATTTTTATTCGCGAGATGAAATTAGTAATTCTAAGAGATGTTGGGTAAACAAAATTCAAATGTTTCAAAGAAATGTAAGAAAACTAGGGCTATGAAAATAGCCAAAACCTAGGAGACAAATCCTCAATATTGTATAAATATGGATATATTAAACTGAAAATACTCCTTACAAACAGAATATTTTTACTGTTTTAAAAATTCAGTGAAGTAGTTGTGGAACATAAATAGATTTTTGTTATTTTATTGCAACATTTATTACTTCTGTTATTAATAAAAATAGCTCTAAAATAAATTGTATGGTCGTATTGACTTGGTGACAAGACTTATTTACGTCTCCGGAATCAGTCCCTTTCGTAGCCTCTTAACGTAACCCATTAATCCTACCGGACATGGAAGACCCACAGTTCAACACGGAATCAGAACCAAGTGAGCATTCTGGCATAATTCACATCACACAACAACCTATGCCAGAGGTGAAGGTCGAGCTAAGGACCTTTGAAAATCCTCGCCAAGCCTGGGATTCAAGCTGGGTATGTATCCATCTCCAGTTGGTCGCACTAAGCACTGAGCAACCAAACCTCTCAAGAAAATATTATATTACAACACTTTTCAATGCCGACGAAGTCGCGGGTAACTGCTAGTATGTATATATATAAGACTATAATGATTTCACTTGCAAAGAATGTTATTAAAAAAAAAAAAATGAACAAGTCCATGAGTATGAAACCTGTAGTAAAACTGACTTCAATTTACAAGTACACAACACAAATTTTTTTGAAAAATGCCCTTTCTATTCTGGAGCCCAATTGTACAATAAGCTTCCTACAGAATTAAGGTTCATCAGCAATAAGAGAGAACAGTTCAAGCATAGGCTTAAAGAGTATTTATGTAATAAAGCTTTCTACTCAATCAAAGAATACTTAAATGATGAAACAAGGGAAACAACAGCATGAGTAAAGAAATTGTGAATAAACAGTGTATAATCTTATCACATATTTGCCAATGATACTATAATAAGGTAAAAAATAATGTAAATATATGATTAGTAAGTGACTGATACAAAATTAAAAATGTACTAGTAGAGATATTTATATTTAAGGCATTAAACTTATAATCTTTGACTGGTCCTAAATTTCATTGTACAATTTATTGTATGTAAATGATAAAAATGGGTCCAAATAAATGAATGAATCAATTGCACAACAGGGTGCATTAGCTATAAAAGAGCCATGAGCTGCTTTGTTGGGGGACAGTTTTTCGACAGCCTTTGTAGTGAGAGGACATGCGTGATGTATGTAGCACCATGTGACCAGCTGAAGTGAGTGAATGCGGTAGTTTCATGATGTAGTGTAATCCTTCATAGTCACCTAACATTAACACAGGGTACAGGTGATGGCACACTTGCACTGATTTAGAACTTTTTATTTAGTGGGGTTTCATTGGAATCTGCTTACGGTGTGCTTCAATGGTTTAATCTGCAGTCATAGGTTTGGAAAGAAATCTGATGCCTTGTTTTTTTACTGGCACTGAATATTCTAAAGAACTTTCGAACAATATAAAGTTGTGGAAATTTCAACAGTTATCTAAAGTTTAAATTATTCTTGAGTATACCTTTATCACTTGGGGTTATTACAAGCGATTGGCAACCAAACCGAAGAACCTTGGGCAGAAGCACCCTTAGGGGGTTGCAAACAGGGCAATTGCCCATGGCCTCGCTCTTGGAGGGGCCTCATGAAACAACCGGTGTTGAAAAAAGTTTATATTTTTTTAAAATTATTTTATCTTTAGCTATTAGTAATAACAATAAAGTTGGTTAATTGATAGTAAAGTAAATACTAATAAGTACCTAATCAAAATTTCTCATTTAGATCAAGTTTGTATCACATTCGTATAAAAAGTAAGATTAATGGTATCAAAATAATAATATTATATATATATATATTTTGTAATTTAATTATAAAACATGACGAATAGATTCATTACTAGTTGAATCTTGCATGTCATACTTTTGTTACTTTAATAGTGTTTACGATTTATGCTTGGGCAATCCGTGTTTTATTTCATTCGTCAACTCTTGCCACCTTACGCTAGAAGATCGAATCACACTTGACCAATACTACTATGTACCATCACCACACTGACAGTCAGCCGAGTGAAGGCTCACTCTACCTGCGTTCACACTAGTTCGTAGCTGTAACGAACTTGTTCCTGCTGTCGTCAGTTTCCTATAACATTTTCATTCGGTTGTTTCCCTAAAGGTGAGTTGGGAGTCACAGCCAGGGTTACCAACCATACTCTGTTATATGGTATTGTTCTTTATTTTGCATAGGCGTATTTTATAATCTATAAAAGTAATTAAAAATAATTAATTAATGTAAAAATTTCAATGACAGTAATGTAAAATATTGTCCATTTAGATTTAATTTTTCCTAAGCAAGGTATAAAGTTATTTTAAAATTTTTAGTGCTTTTTTTTTTTTTTTTTTTTTGAAGCCGGTTTTTATGTTTTTTTAAACAATTATTTTATTTTTAAATTTTTAGTGGTATTATAGTTTGTTTCGTATTTTAAATATGCTGCAGGAGTTCTCATTTTGTAAACTTCCTGGTAGCTCAGTGATTAAAGGGTTTGCTTTCAAAAAACATTCTGTCTTTATATACCCCAACAATTTCCAGAATGAGGTGAATTGAAAGGTGTGTTAAGGAATGTTAGTTACATTTTGGTCCAGGCTATGTTTCGATCGTATCGTAACATCTGTTAAAGCTGCTGGTCGATAACCGAAACATGTAACATCTGGGCATTAATACATACCTCATACAGAAATCTGTCTCTGGAATATATCTGTTTGCTCCGGCATCACACAGAAAATATAGATTTTTAATAGGTTTTCATGTTTGGAGACGAAGAGTAGTTTGGTTTTTGTAAAGCTAGTGTAGGCAATATTTTTCTCTTTGTTTTAAAGTATACGTGTGCAAATTTCCATCGCAACCAGATAAAATCTGTAACTATGTGTAAAGAACATTTGCAAAAATAAAATGGGGTAAGGGAGTGGTAGGGTTTTGTAAACAGAATGTAGATACTGTGTTTCTCTTTGTTTTTAAGTATACATGTGCAGTGTTCCATGGAAATCTGATAAAACTGTGGGTATCTATAAAGAACATTGGAAATTAGGAGGGTTGGGGATAGAAGGGAAGAGTGGTTGGGCTTCTGCAACCTAATTTAAACACAACTGTTTGTAAGCACCTTAGAATTTTGGTCAATTCTAGTTTTGCTTAGGCGGGACTTAGAAATTTCAAGAAGTGTAGTTTTCAACTTTAAGTAATTTTCCTGTAATCTTGCTCACAGTTATAATTCATCATAAAAATCATTTTAAAGTGTAATTATCATATCGGGAAACGTTTAGTTTTAGAGATATTCCCGTTTGTTAATGTTTTGAAACACGCGATCAGAATAGTGAAATTCTAAGATCTGTAATATCTTTAAATCCAGTAAAGCCACAACCGAACTTTTATCACCAGCTGTAGTCAGCACTATCCCCGATATTTTGGTAATAAAATTAAATAATTTGGTAAAGTTTAATTAGTGATTTTAATTAAGAGAAAAAAATGAGCTTTTTTATTAAAAGAGATATCAATCTAAATTTTACATCAGCAGATAGCCCTAATTAAGACGAGTTCATACATATATGGGTATTCGTAAAAAGTTTAAGCATTTGACCGGTAATTAAGTTTTTGTAAAATAGATTATGCACACGCGTAAAATTCTAGAACACTTGGGGATTTTACCCAGCTTTGAATGTATCACTACGCGGAGTCTTAAACAGCTGAAACTTTAAAATTAATTACTCTAAATTTCTCAAGGGACTGCCGCTGGACTTCTAGTAGATAAGTCCAGATACTGTCAAAGTTTGAACATTTTTAATAGTCGGGATCGTCAAATAAATTACACATACTTTGAGCTACGCGGAAGCAAAAAGAGGTGATACAGTTGCTGACGTCACTGGTTCTAGCCGTGTCTATAAAAAAGACCCCGCTGCCATTATGGTTTGTCTGTTCCTGTCCGCGGTCTGTTCCTGTCCGTGTCGTCTGTTCCTGTCCGTGGTATGTTCCTGTCGGTAGTCTGTTTCGGTCTGTCTCTAGTCGCACTGGTCGTAACTCGCCATGCGGGCTAGTTCAACCATGTCGTGTCGTGTTATACCATAACTTCAAAGACTGTTAAGAACTTTTAAATTTATTAAAGGGGTTTCGGTCGGTTAGATTTCTCTCCACAATCAGTAATTTTCGCCTGCTCAACTGTAAATGCCATTTTGAACTTGTGACTTTGAAAATAAAAACTTTGAGTTTTCCAACAGTGAACTTGTGTGCTTCAGTTGTTAGCATAAAACCCTTTTCTCTATTTGTGGGTATCAAATATTGTGGCGACCTGAGCATTTAGTTGAGTTATCCTGGCTACATGGTCAAATCAAATCAAAATTATTTAGCAGATGTACGGAGAATTGTGAGCTATCAAGTGTTTAAGTTAAGGACATAGACCGATACTGGGATGAACCACACATTATTCTGCCTACTACAACTCCTCTTATTGATTTTGAAATACAGGCTTCACCTGAAGTGGACATTTGTTTTGATTTGGTAGACACCCCAGCAGAACAGTTGATTTCTGAGATTCTTGGGGATAACCGTCCTATATGTGAAACTTTAGGGAATAGTGGGGACGTAATTGATTTCACAGCTGATGACGTGACAACCACCTATCCTCAGTCATCAGTTGTTCAAGTAACTGTACATGTTTTGCCCCCTCTACAACTAACTATTCCTGATACCCTAGTTGATAGTAAAGCAGAGCCTTTGCCTGCATCAGCCTGTAGTGATCCGCCTGATCCTACAGCTGATCCAATTGTGGATAATTCTGATAAATCTGAAACCTATTCTGCACCCACAGAGGTGACAGAACTTAGCAATAATTTAATAGCTGATTCATTAATAAATATTGATCAATCAAATCCTATTTCAGTAGAAATAACTGATTTTTCCAAAACTGAAATTTTTGTACAGCTATCAGCTGATCCCTCACAGGTCATTGAACCACCTATTGTGAATGATAATATTGTATCTGACCTTATTGATATTCAAACAGATGTTTTGCATGAAACTACAACTACTGCTAGTTCAGGCCCTAGCCCTACACAGCTAATTAGTGATATTTTTGGTGATAATGAAGATTTACCAGTAGTATTATCAGACAGTGAGGATTTAATTGATTTCACTACTGTACATGTTGATGATCAGATTCATAAGATACAATCAGCTGTTCCCACACCTCAGGCTGTTTGCTCATATGAGCCTAATATTACCAAACCCAAACAGCTTGCAAGGCGATATAAGCCTACATTTGTGGATAAGCTGAAACATCAATTATTTCAGGAAATGTTTCCTGACAACACCCTTACTGATTTGCCACTAATTACTATTCCTAATTGGGAACACTGTGGTCTTAATAAACAATTTTTCAATTTTATTCTTTTTCAGAATGTAACAGATTTTTCAGGCAGTGGGTACTTTATTAAATTTTATCCTGATAATTTCAGGAAACCCTTTTCATTCTGTATGGTAAAAGAAAACAGGGTTTCCTTTTCACAAACTCACTTGCCTATGCTGTACCAGCACAAAAAGACTGCCAAAATGAAACTTATTCTGAATACTAGTTATCACTGCTTTGGGAGGGGGACTAAAATTAAATGTCTATTCCACCCCTCACCACTCAATAAAAACAAAACATTTTTGAGTTATGATTGCTTTGGGAGGGGGACTAAAATGAAATGTCTATTCCACCCCTCACCACTCAATAAAAACAAAACATTTTTGAGTTATGATTGTTTTGGGAGGGGAATAAAGATGAAAAGTCTGTTGAACCCCTTACCACCAAACAGAAGACATAGTCTTTTTGCTGAAAGGAGGAATGTTCTTAAACTTAAAATTAACATACCTCACAAGGTGCCAACACAATCACCCTACCTTTTGAAGATATATGAGACAATTCCTGTCATTTTTAATATTTTTCTATTTTATTTTGGGATTTTTAATATTTGTTTATTTGATGCTATTGCACAGCAGGTTTTGATTTTGGAGGATGTAAGGGAGCATAAAGTGTTGCTACCACTTTGCTTTTCTATTGTGTACTGTATCATAATAATTTACCATCTACCTTGGGAAATCAGACAACAATTTGAATCAGATAGGATTTCTAAGGCATCAGGGATGGAACTGATTGAAGTAGAGATGGAATGTCGAAGAGAGGAAGTTATGTGCACAGAAGAGGAAGTAGATGCTCCTATTAAAGTATGTGTGAGGATGTGACTTGTTTTTCTATGTTTTTGGGGGAGGCTGGAAGAGAAGATAGTACCATTTTGGGGGAATGCAATATTTTTATTATTTATTAATAGGACCAGGAAATAGAGACTCACCTGCGAATCCCATTATTATTATTAGGGCCAGGAAGCAAGGACTTGCCTGCGAATCCCATAATTATTAGGGCCAGGAATAAGAGAGTCACCTGAGTATCCCATAATTAATATTAGCATTACCACCCTTTAGGCATCACTCCAAAGAGAGGATGACCATAATTTAAATGTATGTACACAACATTCAAGTAATACACAGGGCGACCTACACTTAGTGCATGACCCAATACAAATAAACTTCCTCCACAATATGGGCATGACACTCACATATATATAAAATAGGCTTCACCACAAGAGTTGGGTTGACCTTATATTTTTCTCAAAGGCGTCACTGATGTAGTTACATTATTAATTAACATAAAATATATAACATAGATAACATTTCCATCAGCATACTATTGCGATATGCGCAGATATGACTAATTTTGTAACATGTAATGGATTCTTAGAGATGTGACGTCAAAACTGATAGAAGTTTTCATCTTTTGGTTGTTAAAGATTGAATTGACGTTCGAATTTGAGTTTTGCATTATCTCAAGTGTTTATTTTATGTACCTTAGACAGTTTTGGGGTCAGTGATACCTATTGTTTCTTACGCTGAAGAGATTAAGATGTGTTTTGTAATGTGATGAAAATAACACATACTCTCAACATTTATAATATTAATATTAAAATTCTTTGAATCTTTTAACTTTTTTAAGTAATTTGCTTTCTACATTGTCTTATTTACCCAACTTAGGTTGAGGATTTTTTGTGCTTTGTCGCATCTTAGGCACTTCATAGTAGCCTTAAGCAACCAGATTTATGAGAACAATGTTTCTTCTGTATATGTCATACACTACTTTGATAAACTATAACTGATATGAATATATAACTTTTTCTCTTGTAACATTATTATGATATATTTGGTCCAGGGGACAGAGATCCCATTATGAGTACACCACTAGGACCTACTTATATTTTTTAACAAGAGGATAACATACCAATCATAAATGCTATTCAACATTTTTGCACCAGTGTACTGGTCAACACAACTGGAGTTGTGATAACTTAATGAGAGATATTTAGTAAAATTTTGCCATCAGTGTACTGATACAATACTTTTATACTCTCACTTCTTACAGCAGTGTACTGCTGCTTGGAAACTACGTTTCCTTATAATTTTTCCCCTATACATTTTTAGGATGTTTCGTTTTATTTAGGGGAAATGTTTTGTAAATAACTACAATGCTTTATAATTAGTATTATTGTAATAACTCAGTTATACTTAAGTGATCCATCAACTTGGCAAGAACCAAGTGAAATATTGTGTTTCTTTACTTTATTATTTGTTTAACGTTTATAAGAATCTTTTCATTTTTATAACTTGAATCTTAATGCATTGTATGAATAATAATTTTATTTCCTATTTGTAACTATTTTCTTTTGCTAAGGAAAATCATTATTCAGTATTTCATTTCCCAACAACTTGTGGGAACATTATTGTACTTACTAACCTACTTGTGCATTTACTTTTATATTGTCATTTAATTTTTCTCTTATGTACATGTTAGAGTTTTAGAACAGTTTGGCCACCACTAATTCCCACGATTTGTTCTGTTTTGTATGTTCACAGACAAGCTAGCTGACCGAGTTCCCCAGGCAACTCCTGCTGCGATAGGAACCGGGGAAAATGGACATTTCTCGGCAGATCTAGCTATAAGGCTTTTGCTTTGTATAATTTGCGAGCCTTACTGTCAGCTCCCGTAACTGGACTTGGGTTTTCACCCATTTTAGGGAGCCCTGTGATAAGTGTTTCAAAGGGAAAGTGGTAATTTAAGGCCATAACAAAACTAAATAATATTTAAACAAAGACGTTTATAAAACGAAAGACTTTCCTACATGGAATTGCATAATACAACTGTTTATAAAATACAACAATTTTCATTTCTATATTTGTAAAATAACACACATTATTGTTTTTTTCTGAAAACAAATTTGATGGTTTCTATGTGTTAATATTGTCGCGTTGGAACCGGGACAGGTGTGAATTCGAAGGTTACTTGTCAATGAACACAGCACTTAAACTGAGAACAGGTTTATTGAGAACTCAAACATACACGCAGCACTGACTGCCTCTTGGGCAGAATGCTCTTCTATTTATACACAGATAGAACGTACTAGAGATTACAAGAGTAGTTAACAAATGAAATGTGTAGAAGTTACAAGTGACCTTAGGAAACATGTAGAATCTTCTGGAAATAATAAACAGAATTAAATAATTTTTGTCAGTGGGCGGGATTGAACCGGCGACCTTCGGTACCGCAATTCGTGACGCTACCCGCTGCGCCATGCTGGCAGACGGTACACTGGCGTTCATGCGGCATTGCTCCCTCTCCTGAAGAAAACAGCGTCCCGCTGTTAGATTTCTTTTGGGGCACGCTGAAGTGTCCTGGATCTTGATCTTGTCGTGGGTCCTCTGTATGGCAGTTCTGGAGGGCCCCTCCTGTTTGTACTATTATCTTCCTGTCCGACTTCCTCAGTATCCAAACCGTCCTCAGAGTCCTTGAACAAGAAGCTGGTTGTGCCTAGCTGCTCGTCAGGATTGTAGTAAGGCTTCATGCGGAGGACGTGAACAATGTCCCTTCGCTTTCGTCGTTTCGAAGACGGCTCATAATCCTCGACTTCGTATGTGACGTCTGACCGGCGGCGTATGACACGATACGGACCAAAGTACCGCTTCAGTAACTTTTCTGATAGCCCAACCTTCCGGACAGGGGTAAAAATCCATACGAGATCTCCTGGGTTGTACGCAACAGGTCGGTGCTTGCCGTCATACCGCTGGGTGGCAGAAAAAACGGAGTGAAGCCTGTCGTATCTTGCCTTGCTGTATTATAAGCAAATGTGACCACTGGCAGTATTGTATCCCAATCCTTCTGCTCAACATCCACATACATCGACAGCATATCGGCTAATGTCTTGTTGAAGCGTTCTGTGAGACCGTTTGTCTGAGGGTGGTATGCAGTTGTCATCCTGTGGACAACGTCGCATTTTGACATGACCTCTGATACTAGTCTTGACTGGAATACCTTTCCACGATCGGATATCATCACACGTGGTGCTCCATGCTTCAAAATAATGTCTTCTACTAGAAATTTTGCAACCTCTGGAGCTTCTGCAGTCGGCACAGGTTTGGTGACAGCGTAGCGCGTGAGGTAGTCGGTGCAGACTATTATCCATCGGTTACCGGTTGTCGACTTCGGGAACCTCCCCGAAAGGTCGATCCCAATTCGGTGGAATGGAACTGCTGCAGGTGGAATTGGTACTAGATGACCTGGAGGTAATTGCGGCACATGTTTCCGTCGCTGGCACTCTTTACAGTGACTCACATAATGCTTGACAGATCGGTAGAGACCCTTCCAGTAATACCTGCGTCTGATTCGGTCCAGGGTCTTCACAAATCCCAGATGACCGGATATTGGAGCGTCGTGGAAATACTTGAGAATAGCTGGCTGGAGATGAGCTGGAACGACCAGAAGCCACTTGGGGCCTAGTGGATCGTAGTTGTTCTTATACAATGTCCCATCTATCAATTGAAACCCTCCTTTGGCCGGTTCTCCTTTCTCCAAGGCGTCTATGGTTCTTAATAACTCTGAATCTTCCCTCTGTTCAGCTGCAACGTCACCTAATTCAGCGAGGGCTGAAATTCCATTCATGCTGTTGTGTTCTATTAAAGGATTCCTTGAAAGGCTGTCGGCATCCTTGTGTTTGCGTCCGTTTTTGAATACCACCGTGACGTCGTACTCTTGAAGTCTAAGTGCCCATCTTGCTAGTCGACCTGATGGATCCTTCAAGCTGGTTAGCCAACATAAAGAATGGTGGTCTGTTACGACGGTGAAAGGTTTGCCGAATAAATACGGACGAAACTTGTTGATAGCCCAGACAACTGCGAGGCATTCTTTCTCGGTTGTAGAGTAGTTTATCTCGGGCTTAGAGAATACTCTTGATGCATAGGCTATCACCTTCTCAGCACCTTCCTGAATTTGCACAAGCACTGCACCGATCCCATAACCGCTGGCGTCAGTGTGAAGTTCAGTTTCTGCATTCTCGTCGTGTAAGGCTAGAACTGGTGCGGAAGTTAGAGCCTCCTTAAGTGCCTGGAAAGATCTTTCTTTAGTTTCATCCCAGTAAAACTTGGCGTCTCCCTGCAAAAGTTCTTGCAGTGGACGTGCCATGTTACAGAATCCTTTTATGAAACGCCGGAAGTATGAGCACAGCCCAAGAAAGCTTCTCACATCACGAATGTGCTGAGGAGTTGGAAATTCCATGACTGCCCTTACTTTATCTGGATCAGCGCGGACGCCATCTCCGTTGACCAGGTGCCCCAGGATTTTTATCTCTCTGGCGACGAAGAGGCACTTCTTCGGATTGAGGCGGAGTCCTGCAGTCTGAACACACTTCAGCACCGTTGACAGGCGACTCAGATGTTCTTCAAATGTTTTCGAGAAAACAACAATGTCATCTAAATAACAAAGACACGTCGTCCACTTAAGGTGTCGAAGTAAGTTGTCCATCATGCGTTCGAATGTGGCCGGAGCGTTGCATAATCCGAATGGCATTACTTTGAATTCATAGAGGCCATCAGGTGTAATAAAAGCCGTCTTTTCTCTGTCAGCTTCGTCAACCGCGATTTGCCAGTAGCCTGTCTGCATGTCCATGGTTGAGAAGTATGTAGCTCCTTTCAAGCAGTCTAAGGCGTCGTCGATGCGCGGCAGTGGGTAGACATCTTTCTTTGTGATTTTGTTCAGCCGCCGATAGTCGACACAGAATCGCCACGTACCATCCTTCTTCTTTACGAGGACCACCGGAGATGACCAAGGACTCTCCGAAGGTTGAATAATGTCATTATGCAACATCTTCTCCACTTCCTCTCGAATTATTCGCCTTTCGACTGGTGACAATCGGTACGAGCGCTGGCTAGTGGGCGGATGATCCCCAGTATTGATACGATGCTTTATCGTCGGCCGTTTCGTCTGACCTTTTTTTTGCTGGGGTGTGAATACACCAGAGAATTGGCGTAGTATAGCTAACACCCGGTGGTGTTGTTCCTTGGTCAGGCCGGACCCTATTGGCAGTTCCATAGTTGTTTCCTCCAGCGTGTTGTCGGTACTAGTAACAGAGCATGGATCTTCGTTAATGACGTTGAGCTCGCCCTCCTGGACTGGTTCAGCTGTCCCTATGCACATTCCCTTGGGGATAATTTGTGACTGCTCGTGACAGTTGGTGATCCAAATGTCTCCTCGACCACCGATAATGCTTATGATAGCCGCTGGTATGTAGATTTCTTTCGTGAGCCTAATAAACTTTCTACTATCGACAAGCACTTCAAGGTTGCGGTCGTCCGTGTTTTTGACTGGGACTCTTCTCATTGCGAACGGCGGGATTGTCACGTTGTCAACGGCGAATAACTTCCCAGAAGATTCTGTGTTACGTGTACCCGTCGCAACGACTTCTTCAATTTGCAGCTCAGACGTTCCACAGTCAATGACAGCTTGGGATGCCTTAAGGAAGTCCCATCCAAGGATGACATTATGACTACATTCTGTTAAAATGACAAATTCAACTGGCTGGGTCCTGTTGTTGATGGTTATTCTCGCGACACAAGCTCCAGCTGGCTGGACGTACTTTCCATTTGCGACCTTTAGCACAGTTGCCCCCCGTATCACGGAACATTGTCTTCTTTAGTGTGCGACGATAATTGTCCGACAATACGGAGAAAGAAGCTCCTGAATCAACCAGCGCCCGGACAGGTTGGCCGTCGATTATAACGTTGATGAGATTTCCCGACATCTTAGTGACTGTCATCCATGGAGGATTTTCATCTGCGGCGGCCTCACCTCCGTAGATGGTCGCCTTGCTTAGTTTTCCTGCGTGCGGCGGCTAGGGGAGCGGCTGGTAGCTCTGTCCGGCGACGATGAACGGCAGCGGCGCGTCGGGGATCGACCTCGTCTAGGGTACGGCGATGGGCTTCTTCCCGTAGGTCGACCGAACTCGTCAGCGGGTGGCTGCCTGGGGTAGAACTGTTCGGATGGCGGACGTCTTGCGGCAAAATAATCGTCAAATACTCGTCTTCTCTCTCTGCAGTAGCGTATGACATGTCCAGGGCGCCCACAGTGGAAACATACTGGCGCGTTGTCTTCTGTCCTCCAGACGTCCGTTCGTCTGCGGGACGTCATAGGTGCCTGAGGATTTGGTTGTGGCCGTGTCGGCCGGTTCCTAGGCTGCCGTTTGGCAGCTGCAGCATACGTCATATCAGGGTGAGGCCATTCTTCACGTCGAGTGCGATTGGCTCGGCAGACAGGAGCTATTGTCTGAAATACCTCTTTTTCCGCCGCGTCGGCTCCTTCATGACCCACTGGGCTTACATCCATGGCCATGATCTGATGCTCACTCGGTTTCAAGAGTCCCAGCTGCCATGAACTGTTGTAATTCTTCTCTCACAATTTGTCGTATGAGAGACGCAAAGTCGTGCTGGTCTTCCACAACTGCCATAGGGACTACGTTGGGAAGTCTGTCATACTTCTTTCGCCCAACCCTCCTTTGTTGCATCTCCTCAATCCGCTGGCACCACTTGATGAACTCTTCCGTCGTAGCGACGTCTTTTATCAGAAGAGCTTGGTACATGTCTTCTGCAATACCTTTCATTAGGTGCGTGATTTTGTCGGCTTCAGTCATATTCGGGTTGACTACGTTGCATAGGGCCAAAACATCCTGTATGTAAGATTGCGTCGGCTCCCTATGTCGTTGGGCCCGGTTCTTCAGTTGTTCTTCCGCCGAGCGGATTTGTCGCTGGTGGTCCCCAAACGTTTTCTTAAGTTCCGTCTGGAACATTTCCCAGTTATTCAGTTTTTCTTCGTTGTTCTCGAACCACTGCTGGGCGGTTCCGTCCAGATAGAAATAAGCATTTGCCAAGCACATGGTATGATCCCACCTGTTGTACTTGGCGACTCGGTCGAAACCCTTTTAGCCATTTGTTAGGATCCTGTCCAGCGTCTCCAGAGAACACCGATGGGTGTCGAATGTGCAGCTGGCTTGCCGCCATGGGTTTCCTAATGACGCGGACTTTCGGAAGGACGTACTGAGTATATCCCTTGTAGTCCGGTTTCCAGTCCGTGTAGGCGGCGACTTTTACGTTGCCTAATCGGGAGCCACGACGATGCAGCTGTTGCACAGGGTACCCGGCGCCTCCACCAAACTATGTCGCGTTGGAACCGGGACAGGTGTGAATTCGAAGGTTACTTGTCAATGAACACAGCACTTAAACTGAGAACAGGTTTATTGAGAACTCAAACATACACGCAGCACTGACTGCCTCTTGGGCAGAATGCTCTTCTATTTATACACAGATAGAACGTACTAGAGATTACAAGAGTAGTTAACAAATG
The DNA here is from genome assembly GCA_031002005.1 of Vandiemenella viatica. NCBI lineage: Eukaryota > Metazoa > Arthropoda > Insecta > Orthoptera > Morabidae > Vandiemenella > Vandiemenella viatica. The sequence continues at coordinate 216,277,976 of CM061920.1, forward strand.
AAATGTGTAGAAGTTACAAGTGACCTTAGGAAACATGTAGAATCTTCTGGAAATAATAAACAGAATTAAATAATTTTTGTCAGTGGGCGGGATTGAACCGGCGACCTTCGGTACCGCAATTCGTGACGCTACCCGCTGCGCCATGCTGGCAGACGGTACACTGGCGTCATGCGGCAATATACTTTTTTCGTTATCTTTGTATGTTGTAAATACTAAATATATTTTTTTTTACTTTACGGCATCAGAGACAACAGTGGAACGAATTCGTAGAATTATTAATCTATATCAAAGGATAAGGTTGTATAGTCTTTGTCTGCCCTTATTGTGGAGAAATATGAAAAACATTAACAAACCTCACACGCCTGCCTATTGTCTCTTGGCATACTCATCGCCAATTATGTTTCGGTATTACGAAGTCGAATCATTATTATTAAACCATAATCGAGGACGAAGTATGGAAATTAAAGTAAATAAATGAATGAAACATGTTAACCTACTTCAAAAAAAGAAGAGTCTCAATTCATCTATGTGTATAAAATATATATATATATATATATTTATGTATGTTCAGCGATGTCTCGCCAATTTTGGACCGATTTCATGAAATTTTTTAGTGGATAGGTATTCCTCCAAATTATGAATTTTCATACCACCCCTAATACCCTTACACCCCTTAATTTTTATAGAACCCTCATTTTTATCAGATTTCGATGAAACTTTTAACATGTGTAGTAAAAAATAACGAGAAAAATAATGTCAACTATTGGTTTGAAAAAAACTGAACCCCTCTCTCCATCACCACCCCCTTAATTTTTGTCAATGTTCTTTATAAAAAGCTACAGTTGATACCAATTGACCAATTTACCATCAAAGTTATCATAAACATGTAATTCTTCAAGGAGTAGGTTTCTGACCAACAAAAGATAAAAACATACTCCTCCTCCTTACACCCCTTAATTTTATACAAACTTATATTCTTATATGATTTTGATGAACTTTGCATATGTATACTCTAAAAAAACGAGAAAAATCGTGTCAACATTTGGTCTGCCAAAGTTCAAACCCTCTTCCTCCTTCCACCGCCTTACTTTTAACCGACTTCACAAAAGGAGGAGTTTCCCAATTCATCAGGCTTTTTTTTCTATATGTATGTACAGGGTATACCTCCAAAGTGGTCCCATATTAATTTTATTGAGAAACTACACTTCTACCCCTTTCCGACCCTTAATAATTATACAAGCCCACTTTTTTTATCCGTTTATATGGAACTTTGGAGATGTATAGTCAAAAACAAAAATACTGTCTGATTTTGGTTTGAAAAAACTGAACCCCTTTTCCCCTATCCACTCCCTTAATTTTTTCCAATGTTCTTTGTACAAAGCTACAGTCAACACTTTAATTGATCTCCATTAAGTTTGCATGTACATGAAATTTCTGAAGAAGAAGGTTTCTGACCAAAAAATATTTAAAAAATAACACCCCTCTCACCGTTTACAACCAACAATTTTTTGTCGAAACCCACAGTTTTTATCCAATTTCGATAGAATTTGGACAAGTATAGTAAAAACAAAGAGAAAAATACTACCAACTTTTGGTTTGAAAAATTTGAACCCCTCTCACCCTATCTACCCCCTAAATTTTTTCCAACGTTCTTTGTACAAAGCAACAGTGAACACATTTAACTTATCTCGGTTAATGTTGGCACATACATGTAATTTTTCATGAAGAAGGTTTCTTGCGAAAAAAATGTAAATAAAAAAAAACCACCCAATCTCCTACACACCCTTAATTTTATAGAAACCTACATTTCTTATCTGATTTGATAAACATTGCTCATGAATACTTTAAATAAAGATAAAATCCTGTCAACATTTGGTCTGCCAAAGCTCAAACCCTCACCCTCCATCCACCCTCTTAATTTTTACCAATGTTCTTTATTAATAGCTACAGTCGCCACCGTTGAACCAATTACCATGAAAGTTGGTACTCATCTGTACTTTTACAAACAATGTTTCTGACAAAAAAATCCAAGAACCATTCCCTCGATTAAACCGCTTAATTCCGGTTATATATAGAACTTAAAATACTTTACTATAAAACAAAGGAAAAATAATTTCAACTTCTGGTTTGCAAAAACTGAACCCTTCTCCCAGTTTCCACCCTCTTGATTTTTCAGTTTTCTTCTTAAAAAGCTACAGTCGACACGATTTGACTGATCTTTATGAAAGTAGGCACATATATGAATATTTATGGAGAAGATTTCTGGACAAAAATCAAAAAACTACCGTAGGTCCCCTTTTACTTAATCTTAGTCTTTGTACAAAACCACATTTTATCCGATTTCGGTGGAAAACGCATGTGTATTCATTAATACAACTATAAAAATAAAAATTCTGTCCACATTATTTTCACAAATTCGCAAACCTATCTCCCTTTCTACCCCATTAATTTCTCTCAATGTTCTTCATATAAAGATAGTTTCTATCTGATTATGTGACGTATGCACATGTGTATTCAAAGCAAACAGAAAAATCAACATTTGGTTTAGAGAAGCTAAATCCCTCTCCCCCTTTTTTCCCCCATCACAAAGCTACAGTTTCTGTCAATTCTAATGAAATTTGCCACATTTATAATTAAAAGCACACAGAACAATTGTGATTAAATTAGGTGCTAAAGCCCAACCCCTCTTCCCTTCTCCCCCACCCCTCTAATTTCCCATGTTCTTTATACATACCCACAGTTTTATCAGATTTCGATGGACACTGCACATGTATACTTAAAAACAAAGAGAAATACCAGGGGTATTAGTTGAAGTTTACAGGTTGAACTTATAGATATCGCTAGCACATATATATACATCTTACATGTTGGTGATTTTTTCGGCCCAATCTTTAGTTGCTATGATAACTGTTTTTTGGGTTTGTTCTGACTTGCAACTAACAAATGCTTTTGACGGCATACGCATTTCGCCTTTATTCAAGGCATCTTCAGTGTCCTAGATTTAATTTAATTTAATTGCAATGGAGCAGAGGCTCCGGTGGCAATATCCCTATACACCCATCTTTCCCTATCTGCACCTACCTACATTTGCCCTCTACAAATTTTATCTTTAAATTCCTTCAAAGTTTTCGGTAAATTATTCATCATTTCTCTTGGTAACTCATTCCAATCCCTGACACCCTTACCTAAAAAAGAGAATCGTCTAACACCCTTGTGCCTGAAATCGAGTGCCAGCTTGTGGTCATGGCATCTTTTCCCTTCCATGCACTACTTTTCCATACCTATTGCAATATCTTTCCATGCCTCATCACCAGTATATGCCCTGTACACTCCCATGACCCTCCTCATCCTCCTCCTGTCTTGCAATGAATCCCATTCCAGCTCGTTTATTCATATCCGTCACTGATTGCATTCTGCGATAATTTCCAGAAACAAATCTAGCACCCCTTCTTGGCACCCTCTCCAACTCCTGTATTTGATACATAAAATGAGGGTCCCATACTACACTACCATATTCGAGCAATGGTCTGACCAAAGTTTTGTAACCCAATTCCTCGACTTCTCTCGTACATCCCCTCATCACTCTCCAACAAGTGAAGAACTTTGAAACCTTTTCCCACCACCTGTCCTATGTGTCCTGCCCAGTTAAGTTTGTTATCAAAAGTAATTCCAAGATATTTGCATTTCAAGTCTTCAGCAAGCAATTTTTTCCCCACCTTATATTCATAATTAACCTTTTGTTTTTTATGTGTATCTAATAAGCTGGCTCTTCTTTGCATTTATCTTCATTCCATGTTTACCAACCCAATTAGATACCCTGTCCAGATCACCCTGCAACTGTTTACAATCCTCTATCGTTTTGATTCTTTTATACAGCAATATGTCATCTGCAAACAATCTAATTTCAGATAGTAAACAATCACACAATTATTCATTAGAATAATGAATAGCAATGGTCCCAATACACTACCCTGTGGCACTCCCATTTTTACTTCCACTTCTTTTGATACTACATTTCCTACCCTAACTTTCTGTTTTCTACCTTTTTAAAAATTCTTCTACCCAGCAAATGACTTTCTTATCCACTCCAATGGTTTTTACCTTATTTACTACCATTTTATGGCTTACTCTGTCAACACGCCTTAGACAGATCTAGTGCTACACTATCAATTTGACCTCCCTTGTCCATTTCATCTGAAGTATCTTGCATAAATCCCCACCAACTGAGATTCTCATGAATATCCTTGCCTGAAACCATATTGCCTGCTTGAAAACCAATTACGTTCCTCACATATATTTCTGATGTGGTTGCATATCAATATTTCCATTAATTTACCTGCCACTGATGTCAAACTGATTGGCCTGTAATTCTCAACTCTATTTCTCACCCCTCCCTTATGTACCGGTACTACTATTGCATTTTCCAGTCCTGTGGTACGCAGCAAGTGTCTAGACTCAATTTAAATAATTTTCAAGATAGGGTACAATGTCACATCCGGCTATCTTTAAGATATCTGTAGTAATATTATTTTCACCAGCCCCTTTATGTTTTATCAGCTCTCTTATTTCCTTCATGATTTCAAACATATACACAGATATATATATACAATGATGTTGATTTTTGTACAGTTTTTCTGAAAATATTAAATAGGTACTTTTTATATATCCATTAACACGCGCAAGTTCGTGTTTCCATACCAGCTACTCGTTTTCGCACTACCATTACTGTCCAAAGTTTGTGTTGGCTGAATTCTAGGTAATTTCGTCGGCAACGAACTGTATATAAAGTTTTTGTTGTTGTTGGCATCAAAAAGTCGTGAGCCAAAGATTATGTGCTGTCTCGAACCATTCCTTATTTTGAATCTTTAGTCATTGCAAATACTAAAGATTAATAATCACAACAAAAACATGCTGACAATTCAGGAAAACCTTCACATACAAAAAGCAATCAATAATGGAAAAAAAGTTATGAATGAATATTACACCTAACAAACGATACCTTGTTCAAAACACAAAAACAGGAAGAAATAGCACACATCATATAATCAAGTATCCACCACAGAACAGACACAGCTACAGATTCAAAATAAGGAATAGTTCAACAAACACTCATTGTTATATACATGTGTGTATATGTTTATCTAGGGCACTGAAGATTCTTTGAATAAAGGCCTAACGCATATGCCGTCAAAAGCATTGTTTAGTTGCAAGTCAGAAACAACCCACAAAATAGTTGTATAATTTCTATGATTTGGCATGTTGTCTTTTGTTTCTATTGACATTAACCTTCAACAATACACAAGTCAATTCCGCGACAATATACCGTCACTGTTGTT
>CM061920.1:216284311-216377699 GCA_031002005.1 Vandiemenella viatica
GGATACTATTCACTATGAGAAATATGCACTGTTCAAGTAAAAAAAAATTTAATATATTTTGAAAGTCACAATTCCAGTTGGCTAATTGGACGAATCATCTCCAAAAATTGCAAGTTATGAAGAGGAATAAACACCAGACTAACCCTGTTAATAAATTACTGAAGCTTCATAGCCACTGTTTACACTTTGCCAGTTAAAAAAATTCTATCATGGTTGATGATATTGCCTAATGGGTAATACTTCCGGTGGCTATCTCCACGGACCACTCCAGCACCACCGGTCGGTTTTCACGAAACTGACGAACACACTCCTCGTGTCCAGACATCGGATATGAGTGGCCTCGAGTTTGTACCCACTTGGCGTTATATACCTTTTGACGCCTGACAGCTGTAGCATCTCGCTGCTAAAAATAGTTAGGAAAAATATTGTGATACTCAGTGCTCAAAATTTTACAGTGTATAGTACGCGGTCTGTAGATTTGTTGAGTTTATGATGACTTTAGCTTTAAAATTACTCAGTTTATCATAAAAAATTCGAATGTGTGTGTGGAATAAAAACTGACTTCCTGGAAGACATCAGTTAATCCCCTCGTTGGCACATATCTTCCACAATTTTGGAAATTATCATGTTTAAACTCCTGTCATTTTGTTCTCTGAGTGCTCCTGATTTAAATACTGAAACTTTTATTATTATCGGTGGTGTATTATAGAAGTTATTAAATTCACAAAAAATAAGGTGATAGCCACCCAGTGGACATGTTAAAAAAAAAACTAATATTTTGTTAATTATTATTAAAGTGCTGCTTATTTCGAAAAAGTGTTATCGTCTGAATTTTTCTTTAATTTTATTATCAATTTTTAAAAATGATTTTGTTTACTGAAATGGTCTTAGAATTTCACAGTTTAACTTTGAAAGTTCCCACATTTTTCTTTACGTCATAATTACATTAAAAACTGATTTATGTTTGTTTAACTGTGTGGAACATTTTTAAAGTTTTATATGTTATACTGTGTTCTTTATTATTACATAAAATTTATTTATTATCTCTGGAAATTACCGAAAACATGTTGTATTGTGGTGTTGAAAATGCAAGTGTGTTTGACAAAGTTTTAAAATCATGTTTATTTTATTTATTCTGCCTGAAGCTGTTGATTTTTAGTGAATTTTACTTTCTTTTGGTTCATTAATATTATTAAAATATTTTACTGCATCAAAATGTGTTGCAAAATAGTGATATGGTCACGTAACCAAAATTGATTGTTTACAAGTTGAATAACTGAGCATTTCACTGATTTAGGTGAGTGTATAAGCTGTTTACTATGATTAACAGTTTATTTAGAGCTTGTATTACATGTTGGTTTACTTTATTGATTTTAAATCGCTGTATGTTCTGAGATAAGCTGCAGTATCGGCTTCTGTATGAATCCCATCTCCCATATCATGTAGTTACGAGATGAACAATTTTACCATTTCTGGAAGGCTTACGCTCTACCCTATGCCTCATAGCCAAGAAAAGTAGAATTTAACCAAATTCTAAGGTGCTTACAACAACTGCAATGGAGCACATATTCTAATGGGAATTTCCCTACACACCAGTCTTACCCCTTTCTTGCATCCACCTACAATTGCCCTCTACAAATTGCACTTTAAATTCTTTCAATGTTTTTGGTAAATTATTCATCATTTCTCTTGGTAATACCTGACACCTGTAATGATAAAGCTTGAGTTGGGGAATGAATAGATTTGGTAGCTGGGTGTGCTTCCAGTCCTTTGACCTGTTGTTAATCCACACAAGTCCTCGTTACACTGCCATAGTCTTCAGAAAACTCTATTCTGTAAATTGAAATTACTTGAAGACATATCACAGATGGTAAGAACAGTTTGTTTAGACCAGGAATGGGCAACCTTTGCTTAGCTGAGGGAGTAATTTCTGGACTTAATCAGGTCATGGGCCGGACTTAATCAGGTCGAGGCCGTAGGTAAGAAAGAAGTAGATAGTAGTGAATAAAAATACTATAAAAATTCACACATTTTTTATTTTCTAGAATTACAATAGGATAATCAAACATACAAAAAGCAAATTAACAAAACAGATAGAAAAATCAAATGAAAATTAATGGGAGACTTGAGTTTGAAGCGTTATTTGAAATTTCTGAATCTCTCGTGGGCCAGACTGAAGTTGGTGGAGGGCCGGATCCGGCCCGGGGGTTGCCCATATATGGTTTAGACCATGGATGAAATGTGCTTGTAATACTGAGGGTCCTGGGCAAGGCTTTCTATAGATTCGAAAGTCAATATGGCTACCAATTGGAAATTGGGAAAATAATTAGGATAATTAATTTAAATGTCTGTCACTAAAGGGTTACTATAAATGAATGTGCATCAGATTTCAAAAGATCACACTGAAACAGTTTATTTTAAAACACAAATACCCAGCCCAATAGAAGTTCAGTATTACAATGAAAGTTTTTAGACACCAAACTTCATCTTGAAGAAAGCAGGTTCGTAATTAGAAAACGATGTCTTAAATTGCACACTCTTGTTGGACTAAGCTATTGAACAAATTTGCCAGTCTTTACACCGCACAGTATGGCAATGCAGATTAGTGGAAAATGCCCGCAGCCTGGCAAACTCTCCACGTGGATCAACCACTGAGCAATAGGCAAGTTATATCAACACAGCCAGTTGTAAAATACTGACTTAGCAACATGGCTGTTCAGCTTCTTGTATGTCTTGCAGCAAATCATAATTCTTTTTGATCGTCACATGGTGTAACATATCAATCGTGTATTTCTTTATCACCTAGCCCACTAGATATTGGTGTAGCTTGTCCACACTACTTTTTTCTTTGAATTAACAATGAAATTCATTAATCTGTCTTTCCAGCTAGAATTCCCTCTGCCAGCTTGACTCCCAATCAAAACAGCTTGCCAACTTTGCACTCTCTAACTCTCACGTTACACACTCTTACCTAAGAAAGAAAATTTTCCTACACCCTTTTGCCTGTAATTGAGTGTCAGCTTGTGGTCACAGTCAACTTTTCTCTTCAATGCATTACTTTTAATTCTTACACCAACATCTTTCCATGTATCATCACCAACATATGCCTTGTTCAGTGCCATGAACCTCTTCACCCTCCTCCTGTCTTCCAATGAATCCCATTCCAGCTCTTTTATCATATCTGTTACTGATTGCATTCTGCGGTAATTTCCAGAAACAAAACTGGCAGCCCTTTTTTGCACCCTCTCCAACTCTTGAATTTGATACTCAAAATTTGGGTTCCATACTACACTACCATATTCAAGTAATGGTCTGACAAAATTATTATAACTCAATTCCTTTACTTCTCCCATATATCCCCTCATCACTCTCTCAAACAAGTGCAGAATTTTGAAACTTTTTCCTAGTACCTGTCCAATGTGTCCTGTCCAGTTAAGCTTGTGATCAAATGTAATGCCAAGATACTTACATTTCTATTATGTTATAAACTTCACCTTGTATCATGTGTCCTTCGACCCTGATGGGTTTAGAAACTTTTGTTTTGAATTATATTTTAAATACTTCCCCTCAACCTAATGATCTCAAACTTATTTGCAAAGAAAAAAATAAATAAAAACCTCTTTATTTGAATGTAGGTAGGTTTCATTTTGGTTCATTTTTATTTAAGATTTGTCATTTTTTCTTAAACGAAAATCTATACTAAAAATAGTTATAGTTACTTGAAATTCTGGTGGGTTCAGCTTACTGTTTATTCGACTCTTTCTTCATACTTCAAATAAATAAATTTATATGACTTAATTCCTTTTTTATTATCATGTCATAATATCCTTAATTATCCAAATGTTTCTTCCAAAAGTTCTTTCAGCAGCAACTTAAAGTTCAAAGCGAACACACCAACGATTTTTTCCAAGCTTGTCCGATCTTATATCTATCATCTCTTTTTTTTTATATATAAACATTACCTTAGCTACCAATTTCACAGAGTAATTATTTACTTTAGGTAGCCTGTTTTTTTTTTCTTACGTCTTTAGAGACGGGAAAGGATGGGGGGGGGGGGCAAGGATAGGGGCAAGAATTCGGCCATGGCCTTTTTAAGGAAGCATCCCGGCATTTGCCTGGAGTGATTTGGGAAACCATGGAAAACCCAAATCTGGATGCCCGGACGGGGATTCGAACCGCCGTCCTCCCGAATGCGAGGCGAGAACGCTAACCGTTACACCGCCACGCTCGGTAGGTAGCCTGTTATACCACAATACCTTCACAAACCGATTCAGAATTTCCTTCTCCCTTTTGATTGCTTGTAAAAACAACTGCATTACAGTGTGATGGGAGAAAGCTGTCACTTACGCACAAACGTCCTCACAATGTATGTAGTAGAATATTTTGCATTTAATGTGATGTTTTCTTTAGTAAAATTACTTATCATGAGTGAATCGTATGTTGTAGAAATTTCATGTTTACCAACTACACCTTCATATCTTAGTAAAGAAAAAACTAATTATATGATATCAATGAATAAAATTTACTGCTTCTAATCATCGCTTTTAGTTTTAAAAATTGCATGAAATTCAAGGTTTTTATTAGGGAAATAAAAGCATGGCCCGGGAACACTCAGTTCATTTTTGCTACATACATGCTGCACTGTTTGTAATAAGATGCTACATGCCTTTTTTTTTTTTTTTTTTAGGTATATTAACTTTCCCATCAGATTTCTAGTTTCTTAAAGAAACTACACACATCAAAACTAATTGCTTTTGACTGTAATTTATTATAAGAATTCTCTGATGCCATTTCACTTGCAGCATTTTATAATGATGTGTGCGTATAAACATGACAATACTGTAACAATGCCTCTAGCCAGCTTGTATGCTGTGATCTGCTCGGAGGGGAAAGAAACAGCAGGGGGTGGTGAGGTGAGGAGTGGAGCAAGGGGAAAATGAGCTTGAACCACCAGTTCAGAATGAACTAGGTATAGAATATGTAAAAAACCAGGGCGATGCAAGCAGTGCGACCGCAAAGGGTGCCGTCGTAGTGAGTACACTGAAAATGCAGCAATAGCTCTGTGCAAAAAATAAAACACAAGTGAAATTTAACGATATCCACCAAAATAATTTTAAAGTAACGCATTTATTTTAACACACTAATTAACAATAAGAGCTAATAAATGTAAAAGTTTCAATTTTACAGCTTTATGCATGTTCATATATTGTCACAGAGTCAAATCGAGTTGCAACTCTTGTGAGCTAGAGTTATGCAAATGAAAATTTTCTCAACTCATCCTATAATTAGCACTCTCCAGTATTTGGTACCTTTTCAGCTGAAGCCTTGATGTTTATTCACATGATGGTGCATGTGCATTGTATGGCGAGATCCGAGTGAAATTGGAACGTTATTTGCATATTAAGTAAAGTGATGTTTATATATAGTTGTTTATCCATATATAGTAGTATACCTAACCTGGAATAAAGATTTTATTTGTTGTTCTGATTGTAAGAATTTCTGAGTGACAATACTTTTTTGGTGTAGAATGATAGTAGAAATAGAATAGTAGCTTACTTTTGGATAATGATCAGACCTTTGCCTGTGTGTACTGTGCCAATTTTCATCTGTACATTATTTTTGTTTGAGGTTCATACCTATAATGCCTGGGGAGTGGTGTGCAGCACTCTCGGCCCAGTGCTGATTCAGTTTTACTTGTTTCGTCATGTATCTCGTCAACTGTTTGTCACAGAGAGACAAACAAACTATATACCATTATAATGCTGAAACTGTGTACTACAACTTTATTTATGTGTCTTAACCCATAAATTTGTGGTGATAGTTTTGCAGTTATGCTGATTTGTTTAAAAAGATGCCTCCATGATAAATTGTGAGTTATTTTTATACAATAGTTATGGCCAATACTGTACTATTATGCAGTTGTTAGCCTCTTCAAATTGCATAGGGTGCAATAAAATGTTACTAATGCTGACATTTTAAATGTTACAACGAGTTTACACTGATTTGGCATACTAGCCCTTTTTAATCGCTTTAGACATGAAAAAAAATTGTGATTGTTGAGGACTTTTTAGGATTTGTTTCTTAAGTACTTAGGAATGTCTGTGCCAAAATGCAGCTCTACATTATTTTATTGTTTAAGTTACCACTATAATCTGTCTCTAATGTCTGGGCTATCTGTGTTTTGCTACTACAAGGAAAATAAAAGGCAAACACATTACCATACACACACCAAGGTCTCATGAGCAAAACAACAGAAGAATGCTAGTTACCATGTTAAAAGTTTTGTGTCATAACTGTTACTATATCATTAAATGAAACATAGCAGCTTACCCAAGTTTGTCACAGTTATAACTTCCTTTAGTTCATTTGTAGAACCTGACACTCCAATAAGGCAAGTCCAGTTTCCTATATGTTCCTTTCTGATGGGGAAGAGCACAAGAGAACAATTGATAAATAGATTAGAGTAATCATTTAATGGTGAAGTGAACAAACAATAATCCTTGTTCTCAAGCTTCTCTCCACAGTTAAAAGTTGCTTCACTACCCAAATCCACTTTCACTATCTGCACATCACTTTTAGTTTCCTTGGAAGCTGTAGACAGATTCAATTTATTAAATCAATGTATATGATGCAGAAACAGATTTGATGGAACACAGAAGGTGTTAATAAAAATATTAATAAAAAAGAATCAGTGTTTACCACATACAAAGGCAGAATGGTGCATTAACATATGAATGATAAGTAGAACATTGAAGTCCATGGCATGATTTAATTTAAATATGATGCAGCCTATCCTTTGGTGGCAATTTCTCTACACACCCATTTTTTCCCTTTCTTAAACCCACCAAATTTTTCAACCTACAAATTTTAATTTTATTTTTGTTAATAATTTTTGGTAAATTATTCACCACTTTCCTTGGTAATTTATTGCAATCCCTGATTCCTTACTATCAAAAGAAAGTTTATGCCTGGAATTGAGTGTAGTCATGATCTTGATTGCCCATCCATCCAACACCCTTAATTCTAGCACTAGTATCTTTACACACCTGTTCACCAATATATTCGTTGTATGCTCCAAGCACTCTATTCGCCATCCTTCTGTCTTCCAACAACTCACAGTCCATTTCATTTATCATATCAATTACTGATTGTATTCTGCAGTAATTTCCAGAGACAAAGCTGACAGCTGTTCTTTGCACTCTGTCCAAAATATAGGTCCCATACTGCACCACCACATTTAAGAAATGGTCTGATCAAAGTTTTCTAATCAAATTCCTTCACTTCTCTGGTACATCTCCTTATTATCACCAATAAATGTAATATTCCTAACAGCTGCCAATTGTCATGCCCAATTGGGTTCATTATCAAATGTTATGCCAAGATATTGCCATTTCAAGTCTCGAGCAAGCAATTCCTTCTCCACCTCATAATCATAATCAATCTTTAGTTTTTTTATCAGTGTGCCTAATAAGCTGACTCTTATTTGCATTTATCTTCATTCCATGTTCACATACCAAGCTTAGATATCCTGTCCAGGTTACCCTGCATCTGTTCCCAGTCTTTTCCCATTATGATCCTACTATATAATATTATGTAGCCTGCAACTTCAGACTGTAAACTATCAACACAGTCATTAGTTATAATAATGAATAATGTTCCCAATATACTACCTGTGGCACTTTTATTTTCACTTCCAATTCTTCTACACATCAAATCACATTTTCATCCACTCCAGTTGCAGATCCAGGATTTTGGTTTGGGGGAGGGGGGCTAGGATTTTAGTTTTGGGGGTGGGCCTTGACTTGGGCAAGGGTTGGCTTTATAGGAGGGTGGGGGGGGGGTTCAAGACAGAAATTTCATGTCAATCTAGGTTACCCCTGACGACATCGGGGGTGACCTAGATGATTTGGGGGGTGCGGCTGGCTTGATCCTCTTAGCCCTCCCCCTGGATCTGCCACTGATCCACTCCAATGATTTTTACATTATATAACACTATTTTATAGCTCATTCTATAAAATTTCTTAGTGAGATTTAGTAGTCCACTATCAACTTGGCCTTCCTTGTCTATTTCATCTGAAATTTCTTGTATAGATTCACTTTAATACATCCGTCTTATAATATGTTGTAATTTTGCAAACCAGTTTCTTTCCTCAGAGATATTTCTGATGTCATTTGGTATCAATCTCCATATTAATTTAACTACTACTGATGTCAAACTGATCAGCCTACAATTTTCCTATTTGTCAACCTTCATGTAATGCCACTATCACACTTCCGCAGTCCTCTGGTAAGCAGCAAGTATCCACACTCATTCTAAATAATATTTCAAATAAGATACTGTATTGTATTCCATTATTAATATGATATCTGCAGTAATATTATCTATACCTGCCCATTTATGCTTTTTTCCAGCTGTCTTAGTTTTTCAAATTTTTTAGTTTCCATATTTCCAACAGTTCAAAGAAGATCATTGTCTTATTTACACACTTCGATTCCAGAATCATAGCCTCTAATGGTCACACTGATATCTCTGCCATTTTCAAATAATTGGTAACTTCTTCTTCATCCTTATCTATAATTGTCTGAATGCCTTTCCTACCTCTCCGATTTTTAATACAGCAGTAGAAATTTTTAGATGAACCAATTGTAAGGGAAAGAATCTGACATCAGGGGTGAAATATCAGTTTTTGTCACCTTAACTGAATCTTGACTTTTTGAAAGTTACTCGAAATCGGCATTAATAAATTTAAGTGACCATGTGTCCGCCTGGCTTTTAAGGTTTATAAAAGTATGTAGCAAAAATTTTAAAATGACTTACTTTCTTGTAAATGAATTAAGTGTGTGTGTGTGTGCAATGGTAATTAGTTTCTGAAAAGCAGTTAGTGAACCCCCAATTTCTAACTTATTTGTGCAACTTTTTAGTTATCCCTGCTGGATTACAAATTATCGTAATAAAATTAGTGCCAACGTCTTCTGTGTTTGCTCCTGATTTCAAAGGTGTAAATTTTATTATTATCGGTGGTGTATTAGCAAAGTTATATATTTACTAAAAATCTGGTTTGAAACTGTCGAGACGCCATAACTATGGCTGAAAAATCTGCCGTGATAGTTTTACACACACACCGGTTGCAATTAAGAAAATGTTTTGGGCGCCACTCTACCGAAATAGAGAATATTTTGGGTCATGGTTGGGAAAACTACAGGTAATATTACCACATTGAAATACAAGTTGATGGTTTCCAAGTTACAATGTTTAATTACATTCAAATCAACCATGAAAGTCACCCTGATACCATGCCAAACGTCTAACCGTGTATAACATCAGACAACTTATCTGTGCTGTTGCAGGTAAAAACCATCCACGTGGGAACTATTCACAAGTTTCTCAGCACACCTTACAACCACACTGCATTCAAGACCACGTTGTGCTGCTGTATTTTCTTTTTCTTTCAAGACCACGTCACGCTGCTGTACCTTCTTTCTCTTTCACAACTCCTCTTTTTGTTCAAAGATATTCTTCTTCAGTCAGCGCTATCGCTGGTTGATATATCGATATGAGAGCCCTTTAAGTTACATCCCCCTCCAAATTTTTCCTTATTTTTGGAAATTTTAACTGTCCAAATTTAAAGGATAAATTTAAGATTTGCATACCTTAACTTTCCTCCTTAACATAATATTTCACACTCTAATTCACTAAGGAAATGCACCTCTGACTTGAGAGTACTAAAATAACAAACTATCAAAAATGTTTGTGGCATCGAAGGTGGCCTGTTACAGAAATGGCTTATCATACAAATCTTATAAATTATAAACAACATTTTACATTGATACAAATAGCATTTGAAACTCACAAAATAAACTCTTTAAGGAAACATAGGGTTTTGCTATCAAATTAATTAATGACAAAACTCACAGGTTATGATTAACATTATTATACATATTACAGATAAAATCAAAAACAACTCACAAGATGGGTTAATACATTCCCCTTAATTACAAATACTTAATTAGAAATACAAGATTTTGGGATCAAAATATGCATTCCTAGATTGCATCAAACTGTTACGTTTCTAGAGTCCTGTCACGGTCGTAATATGGCGGAAAAATCCGTCGTGATCATTTTACACACATCCCGGTTGCAATTAAGAAAATGTTTTGGTCGCCACTCTAACGAAAAAGAGAATATTTTGGGTCATGGATGGGAAAACTACAGGTTATATTACCACATTGAAACAAAAGTTGATGGTTTCCAAGTTACAATGTTTAATTACGTTCAAATCAACCATGAAAGTCACCCCGATACCATGCCAAACGTCTAACCATGTATAACATCTGTGCTGTTGCAGGTAAAAACCATCCACGTTGGAAGTATTCACAAGTTTCTCAGCACACCTTACAACCACACTGCATTCAAGACCACGTTGTGCTGCTGTATTTTCTTTTTTTTTTCCAGACCACGTCGCGCTGCTGTACTTTCTTTTTCTTTCACTTCTCCTCTTTTTTTTCCACAGATATTCTTCAGCCAGTGCTATCGCTGGTCGATATATCAATATGAGAGGCATTCTTTGAATTTTATTACTTATTTTAACAGTTGTTTTATTCATGGAAATGTCTTAGTTTAATCGCAATTTAATTTCGAAATCACCACGTTTTTGTTTACGACGAAATAACTTAAAAATTGATTTAATATTTATTCTTCTGCATGGAAAGTTTTGAAATTTTAATATGTTATACTAGATTTTTCGTTCTTTCAGGAAATTTACTTTTTAGTTCGGGAAATTATCTAAAACATGTGATTAAAAAATGTTGAAAGTGCAAGTGTGTCTAGCAAAGTGTTTAAAATTTTATTTACTCCATTTACACCGCTTGAAACTACTGAATTTTAATGAATTTAAGTTTCTTTCTGATTATTATTATTATAAAATTACTTTACCGCATCGAAAAATGTTAAGAATTAGTGATATTATCACGTAAGAAAAATCGATTGTTTACAAATTTGCATTACCCTACTCCAGGTTAGTTTAAATTGATTTACTATTATAAATTTTTAATTTATAACTTGTATTGTGTGTTGAGTGACTTTACTGTTTTTAAATCGGTTTATTTATTGAGTTAGCTTGCAGTATTGGCTTCTGCATGAAACGTTTCTCTCATATCCTGTAGATACAAACTGAATAATTTAATATTTACTGGAAAGCTGACTCCCTCCCTTATGCTCTATAGCCAAGAAAACTAGAATTTACCCAAATTCTAAGGTGCTTACACAATCAGTGGTCCCCAGATAACATTCTTCATAAACCTATCTTTAGCTTCCTTTTTTACTGCTATTAATTCCTTATTTAGTTACTTTAAGTGTTCCTTACTGCCTTCCTGAATCTTAAGTCCTTTGTGTTCCCCTCTTACCACCCTTACTAATTCCCTATGGAAATATGTATGTTCTGTAATATTTTTAATTTTTTATTTTGATATAAACTGTTACATAATAATCTTGCTTGGATTTAGGCAAGATATCGTAAACTGTGACTGCTGCTGATACTAAGTTCATTCATGTTAAAATCTGATACCATTAGTTGAAGTTGCAGTAATTCACTATATTGGTCGCCAATCTGCTTAGTTATTTCTGCAACAGGTTAATGGGTTTCAGGTTGATTTCGACATAAACAGAAGTCCACTGTAGATAAAGGCTGTGTATTCTTGAAAATGTTTTGAAGTTAATACTGTTATCAGTGTGTAGCCTAAGGTTGGCATCAAAACAATTTTAATCCTTTATATTAAGATCACAGTTCATTGCTACATACAGATTCACTTCTACTCCTGAAAATTTGTCACAATTGCAAATTGTAAAATACTAAGTTAAAGTTTTTCAGCTCATGGTGAAATGAACTGAAAGAAATGCCTATTAACTAACTGCTAATCCTGAGTACCACTCTCTACTTCTTTAAATATCTCACATTCACACAGCTACTGATCGTTGAGATTCTAAGTTCACTTTCTACATTTTCACTGAAAATCCCAAGTAAGAGTTGTTACCCACTCCGAAACAACACACACACACATCCAGCACAGTCTGTGCATGGTGAAAGTATGCTAATCGAAAAAGGAAAAGGAGATGTTTATATCAGAAAAAGTGTAGGATCTGACTGAAATTTAGGCATGTTGTAGCCCAAATTTTTCTGAATGGTTTGTTCTATGACTACTTCTTTCTTAAATTGCATAGTTTTATTGTTATTAATGCAAGAGTTTCTATTTCTGATATCAGCTAATAACTTTTAAAATATTTATTCTTCCACTGAGATTCTTGAATTATTGCTTTTCTTAAAGTTTTTCCTATCATCTAATGTATGTTGCTTTACTAGACTCATTTTACTTTGGGTGTAATTTTCAATGAACCTTAACTACACCTCAAAATCGTTTATTTCCTGCCTGTATGACATAATGCTAAAAACTTCCCAAATTAATTTCTCATTAACATTAAAAAAAAACCTCTCTTCTAAAATCATTCTTTATGACTACAACTGAGCCCCTGGCTTTTGTGAGTCGCCAAACTGATGGTGTAGCTCTACAGTAAGCCCAAAATTTCGAAAGCTACAATTACACATTTACCCTTTACATTTATTTACAAACTAATATTACGGTATATCCTTCTCTTTTATCTGAACCTACATTTAACTTAGTAGCTTTAATTTTAGCAAAAATTAACACCTTCTCTAAAAAAAAAAAAAAAAAAAAAAAAAAAAAAAAAAAAAAAAAAAAAAAAAAAAAAAAAAAAAAAACTATTTCTACTTTGACTATGAGGTCTTTTTTTAGTTATAATGTAGTTATGCTTACAACATGTTGCCACAGTATAATTTGAGTTATATTTTAAAACTGAATGATTTTTCTTTAATAACCATACTTATCCTCATTGTTCATGCATGTGGTGCAATAGACATAAAAATCGCTGTATCTCTTTAAACAAAATGTTTAGACTATACCAATTAAACATCAAATTGATCATAATTTTAAGCCTTATCAGTGGAAATGAATGTCGAATATTCAATCAAACTAAAATTTCGACTTCCCCAGTATTCATGTTTCCTTACAATATAAGTTGAATTTTTGAGTTAAACACAGCTCTTTATTATTAATAAAATGCTTAAAAAAGTTATTTAATGTATGAATGGTATGGGATAGATCTACTTTTAAATGGTTTTGGCGAGATTAGATACCACAGATATACGACAAAACATTACTTCTCCCATTTTAATTAACTTCTTGAACTGTTCTCACTTTGACTACACTGTACTTGTGCCCTTGTTCCATATACTGTATCTTGAGCTGCAATATCCCTTCACTTTTGAAATATTTGACTTTTTTTATAACTGAATCCTTACCACCTTCAGTTTGCCTTCTGATTTCCTGAATTTTCTAATATCCATCAGAAAATAATAATCACTTATTCCTTCAGTTACTCGAGGCCCCATAAGATTATCCTCAAACTTTGTCAGGAATAATTCAACATATTGGATCCTCTTTTACTTTGCTCTTCCACTTGTATAAAGCCTCCTACCCTTACTAAGGTATCTGCAAATTTGTTTCCTTGGGTTAGTAATCTTACTTAAATACCCACCAATAATTACCATTCTATGCTTATCTCTAAACTCTATATTTTTATTAGTTTTGATCTTTTTTTTGCATAGAGATTCTATTTTTTTTTTATCACCCCAGAAATCTGCCCCTAACAACTCCTGGCAATGATCTATAACTACCAGTTAAATGCAGTAATCTATGCTAATCAATATGAATGTCCCTCCATCAATTGCTCCTACATCTATAGATTCTATAACCATTGTGGAAAACCTCATTGCCTAGCAATACTTCCTATGGCCAAAATATTACTCCTGTAACTACATCTACATCTACATCTACATTATTAAGTTACCAATTTCTACTACAGTAGAACTCCAAATATCCGAACTCCGAGTATCCGGATCGCTGAATATCCGAATCGCTTTTTAAGACATGCGTGGAACAAGTTGAAAAGGCATACCAACTGAAGAAGAGAAGAAAATAGGATAAAAAGGAAAAAGATGTTCAAGAAAAGGAAAGGAAGAGACGGGGGGGAGATGGGGATGACGTGTAACTTGAGAAATTCAGAAGCATTCTTTTGAAAATTCCTGGATGTTCAGAAGTTAGTACTGAAGATATAGGAGAGTTTGTGGTGTGTGATTCGTCAGACCCTGGGTATGAAATTATAAATGATGATGAACTTGTTTAAAGTGTGAGAGAAGAAACAGTCGAAGAAAAAGATGACCTTAATGTCGAAGTTGAAGTAGACACGGGACCATCAGCTACTCAAGCATTTGCCGGCCTTGAAACTGTGATGAAGTGGATGGAACGTCAGCCCGAGTGTGATCACATGCAACTCCTCACTGTCAAGCAGATGAATTCAGTCAAACAGATTACTTTGACCAAAATATTCAGCAAGCAATTACTTTTATTTACAGTACGGTATCTACATACTGTATTAATGTACAGAACTTGAAAGTACACTTTACATGTAAAAGTGTTGCCTTTTCATTTAATTAATTAAAAGCTCTTTTTCTTTAAAAATAGTTGTTTCTCCCATTTTCAACATACAGTAATTAATGAAAAAAGGCCCTATTTGGAAAAATCGAATTATACAAATTTTTGATTATCCGAATGGGGTCCAGTCCCCATTGATTCGGTTAATTGGAGTTCTACTGTACTTCATTCATTATACTCCTACAGTTTACAAGAAAGTGTCTTATAACTGAACTCATGATATTCTTAGCGTTAACCTTCATCTTCCTAGTTTTGATGCTGTTTATAATTCTTTCATCTTCTTCAACTCTTCCTTTAGCATTTATGTTTTTTCCATTTCATTTCTGCATTCAGTATCCCTCAGTAACCTATTTTTCCTCCTTACAAGCCTCCTCTAACCCAAAAAAATGCACAAAAGTCCTGACCCCATCATTACTGGAAGTGGGCTCCCTCACAGCTTTAACTTACAACTCAGAAAGTACCCCCTTACCTAATTACGTAGTCTTTCTCGGCATTGAGAATATAAATATTATTTATACCCCCTTACCACTTCTAGTGACACTCCACCTACAAATGATATGGACAGGCACAACCTCTAAGATGGAACTAATGCCTTTCCCAAGCAGCAGCACCATTTTCTTACCTGCCACACAGTATGGCTCAATTATGGCTGGTCATGACAAACTTAGGACCTTGTCAGAATACACAGCCTCTTAGTTTTTAAATAATTAATAATTAATGTTTTTTTTATTTGATTTCAATGGGAAGTGTTATTTGATAGTGATATTTTCGAATCAATATTCTTATCTGATTAATGTTAAACTGATTATATATGTATGTTGTTAAAAAAATATTTTATATCGTTTTATTAACATTGTGTCAAAGAAATCCATGCGCCATTACCGAATGAATAATGTACATGAAAATCTCTGGAATAAACAGTGCAGGAGGAAGATCTTTGATGTGAAGAACAGATGAGAAGAAGAGATCGTGTGTACACGAAAAAGTTTTATGAAACTGAGAATTGTATTTGATAATGTAAAGCAACAATAAAGTAATGAAAGATGATATAAATAATTTAATTTTACAACCTGCATGAGCTCAACCCTAGTATACTGACTCTCCTTCACAACTTTCTTCATATCACCTTCTATACTACAACTTATGTTTCTATTAGTACTATTTCCTGCACCTCCAACTATCAATATTCTATCTTCTTTATTGAAACCCATAGAAAACTAAGCTATATCCCCTATTACATGACCTAATGATGCACTAAGTTTGTAAAAACTTGTGATCTGGTAGCCTGAGCCTAACTGATGCTGCAGAAGTGAGCCTACACCTCCTCTCCCATTGCTACCACCTAGCAGAAGAATCCTCTT
The DNA here is from genome assembly GCA_031002005.1 of Vandiemenella viatica. Taxonomy (NCBI): domain Eukaryota; kingdom Metazoa; phylum Arthropoda; class Insecta; order Orthoptera; family Morabidae; genus Vandiemenella; species Vandiemenella viatica. The sequence continues at coordinate 216,300,238 of CM061920.1, forward strand.
GTACACCCCTTTTAATGGAGCAATAGTTTTCTTTCACCCAAAGGCAGGTAGAAAGTAAACCCTGTAGCACTGCAAATAGATGGCATAACTATAAACTTAATACTGAAATTTTGAGTCATTATCAGAGCTGTACCAAGTTCCAGAGATGAACCAAAAATTGAATCGAAAATGCTACAAATATTTCCATATATTCTATGATCAAATATTTTGATTTAATGTTTACAGTGTTGGAAAAATTTACTTAACAAGTATGTCAGTCTGAAGATACTATTCTAACCTAACAAGTTAGTGACATTAGCTAGTGAGGTCACGCGAAAGGAATAATAGAATTTCAGACAAACAATAAATAAGCATTTATTTAAACAGATAATCAAAAGCTAACTATCGCAACACATTATCAGCACTGACACAGACTTTATAATAAAATCAAGAACTGTTAGATAAATTAAAAATCTTCTTTATATAAACCACAGGATTTGATCGAAAGTACTGAGCTTTAATAGAAGCAGCACTCAAATTTAATCCTCATAAATAATGATTTAAAAAAACATTTATCTCTGGAATTATTACAACAGTGACTGTTTTCAAAGAACTTATACCTATGTTGCAGCTAAATTATGAGAACAATGACCTTGAACAATTAGGGGTCATAACAAGTCAATTTTTGGTGTTAAATTTAAGAACAAATTCTAATCCCTAAAGAGAATAGACTTGCTCCTCGGCTACAAAAAGTGTCTCTTGAGACACGCATGTTAAGAAATTATAATTGATGATGCATGTTAATTCGAGTAGATTCAATTTTAAAATAGGCTTGTTGCATCTGGCAGGATTTCAGAAGAAATTACTAGTTGTACCACTAATTGTATTTATATTCAATTAGAATTTTTAATGGATTATACAGGTATTTGAAAATTAAATTTACAATAATAATAAATTTTGATGTGTATCAGCAAAATTGTCAAAAACTGTAATCGAAGTAAACTGACATTTTCCAAATGATAAATTCAATATAGGTGGTGGTTTCCTTATGAGATAACATTGAAAACAGAGTAATACTCTTAAAATAGTTGTGCAGAAGCATCAAGTGATCAGAAGAAATTATCTCCTGGCACAGTTTCTGAAAATAGTATCAGTGAGTGGTCATCTCAATTGCTCCATTGATGTGTCAACTAATCAATGGTATTCATGACTTTTACTTTACAACACAAAGTTCTAATGCTTTTCAAGATTCAACAGTGATTATAAATAGCTAAAATATATGGCTCTGTTTTTGCTTAGAAATAATATTCTGAAACATTTCTGAGAGGTTACTCACAACATTATGCATGTAGAATTCTCTCTACACTTTAACCAATAAATTAAAACAGTCTTAATGTCTCATATTGATAAAGCCCTGAGCATATCTTCACAGAATATAAGTTTCTAACGTGAATCAATCGACAAGAAACACCATTTCAATATGACATTTTCTACTACATCACTGTCTAAAATCCTTTGAAGATATCTTCCATCTATTCTGTGAAGAGGTAGTATATTTCTATCACTGTACTAAATATAACCTACATTTTCAGAAAAATATATTATATTATAAACTTTTTTGCTCCACAATTCTTTACTTGAAATGTTCCATCCATTAACAAATTAATTAATTAACCGACTTCAAAAAAGGAGGAGGTTCTCAACTCATCTGTTGTTGTTGTTGTTTTTTTTTTTTTTTTTTTTTTTTTTTTTTTTTTTTTTTTTTTTTTTTTTCAGCGATATTTTCACCAATTTTGAACCGATTTAAATGAAATTTTTTTTAGTGGATAGGGTATACCTCCAAAGTGGTCCCATATGAATTTCATTGATAAAACACCCCTTCTACCCCCTTCCTCCCCTTAATTTTTAATACAAATCCTCATTTTTTATTCGATCTCTATGCAACTTTGGACATATATAGCCAAGAATAAAGAGAAAAATTGCTGAAAAATTTGGTTTAAAAACAACTGAACCCCTCTCCCCCTATCCACCCCCTCAATTTTTGCGAATTTTCTTTATACAAAGCTACAGTCGACATGATTTAACTGATCTCCATTAAATTTGGTATATACTTGTAGTTTTTCATGGAGAAGGCTTCTGACCAAAGAATAAAAATAAAAAACCACCCCTCTCCCCTTTACACCCCTTAATTTTATAGAAACCTACATTTCTTATCTGATTTTTATTCAACTTTGCTCATGTATACTTTAAAACAAAGAGAAAAATTCTGTCAACATTTGGTCTGCCAGAGCTCATCCCCCTCCCTCCTTCTACCCCTTTAATTCTTGTCAATGTTCTTCATAAAAAGCTACACTCGACACTGTTTGACTGATTATCATCAAAGCTGGCATATACGTGTAATTTTTCATGGAGAATCTGACCAAAAAAAAAAAAAAAAACCAATAATAATAATAATAAAAAAACCACCCCTCTCCTCTTTACACCCCTTAATTTTTATACAAATCCACATTTTTTATTCGATTTTGAAGGAACTTTGGACATGTATAGTCAAAAATAAAGAGAAAAGTACTGTCAACTTTTGGTTTGAAAAAACTGAAGCCCTTTACTCCTATCCACCCCCTAAACTTTTAGCAATGTTAATTATACAAATCTACAGTTGACACCATTTAACTAAAGTTGGCATATACATGTAATTTTTCTTGGAGAAGGTTTTTGATTAAAAAAAAAACACCCCATGTCTCCCTTTACACCCCTTAATTTCACAGAAACCTACATTTCTAATCTGATTTTGATTGAAATTTGTATATGTATAATTTAAAACAAATAGAAAAAGCCTGTCTACATTTGTGTTGCCAAAGCTCAAACCCTTTCCCTCCTTCCACCCACTTAAATTTGTCAATGTTCTTTATAAAAATCTACAGTCGCGATCGTTTGACCGATTACCATGAAAGTTGATGCTTATATGTATTTTTTCACGAAGAAGGTGTCTGACCAAACAATCTAAAAACCACCCCCATTAAACCGATTAATTTTTATACACACCCACAGTTTTTATCTGGTTTAGACAGAAGTTAGCAATAACAATAGAAAAATAATGTCAACTTTTCTTTTGCAAAAACTGAACCCCTCTCCCTGTTGTCCCACTTGATATTTGTTATTTCTTTTTAGAAAGCTACAGTCGACACCATCTCACTGATCTTTATGAAAGTTGGCACATATATATGTATTTTTTTATAGATAAGAATTCTGACCAAAAAATCAAAAAACTACCCTAGCTCCCCTTCCCTTAATATTTGTAAAAAACCCATATTTCAATGCGATTTGGTATTTTTTTTTTGTAACTGCTTTACGTCTATCAACATTGAGGTCTTTAGAGACGGGAAAGGATGGAGGCAAGGAATGGGAAGGAATTTGGCCATGACCTTTTGAAGGAAACATCCTGGCATTTGTCTGGAGTGATTTGGGAAACCATGGAAAACCCAAATCTGGATGCCCGGACGGGGATTCGAACCGCCGTCCTCCCGAATGCGAGGCCTGAACGCTATCCGTTACACCACCACGCTCAGTGCGATTCGGTGGAAGTTCGCATGCATATACTTTAAAACAAATAGAAAAAGAAAATTACTGTTCACATAACTTTCACAAAAATGCAAACTCTATTCCCCTTTCTACCCCTATAATTACTGTCATTGTTCTTTATATAAAGCTACCATTTCTTTCTGATTTTGAAGGAAGTATACACATGTATACTGCAAAACCAACAGAAAAATAGTCTACATTTGGTTTCGAGAGTCCAAACCCCTCTCCTTCATTTCCATCCCTTGATCTATAGTTTCTATCCGATTCTGAAGGAAATTTGCACACGTATTCTTTAAAAAATACAGAAAAATTGTGTTTAAATTAGGTTGCAGGAGCCCAACCTCTCTTCCCTTCTACCCCAACCCCTCCTAATTTCCAATTTTCTTTATAGATACCCACAATTTTTATCAGATTTCCATGGAACACTGCACTTGTATATTTAAAAACATAGAGAAACATAGTGTCTACATTTTGTATACAAAACCCTACCACTCACACCCTTACCCAATTTAATTTTTGCAAATGTTCTTTAGACAAAGTTACAGTTTTTATATGGTTTCGATGGAAATTTGCACATGTATACTTTAAAACAAAGAGAAAAATACTGCCCACACTAAATTTACAAAAACCAAACTACTCTTCGTCTCCACACCCCTTAATTGTTTTTTATACATACTTATAGTTTTTATCTGATATCAATAGAAATTTATGCACGTATACTTTAAATCAATCAGAAAAGGCAGTTTTCAGATTTCAACTTGGATCTCAAGCTTTCATGTTGTGGAAATCAATTAAAAATCTGAGTGATGCTGGAGTAATCAGATATTGACCAGAGACAGATTTCTGCATGTGGTATGTATTAATGCTCTGATGTTACATGTTTCGGTTAGCGACCAGTAGCTTTAATAGATGTTATGATAAGATCGAAACATAGTCTGGACCAAAATGTAAACTGACATTCCTTAACACAACACCCAAATCACCCCGTTCTGGAAGTTATTGTGGTATACAAAGACAGAATTCTTTTTTTAAAGCAAGCGCTTTAATCCCTGAGCTACCAGGAAGTTTGCAAAATAGGAACTGCTGTGGCATGTTTAAAATACAAAGAAAAACTATAATACCACTAAAAATTTAAGAATAAAATAATTGTTTAAAAAACATAAAAACCGCTTGTTTTTTTGTTTTTTTTTTTTTTAAAAAAAAAAAAAAAAAAAAAAAAAAACACTAAAAGTTTTAAAATAACTTTATACCTTGCTTATGAGAAAGTAAATCTAAATGGACAATATTTTACATTACTGTCATTGAAATTTTTACATTAATTAGTTATTTTTGGAGTCAGTGCCAGAAAAAGCAAGAAAAACAAAACAATAATGAACAAAAATGATACATAAAATAATTATGTTACTGGTTACCTACAGTTAATGCTAGAAACATGTTTCAACAAAACTGAAACATACAGATGATACGCCGATATTATACTAACTGTAAAGCGTTTACTGTCACTGTACTGTCTGTGATATGCCTGGAAGACTAACAAGCCCAAGCCACAGATTAAAATACTGTTAGTTTGTTTCCCTAAGCTGTATCCCGCAATAACACTATCTCCTCACGACATGCTGTAAAATATTGGGAATTTTTATTCGTACTCCCAGTTTTACCTCGAACACCTAATTAAGTTCAGTCATTCGATCTTTGTGATGTGATAGCTGGCACCGACTCAAAAAATAACTAATTAATGTAAAAATTTCAATGACAGTTATGTAAAATATTGTCCATTTAGATTTACTTTCTCCTAAGCAAGGTATAAATTTATTTTAAAATTCTTAGTGCTTTTTTAAGGCGGTTTTTATGTTTTCTTAAACAATAATTTTTTGAAATATCTTAAAATATGACCTACTTTCTGTCTTGTACCAAGTCATTGTTACAGCTGTTATTTATAGAATATTTCAGGCTACCAAAATTTTACGCACTGAAAGGTTGCTCTTTTTTTTTAAATAAACCCATTTTTATAACTCATACACTGTTCTGAAATTTATGCTTTTCAAAAATCAATTAATATTATACTTCCTAACTAAAAAAAATATCATTTACATCTGAGCCAATTTTTGTATTTGGTCTAGTAGACTGTTACTGATTTTGTCACACTTTATTATCCTTGCTTTGGTTTAAGTTAAACAAATATCCACTCCCAATAAATTCTTTTTTGCCATGCACTAATTTCTCAGCATCATCACCCTTATTTGTTAACTGGAAAATTTAATCAGCACATTAACTGAACTGAACTATTGTTTCTTCAAAATTCATGCCACCTTCTTATTCATTTTTACTCACCTCATCTGAATAAAAATTAAATATTGTGGGAACAGATTTTGCTTCATAACATTTTTAACTGACATGATTTTACAAAGTGATCAGAAGAAATTGTCTTCTAGCACAGTTTCCAGGAAGAGGATTTGCTGGGCGGTCGTCTCAAGTGCTTTGTCGATAATGTCTAATAATCAGTAGTGTTCATGCCTCTTAGGTGGGGTTGCCACTTGTACTTTATAATAAAGTATTGTACGTTATTTATGGTACTTGTACTCTATACTTTGTGAAAACAATAAAGTACGCGAAAATATTTTATTTCGCATGAATTGATTTCTCTGGGATTTAAAAAAGTTTGGTCGTAAGCGTATTGCTTAAAATGGTATGTTATCTATTGGTGCCAAACTGATAGGTCCGCAGCGCCATTTGAACGCTCATTTTTTAACGCAATCTAACCTCAAATGTCAACATTATTAATGTCATTTTCGTGTCAAAGCTTTTTGTTTGTTTTCTGTAAAGCGGTTTGAGAGCAATAAGTATACGATTTATCAGTTTTATAGATTTATGTTATATTAAATCATGTACAAGGGCAACTTCGGTAAACAAAGTACTCGATGTACACCTACAAAATATAATTTTGATAGTGAAAAGGATCAAATAGGTAGTGAATATATTATGCCGATTTTTTTTTTTTTTTTTTTATTTGCAAAGCCTTAGAGTACCTAAATGAATGGTTTGATTTTAATGACACAAACTGCTTATTTACACTTGGCAATATAAATTTAAGGAGCAATGCTGAATTTGTTATAATATTGTTAACATAATAGAAAATTTAAAACTGCAAAACCTTAATATAGATATGGGTTGTATTTATGGAGAAATTTCTTTATTAAACAAACTTTATGATCTGATATATAGTTCTAAAGGTTTGCCGGAATTATCTACTGCACAAAAATATCAGCAAGTATTTAATAAGATTTAAGATAATTTTGCAAACTGCTATAAAGCAATTTTATTTTTACTGTCCATTCCCATCATGTCAACATTCACAGAAAAAAGTTTTTTCTGTAATGAATTGCAAATTGCGAGGCGAAAGAAACATAGCGTCTCTGAATCTGATAAAAACCGAATTACTTATTTACTTTAAGGTATTAAAGATCCTGTGCAATTGTTTAGCAGTGGTAATAATTTAATAAAACTTGCGAAAAGCAATAAAAATATGTTTTTAAGCATAATAATAAAAAAACTTTACTTAATTTTCCTACTACGTACTTTTTTTTCCTTTACCTTTAATAACCAATGTACTTTATTTTCAATAAAAAAAGGTGACAACCCTACTCTTAGGTAACATTCCTATAATTTTGGAAGACCAAATATGGTAGTAGAAACTGTTTAAATATGAGTCAAAACGCTAAAAGCTTCAGAAGAGGAATCAAATGATTAATCAAATTAATTTTGTAGTTTTACTGAAAAAGGCAGTTTCCAACGAATTTTAATAAAAGTGTCTTCTCCATGCTCTCAAGCAACTACAAGCTGATAATTGCAAAACCCTATTATAATAAGTATGAAGCCACATACTTCGAAATTACGGCTGTGTACACGCCAAGTTGAGTCAATGGCGGCATTGCCTACCCTTTTCTCAAAGCGGTTCGGGCCAATTTTGTACCTCAATTTCTTTGGTTGTATTGATGCTACATGTCTCAAATTTCTGTTATGTATAGATATCAGAAATCTTAGCAAATATACTAAATTTTATTTTGTTACTGTTCTTAGTTCGGATGTTATTAATAATCAAATTTCAGAAATTTTGTCACTTACTAACTAACAATCATCAAAACTCTAAGATACTTCCTGTTGTAGTAGAAAGCTGAAATTTGGTACACAGATAATATTTTAACCACATATTATAACTAATAAATTTCCATATAACTATCCCTTTCCTACCACTAACGTGAAATCGCATTCTACTCTAATAAATTTATGTAACTCAGATTTTCATTGCAGAGTGAGCTTACTAAGTTTAACTAATGTGTTAAATTTTACTTCTTTCCTTTCCATATTTTGAAAGTTATTGAAATTTAAAATTTCATTTTGACCACGCCACCCCAACAACAAAATTCCTCTGTACTTCCAGTAATCTTAGAAACATGTAATTTGCTACACATATATGGTTTTATTCCTAAATCATAATAAAAGAATAATATTGTTGTTTTCTGCCAAATTTATTTAATAACAATCCCAAACATGAAAAATTCTTGCACATATATGTGGGTTAATTTCTTTGCTCTGTATGAAGTTATATGCCTGAGATTTTTTTAATGCACACAGATCAGTACGTTTAACTAGCATATCAACTTTTACATTGTTTCAATGCTTAGTTTGAAAGATACTCATTATTTACTGATGGTGGTAGTAAACTAGTGGCAATCTGCATTGCTTGGCGACAGTGCATATCAATTGTTTTCAGAGTGGAGCATTTTAGGTGATGTATATTGATGTCTCCAATTCTGAAATGATATTTGGATTTTCAAATGTAATCATTACATTTGAGTGACTATTCATAATAAGCTATCAACTTACAAAATTAATTGAGATCCCAAGAAAATCAATTCTTGTAAAACGGCCAAGTCTCATGCTCCAGTAGTGACAAACAGTTATGAGATCTTCTTCTGAGCCAAGTCTTAGCTTTACAGTGTGTATTCACTTCACATTGTGGAAAAGAATGGTTTCTCTGGTTGTTATTTAGATTTTATTAAAAAAAAAAAAAAAAAAAAAAAAAAAAAAAAAAAAAAAAAGAAAAAAAAGAAATTGTGGGGACTTGGCCATTACACATGTCATAATTTTTACTGAAATGGAAGGCGTAATATATACTTGTCAAATTTGAAAAAGCGTGAGGGAAATCTTGGATTTTCTGTATTTGTAAGTTTGATAAGGAAATGCATTTAAGGTTTTTATATAGGTTTACTAAAACATGCACAATGGCCAAGTCACCAGATTCTTTTTTATTTTAAATAAAATCTGTAACACCCAGAGAATCTATTCTGTTCACAAAGTGAAGTGAAAATACACTGCAAAGCAAAACTTGGCTCAAGTTGTCACTACACCAGCCTGATCTTACAAGAATTGTTTTTCTTGGGATTAAATTATTCAGAATAGAATAAAACGTTCAACAGATATTAGGTATGGATATGTTTGGGTTTCACAGCATTTAGATTAAGAGACTAGAAAGAGAGATATAAAAAGAGAATAGTTTTATGGCTTGAAAATAGTTTTTTTAATTTAAAAAAAGTTAGATGGGGCAAATTAATCATCATTTTGTAGAAGGAAGATCTAGAACAGGAAAGGAAGAAAGTTTTTATTTTTTACATATTACTGTTGGATACAATATTACAGATAAGAAAGAAAGAAGATATTTGTTGATGCCCTCATCCTGTTGGCAGACAGTTGTGTTAATATGAAGAAATGCAATGGCTCAAACAAAATACTGTGAGAAGAATATGGATTAAAAGTAACCCAAAACAACAGTCATAAAATACGCCAGCAATGGTCAAATAATTTTAGGTAAAATACAGAGATTGAAGTCAGAAATGGAATTATGTTATTAGAGAGTAATATTACAACTGAATACAGAAGCAAAAAAGTTCTCAGGATACCGTTTTAGTGAGGACAGAGGAGTGATCTCTGGCACAACATTCAGATATAGTTTCTTTTTCTTATGGTTTTACGTATTATTGACATTGAGGTCACTAGTGGCAGGAAAGGACTGGGGGAAGAGAGAGGGAAGGAATTCATCCATGGATCTTTGAAGGAAATATACTGAAATTCTTCTGGAGTGATTTGGGGAAACTAGGAAAACTAATATCTGGGTAGGGCCAGAAGGTGGTTTGAACCAGCCAGATTTAAATTTCCTATGCTTCCCGAAATCACTTCAATGTATTGTCGGTGCATTCTCTTCAAATGGTCATGGCCAAATTCCTTTTCATGTTGTCTTCAAGACCTAGTGATGGTGTCTTACCAAATGCAGCCCCTTACTTATCCATTTAATCCTACTGGGGAAAGGGGACCATTAGTATAACATTAACTCCAGAACACGGAATGTTATAGCTTCTTCACATGAACAAAGTAATACATTGGCATAGGTAAACATCATTTTTAAGGATATACAACCATGGTGTGGGTATACAATTAGTGACCTCTCATTCCTCATTCACTTATTCACCTACTTGATTAAAATAAGATGTAACACCCTAATCATGGAATGAAGAACTTAGGTTATCAAGGGTGTGCACAGGTGAAGAACATCTGGAGGACTCTGAAAGGCAGTCACACAACATCCTACTATGGTGCAGACTTTAAGTGTTGTGACACAAACAAAATATTTTCACACTGTAGTAGTTGCAATGGATATTTGCTTCTCTTATCATTCTTATGTGAATAAATTCTATGAAATCAATTTAATTTTCAAACTTTCAATTAGGCAATAAAGGCTGTAACTTTTACCAGTACATGAACAGAGTTGATACTTGGGACAGAAAGAAAAGGAGAAATTTATTTATGATTGAAATGGCAGTGTAACTGATTGTTTAAGTGATTCTTTAATTAAACTATATTTGACAACAAATAACCTATCAAATTTTATTGAGACTGTATTACTTGGGATCAGCAGAAAACATATCATGATATAGGAGAGACCAGAATGTAATATGGTAATACAAGGAATAGGGTTGCGACTTGTGAATGATAGCTTAATAGATTATAGGGAAAGTGAGGCACTTCCTTAGTGATCATGAAGTTACAGAGATCATGCACATTTCTAGCCACAATTCATATCTGTGACTTCACTGAATTAGATTTAAAATAATGAACTCACCTTGCAGTATGGAAAATGTGGCTTTGTATTTCTTTGTTCATAGATATGCTCTACTGTATCATAAGCAATGGCACCACAACAAACAGAAATAGGTTCAGTTCAAAATTCATCTCGTATGATATATTCATTTAGAGCAGATTATTCTAAAGGTGTTACCATTTATGAGTAGTTCATTGCTCAAAGATAAACTGTGATCAACCATTTAAATGCAATGATAATGATGAAAAATGCAAATAGAAATTAAGAAATATTGGAACCAACTATTGGATGGTGTAAGTTATGAAAACAAAGTACTATTTATTGTGATATGCCATAAAAAACCTTAGCCCAGACCATTGTTCTAGTTATTATAATATTAAGGTATATCAACAGCATTCATCCCCTCAAATTAAAGTTTGAGACTGAGTGATTTGTCATAAAATGAAACAACTATATATTCCGGTAGTAGCATATTACAGACTGGCATTGTTAAGAATTACAGAGGCATTGTCCACTGAAGATTCATAACTATTTGCAATTTGTTCCATCATGTGGGTTATATTGAGAGAGCTCAGCATTGAAATAAGAGCAAGAGATGTGATATCATATACATGTATTTTGTTTACACAATGGTGTGAAATAAACTAGGGTTTCAGGGGCAACAAATGGGGAGGAACTGGTTTAAAGGAACCATTGTGGCATTTGTATGGGTTTGGGGAAACCATAGAAAACCCAAATCTGGATGGCCACATGGAGATTTAAAACTGCATCCTAATGAACGCAAAGCCAACTATGCTAGAAAATTAAATGACTATTGTAACACAAATATTTACAACCACATTAGTGTAATAAGTGATTTCTGGAAGCCTAGGAAATCTGAATCTGGTGGGTTCAAATTTTCTTCTGGCCTCACCCAGATACAAATTTTCCTTGGTTTTCCAAATCACTCTGGGGTTCTTTTGCCATGCTTACTACTCCCTAACACTGGCCTTCCTGCTAGACCAGGCTCTGGATGCTCACTCATCCAGTACGTAAACAATCTAACCTAAATGGCATTTCCTATATGGACATATCAACGAACATTGCTGGCTTCAAGATACATGTTTTCAAGATAATATACTGCTTTTATATCAACTAAGAATTAAAATTTCTATGATTTGCAACCTGCCAATTCTTTGGTTCATTCATACACAGATTTATGAATGATATGAAGAGCAGAAATAAGGAAAGAAATTATCAAAAACAGAATGAGAATTAATGTTTCTATAGCTCAAAGTTGATATATTTGAAAATAATGTAACACCCTGTCAACTGTTTGCTATGCTTTATACCACATCTTTAAGTTACTTTATATCACTTATGTAAGTTACTTTCCCAACTTTAGTGCTAGGATCAATAACATGACTTCAGAAAAGTAATCATCAGATATTTAAGAGGCACCAGCTGAAATATCTGCCAATCAGACACTTCAGTGGGTAGAGCTAAGGCATGTATATTGTATATGCCACCTGACTTTAATTTTAGGTTTCCCAACATGGCTTTATGAAATTAATCATCTGAAACAGAGAAGGCACTGGATTAAATATCTGCCAATGGGATTCTTTCATAGGTGGATTCAAGAGACATTCTACATTTTCCTGTGACATGCTTGTCCTGTGTTGCTTAGCTGTACAATATTAGAAAGTCTCTGATGAGACCAGCCACATTTATTGGTAAATTGGTGTTTATCCCTTCATCACAACCTCCAACAAGTGAAGGATTTTAAAATCTTTTCCTACTACCTGACCAATTTATCCTTTCCAGTTACGTTTTTAATCAGATGTTTTACCAAGGTGTTTACATTTCAAGTTTTCAACAAGCAATTCTTTCCCCATCTTATAACTATAATCAAGCTTTAGTTTTTTATCTGTGTTCCTAATAAGCTAACTCTTCTTTGAATTTATCTTCATCTTATATGTTGACCTATCCAGCTGTATATTGTATCTAAATAACCCTGCTGCTATTCACATTCTTCTACAATCTTGATCCTGTTATATAGGATTATAACATCTAGAAACAACCTAACAACTGCCAGTAATCCACCAACACAGTCATCCATTGGAATGATGTATAGCAATGGTCCCAATACGCTACCCTGTGGCACTACCATGTTCACTTCAACTTCTTTTGCTACTGCCTTTCTTATGCTGACTTTTTGCTTTCTATCTTTTAAGAATTTTTCTTCTCAGTAAATCACACCTTCATCCTTTCCAATAGTTTTAACCTTATTTGCCATCATTTCATGACTCACTCTGTCATAAGCCTTTGAAAAATCTAATGCTGCACTATCAATTTGGCCTCCCTTGTTCAGTTCATCCTAAATGTTCTGCATATAGCCTACTAATGGATCACACACATTATCATTCTTGCCTGAAGCTATATTGTTAACTTGCATATCAATATCTCCATTAATTTACCTACCATTGATGTCTAACTGATTGGCTTGTAATTTTTGATCCTATTTGTCATCCCTCATTTATGGACTGGAACTACTATCACACTTTTCCAATCTTCTGGTTAGCAGCAATTATCCAGACTCAATTTAAGTAAGACTTCAAGATAAGTTACAACGTCACATCCTGCTATCTTTAAGATATATGTAGTAATATTATCTACACCAGCCCCTTTATGCTTATTTCCTTAATGATATCCTCAGAATGAATTTCAAACTTTTTTGTTTGCTCATTTGTAATTGTGTGGATAAGCTCATTCTCTTATTTACACTCTCCCATTCCTGAATCATTATCCCTTATGGTCTCATTAAACCAGTTACTTAAAATCACTTTCTTTTTCTCATCCTCAGTAATTTCTTCTCCAGCCTTATTTGTAATTATCTCCACACACTCCCTTCCCCTCAGTTTTCTAAAATAGCTACAGAAATATTCTTCAACTCATCACCTTATGGTCTCACTAAACCAGTTACTTAAAATCGCTTTCTTTTTCTCATCCTCAGTAACTTCTTCTCCATCCTTATTTGTAATTATCTCCACACACTCCCCTCCCCTCAGTTTTCTAACATAGCTACAGAAATATTCTTCATTAGCCGCCTTCTTTGTTATTATTAATTCCTCATTTAGTTGTCTCAAGTATTCCTTATTGTCTCACTGTCTCATTTTTTTTTTTTTTTTTTTTATTCTCACAAGCCTCTTTAATCAACTAAACTCCCTATTATTGTTAGTAGGTTCTGCACTTCTCATTATTTTCTGTTTTGGTATAAACATTTCTTTGCCATTTTTTTTATTATCTCTTTGAACTTTTGCCACTTTGACTCCACTGTGCCTTCCTTCCATTTGCTGAAAAATTAAATTGAAATATTTATTTACATAAGAATTGAAAGTTGAGAAATAACTTACACCACAAAGTTTAACGATAATTTGCTGCCTTTCAACTAACTACCAAGCTTTGAGCAAATTGCATATTAATAAAACTAGTTAATGAATCAACAACATTGGGTGAATTTCAAAGTACACACTTTGACAGTAAATTTGGCCACTGCTGAAAAATTTATTGTCAAAGTGTGTACTTCTTGTAAATGAAAGTATTAATGTTTTGTTTGTCAACAATAACCTTAACTATATAATTTAATGTTTTAAACTCATTTACTGAGAAAATGTGATTATGTAAATCCCAGCTTACAGTTCCACTTTGCATTTACAACCACAGATTAAATAGTTCAAAGAGTGTTTTTTTAATAGTTAGTGAATAGTAATGAGTCATTGCTAAATAGCATTTGATTATATAAAATATTTGGATGGCATGGAAAGTTCATACTACGTTAGCTGTTCTTTTTTTCCAAATCTGGCCACTTGATATCCAAATTCTGATGGAGGACTTAGGTCCAAGCAGATAAAAATTACTACATATTTATGTTTTCCTGTTTCTGCACACTTCTGTGATGATGTGTGGTAAGAAATTATAACTATCTTCTTTTTTTTAAATAAATTATACAATATCAGTTACTTTGATAAAAAGTTCACACTAATTATGCAAAACATGAATAAAATCATGTTTCCTTCATGTCTTGTAGCCATCATATTGTAACGTAGTTGGCCTTTTTGGCAACTGAGAAAACGAGGAGGAAGAGTGTTTGGTATCGGTTTTAGTAGGTTACCCAAAGTAACATTTCCCCCAAAAGATAACACTATTCAGGTGTAGAAGAGAATGTAAGACTCACATTGGTAGTAGTACGAGTTTTCGGAAGGAAGTTATGAGCAATCTTTAAGTCCGAACAGAGACGCTTTGTGGCAGTGATGACGCAACAGCCGGCAGGTTCATAGAAGTATGAAAGAATGGTAATAAATGAATTAAGATACCAGGCGGAAAGTTTCAAATCTTTGTTTAGAAGTACAAAACATGGTTTCCAACGGAATTTAGAGTAAATATGACTAATTTTAAGGTACTTTTTCAATAAAGGAAAAAATAGTAAGTCGAGAATAAAATAAGTAGTCAAAAGAAAATTATGTCCGATTAAAGGCCTTCCTGTGAAAAGATAACGACAGCAGTTTGAGATCGTTGAGTTGAGTAGAAATATGTTAAAAGTAATTCCAAAGCAAAAGTGGTTAAAGCATCGTAACCAACCAGGTTGTCGAGAATGGGTAGAAATGAAAGTTGACAAAGGGGAAAGAAGAAACTAGAAAAACATTTGGGAGGCAACCTATTTTAATGAAAGTACATTTTTTTTAAGTAAGTTTGGCAGAAAGTTTTATCAAAATAATGCACTCTCAATATATGATATTTAATTTCAAAGTATTTAGTTGGGATTCCATGATGGCTGACAAGAAGGGTTGAAAACTTTGAGAGGCGATATCTTTTTAATGAAAGGGTTTTAGAAGGTAGTGAGATATACCAAATTAATTGTCAAAAGCTGTAGAATTCCTGAAGATTAGAACACTCGCGCTAAAACAAATAGTTGGGACACTAGCTCTAGAAAATAGGTTTATTTAACTTCGAAAATTAATAACAACAAAAGGAGAGCAGATAGGAAAAATTTTACAAGGATAGAAAATGCTTAGGATGAGGAACTCTACGCTATCACAAAGTTTCAGGAAAATTGGAAAAACTTGGGGGAAAGCCTTTGTGAGCGGAGCTGGGAGAGACGCTAGATGAGTGGAATTTCCCATCAGGCTTGGGGGAGCCTATATAAGATACCTGAGGCGGGACCTCGACCGCATTAGTTTCGAACTGGTTAGAGGGTGAAGGTGTGAAGTGTGGGCGGGCGTTATGGCAGTGTCGCATGGTGTGGGTGTCGCGTTAGAACAATCATGAATAAATGGACTTGGAATATTTGTTGATGGCAACTATAATTTTTGAAACAGATCATTAATTTAACAAACTTCTTTTCCATAATTTAAATTTGACAATTTGTATGATTTCGTTTGAGGTTTCAAGTGGAGTGAACTTTTTATTGTGTCTGAATCGAGTGTATGTAATTATCGTGGCATTAATCTGCAATTTTCGGAAACGAAGTCTTTCTGGTAACAATTTCTGTTGTCAGAGTGAAAATGTCTTTAAACGTTGAACAATAAAATACTGGACTTTAAAATCTGTGTTGAGAACAATCTTTAGATATTAACCTTCATTGAAAAATCCCATTATTAAAACCATTTGGGTTGGCGGCCGTTCTAATTAAATTAAATATTGCAGAGAAGAAAGTATAGGAAAGAATTGACTTTGTGAATATTGGGGACTCCATTCCACCCCAAGAAAGTTTTTTTCCTACAATATCCAATAGGAGATGATAATATAATAAGAAATATGTTAGCATCCTTTAATGTAACAAGGCTCTCATGCAACTATTTAAAACTAAAATTTAGTTTTTTACCAAGTGAAACATGAGTTATAGTTTGACCGCCATCAGATATGGCAGGAATGCCAAATGGTTGCTA
Source organism: Vandiemenella viatica (assembly GCA_031002005.1). NCBI lineage: Eukaryota > Metazoa > Arthropoda > Insecta > Orthoptera > Morabidae > Vandiemenella > Vandiemenella viatica. The sequence goes on from CM061920.1 coordinate 216,316,873, forward strand.
CCATTTATAACACTTCAACAACTTTTAAAAGTGAATACAGCCATTGTTATACAAGACCCCAAGGATGATTGAATAAATAATTTTAAACACGACTGCCAAAAAACTAAGTTTTTTTATTCAGCTGCACTAGACGGATAAGTCACAGAAACCTTATTGTCATATAGGGTTTATTAAATTTGTTAATAGAAGGAAGTGAATACATTGAATTTTATGTAGGGCAATAGAAGGAAATTAGAAAGTTAAGTGAGAAAGTAAGGTGGAACAGATGTGAATGTGATGTAATAATTGAAAATCATAATACTGAACAAAATGACATTTATTTGAATAAATAATAAAAAATAATAAGCAATAATTATCTCAGCATTTAAATAAACTTTAGAATTAAGTATCAGCATCAAACATAAACCAGGACTAAACAAACTAGCAGTTAAAGTAAAATAGACATAACAATTAAAATTTAAAATTGGTAATAACTAATCAATAATAGCAACAAATAAAGAGAAAGATAATAATACTGTTAATGGGAAATGATTTCATGAAGTAATACATGATGTTAATAGTCAGTAATAGCTCTACATAACTGACTTATATAGTTCTAAATTAAAAGACTTAACATGTATTAAGTATTTCTAAGAGAAAATTTGAATTTGCCACTTTCCCATTTGAGTAATTATTTAGAAATATATATCATAAATGAAACGTTTGGAATAAATTAATTTATTACATATTAATATTTTGTCTCTCAACAATAATCTGAACTATATAATTTAATGTTTTAAACCAATTTAGTCATAAAAACTCAGTCAGTGATTATATAAATCCCAGTTTACAGTTCCACTTCGCACTCACAACCACAGATTAAATAGTTCAAAGAGTGTTTTTATTAAATAGTTAATGAATAGTAATGAGTCATTGCTGAATAGCATTTGAGTATGTAAAATATGTGGATGGCATGGAAAATTCATACCACGTACCTAACTGTTAACTGTTCCTTTATGATTGGCCAAAATTTAGGGAACATTCAATATTTTAACATGCAGTTGGGTGCTGCTGCACCCTCACTTATATCCAGGATTGTTAGAGCAATGGGCCAAAACATGAGAGGGTATAAACTGGACTGACAGAATGGTCTCTGAATGCAGTAGAATGTTGGACAACAAGTTGAATGCATCGCAACTGGTGAACACGGAGATGAATTTGGGCAGTTTGAATTATTTCTGATGATGCAGTGATTTGAACTTAGAAGAATTTCTGTAGTGTTTCACACTTAGAGACTTTTTAATGTTACAGTTTAGGACATAGAAAAAATTCTGGCAGTTTTGAGACTTTTAATTATTTCTGATGGCATAGTGAGTATAAGAATTTTGGGTAGTTTTTCATAATTATTTAAATTATTGACTATTCAAATTCAGCCTTGAACATAGTTTATTTTCAGTGATGCTTAATTGAAACTTTGAAAAAATTTGAATATATGAATACTAATTTTAAGTAGTCAGCAACAGTTAACTAAAGGGGTGGTTTGAGTGAGTTGTATTTGGAGTGGTTGTCGCCATCAACAGAAACTAATTTTCATCTATATAAGGGATAAATTTGAACTTAGTGTAACTTCTGATTCCAGCAAAGTAATTAAGTTTGGAAGAATATACAGCAACTTAAATATTTCTCCAGTTCATTATTTGAATTTCCAAAGACGTGTTAATAATAACCCAAGCATCGTTTTTGCAGCCTTATTATAAAGGAACAATATGTAAAATTAAATATTTTGAAGTTATGTGAGCAACGTGGTCATAAGTTTAAACATAAACTATTTTTATATCTAGCACTCAAAAGTTTCACAAGTGAACAAATATTAACAATTAGTTTTTCTATAACAATGCAATAAAATTCTGTCATATTTCTCTAATCCTATAGCAGTACTATGTTATACACAATAAGAAGAAACCACTCTATTAGAAAGTCAGCTTATCACAAAAAGAAGTAACTTGGCTTGTATAAAATTACCTAATTACTTGAAAAAATAATAGTGGAAGTAAAATCATCACTATTAAAATATCAATACAGAAAGATATAATGATTCATATGAAACAAGAAACAGTTAAGAATAACAATTTACCAATATTCCAGGCAAAGAAACGCCATTAGTTATGCAAAACAGGAATGAGAAACTCTGCATCCCTTGTCATGTTGTAATATAACCTTAATTTCACTAACACTTTACGAAAATTATTTAAAAGAGCTGCAAGAATATAGCAAATCAATAGAAAATCAATTTTAAAGGTGTTTTCTGGTAGTTTCAGATATAAAAGCCATCTTTTGAAGTATTGTTAGATCGAAACTTTAAGTCAGCGCATTCTATATAGGAAGTTTTTCTTATTTTTAATAAATATGGTTACCTTCATTTACACAGCAGTAGAATTAAATTATGGTTAAAATGAGGTACAACACTTTAGACTGAAAAAAATGTATTGAGGAGATATTCGAGATTTAGTGGTAGCATCAAGAAAATGGAAAAACAGAATTTTTTAATTCAGAAACTCCAATTTTTAACTTACAACAAAGCCTTATAGCTCATAAGATGCACAAAAAATTGTAACATATTATATAGAAAAGGAGAGACTGTAAATAGAACCAAAGTTAATTTTTTGACAGAAAAATAAATTTCAGACAAGTTCATGTTCCAAAAAGTGTTCAGATTTCAGCTAGTCACAGGAAAGAGGGTATATTTAAAATAAAGTATGAGTTTTCCTGTACAAACAGAGTGATTTTCGTAAAGATTAAAGTAATGTTTACGTCATAAAGGCAAAAGGAAAACTGAAATTTAATACAGAAAAATGGTGGAAAACTACAAGACAACATTAAAATACCTTGAATGAAAGCATTACAAAGGGAAATAGACAGCGAGTAAATAACATAATCATCGGATAGGGAATGAAATTGAGGAAAGTTTGACACATATTAAAGGTCAGTAGGCCTCATACTTTCAGAAATAGATAATATCAAAGTTTTTATAATTACACGTAATTTCCGCTGAGAGTAGTTTTTAATATGAAATACATTTATAATCAGATCATGTTATATATCAAAAGTTGGAGAATTTTCCATAGAATGCTCCATAGAAATTTTTCAAAGGAGAAGAAATTTCATGTTCTCTTACTTCCAGATTTTTTTTACTTATTAACTGCTACACTAAGAGGAAAATTCTTAGTAATTTACTTTAATGTTTAGATTACTGACTACAACATATAAAATTTTCAGAGCGATTGGAAACAAAATAAGGATAAGTTTTACACATGACACCTATTCTTATAGATCTATCAAAAGCCTTTGACACAGTCAATCATCAAAGATTACTCAACAAATTAGAAAAATGGGGTATTAGGGGAAAGGCTTACGAATGGATAAAATCATATTTGTCAAACAAAAAACAATATACAGTTATATGAAGCAATGCAGACTTTAACAATGTTACATCAAACACACTCACTATAAAATCAGGAGTGCCACAGGGCTCAGTGCTGGGGCCTCTGTTGTTCATTGTATATGTAAATGATATCCCAAGACCAAATGGAGAGAATGATGCAATGGTTATTTATGTAGATGATGTAACAGTAAAGATGTCAAATATCAATCTACGGAATCTAGAGAAAAAATCTTAATCTGTACTTTCAGAAACTAGCAATGTGGTTGCAAGAAAATTACCTTGTAATTAACCTAAATAAAACTCAAATGATAACATTTCAAACAAAACGAAGAAGGTACTCTGTAAACTTAAATATAAGCAGTGAGCAAATATGTGATAAAAAAGCAGCCAACTTGCTAGGGATTCAAATTGATAACTTCAGGAACTGGGAAAATTAGGTGGATCAGTGCTGTAAGAAACTAACCCCTATTGTATTTATGGTCAGCTACCTTAGAGAATTCTGTACTAGGGATATTTTAATGACAATCTATTTCTCTCTTTTTGAAAGTCAATTAATGTATTGTATATTAGCATGGGGAAGACCAAAAGAGAATTACATGAGGAGAATATTGAAAATACAGAAACACATAATTAGAACTATCCTAAAAGAAAAAAGAACAGTATCATGCAAAAAATATTTTGTAGGTTTTAAGATTCTGGCATTTCCTTGTCTATATATCTATAAATGAGAAAGTTCGGATGTGTGTTTAGATGTACGTCTGCAATCAATCACGCCTTAATAACTCAACATATTTAAATGAAATTTGGCATGAAGTCAGTTAATTGCGTGCAAAGTGACATAGGATAGATTTTATCCCGCTAAAACACATAGTTCTTTTAGAAATTGCCATTAATATTAATTCGGAAGCAACAAAGAGTTTCCTAATTCGTAGATAGCCGTGCCACGTTTACTCTTTGCTTTTTACGTAAAACGCAAACACTACTTTTCAGAAATAAAAGCAAAAACCTTCTTACATATGCAAGTTTGTGTTTAGTTTAAAAGCCATAAAACTGACGCACTTGACAAATAATAGTTTGGAAGCAGGAAATATAAATCTGTACTTAACCTTAAATTAAAAAAAGAAAGGTAGGTACTGTTGTCAACGTTGCAAAGATATATTTTCATTTGCGTACATAAAATAGTATGACATACAAATATTACACCATAATTTCGTTCGTAATATATACGTTATAATAAATATAAAAAATTAAAACTTGGAAAAAAAGTAAAATTCCATGAGTATACCAGCACGAAAGTCGGTTCACTAAAAGTTCAAAATGGTCGTGGCCCAAATGTCGTATTTATAAAAATGTAAAGGATTCCATTCTATCTCGGTTTAAGTTATTTCCTGTTTCTTTTTTGTACTATACAGTGTGTGTATTACAAATTATTTTTGCCGAAATTTAAAACTTAACTAACCTTTTTTTATTTTTTGTTCAGAATTTTTGTACGAATAGTCCTGCTTTTTATTTACTGTTCAATATTCTGCAAATAACTATTGAATGCTACACCTAAAATGAATGTATTCAATGGGCTAATGTAGAAACTTATTGTTTCATGATGTAACACTGAAAGTCATTTACAACACAATTCACCTCATTTGCACGGAGCATGTGAGAGCTGCTTACTTATTACTAATAATAACTAAATTCCTTCGGCAAAAAAAAAAAATAAAAAAAAAAAAAAAAAAAATTCTGGTCCAGGCAGCATTTCAACCAAACCACTATTTCTGCTAATACTGCTGCTACAAAATCCAATGATACGAACACATATCAACACATTAAATGCTCTGGAACTACATTTTGAGTAGTAACAGAATTTTCTATATCAAAATTCCTAATTAGTATATCATAATTTACCATCACAATTAATTTCATTATACACCTTACTATATCATGAGCAATAAAAGTCAATTTATCGCGATGTACATTTGACCAGAAATATTAACGATTGTAGAGAATTGTGGACTTTCTGTTGTACACTGTAAGTTAAAAGCATTTTAGTATAATTTTTTTAATTACGTTACCTCAATAACTGTCATGAGGCTGACGGCATAGTTCATGCGGCTGAATGTAGTTTTAGACGTATTCAGTATTTAATTTACTGCGTTAATAATAAGTCAAGTTTATTTCACTAATCATGATGTCACTAACATACAATATAGTGAATGTATTAATGTGCGAGTGATAGAAGCTTTGATTTTCTAGCGGTAATTTTAAAATGCAGCCTGGGCCAGAATGAGAACTGAAACATTATTAGTTATTAAGCTTCTTTCATGAGCGCCATTTTAGTGATATCATGTATCACTTTGTACCGATACTGTATCAAAAGATCTATAGTAAGCTTGGACGATTTAGCAGAACCATGTGGCGTTGCCCGAAGTAAATTTTTTAAATTTATCAATGTTTTATTCAGATAGTGGAGTGGCGGACAAGCAGAGTGGTAATTCGCCAGTAGTAATTCAATTCTGTTTGCAGAATGAGAAACCAAATATCAAGAAACAATCTATTACTACTTTAATATTGAAATTTATATTTTAGCGCAGAATTAATGGATCAAAACGAATGAACTATAGTAAATAGGTCTATAGGCAATTCAGTTGTTTCCAGAGATGGAGAAACCATTACCGCAATACCACTGATTATTATGGATAAAAGAATCAATTACTACTATACTTACTACTATAATATGTAAATTTCTGTTGATAGAACCAATATATCCTAAAAAAAAAAAAAAAAAAAAAAAAAAAAAAAAAATTTCAATATTCAAAGAGCAAATTAAGTTCTCCTTTTTTAAAGATTTTTTCAGATACTCAATGCAAATCAAAATATTCTTTTTTAGTATTGCAATTTTACTAATGTAAATGAACGTCCTTGTTAGTATTTTTTTGTTGTTGATATTTAGTCGATTCCATCAATAGATTGCTAATATTTTGACGTTTTGAGCTTCCATTAATTAAAACTATATTCATTTTTATTCGCGAGATGAAATTAGTAATTTTAAGAGATGTTGGGTAAACGAAATTCAAATCTTTCAAAGAAATGTAAGGAAACTAGGGCTATGAAAATAGCCAAAACCTAGGAGACAAATCCTCAATATTGTATATACGGATATATTAAACTGAAAATACTCCTTACAAACAGAACATTTTTACTGTTTTAAAAATTCAGTGAAGTAGTTGTGGAACATAAATAGATTTTTGTTATTTTATTGTAACATTTATTACTACTCTTACTAATAAAAATAGCTCTAAAATAAATTGTATGGTCGTATTGACCTGGTGACAAGACTTCTTTACGTCTCCGGAATCAGTCCCTTTCGTAGCCTCTTAACATAACCCAGTAATCCTACCGGACATAGAGGACCCACAGTTCAACACGGAATCAGAACCAAGTGAGCATTCTGGCGTAATTCACATCACACAACAACCTATGCCAGAGGTGAAGGTCGAGCTAAGGACCTTTGAAAATCGTCGCCGAGCCTGGGATTCAAGCTGGGGACGTATCCATCTCCAGTTGGTCGCCCTAAGTACTGAGCAACCAAACCTCTCAAGAAAATATTATATTACAACACTTTTCGATGCGGATGAAGTCGCGGGTAACTGCTAGTATGTATATATATAAGACTATAATGATTTCACTCGCAAAGAATGTTATTAAAAAAATGAACAAGTCCATGAGTATGAAACCTGTAGTAAAACTGACTTCACTTTACAAGTACACAACACAATTTTTTTTGAAAAATGCATTTCTATTCTGGAGCCTAATTGTACAATAAGCTTCCTACAGAATTAAGGTTCATCAGCAATAAGAGAGAACAGTTCAAGCATAGGCTTAAAGAGTATTTATGTAATAAAGTTTTCTACTCAATCAAAGAATACTTAAATGATGAAACAAGGGAAACAACAGCATGAGTAAAGAAATTGTGAATAAACAGTGTATAATCTTGTAGATAACACTCTCGGGATTCTAGCCGCGTCAAATAAAAGTCGACTGGCGACGTTTCGAGAGCTCTCGAAACGTCGCCAGTTGACTTTTTATTTGACGCGGCTAGAATCCCGAGAGTGTTATCTACAGTGCTGCTGCCACAAAAACGTTCACAATTATTTAGTGTATAATCTTATCACATATTTGCCAATGATACTATAATAAGGTAAAAAATAATTTAAATATATGATTAGTAAGTGACTGATACAAAATAGTATCCAAATGCAGTCTTAACAAACCACCATTAAAAGTCTTTCTCATGCTATACTGGATTGAAAGATTCTTGTGTTTCTGAACATAATTGCAATGCCCATGGCCTCGCTGTTGGAGGGGCCTCACGAAACAACTGGTGTTGAAAAAAGTTTATATTTTTTAAAAATTATTTTATCTTTAGCTATTAGTAATAACAATAAAGTTGGTTAATTGATAGTAAAGTAAATACTAATAAGTACCTAATCAAAATTTCTCATTTAGATCAAGTTTGTATCACATTCGTATAAAAAGTAAGATTAACGGTATCAAAATAATAATATTATATATATATGTATAAACTGCTCTCAGGTGACTAGCCGAGTCAAGAGTGCGCTGTCACACGATATTTCGGCGACTAGATTCATTGCCGCCATCTTCTGGTGAAGGTACATAGTAGTATTGGTCAAGTGTGATTCGATCTTCTGGTGAAGATGGCGGCAATGAATCTAGTCGCCGAAATATTGTGTGACAACGCACTCTTTACTGGGCTAGTCACCCGAGAGCAGTTTATACATTCTCAACGCTGAGAAAGACTTCGTTCTTATATATTATATATATATATATTTTTTTGTAATTTAATTATAAAACATAGATGAATAGATTCATTACTATTTGAATCTTGCATTTCACACTTTTGTTACTTTAATAGTGTTTACGATTTATGCTTGGGCAATCCGTGTTTCATTTCATTCGTCAACTCTTGCCACCTTACGCTAGAAGATCGAATCACACTTGACCAATACTACTATGTACCATCACCACACCGACAGTCAGCCTAGTGAAGGCTCACCCTACCTGCGTTCACACTAGTTGGTAGCTGTAACGAACTTGTTCCTGCTGTCGTCAGTTTCCTATAACGTTTTCATTCGGTTGTTTCCCTAACGGTGAGTTGGGAGTCAAAGCCAGGGTTACCAACCATACTCTGTTATATGGTATTGTTCTTTATTTTGCATAGGTGTATTTTATAATCTATAAAAGTAATAAAGTACGTTAAAATTTTTTCTTAACCTAACTCACGTTATCACCTCACTGGATGATCAAAAATAGTATCCAAAATAGTATCCAAATGCAGTCTTAACAAACCACCATTAAAAGTCTTTCTCATGCTATACTGGATTGAAAGATTCTTGTGTTTCTGAACATAATCGCAATGAAATGTCAATCACTACGCACTTGATGTGTTTGTTATGTTTGAGGTTACTTTCGATTCAGTTGATAGTTTTTGTTAATAAAGAATGAGATTATTACATATTTTGTTGTATCAAAGACCTATTTACAGAGTTTCTTACCAGCTGTGCAATTAACATCTATCATATCCACCTATTTTATGCTGGTAATCCTACCGGGAATAGGAAACCTACAGCTAAAGACAGAATTCTAACCATACAGCATACTGGCATCTTCGAATTAACAAATCAATGATTTGCCAGAAATAAAGGTCAATTTTAAGCCCAAACAAGGACCTACCAACCACACTCACACGTCTTAACCATCTGAGAAATCAGATCAAATCTAGAAGTAATGAAAAATATGAATTCAAACATAAAAAAAATCTTTTTTCTATACAATGTACTTTATTTTTTGCTATCCAAAAACACATACCAAAAATAGAGTGCTACCTTTGTCACAGCATCTGATGGATGATGAAACAAATTTTTATGAATGTTTTAGGATGGCACAATCTACACATTACCGTCATCTGATGATCTTGGAAGTGAGGATGAAGAAAATTTTTTTAAGGCAATCAATAACAGGGATACATCATTTGGTAATGAAGAAATGGAAATTTTCAAACTCCATCCATATGCCTCTCCACATCCACCATACCGATAATGGACCATGCCGCAGAAAGTAAACCAGTAGTTGCATCTACCATGCCCTGTTCTCACTTCTCACCCGGTTCAGTGCAGTCCAGGTTTTCCTAGGAAGGTTGAATCCAGGAGGTTGTCGTGTAGGGTCTTGGATTAGCGCCTGTTTATCGGGGTTGGAATTTTTCAATTATTATAAGATTTTTTAATACAAATACAACTGATGCTGAAGAACATATTACTGGCATCTTAGCTGTAAAAAAAAAAAAAAAAAAAAAAAAAAAAAAAAAAAAAAAAAAACCACACAGCTGAGAGTTTCATTAATTAAATAATCACATAGCTAGAACAGCTGGGTAAATCATTGCAAAACTGCTGATGCCAAGGATATGATAATGAAGCCAATATGCATGGATAAAAAAGTGTTCATCAATGTATACTTGAAATTAATCCATCTGCTCATTTGTTACCCTATGGGGGTCACAGCTGGAATCTCATCCTAGGAGATGCAGCATTGCCTTTCTGCCAGATCGATTTATAAGAGGGCTACTTTAAAAGCACATGATAGGATAGGAAGGCAGGGTAGAACCGGTGAAGGCCTATAAATACCAACCAAGAGATATATTTGATGCTATGAGGGATTTAGCAGAAAATAAAACAGATTGTCAGTTGGTTAGTGAATGGCACTCTATAGAAAAGGAATAACTACCTACAAATTTTTAGTTGCTCTCGTTGTATGGTATGACATATTTGTTTTCATGTATAACATGAAAAGATTAAAGGAAATTAGTTACTGAACTTTTGAAGCAATGCTGTTACTTAAAATTACCTCTAACACAGGAGAAACATCTGATATTGATGTACAAGAATTGTATGAAGAACTGAATATGTTATCTCGGTGATGAGATATATAATATAAAAACATTAACTGAACTGTACATCACTATCGAAGTAGTCCTGAGAATTATTGCCACCACATCTATGATGGTTGCGTCCACATAAAGAAATTTTTCATGGTTAAAAATTATTAAAACATTTGAGGAATTCGATGCTACAGTATCAGTTTTCAACACTTTCTATTCCTCGAATTGAAAATGATGTTGCTCATTCCTTAGATTTTTGTGGTTTAATTAAATATTTTAGTCTTAGAAAAAGCTGCAAACATCATTTTTAAATCCCTCCATATATCTTTCAAGGCATTTATGTACTTCAGTTTATCATCAACAATTTTACGTCTTTATGTTTGTTAAAATTTAATAACTCTTCTAATACAATATTTTAAAACACAAAATTTATTTATTTATGACTTTTGATTTTTTTGTCAATCATCAGAAATACCTACTTTTGATTCAAATACCTTGCACAAAGGGCAAGGGCCTCACAAAGATCTGCCATCCCGAGCCTCACAATGGCTAAGGCCGCCACTGACCTTGGGTACCAGATCTTGGTTATAATATTAAATGTGTCCTCTTACGCACCCCCCTCCCCCCTCTCCCCCAGCATAAGGCTTATGTTTGACAATGTGTTTTGACATTGCATGAAGTTATAAATATTGCTGCATATTATTTTCCCATAATTTTTTTTCTGAATGTTATTTTGGGACTATAAATTTTTCTGAAGAGATTCTTGAGTTTCAGTTTGGAGCTGGCTTCAGGTAATGGGACAAGTAGTGTATGCAGAATGGTATCAATTACTTCATGAATTTTCTGTAGAAATAGATCAAACACGTTTTCAGATTAAAAGGACCACTCACATACCGATGTAGGAGTCTGTAAACCTTAAAAATAGAAATATAAAATATAGGAAAAATGAGATTATGTTGCTGGATAGTGACCAAGGAATAGGAGCAACTAGCCACAACCTACCATGTCACAAGCATTTTTTAAACATAGTGCAGCATTTGGTTACGATATGAGATCACTCTGAAGGGGTTTCAGATAGAAGGACAGGTTTGTGATAGTCATTCCACTGCAAAAGGCACTCGTAGTAATGTGAGTTATAACACAGTGAATGACCTGTGAAAGGAGGAGAAGGAGACACAGCATATTAGAACAGAACTGATGCAGGTCCTGAATCACCAAGTTTGGTAATTATGAATGCAAAATTTTAAAGGAAGGATGCTGAAATTTTATCCAATGGTTGTATCATTTACAGACGAAGATTTTTTGAAAATTAAATATGTTGATTGTTTAATTTTATTTCCTGTTTCATACAGTTTGAAAATAGCTGCTTAGATATGATATTTGTGTTTGTGAAAACGCTCTAGTGTTGGCAAGGTGCCATTGTGTCTTTTTCATAGCAAACAACAGCAATGATTCATAAAGCTAAAACTACAGTCAAAGACTTCCAAAGTCAATTGTTTCTATGCCATGTCATGAGTAATAATTGTATTTTATTTACCAGGAAACTGAAAGATTTATATTATATGTAGTTTCTCTGAAACAACTTGTTAAAAAATGGGAGTTAAAGCTTGTCAAAATGTACTTAAGTACAATAGATTTTCATAACAATTATAGAAAGATAGAAGCAGCAATAATTGTGGTGAATATTAATAAATGATCCAGCTGCATTAGTGACATAATGCACAGCTGATTATTAAATATGTTTGTTAATTCACTTAGGAAATAGGAGAGAGAGGAATTTATTTCTTTAATACTGACCGTTTTTTGCGTATCGTCATGGGTCTAGAATAGTTCCAGTTTCTAAGATGAAAGATTATGACCAAATATAAACATGAACAGTGTTTCAGTGTGAATAAAATCCCTTGAGCTTGAAGAATACAGAAGCATTAAAAGGGGTGGGTATTAAACATGAACAGGGGTGATAGTGCAATCGTATAATTGCTTAAATAGAAACTAACTTGTATTTGACCCTTAAAGATCACTGCAAAATTTAAAAAATTCCTTTAATTAGAAACTTGTTACTTAAAAACAGATCCACTTTTTTCAGCTGCAAACTAAGAACTACGAAATGCTACAAAAAGCAAACTTAATGACTGTATTATGGCTATTAATTTGGTAGCAGTTGCTTAGCTATTAAATTGTGGACATAACCATGAATTTCTTGTAATGGTATCGCTGGTCACTGTTTTGTAAGAAAAGGCTAGCACATGATGTAATCATTTTCCAGCCAATAGCTATCGAGGTGAGTAAGTGACCTTATGAAATTATATAGTAGATATTATTAACACATCACCTAAAAAAACTATTTCTGTTTTACCAACTTGGTCTGTTTTTTTACATATGACTTGCATCTTCTCATTCTGAATCTGATGACTTATTAGTCTTTAAATATCTTGAAAACTGAGTGATATTTCTTTATTGGAAAAAAAATCCGATTTTCCTCCTACCTTCTCCACATGGCATAAACTTCACTAATTCTGCTATAACTATCTAAATAAAATTTTCTGGCTGTACATATAACACCTTAAATTGATTGTAATTTTCTGCTTTAGCTGTGGAGATGAATGCAGAATGGAGGATTCGCATGAATGATTTTTACTTTATGAAACTGATTCCTCTATGATTTTGATTTTACGTCTCAAAAGTGCTTTATAATCAAGAAGATGGATAGAAAAGGTTTACTAAATGTCTTCTAGGTGGTAAACTTCTTCATAAACCATATTGTAGATATTATCGAAGACATTAAGGCTATATGACAGGGTTTTGAAAGTCTGAAGAAAATAAAAAATATTTCCTTTCAATTACCTTCCTGAAACTCATAATAAGGTGATGCTATCCAATATGCAGAATATTTTGATTTTCAATTTTATTTTGCGATTTGTGGATGCTTCTGCTGAAAAACCATTAAAAATATACCATTCTTCCCCTTTATTTCCTGAACTACATATTAGAAATGATTTCAAAATTTACAGTGAAATGTATCCTGCAAATGAACCCTATCTTTCTGGGGTTTATGTCTTTTGCAAAATAATTGAAACAGAGGTTTTTCTCCATCAAATAATTTGACATAAAAATATCATGTTTTATTTAATGGAGAATTTCTTGAATCAGGTATGAAATATGCTGTGAAAAATTTTTTTTGAAAATTTACTGAGACAATCAATAATTTATTCAACATTTTTTTATGTTTGATTTATATTTGCTATTTAAAAGACAAATTTCATAAAACTTAAATAAATTCTATTTAAAATAACTTATTAATTATTTGTTAATTACCATTTTTCTTAAAAAAAAAAGTGTCCACAATTAATATTATTATTGTTACTTTTTGTGAAATAAATTTAATACACAATATCTGTCTGGACCCATCATTGTTTTAGAGTAAATATCACTTGAAAATGCTTGTATTTATGGTTTGTGTTATTTATTTTTTCCTTCAGGGTATATAGATCAATGGTGTTGATATCACTAAACCTGAGAAAAGAAGGAGGACAAATAACAGAAGAAATTCAGCCTTGGCCTTTCCAAGGAACGATCTTGTAATTTGCATGGAATGACAAAACATGTAAAAAAAAAATCTGGGTGGCCACTCAAGGATTTGAACCCGTGTCAAAACCCCTTTAGAAAATTAAAAGTTCTTAGTGGTCATTGAAATCTCGATCTGTTACAAGTGCACCCAACATGGTGGATACAAGTGTCCAGTCTATCATAGCAAAACCGTCCCGCAACAAAACGACTAATGCGGAGTTACCTTACATATCGTTCCCAGAGTAAAGACTAAAGACGAAACAATAAAGAAAGAAAGACAGACCTCCCCCACCTCGGGGCTCCTGCTTATATTAACACCAGCTGCACACCACATGTATACTGCCGCTTAGCAAAAATGTGTAAATGATCTAGACTGTAAAAACTGTTGAAACTTTGACAGTGTGTAGTCTTATCTGCAAGATGCTCAAAGGATGTTTGGTGAGAAATTTCGAGTGATTAGTTTTAATTTTTGTTTAATTTTGCGTAGTGATACGACCTCCTAACACAATTGGGGAATTACCTAAACATTTGAATTTAATCAATTTTTTTAGGAATACTGCTGAATTTCAAATTACATGGATAAGATTAGTGCCAAAATGTTCTATAAAAATTCCTGAGTTTAATGGTGTAAATTATACTGAGATTGGTGGCGAGATAGCGAAGTTACAGCTTAGACAAGATTTGCTAAAGTAACTGTTTAAAAATCATATGGTTTTTCATTAATAATTATTAACATATAGTTTGTATCGAAAAGGAAAAATTATCGGGATTTTCTTTGAATTTAGTTACATGTTTTAAAAGTTATTTTATCTCTGGAAGTGACTTGGTTTAGTTGCAAATAATTCTTAAGTGACCCACGTCTGTTTAGTGGTGAAATAATTTCAAAAACCTATATAAAATCTGTTCTACTGCATGAAACGTTCTGAAATTTAAATATGTGATCCTAGATTTTTAGTTCTTTCAGGGAATCTACTTTTTAGATCGAGAAATTCCTAGGAACATATGATAAAAAATGTTGGACGTGAAGTGTATTTATCGAAGTGTTTAAAAACTTATTTACTTTATTTACATGGTCAGAAACTATGGAAGTTTAGTGAATTTAACTTTCTTTGGAATTATTATTATTTTAAAATTACTTTACTTCAATTAAAAGTGCTCAGGAATAGTGAAATGGTCACGTGTCAAAAATCTATTGTTTGCGAGTTGGCCAATAATGGATTATCTTATTCCAGGTTGGTTTAAAGTTTCTTTACAATTATAAAAAGTTTATTTAGTGCCTTTATTAAATGTTGAGTGACTTTACTGCTTTTAAAATGGTTTATTTAATGAATTAGGTTGTGGTATCAGCTTCTATATGAAATTTTCCTCCCATAACCTGTGTGTGCAATGAAAACTATAAGTTTAAATGAAAGCTTACTTCCTCCATTATACTTGAAGCTAAGAAACTAGAATTTACCAAAATTCTAAGGTGTTTACAATATCCTGTAGTTATGAAATGAAAAATTTTATGTTTACTGGCAAGCTTACTCCATCCCTTGTGCTCTATAGCCTAGAAAACAAGAACTTACGGAAATACTAAGGTGCTTACACTTGACTACCAGTCTTAGCTACACAGCTTTTCTTATAAGTCTGTTGCTTATTATTTACACCTACAGCTACAGAAGGCTCATCCCTGTCTAACTCTGGCAATAGGGCAACCCTGTTTTGCATCCCAACAACAAATCCTCAGTCAGGACATTGCTTGAGTATGAATACCAAATTCAGGAGTATGAGTAGACATAAATGAATGGTTTTTACATTTTCTTTGTGAAAATTACTGGTACAATAAAGGACCTGAGTTGTAAGTCATTCAAAGACGAGAGGTGTTGCAAGAGACATCTAGGAAAATATAAGATGTATATTGATAATATGTTCTCGTTGGATATTGGTAGGAGAATTAGGAATAGTATGAGAATGGTAAAATATCATTAGTCATGACTATGAACTAGCACTTGATTTTAGGCATAAGAAAGTGGTAAAACTTTCTTTTGAAAGCAATTAATTAAAGACTCAAATAATGTACTATGAGAAATGCTGAAAAATTTACCAGAAACACGCACCAGTAATTTAAAACAAAAATTTGAAAAAGAGACAATAAGCGAATCTGGAAATTATACTTAAGGAATTTAAACAAAAATTCATGAAGTGCAAAAGAAAATCAGTTGGAGAAATTGCCACCAGACGTTATGCTCCATCACAATCAAAATTACATTTAAAATAATGTGCCAGCAGTGTCACAATATCACAATCATGGAACTTTTCAAGTTTTCAGTTGAACTTCAGAACATATTAGCCAGTGGTATTTTGGTGTGGCTGGAAACTAGTGTACATTCAGTCCCAATAAACTTATTAGTAAAACAATTACTAAAAAGAGTTTCACATAGTCACATTTTAAAAGATGATTCAATGTATCATATACAAAAAAGCTGTCATAATTATTTAGTGATTGTATTTATTGCAATATAATTACAAATAATATTCCTCATTTAAAATAAATGTTTAAAAATTTCATGTGGCATATACAAACAGCTGTTACAATCTTAACTTTGTGAGAAATATTGTAGCTACAATATCCATACCTAATGTCTTAGATGGATCAGCTGAAACAAAAACAAATGCATCTCCAGTAACAGTGTTATTGTTTTGGTCTTCAGCCATGAGTCTCCACAACTTGTAATACTGTGTTTGAAGAAGACTGGACAGTTTGACACCACAGTCTCCTGCCTCAAATCCTGTACCCCAGTATGTTGCTTGTACATTTCCACTTACTGTGACAAATTCTGTTGGCTGAAGTGACCAAATATTGTTATCCTCTGTTATCAGGTTACATGATTTTAGTAAAGGCAGTTTGTCTACAAGCTGCAGTATAACTGCACTTCCTTCTTTAGCCTCCAGTCTACTAGGAAATATTCTTGTTGTGTTATCTGAAATATGATTAACTGCAATTGTATCCCTAAAATTTACTTTAAAATGAATGCAATAGCCAATCAGTAATCTATGCTTATAATAAAACTGTAATTCAGATAAAGTATGTACATTTTAAATACAGCATTTTTTTAAATTGATCTGGGGGTACTATTATGAGGGGGGATCAAATATAAACGGGATTGTTTATATTGGCAGTACTGGCCCCGCGCTTCTGCTATGCTTAGGCGGGACCATTAGGAGTGGGGAGAGCGTGCTGTTAGATATTTCCCGCCGTTTAGTCAGTAATGCTCACGATGTTGGAGCAACAGGTGCACCCCTCCACTGCGCAACGCATTATTATAAAATTTCTTGCTCTTGAAGGAGTTACAGCTGTGGAAATTTGCCAGAGATTAACTGCACAGTTCGGTGATCAAACTCTGTCAAGGACGCATGTGTTTTTCTGGCATAAAAAGTTCAAGGAAGGACGAGAACGTGTGGAAAATCAGCAACACGATCGCCGTCCCCGGACCAGCGTTACAGACGAAAACATTCGTGTGGTTAAAGGCATTATTGACGTCGATCGACGGGCGAGAGTGTCAGAAATTGCAGAACAAGTCGGAATCAGTTATGGGAGCTGTCAAGCAATCATCACAAAACACTTACAGTTCCGTAAAGAGTGTTCCAGACGGGTCCCTCGGCTTTTGACCGAAAATCTGAAGCTGAGACGTTTGGAAGTCTGTCAGAGGCTTACAGCAAGGTTTGCGGAAGAAGGTGATGCATTTTTGAGTTGGATCATCACCTGTGATGAAACATGGGTTCACCACTACACTCCTGAATCCAAAGAAGCCAGTAAGGAGTGGAGGAGGAAAGGGGAGGCAGCACCAGTGAAAGCCAAGACTCGACTGTCAGCTGGCAAGGTTCTTTCAACCGTTTTTTTCGATCGGCGAGGTATTTTGCTGATTGATTTTTTGCATGAGCGACGCACAATCAATGCTGCTTACTACTACGAGCTGTTGAACAAGGCAAGAGTTGCATATCGCCGCAAAAGAAGAGACCAACTGATTCGACAGGTCATTCTCCTCCATGACAATGCACGACCCCATACTGCATCTCTAACTGTCGCTAAACTACAGGAAATGCACTGGACTACACTTGATCACCCTCCTTACAGTCCGGACTTATCGCCCTGCGATTTTCATTTGTTCGGACCTCTTAAAGAAGCTCTAGGAGGGCAACGATTCGAAGATGACGAGAGTGTGGAAGACTTCGTGCGCAACTGGCTAGTGACACGACCCTCTTCTTTTTATGATGAGGGCATCAATGAGCTGCCCATACAATGGGAAAAATGTATTTCCAAAGCAGGAAACTATGTGGAAAAATAAATTGTAATGACCTTGTGTTTTCCAATAAATGAATTTAAATAAAAAATAAAATCCCGTTTATATTTGATCCCCCCTCATAATAAGCTACAGAGGAGGAATCAACCATTTTTTTAAAATTGTGTTTGCTTAACTTTCAGTCAATCTGTGTGTGTGTGTAAGTAGGTATGAACAAGATTCATGAACAAACTACCATTCAGGTTTTGATGGGTTTTCATTTAATGAACAGCTTATGATCTCATGGACAGCATAGTGTATGTCTCTTTTTAATGAGATATTGAACAGATGGTAAATAAAAAAAAGTGTTATTTTTGCCAGTGACTGTGATTTACTCAAAAACTACTAATTGATTTTGATGGGGTTTCAATTAATGTACAGTGCATAGTCACGCCATTTATAATAAGGTGTGAGTCATTTTGATATATCATTGAAATATGAGAAATGTATGATAAATTGTCGTTAAATGTGATTCACACAATAAGTTTGAAGTTTCTGTTAATGTAAAGCCCTTGTTCCCAGGGAAAAAACAAATTATGTTTTGGTTTAATTAGACATCATGAAGTAATAAATTTAAAATAATTCTTAATTGAATGCATTTTATGTAAAACCTACTGATTTTGGTGAGGTTTCAATTAGTGCATCCTGTGATTTTGTGGGTAAAACATGGTATGTTTCATTTTGATGTGACATCAGAAAATATGAGAAATTTAGGTTAATTTCTTGTTGAACATAATTCACACCAAATTCTGGTCATTTTTTTGAGGGAGTTTCAATTAATATACAGTCCATGGCATGGAGGTAAAATAAGGTATGTTTTATTTTGATGTGATTTTGAAAACTAAGAAATTTTCCAATTTTTTTTCATTTTTCGATAAATATAATTCACAAAAACATTGGTACAGTTTTGATTATTGTAAATTGTGTGGCCCTACTGGTAAATAGTGTATGATTTATTTTGATGTGACATGGTAAAGTTAATAAATTTAAGATAATTTTTTACTTGAACACAATTCAGACATAAACTACTAGTTGGATTTCGAAATAGTTTCAATTAATATACAGGCCATGGTCTGATGGATACCATAGGGTATGTTTCATTTTGATGTGATGTTGAAAAGCTAATCATTTTAAGACCATTTTTTTCTGTACGTGAATCACTCTTGGTTAGATTTTGATGGATTTTCAGTTAATGTACAGTCTGTGCTTCCATGAGCTAAATAGGATATGTTTTATTGTGGTGTAATGTCAAAAGGCTAAGCAATTAAAATAAAAGTGTCTACAAATTAGTATCCATTTAAAGACAAGTTACTTCTCTTGGTTAAAATGTTTTTCATGATTTTAGCTTCTGAGTGGCATCATATAATTTGGAGGAATGAAATTACATTTTGTTTTAGAGACATTTCAGGAAAATAAGTTGCATTCAGTGATTTGTAGGAGTCATGGATCATAATATTCTTGATGATTTTGGTTTGAGAGGAGTGTGATCTTCCTCTTACATATAGTTGCATGAAGTTGGAAGCAAATAGTGAACCAACTGAAAACAGCAGAGGTACAGCCAAAACAATGGAAACATTGTGATACTCTAGTAAAACTGTCAGAATGTTTAAACATTATGACTACCATCATGATACATTTGAAATGGAAATTATTTTGTGGTATGAAGTATTTTTATGTTCAAAAACTATAAAAGGAAAATTATAAAATTGATATTCAACATGACAAAAGCAGGGTAGTAAAAATTGAATGTCAGGAAGGAAAGCAAGCCAGAATAACATCTTTAATCATACTTCCAGAGAGAGAGTAACAATTATTGATGTATATCAAATCAAACAAAAGGATCATTGCTAATATATAAAATGTCTGAATCAAACTAAAGTAATCTTACAATTTGTTCATATAAACAGCAGTTTTAAAATTGCCTTAATATCAGAGTGACTAATTCTATGGGAACAATGCAGATAGAGCTAATAAAAATTAGAAATCAAAATGTTAATATTTGAATATCTAGTATCTTCACGACTATCCATGTAATGCTCCTACAGCTGTAGCCATTTCTGCATCTTAGTAACCAACCATGAAGTTCTTGTCAGTCTGTCTCTCACAGGCTTTGATCAGCAAAGGCTTCTGCAATGACACATCTCATGTGTTCTCTTTTTACCTGTCTCAATGTGTTCACACCAACATTCTTTTAGTCCTTGTATTCAAAGCCTTTTGAGTTGCTTTACTTAAACTGTATTTGTTCTAGTTCACTTTTGATCACAAGTATCTTAATTTGTATTCCTAATTTTGTTTATTAATCATCACCAATAAATACAGCATGCCATTTGAATTACTCTTAATTTGTTTTTATTCTTATTCCCTTCATTCATTCATGTTAAGGTCTTCTATTTCTGATTTATAAATGCTCTTTATTTTGATGTAGTTTAAGTATTTTCTTTAAATGTTTCTATGTCATGTGTTTTCTGTGTCAATATCATAAACATACAACAATCTATTCCAAATCCTTCAATAAGTTTATATCAAGTATGGGCATTATTAACCCTTTAACTGCTACGGTTCGGCCGGCCGAGCCCTCGCTGAGTGCGGCTTTGTTTACGCCTAAGCTGTTTACCTGCGCTGGAATGCCGCATTAGACCGGACCGCTGTGTGCTGAATACATCTGGAGCATTGTGTGTGGAGTTCTTCTGCTGTCGCTCTGCGATTTGAAACCGCAGATACAAAATAAATACAGTTAATATAACATCTAAAGTTTTTAAACCACTTCATAGTGAAAATATAGTGTGAATTGATTCTCGCGTATCTGTTGGTCTCATCAGCATTAGGTATCATATGATATTCCGTTAGAAATATCAGGAAAAATGACAAACTGCTGGAATGTTAACGTAATCCACACTTGTGTCCTGCAGCTTAATCGACAAGCACATGCTGTCAAACACGTCACTAAAGCATTCTCTTTTTCCACACATTTCGCTCGAACAATCTGTAGCTTCAAACTCTGAAAAATGGTCATTTTCCACTAGCTGATGTACACAGCTTAGGAAAATTACATCGAGATCCTGTCGAAGGGTTATCACTGTCATCCATATTAAAGTGATTATATTCACTGTCGCTTCTAGTAATAATCTCCATGATTTCTTCCGCGGTACAAACACGACGGCGTATTCGGGAGGACGATGGTTCAAATCCCCGTCTAGGCATCCAGATTTGGGTTTTCCATGGTTTCCCCAAATCACTCCAGGTGAATGCCGGGATGCTTCCTTCAAAAGGCCATAGCCGAATTCCTTACCATTCCTTGCCCCCCATTCTTTAACATCTCTAAAAACCTCGCTGTTAAGAGACGTTAAGCAGTTAAAAAAAATAATGACTGTATGCCATTTTCTCAGCGAAAACTAAAAGGAAAAGAGCAACACAAATTAGATCGCAGCTGCCAATGCTCAAGGGCCGAATGAGGAAAACAACTAACCACCCTGGGTGGAAATATGGCTTCATAGCCAGGCCGCTAAGAGGCTAGCGTGTTAACACGTCTGGAGTACAGACAGGGCGGCGAGGCGGCGCGTGTATACACGTCTGGAGCAGAGACAGAGCGGCAAGGCGGCGCGTGTATACACGTCTGGAGCACCTGGGCGCAGTAGTAGCCACGCGCGTTAACGCGTCTACAGCAGTCAAAGGGTTAAATTCACAGCTTCAGTTTTTATTTTATCTTTTCTCCACCACCCCAAAATAACTAATCACAATCATAACTAAAAATATAGACAAGTGAAATTTGATATTTTTTTTTAGTAAAAAAATATGTGAAATTACTTTTAGATGTTGTTTTTTTTATTTTTATGTTATTTCTGTATAAGGAATTTATTTTAAAAATCATCTTAAAGAAAGCAAGGTAGACATAGTGAACATATTATGAAGAAAATTAATTTTAATCAAGGTTAATAATGGTGATTTTTTTTTTTTTTTTTTGAAATGATTACCAAATGAAAATCTTAATGAGGAACTTATTTAATATTAAAAATTTCCATGTAGTATTTGCTAACTGCAAAGAAAGACATTAAATTCTAATATAGGCTATTATTTTCTGAAAAATGTGTTTAGTAATTTGCTGATCCTATGGAAGTATATTTTGGAAATTGTACAACATATATTAAGTTGTTGTAAAGTGAATAATAAAGATTTCTGCCATTTAAAGTATAGCAGAATGAAATAAAAGTATCTGTATAAGTCTAGAATTATTTTGTGGAATATAATATAGACATCTACCTAATATTACTCATCATAAACTGTATGTTTATATAGGAAGCTTGAAATATACAATTTTAAAGCCCACATTAATTTCTACAGTAATGCACACCATAATCACAGTACCTGAAATCCAGATGGAAATTCTGTCTTCAACTTTTGAGCCATTTGTTTTTAATTCACCCATACATATCCATACACCTTCATCAGCTGGAGTGATATGTTCAATTTCAAGTCCACAATCACCATACTGTATACCTTTTCCATGATACTTATATCCTGCATTTGAATTAGTCTTAGCTGATATCAGTGAGCCATTAGGATGTTTGAAAATACAGTATGAAAGACTGTATTTTGTTGCAAGTGTCTTGCACAAAATAAAGGTTCTCTGTCCCAAATTTACACTGATTTCAGGAGTTACAGCTGAAAATGGTGCACCTTTAAAAATAAGAATAATTTATTGTAGGTAATATTATTTCACAAGGTATGAAATGTAATTCATAAGCTATACTATTTTCTTGTAGTATATTTTATTATTGCATACTAAATATTTCATATTTTTTTCAATTCCAATAATACATAAAAAATTATTTTTGGTAAAAAAAGAACAAAAAAAACACACAACATATTTTTAGGAAGATTTCATAACTTTTATAATAAATTAAATTCAAGGAATTTACTAACTCCAAGTAAAACTTAGTCAACAAATACAAGCTGTTTAGCTCCCCAAACTACCCATAAATGATTCTTCTATTAGACTTTTACAGGATACACATTAACCAGTGTATGATTTTGGAAGTTTTGTTTGTGAGAGGTCTCATTAAGAAGGGGGTTCCCTGGTCATGAAAAGTGTAGTGTTAGCAGGATGACTGTTTAGCAAGATGCTATGTTGCTGTGATACAAGGAAAGGAAGTGGTATGTGGACTCCAAGATTGGAATGATTGGTACATAGTTGGTTACTGTGAGTTGATATCTACTGAAGCCTGTTTTCAATACAGGAAGTACAATTTTCTGAAGAAAGTACCACATTTTTGGGCGTCACCAAAGAAATTCTTATCTCTACCTCCAGACGTGGTTTAACTTTAACTGGTGATGTGTTGTGTGAGGAATTTAGAGCTATTTTAGTTTATGGAAGATACCTGTTTCTATTTATTAAGCTTTTGTAATTTGGGCAAGAGGGAGAGTCAACACTGCAGTTTTTGGGAAATAAAATGCTTCAGGTAAATCTGGATAGAATAAAAATATAATTTACATTATCATTATAACAAAAGACATACCTGCACTGATTCATAAGATTTAATGGAAGAGGATTGGGAAAAGTAAGAAGTTGGAAGTAGAGCTATCAGTGTTAATCTCGAATCTGAGTGTGTTTAAATGTGGACAATGGCATAGGATATTCATTAAAGATTTAGTAAGTCAGCCAGAAAAGCAGTTTGCATAGTAGTGGATAAAACATGTCCAAATTATCGGACATCCAGTTTTGAACCAAATGGCTCGTGTGGGCTGGTGAACCGTCTTGCTGGAAAACATACGGAGTTCCAGACGCCACTGCATCAATCCACGGCTCCACAACACTCGAAATAACGTTCAAATAAACTTCTTTTGTCACAGTTTCCTTGTTTTTTAAAAAATGTGGGGGCATGACATGACCCTCGCTCGACACAACACTTAGCACGTGAACACTGGCAGGAAATTTTGTTCTGGCAACAATAGGGATATCCTGTGGATCATGTGCAAGCCAACGGTCATTTCTTCGATTATTTTTGGCATCAACTGTAAAAATCTGTTCATCAGAAAAGAATCTGATACGCCCAGCGGCATCATTTTTCAGTGATGACAGAAGCAAATGGCAGCGGCTGACTCTCTTTGTCCTAGCAGTCTCGGAGAGCATTTGCCTAACCTTCAGTGTGTAGGACTTGTATCTAAGGTCTTCTTCAGCAATTCGACGCATTGTTGGTTCGCTTACACCAATGATTTTTGCCAGAGATCGCAATGACTGCCTTGGATTCTCTGAAATCAGCTCTTGAGCCCTTTCGATGACTTCAGGTGTCTTCATTGTGCGGTCTTTCGAGTGACGCTCCCTTGCCGGTACTGTGGAACCTTCGTTTGACTGTTCTAATGACGAATATTTTGCTACAACATCATAAACTGTCGATTTTGGGTACTTGAAAAACCAAATTATTTCAACTGCTGAGCGCCCAGCGCGAAGACCTTCGACAATCGCGGCTCTTTTATCATACTCCACACTTCCCTTCAACATCATGGCCATTTTGAGGTTACCACTGTTTACTAGAAACGTTAGACACTGCAGAGCGCCAAACACAATCTCTGGCGGAAGAAAAATGTGGCGGGAAATTTAAATTTAAAATTGTCCGGATTTTGGTGACGCACCCTGTACATCCAAGATACATTTGTTTAATATTGATTGAACAGCGATGGAGCTAATGTTTTGGTGGAAATTTCCCTAGTCATCTAATTACGACTTTTTATTCTATTTTTTAAAAATTATCTTTTGTTATTGGATTGTTAAATTCCTCCCGCACTTACATTTTTGATTTAAAAATTTTTATTTTAAAATCCTTAAGCATTTTTGGTAAATTATTCATCACTTCACTTGGTAATTTGTTCCAATCCATGACATCCCTACCAACAAAAGAAAATTTTCCCACTGCTTTATGCATGGGATAAAGTGCAAGCTTTTGGTCATGGTTGTCTTTCCCCTTCCATGCATTATTCCTAATTCTTTGGTGAATATCCCTCCAAGCCCCATCACCAACATATGCCCTGTACATTCCCAGCATCCTCCTCACTCTCCTCTTTTCCTCCAATGACTCCCAATCCAGCTCTTTTATCATAACAGTTACTGACTGGGTCCTGCAAACTAGCTGCTCTTCTTTGCACACCCTCCAACTCCTGTATTTGGTATTCAAAACGGGGGTCTCATATGACACCACCATATTCAACCAACAGTCTGATCAAAGTTCTGTTCCCCAATTCCCTAACTTCTCTGGTACATCCTCTCATCACCCTCTCCAGTAAATGAAGGATTTTGTAGCCTTTTACTCTGCCCAGTTGAGTTTGTTATGAAACATTATACCAAACTATTTACACTTCCAGCTTTCAACAAATAAGTCTGACCCCATCATATAATCATAATTAATCTTTAGTTATTTATCTGTGTACCTAATAAGCTGACTCTTCTTGGCATTTATCTTTATTCCATGCTGATCTACCCATATCTACCTGTACCTCTTCACAGACTTAACCTGTTTTGATCTTATTGTATACCATTATATCATTTACAAACAACTTAAATTCTGACTGTAACCCATCAACACAATCATTAATTTGAATAATGAACAGCAATGGTACCAACAGGGGCGTAGCTACTATGGGGCTAGGTGGTGCAGTGCACCGGGGCCCCTACGCTCTGGGGGCCCCATAGCATACCTCTGGGGTCCCCAAAGCGCAGTTCAGAGGCCCACTAGCCTTCATGGCAAACTGGCGGCCTTTTTTTTTAGCTCTATAGTCATCTAAGGGGGACCCTGAGACACAGGAAGCCCCTTACTAAGGGCCCTCTCAAGGGCCCCATCCTCAGCTCAGTGGGCCCTTACCAGCAACACAAAGCAAAAAAAAAAAAAAAAAGGGTCACCCATCTGGCCTGAGGGCCCAAAATAAATTTTTTGCACCAGGGCCCTTGTTGACCTAGCTACACCACTGTGTACCAATACACTACCATACACACCTTACACATTTCCAGCATTCGCTTCACACATCTCCCAATCGAGTCTTTTATTAAATCGATTACTGATTATGTTGTGTAATAATTTCCACAAATAAATCTAGCTGCCCAATTTTGCACTCCTTTCAGCTCACATAGTATGGCTCCAACACTAAAAGATCAAATTCAAGCAGTGATCTAAAAAATAAATGATTTTTAATGTAATTCCTCACTTCCCAAAACAGTGCATTGAAACTTATCCCTACATCCATTTAAATATGTGTTTGACAACTGAATTTACAATGAAATGTTATTCCAATATATTTACACATAAGATCTTCAAAAACAATTCCTCAACCATCTTGCTTCTTTAATTAATTATATGAATTTAACTGTGATAGACCATATGCTCTGGTGGCAGTTTCCCTAAAGTCTTGGATAATAGAACTGCATGGGCTCTGACACCTGAAGCAACTGCTCCTTGTGCCTACCCAAGGTAACATGTAGAGCATTACCCTTGAAAATTTATTCCAATCCCTTACTCTGTCTATGACCTACAAAAGAAAATTTTCTCATTCTCTTAAGCCTGTAATCTACTGGCAGTTAGTGGTTGGTGATGTGCTTTTCCATTCATGAACTACTTGTAGTTCTTCTACCAATATCCTTCAAAGCCTCATCACAAATATATGTCCTCTGAACTACCAGCAATGTCTTCACCCTCAGATTGTCATCCAATCACAACCATTTTAATTACATATCAAATCTACTGTCCTTTGCACCCCATACAGCTCTTGTACTTGATTACCAAAACTATGGGTTCCATACTAAAACAATATATTAAAAAATGATCTGACCAAAGTTTTGTAACCTAATTCCTTCACTTTTCTGGTACATACCCTCATCATTCTCTCCAGTAAAGAAAGATTTTGAATCCAGTTTCAACCCCCAGCCTAATGTGTCCCGAACACTGAGTTTAGTGTCAAATATTATGCCAAGATTTACATTTCAAGTGCTCAACATGAAATTTTTTTCCCCACACTGCAGTCATAAACAATCTTTAGTTTTTTCTCTGTACCTAATAAGTTCCTTGTTCTTGGCATTTATTTGCATTCCATGTTGACCTACCCAGTTAAATACCTGTCCACGTCATATTACAGACATTCACATTCTGGCAATTTTATTCTATTATATACCATTCTGTCATCCACAAACATCCTAACCTGTGACTGGAAACCATTAACACAATCATTCAATAGTACTGATCCCAGCACACTACCATGAAGCAGTTCCAGTTTCACTTCCACTTACTTGATACTTTATTTCCAACCTTCACTTTTGTAAAAATTACTCACGGCACCCTTTTCGAAAATACTCACCATCCCCTTTTCAGAAGAAGGAACACACTGGCTCTCCTACTTGTAATAAATTATGTAACCCATAGTGCTCCAACTTTTTTGGCTCATAACCCACTTTTTGAAACAGTGATTCGATGGGTTTTCTCTTAGGTAAATTGTTTAGTATCATAAGTGAAAAAAAAAAAAAAATAAGAATATTTCTAAAAAACACTTTATAAAATAATATAAAAATATTGGTGTATTGTAATCTTATAGCATGGTCTGTTTCATGGGAATATTCATATGGCTCTCCAGTAGGGGTTTTATAGGAGATAACTCTATTTGGGGACAAGAAATTAGCTGAGGTTAGGGGACTGAAGCATGTTCTGGGAAGCAGGATTTTAGGAAGAAGGGAAGAGGTGGAATGGGGTGGAATGGGTGTATTAAAGTTATAGAAAAATGTAAAAAACATGAAATATGTATCTAACTGTCAGCAATTTGGCTGGCAGGGTGAGGTTTGGTTTGGCACGAGAGGGACAATATTTAAATATCTGACATATTGTTGTTAAAGAAACTAAGGAATTCAAATATTAGGAAAAACAGTACAAGTTATTGTATCTACATATTTCTTGCTAATGATGCTATCATCTCTAATAAGTGGTTTTTCTTATTCCATACTTGCTTTTAATGTTTTGTTTTGGAACCCATGTTTCTTGATTTTAAAACTTACTTTTAACATTAACATTCACACTTTTTATAAGGTCCTTATTTGCTGCATCATATGTCATAATGCATTTCCTGTGCCATTATAATGTTCTGTTATTTGCATGATGGGTGATTTACACAATCCAGATTTAAAATAATTTTTCTCTCCACTAAATGATTTTCCTTCAGGTGAAACTACTGAACAAGCTCTAAGACTTGCATTCAGCTTGCATGAGACAGATGAATTGCTGTTCAGTAGAAGATTCAGAACTTCAGTTTCATTCTCAGAAGTCTGGAGTTCTAGAAATGAAATTGTAATTCAATTATAACAATCATGGCAATATTAAAAATATAAACATTAGATAAAATAAATTTATCCTCTTACACTTAAATATATACAATGCAACTATTTATTGTTTCTTTCAGTATTGAGAGATATGATGTTTTATGGAAAAATATCAAGAAATTCAGAGTAATTTGTTATGAATTTGTTACCTTATTTATTTCAGAATTATAAGGCAAAGTGGTGTGATGAAATGAGACAAGTAATCAAAAGTACTGACATAAGAAATTTAATTTGTAAGTAATACCATGACAATCATTTTATTATGATGCTCTAAATGACTGGAATAAGTTGACTATGTAGAACTTGGCAGCACAGTTAGAATTAGATATTAACAGTCCCATTGGAAGCTTCAACACACTTTGTACAAAATTTGAAACATTTATAATCAGTTTATCATTAATTGGAATATGTACACCTGACTGTTGAATATTATAAACATATCAGCATATCTGGATGCTTAAAACATTCAGATATTGATGTGAAATTTCTTTGGGCATGTTAGGTACAAATTTGTTAGTGTTACGAATATGCATCAAGTGTGCATGCACCACAATGTTTTGCACATGTGCACCTAACTTCCTGTGCATACACACTTAACATTCTGTGCATGTGCACTTAACTATAATGCAAGAAGCTGCTCCAATTAAACAGTGGTTCATATTAAATGTGAAACATACAATTCCTATTCCAATTACAATAAACCTTTCATTACAAAAGTATATGATAAGTATTCACAAAATACAATTGAAGTAGAATAATATAATAAAACTAAAATATTAATATAAAGTAATATTAATAATTATTATAATCATTAACAACATACCATCTCTAAATATCTATACAATAAAATACTTTTGATTTGTATCAAATAAAAGTTTTATTTTGCTTATATCTCTTGAATCATATTATTGTAAGAATGGCTAACAAATATTTTTGTGAAAGATGTTGTCTGATAAAAGCTCTACGCACAAAATACAGTGTAAGGCTTGATGCAATGTCTATAAGTGTGCTTTAGTTTTCTTTCATTATTTTCTTTTGTTTATGTAAAACTTCCTATTGACTGTACAAATTTAATAAAGATAGTATTTTTTGTCCACTCAAATGTGAAAGAAACAAAATATGTAAGAAAAATACTCAGAAAATATATCACCCATAGAAGTTTCACTTCCTGTGCATAAACACACTGATACGTAAAAACTAATTTTATTATAATTATTATTATTGTCAAACAAATGACATTAAAACAAATCAGAATTCAGCACACAATATTACACACAATAATCATAAAAGAACATGTAATGGGTTAGTGGCATTTCTCCATTACTTTGGAAGATAAATTGAGAAGTTATAAATAGTGGGGGTTGCATGGTTGTCTGGGGACTTCAGCATCCGCCAAGTCCATGGGTTTTAAACCATGGGTTGAAACTGGTCATCGACTAATGATGTCAGCTTCTGCTGGGTCCATGAGCTCGGGTGTGTAAACCCCAAAATTCGGATGAATGGTATGCTTGCGAGAAAGACACACCTAGGCTTCTGGGCGGTCAGTCTGCCATTGGCTGTGGAGTAGGTGAGTCTGTCGTGAAAGTGAACAGTCAGTTGAGTCAACGAGAACACGTGTTTGCGCTCAGTCATTATGATGAAGAATTAATTTTGTAGAAGGTGATTTCTTTGGTGATATGAAAGAACTTTAGTAATGAAGAAAGTATTTGCAGAATTTTATATGCATGGTATGGTCTGAGAACTAGTAGGATGTTGATGTATGAATGAAAAGAGTGTGTGTTATTGAGTCTAAATTTATCGGAGACATTACCTGTAATCTTAAAGGATCGAAGTACCGATAGCGAACTTTCATAAAAATTGGGAGTTGGAGCGAGATTATCTTATTAACTATAAAATGCATGTGTTTCAAATGAGAAGGTGCATTTTCATTTCATTTAGCAA
Organism: Vandiemenella viatica; assembly: GCA_031002005.1. NCBI lineage: Eukaryota > Metazoa > Arthropoda > Insecta > Orthoptera > Morabidae > Vandiemenella > Vandiemenella viatica. The sequence goes on from CM061920.1 coordinate 216,347,412, forward strand.
CTTAACGTTTGTTGGCGGCAGTCAGAGAAAGAACCAAAATCTAGTGAGTGCACGGATGCTTTAAAGGTTCACAGTAAGTATTGTAACCGAACCAGCAGCATAACCGTGACAAACAAATAATATTTAATGATACACCCTCATAATGAATTGAATTGCCATTTTTATGCTTTGAAAGACTCTAAATTACCCTTAACAGACACTACATTGCACTATGTAGTTAACCACTTGGCATAGTGCCCCATAGTCACGTCCTGAGGACATCCAACTATATTTATACCCGTCTTTATTCTTCTGTGTACGTCAAAAATGGGTGGCCTTTCTGAGATGCTATAGCAGAATAGAATACATCTTGCCTTAAACATTCCAGACTGCAGGTTTTTTTTTTGGTCCGGGAATAATACAAATTGGATGAAATAGTTGCTGACATGTTTTGGAGAATCTTGTATGGATTGAGGTATCGTGGAATATATTTTAAATTCAAAATGAGTTTATTTAGGGATTCATCCAACATTTCAAATTAAATATACAAAAATGACATAATCGTATTTCACGGTGAAAATATTCGAAAGGGTGGATAGTTTTTTTTTGCTGAGTACAAATGTATTTAAATTATCTCACGACAAAGAAGTAGAGTTAAAAAAATGGAGTAAAGTTTCATTTATATTGTGCAACAAAGAGAAAAGTAATTGTCATTGGTAATAATTAAAATATTAGTTAAAGTTAATTAAAAGGGAAGGAAAGTTTTTAGAAAGATAGTAGAGCTTGAAAAGAAGTCAATTAATGATAGTTTCATGTCTCAAAAGTAATTGGTTTTGGAGAATAACATATATTTTGGAGCGATGCCATAAATCAATTATATTTTTAATAATTAAGAGTTTTGCAGGAGGTAGATAACTAAATATATTTTGGGCAGTTAAATGGAATAGAATTTTAACATAATTTGGCTAATTAAGTAAAGCCTTTAGAGTTTTGTTGATATGTTAAGACCATATGTGAATTTTCTATAATTATTATGTTGAACTGAAGCTATATATTTTTTGTAATTAAAAAACGTTATAGAATAATCAGAGCTATCTATTTGGGAGAGATATTCAGATTTTGAGGTATACAAAAATTAAAATATTGGCCATCATGTGGGAGTGCCATGTGAACAAATTGACTATAAAACAATGAAAAAAATTTAACCATTGTTTATTGCTAGAATTGGAGACTTCGAATTTTGTGTAGTGTGGATAAATTTGGCATTGATTAATGAACTGAAATCCCTTACTTAATGGATGTTGATGTGTAAGTGAAGAGAGGTACTCCATAAGAAAATGTGAGTATCAGTAGACTTTCTCAATTACATCTTGAATAGTGACTAGAATTCAGCACAGTATCACACCAAGTTTATATATTGGTTCAGAGAATTATGACAAGCCTAAAGCACCAACCAGTAATTTCTGGTTCAATAATTATATAGTGCACTGAAATTTGAAATTCTCCCAACATTTTGATGCATATAATGATAGAGCTCACTATAACATGTGTAAGCATTTAGAATTTTGGTAAATTCTAGCTCCTTAGCTTAGGTCTAAGTGAGGAACTAAATTCACAGTAAACATAAAGATCGATCGTAAAGTGAATGGGACATCAGTAGAAAAACAAGGGGACAATACTATGGCAATATCCAGCCCAGAATTCCTACCTGTCCCTGGTTTTCCAGCTCCTTGGAACATAGGGGGGTTATCACCATGATAATTAGAATACGTTTCAATCACGGTATATTCACACAGTACCTAGATCGTCTAACCATCATAAATTCAGATATTTGTGAATATTGCAATACAGAAGTAGGTGACACAAACCATATATTTTTCGCTTGTCCAAGATATACAGCCCACAGACCTCAATTCTTGAAAGATCTTAAACAACTTTGGTATACCTTTTTCAACAAGTATTTCTTGTCTGTTGCATGGAAACAATGTGATTGTATATAAATTGTTAGCCAGTTTTATAAAAGCAACAAACATTAAGATTTTGGCAAATAAGTCTTTTTTATAATGTGTTAATTCCTGTATATAAATAATTTAATGTGTATATAAAAATCTCCTTTATATTTTAATTATACTGTAATTATTGTTTGTGCACTGTTAGTACAGAGTCCTCTATTTAATTGTTTCACTAATCCTTCATTTTGTAAACATGCATGTATTTTTTTGAGAAATATTCCAGCTGATGTGAAATTACTAGTTTATTATAATTATCCTGTAAATTTGTTTATCTGTACAATGCTTTACTCATTTGTACCAAGCCAATTATCTATATAAATAGCTGATGGCTGTATAGTGCCATTTGGCGCTTCAGGAAAAAAAAAAAGTCGCCGAAGTTGAACTTAGAAATTTCGAGAAGAGTAGTTATTAACTTTAAGTAATTTGCCTGTAATTGTTCCTACAGTTATAATTCGCCATAAAAATCATTTTAAAGTGTATTTATCATATCGTGAAATGTTTATTTTAAGAGATATTCTGGTTTGTTCATGTTTTGAAACATGCGATCATAAAAGTAGAAATTTTAAGATCTGTAATATCTTTAAATCGAGTAAAGCGACAGCTGAAGTTTTATCACCAGCTATACTCAGCATCATTCCTGATATTTTGGCAATAAAATTAAATAATTTGGCAAAGTCTAATTAGCAGTTTTAATTAAGAGAAAAAAATAAGCTTTTCAGTTAAAAGGAATATTAATTTGAAATTTATATCAGTAGATAGCCCTAATTAAAACGATTCTGAACATATAGTGGTTTCGGTGAAAAGTTTTAGCATTTGTCTGGTAATTAAGTTTTTGAAAATAGATTGTCGCTGTAAAAATTCAAACGTTTGGGTTAATCCCCTGCTTTAGAGCTTTGTATCACCACGCGGAATTAAATAAAAGTTTAAAACTAATTACTCTAAATTTCACACTAAACTGCTGTTGGACTTCTAGTAGATAAGTCTAGACATTGTCAAAGTTTAAACATTTTTAATAATCTGGATCGTTAAATAAATTACACACACTTTTGATCTCGTGGAAGCGAAAAGATGTGATACAGTTGCTTACGTCACTGATTCTAGTTGTTCCTATAAAAAAAAACCGCCGCCATCATGTTTTTGTCTATCTGTATCCGGGGAGCATTATGTGTGAGAGCCTGCGTCAGTCTGGTGTAGAAGAGGGTAGGAATGGTTAGATGTTCGCGCCATTGGGTCAGCCATGTTGGGATTTTGGTGTGATAGCCTGCGAGGATAATTTTTAACATGAACTTATAAATTTACTAAAGGGGTCGGTCGGTTAAATTTCTCTCCACAACCTGCAATATTCTGTAAACGTGTGTTCGATCTGCCAACTCAACTTAAATGTATATTTGAAATTTTGTGACTTTGAAAATAAAACTTTAGAATTTTCGGAAAGTGAACTTTTGTCATTTCGTAATTATCTTGCAACCTTTTCTAGATTTGTGGTTTAGTAACAGATCTAGTGGTGACCTTCAAGCATTTAGGTTGAGTTTCTGTCAGGCTACATGGTCAAATCCAAATTATTTTATGAACTTTCAGCAAAACTTTGAATACACATAAACTGTTAGTTGAGGCGCTAAGGCGATACTACAGCCCCGGTATCAGCCTGTTCCTCACACATGGTCAAATTTTGGACATTTGCAGAAATAAGCAAAGCAACTACCTATTTCTCCATAACAACACACTGGAGACATCTTGAATATGTTCGTGAAATTTCTCCCTTTCTCTTCTCCAGTACTAAGTGATGTCAAATTGTGTCATATTAATAACATCGCTTGAAACTGGTTATAAGGTGGCTGAACACATATAATTATACAGTGAAAGACTTTTATAAACATTTTCTTAATAGTAAAGCACTTTTCAACTTGGAATATAATAATTTTGTAAGGAGACATAAACTTTAGAAAGTTGAAATTCTAATGTCAATGGATTTTCCAAATCCATTTCCACTAATAAAACTTAAAATTATGATTAGTTTGAGGTGTAATTTCAATGGTTTAAAAATGTTATTCTAAGAGATACTTCAATCTTAATGTGTAACATGTCATGGAGTTGGAGCAAATGAACAAAGAAAAAAAAGAAAAATGGAAATTATCAATTAATGAAAGGAGCTATTCAAGATTTTGATAGCATAGATTGTTGTTAGCACAGGTAGATGCATTCTTAATAAAATATTGAGTAACTAAGCAAATTCTAAATATTGTTTTTAGTAACAAAAAAGAAAATCAAAATCTTAAAAAAAAAATAGGTTTAAGGATAGAAATATGTAGCAAAATCGAGAAAATACCAAGGATTACAAATATGATAACAGTTTAGTTAAATGTTTAAAATAAAGGAAAGAAAAGCAGGATTTTTGCAATCTAATTGTAGAGCATTGTCTCGATTTCCCTCGCTTAGATGCTAACATCATGGATAGCAATTAAAATTTACTAGCACTGTTGTGGAATAAATGAGATCTCAAAAATCAAAACAAATTTTCATAAGTAATATATGTAAATCATGCCTTAAAGTAAATAATAATGGAACAGTTTCCTAGGCATGCAAGAAGGTTTACATTGGTATTGTGTGGTTAATGAAAGCCTGTTAGGAAAAGTAATCAGATAGTTTCAAGAAACACAAATAGGATGGATTAAAGGCAGAAAAGATATAATTAAGATAGTAAAAGAAGAGAATAGTAAGAATCAAAAGCATTTTTAACATAAGGACAAGAGATTCAAAAGATAATAATAATTTTTTCCATAGTGACTGTAGAGCACAACGTAAAAAGGAACTAAGACAATTTGCTTAATATGGAACAGAATAAAATGAAATATCACTCAAATAAAACTAGAAAGTCCAGAAATCAAAGAAGATAGGTTAAAATAAGCTGAGAAATAATTAGTTTAATGGAAATTCAGATCAGAAGTGTGCAAAGTAAGAAAGTAGTTCCTTTGCTAACAAACAGATTCATTTAATATAAAATAAATGTTTAGTTCGGTGGTAAAATAGGAAGTGATGCAAATCAAGATCCAGACTAGGAAATTAGACATCACAAGTAGCTGATATAAGATAATAACATGTAGATTTGGGAGTAAGTTGGTCAAAGACAATGGCTCATGGTAATTGTTTACTTATCATTTGCAGTTTAAGAGAAATTAATGACTATAATCCATAATATAGGAAGGAAAGAAAATAGAGGAGGATATTAGAGACAAAGTAGGAATAAAAGTTTCTAGAGGTTGAGACAGCTATCACATCATAAAATAAATTGTGTGTCTGTAGACTTGGACAGAGCATAGGGAAATTGTTTGATTAATCTTCGATTAACCCATATTTAGCAGAGTTTAGTAGTACTATTCCAGGTCAGTGGTAGTGTAGTTACGGCTATCAAGAATACTGTTGGTGTTGTGTGGGTAGTCCAGTTAAACTGTCCCAATTAGAGTCTGGCAGATTTAAAAACTACTGCTTTAAATAATAATCTCCAATTGTAATACAATATTTTAATTTCATGCTACGGTACTTTAAAATTTGTTTGGAAAGTATTTGAAGTATTTGGGAAAAATCATGTCTGGAAAGTGTGGCACCTGTCACAGGAACATGAAGAATGGTGTGGGTTGCAGTGGGTGTAAGAAGTAGTTTCAATGGGCATGCAATGGGGAGGGAACGTTGGAAATAAATGAGGCTCTCTCATGGTTTTGTCCACTTTTCATTAGGGATGAAAGGTTCAGGGAGATGGACATAAGGATGAGAGAGAAAGACAAAACGATCAGAGAGTTACATTCTTAGGGGAATCTGTTAGACACTGTATTCTGCTCGAGACTCTAATCTCTGCCTAACAGATTCAGAAGTCCCCTGAAGAAGACCTAAGCCCTGGTCAAAATGTCGGGAAGAAGAAGGAGGAGGAGCATTTGATGCAGCGTAATCTCGTAAGATATTTATATGGATATGACAGCTGTGAAAATAGCAAAATCTTTTATGATCAAAGAGTTGTTGGAAAGAGTCAAGGTTCTTGAAACTTGGCCTGTGTAGGCTTCAACTTTGGAGGCTTGGCCTATGGTGGCTGAGCCTGTGGAGGCCTCACCTGTGAAGGTGCAGAATATAGTAGCAGAAAGTAGAGATGGAGGGTATGGAGAAGAGGGTGATAAGGATGGTTGGGAGCTGATAATAGGTCATAGGAGAAAAACAGTAAACAGTATGAAGAAGCCAGACACCCAGAAATAGTTGCGAAAAATAAGTTTGACCTGTTACCAGAGTCAGGAGGGGGTGAACCTCATGTAGATGAAGGAGTAGGTAAGGTGCAGTAGGTCTTTAGGAATAGTGGCATGCTAGGGAAGAATAAGAAGCTATTAGGTAGTAATTATTTGAGAGGTGTAGGCCCTTTTCTGCAGAATCAGCTGGGCACAGGTTGCCAGGTCACAAGTTTTTTCAAATCAAGTGCAACTGGCGGTCAGGTAATAAAGGATATAGGTTCACTTTGTAGGGGTTTCACTAAGGATTATAGGGTAGTGATTGTGGGAGGTGCAGGTAACAGTATTGACAGCAATGCTAATTATTGTATTATATAATTACTAGACGACCCGTGCGAAAATTTCGCGAATAAAATGCGATGAATAGTGAGGTTGAATATAATGTCACCAAGTTCAGTCATTGCTCTTCATATTCCTACTTCATTTATCGATTTTGGTTAGAAATCCAGGGAGATAAATGGCTCGAAAAACAAAAAACGTATTTTAGAAATATTGACATTTTTGAGCTTTATGGGTCGAATTACGAAAAATTCCTTTCTTAGAATATAATTTTACCACGGCGGAAACCTTAGTATTTAATACAATATGTCATTTATCTATATCAATTAGATATCAAGGGAAATATAAGGCTCGTGACACAAAAATACGTTGTAGAATAATTTATACTTTTTCCCTTTAATAGTTGAATTCCAAACACTTCTTTCTTAAAATATGATGTCAGCAAAGCTGAGACATTATTCCTCACAATCGTACTTGATTTATCGATTTTTGATAGATATCAAGGGAGATAAGTGGCTCGAGACACAAAAAACGCATTTTAGAAAAATTGACTTTTTTGCCTTTTATGGGTGGAATTACGAAAAATTCCTTTCTTAAAATATCATGTTACCACGGCGGAGTCCTTATTATTTAATATGATACCTCATTTATCTATATCGGTTAGATATCAAGGGAGATAAATCGCTCGTGACACAAAAATCGGTTACAGAAAAATTTATACTTTTTTCCTTTAAGGGTTGAATTCCAAAAACATTCTTTCTTAAAATATGATTTCACAAAGCTGATACATTACTCCTTATAATTCTACTTCATTTATCGATTTTGGTTAGATATCCTGGGAGATAAATGGCTTGAGACACAAAAAAACGCATTTTAGAAAAATTGACATTTTTGCCTTTTAAGGGTCGAATTACGAAAAATTCCTTTCTTAAAATATAATAAATATAATGTTACCACGGCACAGACCTTATTCTTTAATATGATACCTCATTTATCTGTATCCGTTAGATATTAAGGGAGATATATTGCTCGTGACACAAAAATGCGTTATAGAAAAATTTATACTTTTTCCCATTAAGGGTAGAATTCCAAATACATTCTTTCTTAAAATATGATGTCACAGAGCTGAGACAATACTCCTCATAATCCTACCTCATTTATTCTTTTTGGTTAGATATCCTGGGAGATAAATGGCTCAAGATACAAAAAACCCATTTTAGAAAAATTGACATTTTTGCCCTTTAAGGGTCGAATTACAAAAAATTCCTTTCTTAAAATATAATGTTACCACGGCGGAGACCTTAATATTTAATATGATACCTCATTTAACTATATCAGTTAGATATTAAGGGAGACAAATGGCTTGTGACACAAAAACGAATTGCAAAAATATTGATACTTTTGCCCTTTAAGGGTTGAATTCCGAAAAATTTCTGTCTTAATATATGACGTCACTAAAGTGGATATCTTAATATTTAAAATGATACTTCATTAAACGATCTCAGATAGGTATCCAGAGAGATATTTGACTCATAACACAGAAAACTGCGTTTTAGAAATATTGACATTTTCACCCTTTAAGCGCCGAATTCCGAAAACTTGATTTCTTAAAATATGATGTGACCAAAGGGAACACCACAAGCTTTAAAATGACACCTCATTCACTGATTTCGGTTAAGTATGAAGGAAGATACAGGCTTGTGACAAAAAAATACCTTATAGAAATAATATATATGATAGTATAGTGTAGGGAGTTATAGTATAGAGAATTAAAATAAAGAAAAATTTTAAGAAAAATCATAGGAACAAAATTTCAAGATAATAAAATAGTATACATCAAGAATGAAACTCTCTACAAAGCAATTGAAAAACTCTTAGATACTATGCCCAAAAGGAGACTAAATTTCTATGGACATCTTCTCAGAATGAACTCTGGTAGACTAACCAAACAAATTTTTTATTTTTTCCAGAACTATATAACTAAGCCTAATTGGTTCACAGAAATTGGAAAAGACCTAATAGAATTAAAAATTACAGAAAAGTCATTACCTGATAGAAAAACAAAGATAAGATTTAAAGATGAAAAGATCAGGTTCCAAGAAAAATATAAAATAAAGTCAAAACCTATCATCTCGGAAGAGGAGAAAAAAAGGAGGTCCGAGAGGATGAAGAAATACTGGGCACAAAGGAAGGAAGAGCATGCAAAGAAGTGACTGATTCTTCGTACCCCAAAGAGGGTGAAACGAAAGAAGAAGAGAATTATAGAGTGTGACCAGAAGAAAGTGTTGAAGGAGGCACAACACACTAGGGTGCAGCTCATGCTAGCCCTAAGTCATCGTGACCAGCCACAATTGAACCACGTTGTGAGTTGTGGAAATGAGGGTGCTGCTTGGGAACAGCTTTAGTTCTGTCATGGGTGTTGTGCCTGTGGAGACCAATAGTAGGTGGGGTTACACTAGGCATGGCCTCCACCTAAAAAGGATGGGCAAGGAGGTACTTTCTGAGTTTTTAGCTGAAAGGGAAGCCCACGGGGTCAGTAATGTGCCTATTTTAGATTAGGGGCTGTTGGTGAGAGGATAAAAGTAGGTAAGCAAAGGGATACTGAGTGTAGATCCTGAGCCTAAAAGAATAAAAAAAAAAAACACAGAATGCCAGAAGAGCAATGTACAAGATACAAAATTTATTTATTTTCGGTAATATTTACATCATTTTAAATGTTGAAAAATTAACTATTTTTCCAAATAATCAACATTGCGGCCTACACAATTTTATAGAAACTGTGACAGTTTATGAATGATTGAGTGTGCCATAGCCCTGTATTAGGAAGGCCTCCAGTTTGAATCCCTGTGCGGCTATCCTGATTTGGGTTTTCCATGGTTTCCCAATATCACTCCAGGTGAATGCCAAAACGGTTCCTTTAAAATACCATGGCCGAAAGCGTTGCTACCAGTCCTTTCCTGCCTCTAATGACCTCAATGTTGAAAAGACATAAAACTATTAGGAAAACGAAATTGAATTCTCTTATCACACCAGTTTGCCACCATATTTCTTGTACAAGCAGTGAACTTTATCTTTGATGTCTTCGTAAGTCAAATATTCTCTCAAGTTAGTGGGTTGGATGGGTGACAATTTTCCGACTAAGTTTTGCAAAAGAGCTATGATTTGTGAGCAAGCTGAATCGTGCTTAAAATTCCTCTTCTTCAATTTAGAGTTGCCCTTCTTAGTTTCTTCAGTGTATCACAGTACCTGTCTTCGTTTATAGTGGTCGCAGCTGGCAGAACCCGACTAACAATATCTACTTCTGGTCCTTTTGTTTTTGCTGATGGCAATACGCCCCGAGACATCGAAGTCATTAGAGGCAGGATAGGTCTAATGGCAAGGAATAGGAGGCAAATTGTCCTTTGCCTTTTAAAGGAACCATCCCACAATTTCCTGGAGTGATCTGGGGAAATCATATGAAAACGAAATCTGATGGTCGGACCTGTATTCGAACTGGCTTTCTCCCAGATGTGGCACTAAAGCATTACCACTCACCCATTAGTTTCACTTTTTCATTACTTTTCATATTTGGTATATCATGACTTCCATACAATTAGTGAAACATCTACTTAAAACAAAGATAATAATTGTAAAAGATAATATATCAGTAGAAGTGAGATGATCTGATGAGAGAGTGGGTTTTCAAAACAATCTCTGAAATGAGAAATGCAAGTAATTTTTTTTTTCTCTCTCTCTCTCTCCTTCTCACCCACACAACCATTTTTCTATGTTTAGCAGCTCTCAATTAAAGCAATTAATGGAGTGCTAGATGCCTTATATTCTGTTACACTCTTACAATTCATATGTTACAAGTCTGCTATATATAGCAAGTTTATCATGCACTGCTGTGGTACGGAGTCTGCTACTTCAGTGGGTGAAAGACGTGAAAGGTTGATTTTTAAATGCTATACTACTATAGCCTACTTTTGTGCTCGTGTCATCATAGAACCATGATGGTGCATGGTGCCTGATACAGCATTACCTGATTTGAGTGAGCTCCAGTGGTTGAAGAACTTTCTAGAACTGGGACATGTGTCAGTGGTGGTGCATTATTAATAATTACCAGATGGTGCACAAAAGTCCTGCGTTAAATCCCAAACCTCACTGTAGCATGTATGGAGTGAATGCATACCACACTGTGGCGAGACAGTATTATATTATGTGTAAAGCTTAAAATCAACATGAAGCTTTGTTAAGTGCAGAGATGTGCAAGCAAAAAAAGTAATTATTGGGGTTAGTCTGCAACATGCTGCTGAAGAAATCGGTCACCAGTTTGGCTGCTGCCATAGTTTGTATTAAGTTGGCTATGCGCCCTGTTTTATGGTACGGCAGACATAAAAGTAACACAATGTTGTAGGAAAATCACTAAAAGAAAGTTCTTCATGATGATTGACAAGATGAGGAGGAGTTGTGACACAGTGTATAGACTAAGTGAATGATAGTATGGTCAGAACCTGCAATTTGAAGAGATGAAGTGCCATATAGCCTTTATCTGTGGTCAAAATGAATAAGAAGACTTATTAGTGGTGGTTGGATTGTACATACGAGATTGTTAAATAAATCTGAAGTGAATTTAAAGGCGACCATATGATTTGGTAGAAATCGAACCTGCAATCTAGAAACAATCAGAAAAAATCACCCACCATCCTATTTCTTCTTTTTGACTCTTCCATACATTTCTTTCATCAGCCATCATTTCCAAAAGAAATTAATTTCATGGTTTAACTATCCACCTAAGTTTCAGCATCCTTTTATAGCACCACATTTCGAATGTTTGAATTTTCCATGTTTCTGGCATTCCTGAAGTCCATGCTTTGCTACCATAAAGTGCAATGCTCCATACATAGAGTTTTAAAAAGTTCTTTCTGAGTCCTATACCAATATTTGAAAATAAAAGATTTCTCTTTTTTATGAAGGCTCTTTTTGCTAGTGCTACTCTGCTTTAAACACCATTCCTGCTTGCTTTGGCCATCAGTTGTAATTTTACTTCCTAAGTAACAGAAATTATTTACTTCTACTTTTGATGATTCCATATTTATATTTAATCCACTATTATTCGTATTATTTCTTTTACACTTTTGTCCTGCACTGATTTGTATTTATCACAGAATTCTCTGTCAGTATTTTGTTCATGTCTTTCAGTAGCTCCTCTAGATACTCAGTTCATTTTGCTAACAGGACAAAGTCATCAGCAAATCTTATTATACTGGTTTTGTCTTTGTGAACACTTAAGCCACATTCAAATTTCTCTTTTACTTCTATTATTGCTACCTTCTCATATAAGTTGAATATTAGTGGGGATGAACTACAACCTTGTCGTATACCCTTTTCAACTGATGCATGTCTCTCATTATTGTCTTCTTTTATTATAATCATTTGATTCTTTTACAGATTATAAAGTATTCCTCTATCTCGATATTTTAGACCTGACCTGATGTGAAGTAGGATTCATTTAAAAAAAAAAAAAAAAAAAAAAAAAAACATTTCTATGAAAAGATTGAAATGTTACCTATATGATTACTAGGAAACTGATCAATTTTGCTCCTCATTTTTGATTTAATGCAACTTCATTAAACAATGTGATTAATATAACAATAATTTCAGAGAAGAGGGGGCTTATATTTACTTTGAATTTCATAACAGCTAAAAATAGAAAAAAGGGAGAGATGGGCGAAAAGGAGAGAGAGAAAATTAAATTTGAAATGCATTTCTAATTTTGGAGATTGGTTTGAAACTCAATCTCTCTACAGATCATCTCACTTCTAGACATATATTTTCATTTGCAATTTTTAAATAATTTAATAGACCAAATATGAAAAGTAATTAAAAAGTGAATCTAATGGGTGAACGGAAATGCTATGTTCCGCATTCGGGAGGACACGGGTTTGAATCCCCTTCCAGCTATCCAGATTTGGGTTTTCCGTGGTTTCTCCAAGTCACTATGGGTGAATGGTGGAATTATTTCTTTGAAAGTACAAGGGTCAAATTCCTTCCTGTTCCTTACCTCCAGTCACCTCCCATCATTAATGACTTTGAAGTAGATGAGGAGTAAAGCCAGAGGCTTGAAAACAAAATAGTACAGTAATATATTTAGTTTTACTTCTTGTTGATGATGGTGTGTACACATTATAGCCCACCTAATGTCACCAGACGATATGATTTCGATGCAGTTGAAGCTTGAGTAGGTTTCTTTCAGCATTACCTCCATGAAAGTTTTTGTAGTTACATGTGCAGTTATGAGTCTTTCCCTAAGTATTCCCTGACAGAAGTAAGTAAGAGTCAATGTTATATTTTATGCATAAGCTATTTGTAGGTTTGACTTGTTTAAAAGAAATGGAAAAAAAGTATTGGAATGCCTAGACTTGAACTTAGGACCACGCATTTACAAGACTAGAGTGTTAGCCACAGGCCCACAGAGCTCATGTTAAAAGACAGATTGTGCAAGGTGTAAACCACCCTATCCTGCCTCGGAAGTGAGTTTCATTCAACTCGTCTTAGACGATTTTCCAAAATAATATCTTTATAATCATTTCTATAGTTTTGTAGAACTAAAAATTCTAGATCTTCGAACAATTCCAGCCACTGCTTGGCCCACACACCTCATTAGGTGTAGTTTCTTTGGAAGGAATTAGCGAAAATTAATATAGAAATAAATATCATTATTCTTTTATGTTAATCATTTTGAATAAAATGTTTCACTGAACATAATGTTCCCTGCACTTTATTTCAATCTTGTTAATTACAAACTATAATATTTTTTCAAGATCTGAGTTTAGGAAAAGTATGATCGGCCGTTTACTGGAACTGAATTTTGTTCAATCCAGTGATAAGGCCATATAGAGCTGAATATGACAACCAATCCTGGGGCAGGAAAATGCATTACCTGTGTTGGGATTGGTCAGTAGTCCTTTACTGAAATGTAGGAGAAGATTGATGAACTACCAATAAGAATCATCATTCGGCAGAGTCTTGCTGTTTTGTTCCATGCATTGACTTAAGGAAATGAATTACAGATGGCACTGAATTGAATAGCCGCCAATGGGATAATCTACTGGGCAGACCTAACAGGGGCGCTAAAGTTTCCTCAGAGGACATACAGTACGATGTTGCCACATTATGAAAAATTAGGAACTTAGACTTGACGCCTATTGTTAATGTTGTTATTGTTGTTGTTGTCGTCGTCGTTGTTGTTGGTTTTTGTTTGACAAAGAGTGTACTTCACATTTTGCAGATGAAAAAAAAAAAAAAAAAAAAAAAAAAAATACACACACAATTTTGTGAAGTGGTGCCCACATAAGAAACATTAAATTTATATTTTATTAAATTAAATTTGCTTTATGAGTGCCATGCTACTAAATAACCAAAATTATGTAGTAAATAACATTTTTAATCCAAAGAGTGGAGTATTAATCTTTTCTTGTGGTGTTACCTTTGGTACCTATTTTTCAGTTAATGAACAGATTATGATTTGTGCCATCTAATATTCATTTAATCATGAGACATACTGCAGTTCATCCATGAGCTTTCAAACTGTGAAAATCCAATCCAGATTGGTTTTGTAGTTTTTGATTGGGGACAAAGAAATCTTATGGAAACAACTGCTCAAGATTTATACATGTAGTGGTTATGTTCTCCTCCCACCATCCTCTTCACCCTATTCACCTCTCTATTACACTATTTACTAAAAAGTAACTGGGTACCTTTGAAGATAGGTAAGTCAATCTCTCAGTCAGTTTGTGTGGCTACCATATGCTGCAGGTCAGTGTAGAACAGTTGACAAGGAGAAGGCATAAGGTACAGAGCCATCACATAAATAAGGGCATGATTGTAGGTGGCCATCTCAGTAGGTTGGACAGCAAGGTGATTGCAGTAAATGTTAAAAGGTTAACAGACCCAAATCAATGGTCATATCGATGTGCCAATGCTACATGTTCTGGGTGACCTCCAACTTTGACTGGCAGACATTACAGTCCCTGAATGTGAAACTGTCAAAAATAGTGCATAATCCCCAGCTACCAAGCTATAGTTGTTTTATGAAGCAACAGGTGTATCGGTTTTCATTGGAACATAATACACAGAAGTCCATCTACTTGGATATTTTGAAACAGTAGCTGCACATTAGCCTTTCATCATGGCAAGTAATAAAGCTGGGCAACTCAGATGGTCTTTGGATCATCTCAACTGTATACTGCTGCAGTGGAAATCAGTACTGTGGAGTGATGAGTTGAAGTTTACAATATTCCAGTCTGATTGATGTGTATGGGTTTGATGTCTACCCTAGGAATGCCTTCTGTCTGTATTTAGTGTTAGAAATATGGTGTGGAGCTCTTTAATGGCATTCTGCATAGGACTACAGATGTTTGCCCACAGTAACATTCTGGATAATGAAATGCTCATAACACTGTGGCTTTTTATGGCATGGATTCATGTTACAATGCCAAACACCATGTTTCAATGGTTACAATGCAGTGTTGCACCAACAATACTGTTCGCTGGTTGAACTGGCTTACCTAGAGCCCTGACCCCAACCGAATAGAACATTTTTGGGATGAATTGGATCAGTTGAGGACTCATCAGGAATGGCATAAGTCCACTGCTCAATTCATGAAATGATTGTAAGAGGAAAAGTGACAAATCACAGTAGATGTTCAGCAAAGACTAGTAGAGATCATGCCAGACAGGTTGACTGAAATTATAGCTACAGGATGTGGCCTTATGAGATTCTAATGTGGTGACAACCACCAAGCAAACATTGTGGACAGCTGCCAATTACTTTTTGGTATGTAGAGTGCATTAAGTAAGTTCTTTATTTTACATTTTGGAATAAACATTTCTTCCCAAACTTTTGTTATTTCTTTGAACTTTTTTAACTTCCTCTCCACTGAAATGGTTTTCTTTCACTGCGGCACAAAAAATTTTAGTAGTCATGGTCACATGAGAATGTCATGACATCATATTGATTACCAAACAATGTAAAATGCACACATTTTGGTGAAAATATAAATAGGAGAGTGGTGTGTGATGACAGTCACTTAGTCAGTTTAGCTTTTTGATTGCTGCATTTGCATAGTGCTTGCTTTGTAGTTCATGGTGATAGATTTTTATGACTATTGAAAATTAGTCTTATAATATGGAACAGTTAAAGACCTTCGTGCATGCAGGACTTTAGGTTTTTGACTTGGGAAATAATAGGGACCATCTAATGTTAGGGCGAGAACTAAGTTTTCTCAAAAGTGAAATTTGCATCAAGTAATTATCAACTATTTTTAGTGTTGGAGACAGTGCTTATGAACCAAGAAGGATATATTTGGCTTGTGGATTAATGAGTGATGGTGCCTCAGTTATAACGGATGTCTAGAAAAGAACCTGCAACTTATATTTGTGATTTACTAAGTTCTATAACAGTCAACAATGTGTAAAAATATTCAATATTAACAGTTTAATAAATCCCTTGATTCTTAGACTTTCACTGTGAATTTAAGATTGAAGTGGAACTACTTGAAAGGGTTTTATAACAAACTTTTTAGATAATTGGATAATCATATACAATGTCAGCACATGCTCCAGAATGTTTTGTTTCCTAATTTTTTTCGCCACAGTGTAGGTGCCTATCACAAGTTTATTGACATATCATTGAACATGCTGAGCATCTTCACTTCAGTCATGCTGCTATAGATTCATAATAGCACAGTATTCTTACATGACTGACAATATGGATATTTAGGCTACCTCCTTCATAGTCATATCGCATTAAAACCATTTATGGTAACCAAACTCTATTGTTTATATTTGCCAAAACTGTAATGTATGTCACAGAAAAAGAATTACAAGAAACAAAGTTTTTGTGGAATAGGGAATATGCATGAAATATTTTTATTTGGAAGCTTTATTACTGTAGAATTACTGCTACTACATTTTTTCATATTTATTTGCTTTTTTTTAAATTGATTTCAAATGTTAAAAATACGAGGGAAATGTAATTTCATGAAACCCAATGAATTTGTTGAATCGAATCATGACATCAAAGTACACATTCGTATTGTTACTGGGCATGTTTATAATTTTATGATTGTGTTTAAGTTTTATCATAACTGGTGAAATATTGCATTTCTTGCGAGAAAACTGATACAATAAATAGTGAAAGGAAGAAGTTTTGTAAGATAATGTCCCAAAAAATGAAATTTTCATGATGAAAACATATTTTGTCTCAAATACAGATTCTACAGCGGCTAACATCGGAGATGTGAAAGCTGCAAGGTAATTAAGTGTTATATATTTGAATTATTATTATTATTATTATTATTTTGCTTTTAGAGCATTAGCTACATATTAGATATACCTAATGTGGATTGAGGGACATAGCAGAGTAGCCGATATATTGGTCTAGTATATTAGTGGAGTTTGTGGTGAAGTTTGAATGCACCCTGGACAAGAGTGACAACTGATAGTTTTTGTTACAGGTAAGATGCAGGGAATTACATTGTGCATTGTGTTATAACAATTTTACTAAAATAATCAATTGCAAAGAAATTACTTGCCAGAACATAACATTCAGCCCCTCACTTTTGATAAGCTTTGAAGCTAGTAACATAATAAAGCAGCAGAAAAGCATTTTTTCCAGAATTTCTCCCAAGTATACCACTGAATTCTGTTCTAATTTTTAAATCACTATAGCTTACTTACATAAGAAATTTTATCCTCCTACAATGACATTAACCCGTACCAAGTTGACCCGAAAGTTTACGAAAAATGCTTATTTTGAGTATCGCTTGATATGTGACCAAATCATTAAAATTATTTATAATTCTGGGTTAACTATGAAATCCAGACAACAAAAAATAATAGTTCATTTTTTAGTAAGACAAAATTATTAAAATTATCATTGGTATTTTCTTTTTAGGATCTCTTTTTTATGGTGTGGGTACAATTTTCGATGTTTTTGCATGAAAATTGTTTCCGTTTTTCATCGGTTGAAATTAAACCATGAAACTCATGAATTAACTTTACAGCTCTTTCAGCTGTGTCATTCAGATAAAATATCTTTCTTTTAGCCTGTACAAATTTCGAAGTTTCTTCCTGAAGAACACTGCTTTAAATTTTCACCTGAAGAAACATATGTTTGCTCTTCGCGGATATAAATTCACACAGGTTTTTCCTAAAACAAAATGTAGGAAAGCATTGATCAAGTTGCAAAAGATACAAAATAATGTGCAATGTAATCTAAGACAGCTAATTTTGCAAACCATTCAAAATAGAGCAGGATATTTCTGCCATCAAAGGAGTGTACCTTTCTACAAAGTCAAATGTACTCTCCTTTTTTAAATTACATACCATTTTGTGTTCCTTGATCAGTTTAGGTTAAAAACTTAGGAAACTATCTTGAGTGAATAAATGACTCTTGCCAAACATCACATTTGATGCACTGCATGAGGATGCCTTATTTTCAGTTCTTTGCCACTATCTCCATCCAAAAATATAACTCACAGCTCAATTAGTTCTGGGTAGTCGTCTCTCACGAAGGATTTTTGTTTTAATTCAGTCAAATAGAAATGTAACAACTACTCAATTTGTGTTTCATTGAAATATTTTTTGGAGAGTATTTATATATATTTGATGCAGTCATGCAAAAAAGTATCAACTTTCTTTCTAATATTTGCTCCAGAGGTGCCCAGGCACCATTGAGATGACCTATGTTAGATGCAATTGTGTCACAGCTCATTATCTGCTCCTTATCACTTACTCAGAGCATTCAGAACAACTTCACCTTGGTCTTTATCACAAGAAGTAGTTCCCTATTATGAAATGTAATTATGAGATAGATTAGCAGTCTTTCTTCTTTGGAACTTCTTATGCCCAGACCAAGTAACAACTCTCCATTCCACTGAATGATCACTACATGGGACACGTCATTTTAAAATCAGTTATTATAACTTCTGCTCATTCCTTCCTCATTTGTGTGCTCATTCCTTCCTCATTTGTGTACTCATTCGTTGAATGGAAGACTTGTTTGAAGAAAAATCGTCAGTTCTAAGTCTAAGTGCCTCCATGATAACTTTAAGAATGTAAGCTGAACCTCTTACACTCAACTGACATCTATCCAACGCAGCTATTAATTTAGGAGTAATAACATATTTTCTTTTGTGCTTTGCAGCAGTTCCTAATTGTATTATTTAGGGTGGGTTTGTCAAATGCTCTTCCTGATGCTCACTGGAACTAAAAAATGTGTAATTGAGTTCAGATGGCACCAACAAATCATAGAATGCTGAGATCTTGACTACTCACTGGACAACATCTATTTAAGTATTTTTCTCTCTAAGTATTTTCATTTGTTTTACCCTTTCTTCTTTTTCAGCTAGTTCCCTACACACACCTAGAAACCTGGTATCCCTGGCTCTTTCTGTCACTGTAAGAAGATTTTACTCTCCTTTGTTTACATCCTTTCGAGGGCGTAAGAGTTTGCAATACCATAAACATTACCCAATTCACGTTTCAAATCCTCTTCCCTTCACTTATAAACAACCAGAGATTTGCTTGTATTCTTTTTGAACTGTCTCCATAATATTTTTCAGAATATAATGCACTCCTGTACAGCGACATTGCGGCTTGCATGTATAGTCAATTTGCCTTTGCGTATATTAAAAATAAAACTAATAACACCCTGCAAATTGGTTTTTTGCCTCTCCTAATAAGAAATAAGCTATTTTTGGCACTTCGTAATCCTAAAACCATCTATACCAGAAAAATATGTGATACCTATACAAGTAATGTCATGATAGTAACAATAACGTGGGAGCGCGTCTCTACTCTTGCGTAACTTATATGAAGATGAATCAGTGCAAGTCGGCAGGAGTTACGTTCTCAGAATGGTGTAAAATTTTATTTGTGGGTGTTTTAGGGTAAAATGAAAAAAATTAGGACCTATGCATTACAAAATTTTGCCTTTGAAAAATAAGGGACACCCTAATGCATATACCCTATTTCTGGAATAGGAAAAAGGATTTATAGCTGATTTTATGGATTTAAATTACATATGGTAATACATGAAACGATATCTCACACTATTTCATATTAGTTTAAACCTTACATCCGATATCTGGATGTTTTAAACATGTTAAATTGTCTATTTTTGACACCAGATATGTTAACTAGGGAACTAATTTTTCTAGTAATTCAGATTACTTGATGATTTATGTTATCTGTGAAGAAAAACCCCAGACCAGAGAATTGTGATCTACACTAATATCTGCATAGAATTCTAGTTACCCATCCCCTAAGCCCATATTAATTGATACTCAAAATGATAGCCCAAATTTATACCACCATACTCAAGTGGGACATAACCAATAACACTCCACCAGTTCCTCATCTCTTTCAGCAGTGTCCTCCCTGTGTCAAACACAACTTCCTTAAACTTGGTTTCTATTGTAATTTGTATATCTAATTAGGTTATTAAACTATATGCCTTCATTCTTTATTCACCTACAGTTCATTGGTTATTTTTATTAATACTTTTAGAACATTTCTGCTCTTTCAGGTGATTTGGCATATCCTCTGCATGACGGAGTGCTTATTTTCAAAGTGAGATTCCTTCTGCTACTAACTTGCTAAGCCTGTTGTAAGGTATCCCTCGTTATATTTGCAATATTTGGTTAGAATCGGGCCAAGTTTTGGGTCAACTTTAGTATCCGGTACCACACCTAAAATCGAGTTGACAACACTTTCCATACACTAAAGTGAATAAATAATCCATAACTAATGTAAATAACACATAAATTGCATTAAATCAACGATATTCCAATATAAAATAGGTATTCCCATGTAAAAGTAAACTTGTAACAGCAGATATTGACATTACTTAACGAGTTATTCTGAGACAATTTAAACGAAGGAAATGATTAAAATGAGTAAATATAGACACTAAATAAACCTTTTATCGTGTTTAATAAACTTTATTTCAGAGATAAACAGATAATTTAAATACCAGGCAAATCTAACCTTTAAATTTTGGCACATAACAGACTTTGGTATTTCTGAAGTGATTTTCGTCCAGTAAAGAGTATAAAAGTCTAATAATACACAGGCCTAGAACCATTATAAACACAACTTCACATTTAAATACAGTTTAGCAGGTATTTTAAGGAAATAGACTGGATGTTTGGAATAATAGTCTGAAGCAGTATGAAGATATCACATTGTAATGAAACTTGACCATTTTAGAGTCCTAAAAGTAGTCATAATAATCCCTGAGACAGTGTAGTAGATTAATTAACAGATTTCTAATAGTTTTCAAGAGTTTAATAATCACAACAAGTAATTATGGAGGATTTTGAATACTCATTTTCTTAAACAGTTCACATAAATAATTTGAAGTCTTTTAAGTAGTTTCAGGATTTAAAAAGTAGACAAATATAAAGGAGATAAACTAATCTTTCAGTTTTAATAGGTGTTAAGCTGTTTCAAACCGTAAAATACGAGATATCAGTGAATAAACAGGCGCCGGTAAACCAACTAATTTGTTCGACTTTTCGGAATTAATTCTAACACTATTAAACCATTTCAAAAGCGCTAAGAGCATGTAAATACCAGTTAACACACATAATTAATTTTCTAGACACATTTAAAGGCATTTCACTAACCTGTTGTATGATAATCCAGTCACAAAGTAACTTGCTATAGACACTGCACATATAAAATGCTTCTGCACTGATTTTAAACACAGTCATACAGTAAAAAGTAGCTAATAAATTAAAACAGTCCTAAATATAATCAAATTCATCTAAATCTTGTAGTTTCTAACAGTTTAAGTATTTTTAAATATGATCTGAACACGTAAAATTGAATACCCGACTTTGACATTTTTTCATTTAAAAACCTAGTTAGATTCCGGGTTAAAGAGTAGCTTGTTTTAATAATCCATTCTTTTAGCTTCCTATATATTTATTTCATGCCGTTTAAAGCAATAGAACAGATGTTATAGGTTTTCTAAATTCACTCGACACTAAACACACGTGTAAATATTTGAATAATTTATTGTGCCTCAGATATGACAGCTACAAAGATGAAATAAACACTAAAATATGCAGTTTAATTTAGACTTCACACTCATAATTTTTCCGGCGTCATAATCCATAAACCTTCAGAGTTATAAATAAAAACATAAATAAAGACTACAACTGACTGATAGAATTACCTGATTTACCATAACTCAACAGATTTAAATAAAGTTCATATTTTGGTAGAATCTAAAATCGGGAATAATATTTTAAACATAATTTCGAAATTATTACTAAAGCCGATTTTAAATAATAAGATAACCGAGCATTGACTAACGTGGTAATTCATTTAACACATCCATATTTGGTCATTTGTTGAAGAGAGAAGCGGTCAGGTGACCCAAGCTTATATAAGTCAGCTAGGAGGTGTTGAAAGAAGCTCCGGTATCCAGTCTTGTTTGAACCTTCGTGGTGGAAGCACGCGTGCTTAGCGATGCTAGGAGCGTGGGGAACGGTGGGTAACGCTGACGTCACGGAAAAGTAGCGTGGAACGATTCGACAACCATGTGAACCTTGAGCTAGTGGCGGCCATTGTTTGAAAGTTTAGTCCATCGTCATTTCACAATCAGTTCAGGAGATGTGTATTTTGAACCTTTGCTTTATTTTCACCGGGGGAAATGTGGTTTTGCTCTTGATTCTCAACTTGTAATTTTTGGAGAAGATGAATATCCGATTGCCTTACTAGCTGTGACATTGTAATATTTATGTGAAGACTTTGGAAAATATAACTCAGTGATTTTGACTGGTGACTTTCATTTCATTCTTTAGTACCCTTCTTGTGGTGGGTGAAAACTACAAGTGGCGACTGTGGTCAATTTTTTTACAGCTAGTATAAACATTTTAACACGGTTACAGAACTTTCTTTTGGACTTAGAATATTATTGGAAGCAGACTGGTTCATGTGCATTTAGCAGGTACCAACCCCCACTACCCGTTAAGTCCCTGACATGGGGATCATAGTGACGCGTGCTTACTTTAAGCAGTGAATCAAGACCAAACCGAACAGTGCAATTACAACCTGTGCCACTTTTGGATTATTTTCGTCGACGTTCCCGACCACCACCACCACCACCACCGAACATCAAGAGGTTACAGCAGCGGTGTTTG
The DNA here is from genome assembly GCA_031002005.1 of Vandiemenella viatica. Taxonomy (NCBI): domain Eukaryota; kingdom Metazoa; phylum Arthropoda; class Insecta; order Orthoptera; family Morabidae; genus Vandiemenella; species Vandiemenella viatica. Next base: position 216,370,146 of record CM061920.1, read on the forward strand.
TCGAGACCACCTTGCCCGAGGAGTCGCCCCACCACTACAGCTGTCATTGCAGAGCCGAGACGCCACACTCCCTTCGCTTTCGCGACGCTGACGACTTCGTCCGGGAGTATAGCTGTGGATGCCAGCACCACGTCACAGCAATTTTCGCCAGCACTCAACGCTGTCGACCACTAATCAACCGACTAGCAACTATAGATAAGTACCTTCAAGATTCGTAACTATCGTTTTGGGCCCCTCCTCCCGAATTTTGGTGCAAATTCGGTTTGCCGGAGGACGCTTTCCTATTAGTGCAGTGGATTTTTCCGGGTGCTTTAACTACTGTACATCAACAAATTCTTCCACCAATAGTTGAGCCAAACATCTTTGGATGTCTACCACGGTGCAACCACAGCATCGGACATTTTTATATTTTTTCGCTGTTACGACAGCAAACCAGTGATATCATATCACCAACCCAAGTATACCGGGTTTTACTTTGTATTTTTTTTTCCCCTTTCTTGTTCGTCGATATATTGGTGCATTTTTCAGATGTATTGTGGGAAACGATAGTTTCAATACGTGTTTGTTATTGCCGATAGCAGCTGTCAGCTGACCAAAGAATTTCATGCCACAGATATGCAACTTTGCCTAGTCAACGATTCTCTACTGAATGCCAGCTGATGCTTAGTGTGTTAGCATCGCTGTTTTGTTTACATTCCGATTTCAAAATTTTTTTTTTCTTTTCACTTTGTAATCTCTTTTTCAGGTTTGCGTGTGCTTATTTCTACATCATTTTATATTATGTTGTGCATGTATTTTGGGGGAAATTTGGGATTTTTCTTGTTATTTACCAACATTTTCAAAAATTTTTGAGAACAGCTGTTTGTTAGCCATGGTGACCAATAACCTTATTGGCTATTTTGTGATTGTTAACTTTTAAGGTTTACTCCCATTTATTTAAAATTAGTTGTCCCTTTTTCAGACTTTGTCATTTTCACAGTTTTTTTACTTTGCCAGTTCAAATATTTTGACCAACCATGAAGAGGCCTGACCTATTAACATTAGATGTAGATGCTTTATGTAGAGAATTGCAGGCTATTGAAAAGTGCCTGAAGATCCCACCATTAGTAGATTCATATACAGAGGCAGTTAAGAAATGTATACAAACTTTCCAAGAGCAATACAATGATAGATGTCAAAGGGTTTGGGACTTAGTTATACAAAAGTGTGAAGATTACAAAACCACAGCGATGTATGCACAACGTTGCATACAACAACATATACTATCAAAGGCCGAGAGAGGTTTTGTTTTACTGGAAATTGACAGATGGAAATTGAAATTCGCAGGAGATATTGAAACACAGAAACAACTTGCCAAACTAGTAAATGTAGCTCCATTAGCATTCAAATCTGAATTTGATGAAAAATTCCTCCACTGTAAACAAATGTTAGAGTCTGGGGCAGAAGCTGATCAGTTACAACAATTGGCAGTACAATTTGATCCCATAGCAAAAGTTACAGAGGAAGTATTTCACATGATGCTAACCTTCTTTATAGACCTGGAACACTATCAGCTTAAAACAATGGAAAACCTTTTGTCAACCTTTACATCCTTTTGTAAATCTTTTGTACCTCTAGGGGACTCAGAGACAAGAGCAATTACAGAGTTGAGAAAAGGACGATTACTTGGAGAAGAAGAGTTCATCCACCAGATTATTGCATTAGGGTATACATATAGTACTGGTCCTTCCAACTTCCAAGACTTTTGTAATTCCCTTCAGGGAGCACCACTGCGCTTTAAATCTTCAAATATTCCAGAGGTAAATTCTCCTCAGCCTTTATTGAGTACACCCACCGGAACAGCTGATCTTATTGCCATTCCTTTACAGCCTACTGCTACAGGGGCACAACTTGTTCCACCCACTAAACAGTTGGCAGAAGACACAACAGAACTTGTAATACCCATCCCACCACAGCCCTCAGCTGAGCAACACATGATACCCCTTGCTACTCCACTTATAGAATTTGAAACACAGGCTTCACCTGAAGTGGACATTTGTTTTGACTTGGGAAACACCCCAGCAGAACAGATGATTTCGGATATCCTTGGGGATAACATTTCCATATTTGAACCATCAGAGAATTGTGGGGACTTAATTGATTTTTCAACTGATACAGTGCCTCAGCCTTCAGTTAAAGAACCTGCACATGTTTTGCCACCAGTACGACATATTGTCACTGACCTTATTGATATCGATACAGATGTTCCGCCAGCAGATGCTGTTACTGATTATTCAGGCACTCACCCTTCCCAGTTAATCAATGATATTTTTGGGGAAAATACAGAATTAGTAATAACCTCCTCCCAAAGTGAAGATTTGATTGATCTCACTTCTGTACAGGTTGAAAATCAGAGTGATAAAATACATTCACCTGACCCCGTTCCACAGGCTGTTTGCTCAAATCATTTTTCTAAATCTAAACAGCTTGCAAGGCGACACAGGCCTACATTTGTGGATAAACTAAAACTAGAAATCCACAACAAGATGTTCCCCAACTCTTTTACCAGTATTTGGCCATTGTTTTCCCCACAGATTTTCCACATTCCCAAACATATAATGGCCACTATGCTTTTTCAAAACTATTCCAGTCAGAAAGAGACTGACAATTTGGTGTTTTCTCATATGATGCAAAGTATACACTGCGGGGATGCCAGATTTTCCAGGGGCAGGCAACCCAGTCACTACAATGTTGATCATTTCATACATTGTTCTGAAACTATAGCTGTTTTTGAAATGTTTTCATACTTCATTTATTCCTTTGGCTCTCAACACAGGAAGGTTGAGAGAAAAAGATTTATTCTGAAAGCAGTTTGTTTTGGGAGGGGAGCTAAGATGAAAAGAAACCTCAACCCTTTTCCACCTAATGGGAATTCACTATTTGATGACAGGAGGAACGTCCTCAAACTCAAAATATTTGCCCTTGATATACAGGGACCCACACAAGTATTCAAACATGCTATGGTGTATATGTCAGTTGACATTTTTTCAGATTTTGCACTAATAGGTAACCATATTTATAGTGATGAGACAGTTAATATTGCAAGAGATTTTGTTTACTTTTTCCCTTTTGCCATAGTTCATATATGTTTTGTTGACTTCTTCATGAGTCTGATGGTAATTTTTAAGGTTATATGGGAGCTTGAACTTTTGTCCAACCTTGTTTTTTCTTCTGTTTACATCCATATGTTATTTTGTGACCAGCTACCTAGGGAAGTTATTTGCCAGGCTGGGTTTGATGTGAGATTTGAAACATTGGAGATGAAGCTGAGAGATGCTGAGAAGGACTGTCAAGGAGGGGAAGTTGTTTGTGATGATGAAGGAGTAGATGTGCTTGTTGAATAAGGGGTGGAGATAATACTTGTGTTTCTATGTTTACAAAAAGAGGGGGGTTGGCTGGAAGAGAAGAAGTACCATTAGGGGGGAATGCTACACTATTATTACCCCAGGACCAGGACATGAAGCTAGGACTTGCCTGCGATCCATATATTATTATTATTGGCATTCCTACCCATCCCTATTATTATTTCCCATTATTATCATTATTACCCGTGGGCCAGGAAGCGTAGACTTGCCTGCGAAGCCCACCGTATTATTATTTTCCTACACTATTATTGCCCCAATATATTGCTATTACCCCACATTATTATGTGCTACGGCATTTTTGGCATCGACCCATAGAGGAGATGACCTCACATATATATATTCCATTGCAATAGGAACACGCAGGGTGACCTCATTTTGTGCGTGACCATAGAGGAGGTGCAGTAGGATAGTCAGGACTCTGTTCCTGTGTTGATTCAGTTCCGCAGGTGTAGCAGAGCTCTAGGGGTTTCCTGTTAAAAGACATACTGGTACATCTCATAGATGGGCGTGACACATTTCCCCATTCATTAAACTAAGTGTATGACTGTACAGACCAGCATGACACCCGTGATAGTATGTAAGCATTATATTCCCCAATAGGCGCCACTGTCGTTGTTCACACACAAAATTAGGATTAGGAAACATAGAACACAGTACATCAACATACTCTAACGAGATTAGCGCTGACACAACTGAGTTGTTTACAGATAATGTACTTTCTAAGATGAGATTTCGAGGTAGATGTTAGTTTTGTTTTTCATTGTGGAAGATGGATCTGAGAACTTGTTTGCGTAGATATTTACCCTTGTGTTTTAATAAGATGTAACATTGAGAAGACTTGGAGAAGGCAAGATGATTGTTCCTTGCGCCGAGAGAGTTATTTCAAGTTTATGATGATATGAGGCATACATATACTCCATTACTTTTCACAGCAGTGATACCCAACTATTATTATATATTTATATATACCCCTTATACATTATATGGTTTTCAATTGTATGACCCATTACATAGCAAATGAGGATTTTTAGAAAGTAGAAGTATACCCCATACCATTTATCACATTCTTACATTACTTCCCTTAAGAGATATACCTACATGAGTTTTGAATGGTACCCATTTACATCGTATGTTACGATTTACTGTTGACCCACATTTAAGATATGTTTTCCTATATTTTTGTCACTATGAACCAGTGTACTGGTTCCTCGCAACTTTGTTGCCACTATTACCCCGATTTTGTCACAGCAGTGTACTGCTGAAAGGAAACTGCGTTTCCATTAGGTTATAAGGTTTCATTTATTATATTAGTTTGTAACATTTAACTTCTCTATTGTTTCTTTGAATCTTCTTAGTTTTAAGATTGAACTTTTGTCATAAGTATAATTTTCTAGATTTTAGGTCCATTTGTGCATTTCTGACCACCTTTTTGTTTAGTTCGTAAGATCTTTTGTATGTTTAGGTTAAGTTTCATAGATGGCTTTGCTCACACACGACGTTTTTTTTGTTTTGGATTGTTAGCAGACTGTCTGACTGACCGAGGTCCTCGGGGCGACTGCTGTGACAGGAACCCGGGACGTGAACATTTCTCGGCAGTGTTAGGGACCTTTTGGTTTATATAAGTTCTTAGCACTACGATCTGCAACCGTGAAAGGACTTGGGAAACTAACCCATTGTTGAGCAAAGTGAACAGGACTTGGGTTTTAACCCATGCTGAATAAAGAGTGTGAAAAAGTAGAGATAGGACGTTCATGTAACGAAGGACAGAGAGAGGCAAAGCCTTATATTTTTCTGTGAGAAAATACACATAAATTTTGTAAACTACACTACACATGTAATTTTTGTAACTGTTTAGATATAAGATTCATTGTTTACGTGATATTTTGCTTGGAATATTGAGATATTGATACATTTTGTGTTACATTTGGAAACAAGAGTTTCTAGAATTTCTATTCTAAGTGTGGAATTTGGGATAATTTTTGAGATTTTTGTAATATTTGCTTACTAATGATTTTGATATATTTGGCATCTTTCTATGTTTTGACATTGATGATTTAAAAGAGTGTGAGTGAGTAAAAGTTTCAATAATTTTGTGATAATTTTGGTGTGAATGGAGAACAGAGCGACCGCATAAATTTAGGGAGAGTTTAGGTTTAGGGTGAAGTTTAGTTTTGGGATTTTTCCAAATTTTTGGGATATTTTTCAATAATTTTTGGGATTTTTAACTTTCTTTTTGGGTTTTTTCTTTCTTTAAGATGTTCAGCCAGTTTTTGTTCCAAAAATGACTTCAATCTTCAGGGGGCATGTAAGGTATCCCTCGCTATATTTGCAATATTTGGTTAGAATCGGGCCGAGTTTTGGGTTAACTTTAGTATCCGGTACCACACCTAAAATCGAGTTGACAACACTTTCCATACACTAAAGTGAATAAATAATCCATAACTAATGTAAATAACACATAAATTGCATTAAATCAACGATATTCCAATATAAAATAGGTATTCCCATGTAAAAGTAAACTTGTAACAGCAGATATTGACATTACTTAACGAGTTATTCTGAGACAATTTAAACGAAGGAAATGATTAAAATGAGTAAATATAGACACTAAATAAACCTTTTATCGTGTTTAATAAACTTTATTTCAGAGATAAACAGATAATTTAAATACCAGGCAAATCTAACCTTTAATTTTGGCACATAACAGACTTTGGTATTTCTGAAGTGATTTTCGTCCAGTAAAGAGTATAAAAGTCTAATAATACACAGGCCTAGAACCATTATAAACACAACTTCACATTTAAATACAGTTTAGCAGGTATTTTAAGGAAATAGACTGGATGTTTGGAATAATAGTCTGAAGCAGTATGAAGATATCACATTGTAATGAAACTTGACCATTTTAGAGTCCTAAAAGTAGTCATAATAATCCCTGAGACAGTGTAGTAGATTAATTAACAGATTTCTAATAGTTTTCAAGAGTTTAATAATCACAACAAGTAATTATGGAGGATTTTGAATACTCATTTTCTTAAACAGTTCACATAAATAATTTGAAGTCTTTTAAGTAGTTTCAGGATTTAAAAAGTAGACAAATATAAAGGAGATAAACTAATCTTTCAGTTTTAATAGGTGTTAAGCTGTTTCAAACCGTAAAATACGAGATATCAGTGAATAAACAGGCGCCGGTAAACCAACTAATTTGTTTCGACTTTTCGGAATTAATTCTAACACTATTAAACCATTTCAAAAGCGCTAAGAGCATGTAAATACCAGTTAACACACATAATTAATTTTCTAGACACATTTAAAGGCATTTCACTAACCTGTTGTATGATAATCCAGTCACAAAGTAACTTGCTATAGACACTGCACATATAAAATGCTTCTGCACTGATTTTAAACACAGTCATACAGTAAAAAGTAGCTAATAAATTAAAACAGTCCTAATATAATCAAATTCATCTAAATCTTGTAGTTTCTAACAGTTTAAGTATTTTTAAATATGATCTGAACACGTAAATTGAATACCCGACTTTGACTTTTTTTATTTAAAAACCTAGTTAGATTCCGGGTTAAAGAGTAGCTTGTTTTAATAATCCATTCTTTTAGCTTCCTATATATTTATTTCGTGCCGTTTAAAGCAATAGAACAGATGTTATAGGTTTTCTAAATTCACTCGACACTAAACACACGTGTAAATATTTGAATAATTTATTGTGCCTCAGATATGACAGCTACAAAGATGAAATAAACACTAAAATATGCAGTTTAATTTAGACTTCACACTCATAATTTTTCCAGCGTCATAATCCATAAACCTTCAGAGTTATAAATAAAAACATAAATAAAGACTACAACTGACTGATAGAATTACCTGATTTACCATAACTCAACAGATTTAAATCAAGTTCATATTTTGGTAGAATCTAAAATCGGGAATAATATTTTAAACATAATTTCGAAATTATTACTAAAGCCGATTTTAAATAATAAGATAACCGAGCATTGACTAACGTGGTAATTCATTTAACACATCCATATTTGGTCATTTGTTGAAGAGAGAAGCGGTCAGGTGACCCAAGCTTATATAAGTCAGCTAGGAGGTGTTGAAAGAAGCGTCCGGTATCCAGTCTTGTTTGAACCTCGT
>CM061920.1:216378699-216499564 GCA_031002005.1 Vandiemenella viatica
CATCCGATGTCATGTTCCAGAAGAATAGAAGGAAGTTATTAAGAAATAGTTGTATAAAATCAACTGATTTCATAGTGACTGTAAAGAAGACATGATTACAACTTGAACAGATTTATTTTACATCTTAGGCATAAGGAAAAATTCTCATTGCCGACCAGGAAAACTTGGTTAATAATCACAGTTAGAATTTCTGTGATAGTTACTCCTGCCATAAAGTTACTGATAAAAACAAGAAACAAAAAAGTCTAAAAGGTCCAGGATGAGGACATGCCTATTATACATTTCATCTATACTCAGCCAATCACAAATACTGTAGGTGGCAGAGAGTGCATTCTGTGCATTCCAATCCCGAACAGAACGAGGAAAGAAGGAATACATAAATGTATCAGTACGCAGGGCCCGCTCTAGCCGTATTATATTGCCGCCCCGGACAAATAGACAAATTGCCGCCCCTTAAGATTATGTAGAATTATATATTTTTTAAAAAATAATTAATTTTTAATCGAATAAAATTTTAATTTTAATAAAATCATATATTCATAAATAAACTTATTGAATTTTGATCTAGCGGCACAAAATAGAGAAATTAATTATGAAATATCTTACATATTAACCATTTTTAAATGCTATTACAGATGGATATTATCACACAAACAATCTAAATGCCATTATTTTGAAAATAAAACGAGATTACATCAAATACGCTAAAATCACAAAAAAACTTTTTTTTCTTACTTTCAGGTTGCGAATTTTTTTTACATCTTAAAATTTACTTCATCAGCAATTTCATACTCAATTGCCAAAATGGCTAAATCATTAAATTATCAATTTCTTGGTTTTCGTAAATGCTTAGCAAGGCGTCGTATACATCTCCCAAATGAAATTTTTAAGGTTTTAATGCCTCTATCCTCTCTATCCTACTCTCCCATCTAGTGTCACTCCATGTTTTCAAAGTTGAACCCTGAACATGCTTTAAAAGTATTGCCCATCGAAAAGTAGATGCCAAAAAGAATAAATATTTTTTGGACCATGTTGAAGAAATTAGCGGCTTCCAAGGATGCTTTTGCCATTAATAACAAGATTGAGAGAATGGCTACTACACGGAACATTGAATGCTCGCGAATTATATTGTTTAATTCTAAATTGCACTCCTGCTTTATTGCGCCTCATATTGGACCCGTTGTCAGTCCCTGTCCTCTGATATCCTGCAAATTTAAACACAAGTCATTAAGTTCTCCAACTATAATGTCAGACATTTGTTTTCCTGTGAATCTTTCGACTGGTAAGAAGCCTTAAAAGCTTTCATTAATTTTAATCTCAACATCAGGATTAAATTTATTGGTTGAAACATATCTGATTACAAGAGTAATTTGCTGTATCTTACTAAAGTCAGGAGTACAGTTTAAAATTATGGAAAAATATTTGAATTTTTTATTTCATTAATAACATGAGACTTTACACTTTGATGCAGCAGATCTACTAACCCGGTTTGTATATTTTTCCCAAGATATTGAGCTTTAGTCTCTACTGTTTGGAGCACTCAACGGACGTGCTATTCCATAGTGGGATCGTATTCAGACAGTAACTCAACTATTTTTAAGAAATTACCGGTATTGTGCTCAAACAACTTGTCGCTTGTACCTTGAAAATCCAGTCAACTTTTTACCAATCATTTTGGTAATTGCAACGATTCTTAGAAGCACCTCATTCCAATGATTTATTTCGGCATTAATCTATTTGAGTGGACAGCATCTACACTTTTACAACAATTTAATCTTTTTTGCCTGAATATGATTTTTCGAAATTTCATGCTCTTTTAAAGTTTCGTCGAGGTGCTTCCAATTTTTAAAACCCTCTTTTGAGAGAGAACTAACTAAACAACTGAAAATTTTGCAACAGAAGCAGTGAACGCACTAGCTAATCTCGCAATATTTGCTCTGCGTTGCTGAAAATTCGTGCATAATATTTTGCGCTAAAAACGTCGATCTGTGTCATTGGAAGGAAATTTGTAATTATGCAATAGTTTTAGGTGGACCTTGCCTTACTAAAAAGCTTCTTACGGCGTCTCATAAAATTCTTGGCCACAAAGTTTTAGAATGCCTTCTGTGAGTCTCACGTTGGTGTCAGTTCCAGTTGGTTTACAAACTTCGTTCATTTGTTCGCTATTATTCTCCGACGATTCTATACTTCATTTGTATCCCGACCTGATATTGGATTCTAAGATTTGTTTTGGTAAAACCCTTAATACAGTAAATTTTATTAACGCGCCAGATTGATTCTGCCTTTACGCTTCCTTTCCCAACCTTCTTTTTTTGTACTGGTAACCAGATAGTTTTCTTTGACCATCAGACATTTTGGAAGAGGCATGCACGTAACTCAAACAATGTACACTATAAAATAATATAAAAAGTAAAATATTTATCCTTGCTCTAAATAAGCTAAAACCATAACTAAGATAAATTATTCTCAGTCGATATAAAAAATATTTATGCACAACACAAAATATTTTCCATGCCCTGTGAACATAAAGAAAGTCTAGTGTTACTACACAGTCAAAGCTTATTCGCGGATGATACTATCCGTAAATTTGCTGCAAATACAGAAACCGTGTATTCAGAATGGCAATTTCTATAGGCTTGAACGGAATAGGTTCCAAGTTCACAACAAAAAAAATGATGTTGTGGAGTGATTGTCGCGCAATGCACTTATTAAACCAATTGACAAAGTTATTCACATTCACTAAAATAGTTAATGAGTTTCTTTTTGTTGAGACGATTTACAAATGCAGCAATTAGAGTATCTGTAAACCTCATTCGTATATATAATAAACATCATGGATTATTATATGTTAGCAGTTAGCATTCGAAATTAAATATACTAATGGTATGTGAAGTAACTAATCGGTAATCAGCAGCTGGTAATATTATTTATTTATTAATGATTGTAACTACTGTCCCACACCCACTAAACTACAGTATTTTCACAAGCGATCAAAGCTAGCGTATGTGGTTCAAGATTACGTCGCGATACACGACGATGATAATTTAGGATAAAATTGATTGTATCAATGCGCGTGTGATTGAGGCTTTGAATTTGTAGCGCCAATATTAGCGGAGATTAAGGTTAGGTTGAGATTCAGCCTAGACCAATATGAAAACTGAACCTTTTTGTCAGCCAATGGCACGAGGAATTTAGTTATTTAAACAACATTCATGAGCACTATGTCACGTTGTGATGACATGTATCGCGACGTAAACTACTCCCGCGTATATAATTTAACCCAACCAAAACACTTACGATGCCTGTAATTTGTACAACAAATCTGTGAGGCTCGGATTACGAGAAGAAATTATTATGCAAATTATTCCACTTCGATTTCCAATAACTAAGATCCATATTGATTTGGTTCATCAATTCAATAAAATAAATACTCAGCATCTCCCGCCAAGCACTATCGATTCCATGTATTAGAGCCTAGCTGCAATTGCGAAAAACACTCCTATTCACCGCGTCTAGTAACTTGTGGGTAGTATAACGTCGGAATCAGTGCAGGTAGCCGAGGGCAGGTGTAACAGCCCCCACCTACTGGGCTTCTGTTGCGTGCTTTTGTCGTTGTGCGCCTATGTCGTATATCCAACTAAATAACAGTTTAATCATAGATGTACTTACCTTTACAAATTATGAAATCCTGAAGTAAATTTTATGAACTACCACTTATCACTAATAACGTAATAGTAAGACTAATGCTGTTGTGTAATGAAACCACTTTTGTAAGTAGCAATAATAAGCAAATTGAGACAACAACGCGTTCTACTCGCGTGTTAAGGCCCAATTCACACAGAAGAGACGTGGCGCGGACTTCGGGCTGAGACATGGCGCGGACGCGGCGCATTTTGAATTGCTCCTATGGCGGAATTCACACAGAGGCGGCGAGCGCAACGACGCGCCCCTTTGAGGTCCGCGCCCCGTCTCTTCGAAGTCTCTAGGGGTACGCCCAAATAGGTAAGAACTGTAAGTTAAAATCGGTATGTGGATTTTTTTTATTAATTGGGTACTTAATCCATTAATATTATTAATATTTTTCTCACACTTACAGCCGAAATGGCGCCCCTAAATTTTAGCGCCCCGGGCAAATGCCCGGTTTGCCCCCCCCTAGAGCGGGCCCTGCAGTACGGCATCTTATTTCTCGAATCTTATCCCTCCAGCGACCTAAATAGGTTGGTGGAAGAAGTATTTCGTTGCACTCGTAAATTAAAGATTTTCGCATATTCTCCAACAAATTCAAACGAAAACGACGTCGTCTGACCGCCAAACAATCCCAGCCCAACCCACGAATCATCTCTGTGACACTTACATAAGGACTGTACTAGCAGTCACGAATCGAGCGGCTCTCCTCTGTACTTTCTCTAATGTGTCAATCAATCCCTTGCGCTACGGATCCCAAATTCCACAACAGTATTCCAAATGCGGACGCACTAGTGTTTTGTACACCTATTGAAGAACTGAAACTTTTTTACAAGGCCCCAATGTCAATCTTTCTTGCATAGTAGAATGACCTGCAAAATTTATCATGATTTCTCACTAATTCTGAAGCTAAGAGCTTTTACAACAACTTGAAGTGGGACGGACGTTAGAACTATGAGCAGCATGATGGCGTATACATTGATTCTTTTTTAACGGAATATTTTCTCTACAAATAACAAATATTTTACGTATCAGGATTAAATATTTGATGGTTTTTGTACAATACAACAAGGTGAGGGTTTGGTTGCTGTATCCTGTTCAAAAGAAGAGAAATATGCGGACTTGAAGACCGGGAGAAAGTTTTTTTAACCTACATCCATATTTATTTGATTTTTTAAAATAATTTTTGACTTTTGTACAGCATGGTACATTATTATTAAACTTCTATTAATTTAATTAAACGAGATGTTGAAATAAAAACTTTGTTTTTGTTTGCCAAAATTGTTTGTTGATTGGACTAATGGCGTTCCTTCTCCCTGACCTTTTAGTCATAATTTGACAAAGTTTAGGTGAATCAGCGTAACTAGCACATGCACCGAAAATCAGGCAACCGGTACGAAAATTGTGGTATATAAACCACCCATACTGGTTGTGTCGAAAAGTGTGCTAGCGACCTAATATTCGTACTACTTCAGTAATATGCTAATATGCGAGGATATAAATGGGAGGCCATGACAGGAGTGATAAGATTAGAGAAATAAGATGACGCACTGTTGCTTATATGGATTATTTCTTTCCTCGTGCTATTCGGGATTGGAATGCACAGAGCAGAGATTAATTTTGATACAAAGTACCCTCTGACACCCACAAATTTGTGGATGTAGAGGATATTGTGGTGAAATGAGTCAAATGACCCATTTGTGCCAACGTTCAGTAGAATTCTGTTGTGTCGTCGTCTGGCTTGCCGTGATTGAAATCAGCAGTCACTTCATAAGTTTACTCTGTCTCTACTCAAATACAAATAATACCGTAATTCTGAATTTATATTAAAATCTATCTCAAGGATGATACCTTCGGTAACATAAAATTCAGACACTCATTAATCCTGCCGACATTGATCACTTTTGAATACTTCAGAAGCTTCATTAGATTAGCTATGTTTGCTTTAATCCCATATGAGAATAATCCAAGGGATGTGGGACAGCTCACCCATTCTTAGCGAAATATTAATGTCCCAACTGCTGATTACAGATAAGCTACTTTAGCTATTTTAATTACAAACATTTTACATTAGATGTTTGTTACTTTATTTGAATACAATTACCGTAATTGTTATTAATTGCTGTCTTCGTTTATAGCTTCCAAAAAGTAGATACCACATTAGCGATTGCAAATAACTTTGCGCAGCTCATTTCTTATTTATAAAGCGAGTATTACTTTCAGTTACCAAATTCCAGGAAGAAATTTTTTTCACATATTAAAATGAGTTCTGAAGCAAAAACTCTTTCAGTTTGGATTTAAAGCTGTCAAAATTGGGTATATAACATTATATTTCATGTGCTAGAAGGTTCAGAGAATATAATCCATTTCTGTACAGTTGACAATGATCTGCGTTGTTTATTGGAGTTACATTTGCACTTATTACTATAGCTGTGTAAGTCAGTATTGAGGCAGAATTGTTCTCTTCTACCAATGATAGTTGCGAATATCTCTCTCTCAGAATTAAGAACCTTTTCTCATGATTATTCTTTCCTGTTATTCCAAATTGCAATCTACGGACAAACTCCATCTGCGCGGGACTTGCTGATGCGAGCTCTTTTGGTAGTTATTTCCGGATTTTCACTTTTATCCCAATACTTTGATGAGATCCTTGCCCTAGTTTTAAGCCAGTGTGATCAATGAACACAGTGAATGGCGTCGCATTATGTTCAGCGACGAATCGTGGTTCTGTACCAATGCGGATGACCATCGTCTGCGAGTGTGGGATCGACCTGGAGAGAGGTCTCATACTTCCAATGCTTTGGACCAGCGGTCCTGGCTTCAAGGTGTGGGAAGCCATCGAGTATGGCTTCAGGTCACGGCTGGTAGTGATTGAGGGAACGCTGACGGCACAACGGTACGTCACGGACATCCTGAGTCTTCGTCTTCACCACTCATGCGACAATATCGTGCTGCCATTCTTCAACAAGACGATGCTCGTCCACATAAGTCACGTGCCATATGAACTGTCTGCGTGGTGTTAAAGTACTCCCGTGGACAGCAAGATTCCCAGTTGTAGGCCAACATGACTGAGGAAATGATACAACTGCTTCTAAATCGAATCAATGCGTGCATCCTGGCCACAGGGAGTGCAACGTCATACTATAATAAAAATAATAATTTCGTGTGGTCGTAATGACCTGGTGATAGGGTTTGTGTTGGCTGCGCATTCCGCCCCTGTTGTAGCCGCCTTAACCTAACCCAGCAATTCTACCGGGTACAGTTTAACGTGGAGTCCAAACCACGGAAGCATTCTGGCGTACTTCACATTACACAGCAAGCTGTGCCAGAGGTGAAGGTCGCGTTAAGAGCCTTTGAATATCCCCACTGAGGCAGGGATTCGAACCGGGGACCTTTCTATTGCCAGTCAAACGCCTTAACCACTGAGCCACCAGACCGTCATACTGATAAGGGTCGTCCATAAACCACGTAGCTCCATTTTGGCCTCCTGTGAACCCCCCCTCGTAGCCCTACGTAGCTTTTGCTTCCCCCCCCCCCCCCCCCCACCTCCACGTAGCATGCAGCTTACATTTTGTACTGTTTTCTCCTGGCAGACTATTGTAAATTACATATGGAGATGATTAACTCAGAGAAATAAATATTCACATGCTGTTGTGTGTTATGTTTCTCATTTTAATGTGCAAAATGTTATGAAAGGAAAGCTACGTGGCCTGGCTGGGAAACCCCCCCTCCCCCTCCCCCCTTCCCCCATGTAGCGCAGCGTAGCCTTCCAGCCAACCCCTCCGCCCTCTGGATCGAGCCACGTAGTTTGTGCACGCTCCCTAAGTGGGGTCGTACTGCCAATTTCTTTATAAATTTAACTCGATTTTGGAATCACTGAAATAACACCACATACCCTCTCAAACACGAATTTTCATTTATATTCTTCCTCCCGTCATGAAAAAGATTAGGAACGGGATGGCAAACCTACTTCCTGACGACAACTCTCTGTTCTTGCGGGCTTTATATTAAAGACGGGGCCATTTGCTTTTGGTAATAGCTTCATACTTTTCCACTGCAGCATTTACACTAGCTGTATCCTACTGGAGTAGTGACTTTTTTCTCTCTCAGAACTTAACAACCTTGAGTCAGAATTATTTAATATCCTGTTATTCTGAATAGTACTCCACCAATAAAGTTCTGCCCAATTGCACAACTGAATGTGGACAACACTTTATTAAAACCGTTCATGCTGCAGGCCGTATTCGAGTTGTTGACCCAAGCAATGCGAACCACAACCTGCTCAGTTCAGTTGGATGGATACTGAATTAATAATTTTTTTGGGTTGCATTCCTTTGGAAACTGATTTCACTGGATAGTATGTACCGTAGTGTGTCAGGAAATTTGCATGCGTAGTGTTGCTATGCGGTCTTGTTTTTTCACTCTTCATGAATAAACATTCAATGTTAATCTCATCTTGGCCTTGATACTACGAGTCCACTCGCTTTTTTGTTCCGCCAGTTAATAAATAATATTTCCAACGGAAACTTCTATCACCGAAACACACAGTAGCCAATCCCTGTCTAAAAGTTTTGTCAGTTATTCCCAAAAATTGTTTCATTGAATTTAAATGAATGTTAAAACTGTTCTGTTTGAACATTATGAGCAATTACCAAAAGCCAAAGCGTCGATTTGACATCATTTTATTAATCTTGCCGTCTCGAATAAGTCAAGGAAGTGTCGCTACGTAACGTACTTCTTACAAATTCCTTACTCTGCTTGCCAACTTCATATCCGTTCATTCAAGAAGGGATGTCGACCATAAGGCTTTAACACAAAGGGACTAATAGGTGTTGGCAGTAGAGTGGATTAAATGTACTTTCAATCAACGAAACTATAATATGTGGAGTTTGTGAGGACTTCAGTGCAAGAAATTAAATATTCACAGAATTCATCATTTCGACCTTAAGAAATATTACTGAATGATAAACTTTCCATTATTGTCTTTCCTTTTGAAGCAGCATAGTGTCCTGTCATTCTTTTATTGGTTACTCGATTGATAACTTCTATTAATCAAAGCAGATTAACATACTCTAATTCATCGTGTTTTACGTCTCGCCGGAAATGTGTCTTTCAAACAGAAAAAAATAATGAATGACCCCCGTCTTTTTGCTGAATTGTGTCTTGTAGACTGCTTGAGCTTCCCAAAAGTAAAGGTCATTCATTCCGATACTACCTAATTTGATTCCAATAAATTTTTATCAACGATTATTCCATGTCAATATTCAGTAGTGCAGAAACCACAGGACAAACACATTTGAGAACACCTAGGCCCGAAGGCAGACTCGAACCTCACCTCAGCCCATCTTTACACAAATGATCGCCCGCTTAGCGAGTCGGACAATGTTTGTCAGGATAGGGCATGACCGTATGAGAAATCTATGAAGTGACATAACCCAGATGGAATACTACTCTACATATCAGGTGATATGGAGGGTGGAGTTAGAGGGCAAAAACGCCTCTCTGAGCCATTTCAGTTTCAGCTGGGTGGTTTAGAAAGGCCAAATCAGTCTGATATCCTTTTCACTCTTGGTAAAGTAAACCTTTCATAAAAGTGTAATTGTTATGGCGTGTATTCTGTCCTGGTAATGAATACCTCTCCAAGTTTACAAATTTTATTTCGGTTACTACGAAGAGAAAGAAGAATTAATTACAAGGGGTTAGAGGTTGCTTTCTTTTTAAGGATGCATATGTTACTTTATCTATTATTTTTAGTGAAAAAGCAATAACCCTCACGTTATATGTGCTTCATCTGCATAATTTTTGTTACCGTATATGACATGGAAGTATTATTCATGAAGTGCCGCATTCCGGCGTTGCGAAGAAAGAGTATGAAGAAGGCGATTCTTTTAAGTTTACTATTTTTTTTAATTTTTTTTGTAATATGGCTTTTGGCAACTAAGCCATTTAGCCAGCTCAATGTGCTTATCGAGTGAATTAGTTTTCTCCAGTACGTTATGATTCCGAAGTATAGACGCCACAGGACGGACAGGACAATCACACAGACGGACAACACTTAAACATCCATGCCCGCGGCCGGATTCGAACCGGCGACCTTCGGCGCGCGGATGGTTTACTATTAGACCGAGAACATATAACAAGAAACGCTAAGCAAGTGCGAAGTCGTATTATTCATATTCGTTTTATTCACCATTAGTCAATAGGATTCGTATTGTCGCGTTGGAACCGGGACAGGTGTGAATTCGAAGGTTACTTGTCAATGAACACAGCACTTAAACTGAGAACAGGTTTATTGAGAACTCAAACATACACGCAGCACTGACTGCCTCTTGGGCAGAATGCTCTTCTATTTATACACAGATAGAACGTACTAGAGATTACAAGAGTAGTTAACAAATGAAATGTGTAGAAGTTACAAGTGACCTTAGGAAACATGTAGAATCTTCTGGAAATAATAAACAGAATTAAATAATTTTTGTCAGTGGGCGGGATTGAACCGGCGACCTTCGGTACCGCAATTCGTGACGCTACCCGCTGCGCCATGCTGGCAGACGGTACACTGGCGTTCATGCGGCATTGCTCCCTCTCCTGAGGAAAACAGCGTCCCGCTGTTAGATTTCTTTTGGGGCACGCTGAAGTGTCCTGGATCTTGATCTTGTCGTGGGTCCTCTGTATGGCAGTTCTGGAGGGCCCCTCCTGTTTGTACTATTATCTTCCTGTCCGACTTCCTCAGTATCCAAACCGTCCTCAGAGTCCTTGAACAAGAAGCTGGTTGTGCCTAGCTGCTCGTCAGGATTGTAGTAAGGCTTCATGCGGAGGACGTGAACAATGTCCCTTCGCTTTCGTCGTTTCGAAGACGGCTCATAATCCTCGACTTCGTATGTGACGTCTGACCGGCGGCGTATGACACGATACGGACCAAAGTACCGCTTCAGTAACTTTTCTGATAGCCCAACCTTCCGGACAGGGGTAAAAATCCATACGAGATCTCCTGGGTTGTACGCAACAGGTCGGTGCTTGCCGTCATACCGCTGACGGTCCCTCTCCTGGGTGGCCAGTGTTCGTATGCGAGCCAGCTGTCTTGCTTCTTCGACCCTGGTAATGAGCTGTTTTATATAGTCATCCTGAGTGTCGTCCGGCTGGAATGGGAACAGCGTATCCATTGTGGTCTCAGCTTCACGGCCATGGAGCAGAAAAAACGGAGTGAAGCCTGTCGTATCTTGCCTTGCTGTATTATAAGCAAATGTGACCACTGGCAGTATTGTATCCCAATCCTTCTGCTCAACATCCACATACATCGACAGCATATCGGCTAATGTCTTGTTGAAGCGTTCTGTGAGACCGTTTGTCTGAGGGTGGTATGCAGTTGTCATCCTGTGGACAACGTCGCATCTTGACATGACCTCTGATACTAGTCTTGACTGGAATACCTTTCCACGATCGGATATCATCACACGTGGTGCTCCATGCTTCAAAATAATGTCTTCTACTAGAAATTTTGCAACCTCTGGAGCTTCTGCAGTCGGCACAGGTTTGGTGACAGCGTAGCGCGTGAGGTAGTCGGTGCAGACTATTATCCATCGGTTACCGGTTGTCGACTTCGGGAACCTCCCCAAAGGTCGATCCCAATTCGGTGGAATGGAACTGCTGCAGGTGGAATTGGTACTAGATGACCTGGAGGTAATTGCGGCACATGTTTCCGTCGCTGGCACTCTTTACAGTGACTCACATAATGCTTGACAGATCGGTAGAGACCCTTCCAGTAATACCTGCGTCTGATTCGGTCCAGGGTCTTCACAAATCCCAGATGACCGGATATTGGAGCGTCGTGGAAATACTTGAGAATAGCTGGCTGGAGATGAGCTGGAACGACCAGAAGCCACTTGGGGCCTAGTGGATCGTAGTTGTTCTTATACAATGTCCCATCTATCAATTGAAACCCTCCTTTGGCCGGTTCTCCTTTCTCCAAGGCGTCTATGGTTCTTAATAACTCTGAATCTTCCCTCTGTTCAGCTGCAACGTCACCTAATTCAGCGAGGGCTGAAATTCCATTCATGCTGTTGTGTTCTATTAAAGGATTCCTTGAAAGGCTGTCGGCATCCTTGTGTTTGCGTCCGTTTTTGAATACCACCGTGACGTCGTACTCTTGAAGTCTAAGTGCCCATCTTGCTAGTCGACCTGATGGATCCTTCAAGCTGGTTAGCCAACATAAAGAATGGTGGTCTGTTACGACGGTGAAAGGTTTGCCGAATAAATACGGACGAAACTTGTTGATAGCCCAGACAACTGCGAGGCATTCTTTCTCGGTTGTAGAGTAGTTTATCTCGGGCTTAGAGAATACTCTTGATGCATAGGCTATCACCTTCTCAGCACCTTCCTGAATTTGCACAAGCACTGCACCGATCCCATAACCGCTGGCGTCAGTGTGAAGTTCAGTTTCTGCATTCTCGTCGTATAAGGCTAGAACTGGTGCGGAAGTTAGAGCCTCCTTAAGTGCCTGGAAAGATCTTTCTTTAGTTTCATCCCAGTAAAACTTGGCGTCTCCCTGCAAAAGTTCTTGCAGTGGACGTGCCATGTTACAGAATCCTTTTATGAAACGCCGGAAGTATGAGCACAGCCCAAGAAAGCTTCTCACATCACGAATGTGCTGAGGAGTTGGAAATTCCATGGACTGCCCTTACTTTATCTGGATCAGCGCGGACGCCATCTCCGTTGACCAGGTGCCCCAGATTTTTATCTCTCTGGCGACGAAGAGGCACTTCTTCGGATTGAGGCGGAAGTCCTGCAGTCTGAACACACTTCAGCACCGTTGACAGGCGACTCAGATGTTCTTCAAATGTTTTCGAGAAAACAACAATGTCATCTAAATAACAAAGACACGTCGTCCACTTAAGGTGTCGAAGTAAGTTGTCCATCATGCGTTCGAATGTGGCCGGAGCGTTGCATAATCCGAATGGCATTACTTTGAATTCATAGAGGCCATCAGGTGTAATAAAAGCCGTCTTTTCTCTGTCAGCTTCGTCAACCTCGATTTGCCAGTAGCCTGTCTGCATGTCCATGGTTGAGAAGTATGTAGCTCCTTTCAAGCAGTCTAAGGCGTCGTCGATGCGCGGCAGTGGGTAGACATCTTTCTTTGTGATTTTGTTCAGCCGCCGATAGTCGACACAGAATCGCCACGTACCATCCTTCTTCTTTACGAGGACCACCGGAGATGACCAAGGACTCTCCGAAGGTTGAATAATGTCATTATGCAACATCTTCTCCACTTCCTCTCGAATTATTCGCCTTTCGACTGGTGACAATCGGTACGAGCGCTGGCTAAGTGGGCGGATGATCCCCAGTATTGATACGATGCTTTATCGTCGGGCCGTTTCGTCTGACCTTTTTTTTGCTGGGGTGTGAATACACCAGAGAATTGGCGTAGTATAGCTAACACCCGGTGGTGTTGTTCCTTGGTCAGGCCGGACCCTATTGGCAGTTCCATAGTTGTTTCCTCCAGCGTGTTGTCGGTACTAGTAACAGAGCATGGATCTTCGTTAATGACGTTGAGCTCGCCCTCCTGGACTGGTTCAGCTGTCCCTATGCACATTCCCTTGGGATAATTTGTGACTGCTCGTGACAGTTGGTGATCCAAATGTCTCCTCGACCACCGATAATGCTTATGATAGCCGCTGGTATGTAGATTTCTTTCGTGAGCCTAATAAACTTTCTACTATCGACAAGCACTTCAAGGTTGCGGTCGTCCGTGTTTTTGACTGGGACTCTTCTCATTGCGAACGGCGGGATTGTCACGTTGTCAACGGCGAATAACTTCCCAGAAGATTCTGTGTTACGTGTACCCGTCGCAACGACTTCTTCAATTTGCAGCTCAGACGTTCCACAGTCAATGACAGCTTGGGATGCCTTAAGGAAGTCCCATCCAAGGATGACATTATGACTACATTCTGTTAAAATGACAAATTCAACTGGCTGGGTCCTGTTGTTGATGGTTATTCTCGCGACACAAGCTCCAGCTGGCTGGACGTACTTTCCATTTGCGACCTTTAGCACAGTTGCCCCCGTATCACGGAACATTGTCTTCTTTAGTGTGCGACGATAATTGTCCGACAATACGGAGAAAGAAGCTCCTGAATCAACCAGCGCCCGGACAGGTTGGCCGTCGATTATAACGTTGATGAGATTTCCCGACATCTTAGTGACTGTCATCCATGGAGGATTTTCATCTGCGGCGGCCTCACCTCCGTAGATGGTCGCCTTGCTTAGTTTTCCTGCGTGCGGCGGCTAGGGGAGCGGCTGGTAGCTCTGTCCGGCGACGATGAACGGCAGCGGCGCGTCGGGGATCGACCTCGTCTAGGGTACGGCGATGGGCTTCTTCCCGTAGGTCGACCGAACTCGTCAGCGGGTGGCTGCCTGGGGTAGAACTGTTCGGATGGCGGACGTCTTGCGGCAAAATAATCGTCAAATACTCGTCTTCTCTCTCTGCAGTAGCGTATGACATGTCCAGGGCGCCCACAGTGGAAACATACTGGCGCGTTGTCTTCTGTCCTCCAGACGTCCGTTCGTCTGCGGGACGTCATAGGTGCCTGAGGATTTGGTTGTGGCCGTGTCGGCCGGTTCCTAGGCTGCCGTTTGGCAGCTGCAGCATACGTCATATCAGGGTGAGGCCATTCTTCACGTCGAGTGCGATTGGCTCGGCAGACAGGAGCTATTGTCTGAAATACCTCTTTTTTCCGCCGCGTCGGCTCCTTCATGACCCACTGGGCTTACATCCATGGCCATGATCTGATGCTCACTCGGTTCAAGAGTCCCAGCTGCCATGAACTGTTGTAATTCTTCTCTCACAATTTGTCGTATGAGAGACGCAAAGTCGTGCTGGTCTTCCACAACTGCCATAGGGACTACGTTGGGAAGTCTGTCATACTTCTTTCGCCCAACCCTCCTTTGTTGCATCTCCTCAATCCGCTGGCACCACTTGATGAACTCTTCCGTCGTAGCGACGTCTTTTATCAGAAGAGCTTGGTACATGTCTTCTGCAATACCTTTCATTAGGTGCGTGATTTTGTCGGCTTCAGTCATATTCGGGTTGACTACGTTGCATAGGGCCAAAACATCCTGTATGTAAGATTGCGTCGGCTCCCCTATGTCGTTGGGCCCGGTTCTTCAGTTGTTCTTCCGCCGAGCGGATTTGTCGCTGGTGGTCCCCAAACGTTTTCTTAAGTTCCGTCTGGAACATTTCCCAGTTATTCAGTTTTTCTTCGTTGTTCTCGAACCACTGCTGGGCGGTTCCGTCCAGATAGAAATAAGCATTTGCCAAGCACATGGTATGATCCCACCTGTTGTACTTGGCGACTCGGTCGAACCCTTTTAGCCATTTGTTAGGATCCTGTCCAGCGTCTCCAGAGAACACCGATGGGTGTCGAATGTGCAGCTGGCTTGCCGCCATGGGTTTCCTAATGACGCGGACTTTCGGAAGGACGTACTGAGTATATCCCTTGTAGTCCGGTTCCAGTCCGTGTAGGCGGCGACTTTTACGTTGCCTAATCGGAGCCACGACGATGCAGCTGTTGCACAGGGTACCCGGCGCCTCCACCAAACTATGTCGCGTTGGAACCGGGACAGGTGTGAATTCGAAGGTTACTTGTCAATGAACACAGCACTTAAACTGAGAACAGGTTTATTGAGAACTCAAACATACACGCAGCACTGACTGCCTCTTGGGCAGAATGCTCTTCTATTTATACACAGATAGAACGTACTAGAGATTACAAGAGTAGTTAACAAATGAAATGTGTAGAAGTTACAAGTGACCTTAGGAAACATGTAGAATCTTCTGGAAATAATAAACAGAATTAAATAATTTTTGTCAGTGGGCGGGATTGAACCGGCGACCTTCGGTACCGCAATTCGTGACGCTACCCGCTGCGCCATGCTGGCAGACGGTACACTGGCGTTCATGCGGCAATATTTTTCAATGTAATTTTTGTAATTTGTATCTATAACCATTCATGTTTTGTATTCTTATAATTTGTCTGATATTTTGTGATTATTTATACAACACTTAATAATTTTATGATAATCTGATATTTCACATTTTGTATTTTGGTCATAATTTGTTTGACATTTAACAATTTTTTCATTAATATTGATTCTCAGAGTGAATGAGTTTTTGAGAACTTTTTGTAATAGTTTTGAGTGAAAGTTAAAGTTTTTGATATTGTTAAAATATTTTTGATTTTGAGAATGAATGGTGGAGAGAAAGAACCGAACCTACACGTGATAGTTAAATTCATTTCATTTGGGGATTTTAAATTTTTCTTTTTTTTTTCAAGATGTTCAGTTAGTTTTCTTTGGAAAATAACTTCAATCTTCAGGGGGCATGTAAGCACCTTAGAATTTTGGTCAATTCTAGTTTTGCTTAGGCGGGACTTAGAAATTTCAAGAAGTGTAGTTTTCAACTTTAAGTAATTTTCCTGTAATCTTGCTCACAGTTATAATTCGTCATAAAAATCATTTTAAAGTGTAATTATCATATCAGGAAACGTTTATTTTTAGAGATATTCCCGTTTGTTAATGTTTTGAAACACGCGATCAGAATAGTGAAATTCTAAGATCTGTAATATCTTTAAATCCAGTAAAGCCACAACCGAACTTTTATCACCAGCTGTAGTCAGCACTATCCCCGATATTTTGGTAATAAAATTAAATAATTTGGTAAAGTTTAATTAGTGATTTTAATTAAGAGAAAAAAATGAGCTTTTTTATTAAAAGAGATATCAATCTAAATTTTACATCAGCAGATAGCCCTAATTAAGACGAGTTCATACATATATGGGTATTCGTAAAAAGTTTAAGCATTTGACCGGTAATTAAGTTTTTGTAAAATAGATTGTCGCAGATTGTTGTGCACGCGCGTAAAAAGTTCTAGAACACTTGGGGATTTTACCCAGCTTTGAATGTATCACTACGCGGAGTCTTAAACAGCTGAAACTTTAAAATTAATTACTCTAAATTTCTCAAGGGACTGCCGCTGGACTTCTAGTAGATAAGTCCAGATACTGTCAAAGTTTGAACATTTTTAATAGTCGGGATCGTCAAATAAATTACACATACTTTGAGCTACGCGGAAGCAAAAAGAGGTGATACAGTTGCTGACGTCACTGGTTCTAGCCGTGTCTATAAAAAAGACCCCGCGGCCATTATGGTTTGTCTGTTCCTGCCGGTCGGCTGTTCCTGTCCGGGTCTGTTCCTGTCCGTGGTATGTTCCTGTCGGTAGTCTGTTTCGGTCTGTCTCTAGTCGCACTGGTCGTAACTCGCCATGCGGGCTAGTTCAACCATGTCGTGTCGTGTTATACCATAACTTCAAAGACTGTTAAGAACTTTTAAATTTATTAAAGGGGTTTCGGTCAGTTAGATTTCTCTCCACAATCTGTAATTTTCGGTAAAGATAGTTCGATATGCCTGCTCAACTGTAAATGCCATTTTGAACTTGTGACTTTGAAAATAAAAACTTTGAGTTTTCCAACAGTGAACTTGTGTGCTTCAGTTGTTAGCATAAAACCCTTTTCTCTATTTGTGGGTATCAAATATTGTGGCGACCTGAGCATTTAGTTGAGTTATCCTGGCTACATGGTCAAATCAAATCAAAATTATTTAGCAGATGTACGGAGAATTGTGAGCTATCAAGTGTTTAAGTTAAGGCACTTAGGCGATACTATAACCCCAGTATCGGTCTATGTCCTTACATGTTCTGTATGTTTTGAAGTATATGTGTGCAAATTTCCTTCAGAATCGGATAGAAACTGTAGCGTTGTGTAGATTAAAGGATGGAAAGGAAGGATCGGAGTTTGGACCCTCAAAAACAAAAATAGACAGTATTTTTCTGTTTGTTTTGCAGTATACATGTGAATATTTCCTTCAAAATCAGAAAGAAACGGTAGCATTGTATAAAGAACATTGACAGTAATCAAAGGGGTAGAAAGGGGGATAGGGTTTGCGTTTTTGTGAAAGTTATGTGGACAGTATTTTTCTTTTTCTATTTGTTTTAAAGTATACACATGCGAAGTTCCACCGAATCGGATTAAAATGTGGGTTTTGTACAAATATTAAAGGAAAGGGAGCTAGGGTAGTTTTTTGGTCAGAAATCTTATCCACAAAAAATTACATATAGGGTAAGTCCGGGATATGTGGACCACATTTTTTTAAAGTAATTTTTTCAGAAACTTTGCAATGTATATAATTTGTTATATATTTTTATAATAAGTATATATGACCTTAAACAATTGTATACACCTTTTCAGCTGTTAGATTGATCATACGTGAAATTATGATTTTTTCTTTTTTTTTCTCGGTGGTCCATCTATACCGAGGGTACTCGGGTTAGATGGACCACCTCATGGGGATTGATGGACCTCTGGTATACGTTACTAAATCTGGGTGTAACACAAGAAATACAAGTTATCAAAGGTATAAACATTGTTTATTTACAAATACAAAGTTATAAACTGCATGAAAAGTGATAAGTACAGGGGTATAAACTATTTGAAAAAGGATAAGTAAATTTGATAGTCAACATGCATAGAAAATATAGGAATTCTAATTTATTTTCACATGGTTAAGAAGATTTAATCATTCTGCAGTCATTTACTTTCGAGAATCTCGATTCCCACAGTAATTGCATTTATTTTTGAATCTTGTGCAGCCTTCATGTGTCCAGCGAGAGCATGACACACACTTAATCCAATTTTCATCTTGTTTTGTTTTACTGTAGTTCTCATTACACCATACAAAATAATAAAATCCCAGCCACTTTTACAAAGGTTATCGTTGCAATTTTTTTTTAATTGCTTTACGCCTCGGCGATGGCTAAGGTCATTAGAGGCGGGATGGGACTGGGGAGAAGGAACGGGGAGGAATTCGGCCATGGCCTTTTTGAAGGAAACATCTTGGCATTCGCCTGGAGTGATTTGGGGAAACTATGGAAAAATCAAATCTGGATGGCCGGACGGGGATTCAAACCCGCGTCCTCCCAAATGCGAGGCCAGAACGTTAACCGTTCACTCACGATGCTCGGTCGTTGCAAATTGTATTAATATCGATATTTTCAGATTCTGAGGATGACGTAAGTTCTTTCTTCTTTTATTAATCTCCCTTTAACTTCTTTTTCTTCCTCCCTTTCGTCTTTTCCTCCCTGCCTTTCTTCTTTTCCTAATTTCTTTCTTCTTTTCTTCTATTTTGCTGCAGCATTAACTCCCATTTCCTTATTCTCCACAGCTTTGACTGCATTTTTCAAACTGTCTTCAGAACATTCTCCTTCCCCCGACGTGCCTTTTCTTTTATAAAAAGTAGGCATTTTTAAGTAACAGAAAAAAATCCCAGCTTTTATATCTAAAATAAGTTTTTTATACGTATTATTTCATTTATATAGAAAGTATATCCCTAATAGGAAAAATAGTCCGACTATCCCAGGTTTTTTTAAGTGGTCCAACTATCCCAAATTTCACTGGTCCATCTATCCCTAACTGTCGCGATAGATGGACCAGCTCCCCGTTCAGACAAACAACGCTACCGGCACGTAATTTTTGGTTAAGATTGTACCAAAGTATACACTTAGGTTATAGCATTGACCCTACGTTGAAATCATTTAAACTAATTTAACCACCTAACAAAGAAATCCCCTATAAAATATTTTTCAACTCACCAAAAGAAATAAACGAAGTTTTCTTCTCAAATACATGTGAAACTCCCGAGCAAAACTTAGCGTGGGTCCGTCTACTCAACAATAACAATTCTAGACACCGACTGCAGCGCTGCTGTGGTAGACCAGCCAAATATTCGACTGGTCCGTCTAACCCGGTGGTCCATCTAACCCGGACTTACCCTATTTGCGCCAACTTTCATAAAGATCGGTCAAATGGTGCCGACTGTAGCTTTCTAAAAAGAAATTGACAAAAATCAAGGGGGTAGAAGCGGGGAGAGGGGATCAGTTTTTGTAAACCAAGAGTTGGCATTAGTTTTCCTCTTTGTTTTAATGTAAAAATTTGCTAAGTTCTGTCTAAACTGGATAAAAACTGTCGTTGTGTATAAAAATTAAGTGGTTTCATGGGGAGAGGGGGTGGTTTTTGGATCTTTTGGTTAGATACCTTCTTCATGAAAAAATACATATAAGCACCAACTTTCATTGTAATCGGTCAAACAATCTCGACTGTAGCTTTTCATAAAGAAAATTGACAAAAGTTAATGGGATTGAAGGAGGGAAAGAGGTTGAGCTTTGGCAAAACAAATGTTGACAGGATTTTTCTCTTGATTTTAAAGTATACATGGGCAAAGTTCAATAAAAATCACATAAGAAATGTAGATTTCTATAAAATTAAGGGGTGTAAAGGGAGACATGGGGTGGTTTTTTTATTTATTTTTTATCAGAAACCTTCTCTATGAAAAATTACATGTATATGCCAACTTTATTGGAGACTAGTTAAATGGTGTTGACAGTAGCTTTGCATAAAGAAGATTGGTAAAAATTGGGGGGGGGGGGTGGATAGGGGGAGAGGGCTTTTTTTCAAACCAAAAGTTGACAGTAATTTTCTCTTTATTTTTGACTACACATGTCCAAAGTTTCATCGAAATCGGATAAAAAATGTGGGTTGTATAAAAATTAAGGGGTGTAAAGGGGAGAAGGGTGGTTTTTTTATTTACTTATTTTTTTGGTTAGATTCACTGTGAAAAATTATACGTATATGCCAACTTTGATGATAATCGGTCAAACGGTGTCGAGTGTAGCTTTTTATGAAGAACATTGACAATAATTAAAGGGGTGGAAGGAGGGAGGGGGTTGAGCTTTGGCAGACCAAATGTTGACAGGATTTTTCTCTTTGTTTTAAAGTATACATTGGCAAATTTCAATCAAAATCAGATAAGAAATGTAGGTTTCTATTAAATTAAGGGGTGTAAAAGGGGTAGGGGTGGTTATTTATTTTTATTTTTTTGGTCAATAATCTTCTCCATGAAAAACTACATGTAATTTCCAACTTTAATGGAGATCAGTTAAATGGTGTCGACTATAGCTTTGAATAAAGAAAATTGGCAAAAATTAAGGGGGTAGATAGGGGGAGAGGGGTACAGTTTTTTTAAACCAAATGTTGACAGTATTTTTCTGTTTATTTTTGGCTATATATGTCCCAAGTTTTATCGAGATCGAATAAAAAATGTGGATTTGTTGAAAAATTAAGGGGTGGAAGGGGGTAGAAGGGGTGGTTTCTCAATGACATTCATATGGGACCACTTTGGAGTTATTCCCTATCCACTAAAAAAACTTAATTTAAATTGGTTCAAAATTGGCGAAGATATCGCTGAACATACATACAAAAAAAAAAAAAAAAAAAAAAAAAAAAAAAAAAAAAATACAGATGAATTGAGAACCTCCTCCTTTTTTTGAAGTCGGTTAAAAATTTTATGTTTACTGGCAAGCTTACTCCATCCCTTGTGCTCTATAGCCAAGAAAACAAGAATTTACGCAAATACTAAGGTGCTTACACTTGACTACCAGACATAACTACACAGCTTTTTCTTATAAGTCTGTTGCTTATTACCTACACCTACGGCTACAGAAGGCTCATCCCTGTCTAACTCTGGGAACAGGGCAAACCTGTTTTGCACCCCAACAACAAATCCTCAGTCAGGACATTGCTTGAGTATGAATACCAAATTCAGGAGTATGAGGAGACACAAATGAATGGTTTTTTACATTTTCTTTGTGAAAATTACTGGTACAATAAAGGACCTGAGTTGTAAGTCATTCAAAGACGAGAGGTGTCACAAGAGACATCTAGGAAAATATAAGATGTATATTGATAATATGTTCTCGTTGGATATTGGTAGGAGAATTAGGAATAGTATGAGAATGGTAAAATATCATTAGTCATGACTATGAACTAGCACTTGATTTTAGGCATAAGAAAGTGGTAAAACTTTCTTTTGTAAGCAATTAATTAAAGACTCAAATAATGTACTATGAGAAATACTGAAAAATTTGCTAGAAACACGCACAATTAATTTAAAACAAAAATTTGAAAAAGAGACAATAAGCGAATCTGGAAATTATACTTAAAGAATTTAAACAAAAATTCATGAAGTGCAAAAGAAAATCAGTTGAAGAAATTGCCACCAGACGTTATACTCCATCACAATCAAAATTACATTTAAAATAATGTGCCAGCAGTGTCACAATATCACAATCATGGAACTTTTCAGTTGAACTTCAGAACATATTAGCCAGTGGTGTTTTGGTGTGGCTGGAAACTAGTGTACATTCAGTCCCAATAAACTTATTAGTAAAACAATTACTAAAAAGAGTTACACATAGTCACATTTTAAAAGATGATTCAATGTATCATATACAAAAAAGCTGTCATAATTATTTAGTGATTGTGTTTACTGCAATATAATTACAAATAATATTCCTCATTTAAAATAAATGTTTAAAAATTTCATGTGGCATATACAAACAGCTGTTACAATCTTAACTTTGTGAGAAATATTGTAGCTACAATATCCATACCTAATGTCTTAGATGGATCAGCTGAAACAAAAACAAATGCATCTCCAGTAACAGTGTTATTGTTTTGGTCTACAGCCATGAGTCTCCACAACTGGTAATACTGTGTTTGAAGAAGACTGGACAGTTTGACACCACAGTCTCCTGCCTCAAATCCTGTACCCCAGTATGTTGCTTGTACATTTCCACTTACTGTGACAAATTCTGTTGGCTGAAGTGACCAAATATTGTTATCCTCTGTTATCAGGTTACATGATTTTAGTAAAGGCAGTTTGTCTACAAGCTGCAGTATAACTGCACTTCCTTCTTTAGTCTCCAGTCTACTAGGAAATATTCTTGTTGTGTTATCTGAAATATGATTAACTGCAATTGTATCCCTAAAATTTACTTTAAAATGAATGCATACATTGCAATAGCCAATCAGTAATCTATGCTTATAATAAAACTGTAATTCAGATAAAGTCTGTACATTTCAAATACAGTATTTTTTTTTTAAATTGAGCTGGGGGTACTATTAATAAGCTACAGAGGAGGAATCAACCATTTTTTTAAAAAAATTGTGTTTGCTTAACTTTGTCAATCTGTGTGTGTGTGTAAGTAGGTATGAACAAGATTCATGAACAAAGTACCATTCAGGTTTTGATGGGTTTTCATTTAATGAACATCTTATGATCTTGTGTACAGCATAGTGTATGTCTCTTTTTAATGAGATATTGAAAAGATGGGAAATAAAAAAAAAGTGTTATTTTTGCCAGTGACTGTGATTTACTCAAAACTACTAATTGATTTTGATGGGGTTTCAATTAATGTACAGTGCATAGTCACACCAGTTATAATAGGGTGTGAGTCATTTTGATATATCATTGAAATATGAGAAATGTATGATAAATTGTCGTTAAATGTGATTCACACAATAAGTTTGAAGTTTCTGTTAATGTAAAGCCCTTGTTCCCAGGGACAAAACAAATTATGTTTTGGTTTAATTAGACATCATGAAGTAATAAATTTAAAATAATTCTTAATTGAATGCATTTTATGTAAAAACTACTGATTTTGGTGAGGTTTCAATTAGTGCATCCTGTGATTTTGTGGGTAAAACATGGTATGTTTAATTTGATATGACATCAGAAAATAGGAGAAGTTTAGGTTAATTTCTTGTTGAACATAATTCACACCAAATTCTGGTCATATTTTGAGGGAGTTTCAATTAATATACAGTCCATGGCATGGAGGTAAAATAGGGTATGTTTTATTTTGATGTGATTTTGAAAACTAAGAAATTTTCCAATTTTTTTTCATTTTTCGATAAATATAATTCACAAAAACATTGGTACAGTTTTGATTATTGTAAATTGCGTGGCCCTACTGGTAAATAGTGTATGATTTATTTTGATGTGATATGGTAAAGTTAATAAATTTAAGATAATTTTTTACTTGAACACAATTCAGACATAAACTACTAGATGGATTTCGAAATAGTTTCAATTAATATACAGGCCATGGTCTGACAGATACCATAGGGTATGTTTCATTTTGATGTGATGTTGAAAAGCTAATCATTTTAAGACCATTTTTTTCTATACGTGAATCACTCTTGGTTAGATTTTGATGGATTTTCAGTTAATGTACAGTCTGTGCTTCCATGAGCTAAATAGGATATGTTTTATTGTGGTGTAACGTCAAAAGGCTAAGCAATTAAAATAAAAGTGTCTACAAATTAGTATCCATTTAAAGACAAGTTACTTCTCTTGGTTAAAATTTTTTTCATGATTTTAGCTTCTGAGTGGCATCATATAATTTGGAGGAATGAAATTACAATTTGTTTTAGAGACATTTCAGGAAAATAAGTTGCATTCAGTGATTTGTAGGAGTCATGGATCATAATATTCTTGATGATTTTGGTTTGAGAGGAGTGTGAGCTTCCTCTTACATATAGTTGCATGAAGTTGGAAGCAAATAGTCAACCAACTGAAAACTGCAAAGGTACAGCCAAAACAATGTAAACATTGTGATACTCCAGTAAAACTGTCAGAATGTTTAAACATTATGACTACCATCATGATACATTTGAAATGGAAATTATTTTGTGGTATGAAATATTTTATGTTCAAAAACTATAAAAGGAAAATTATAAAATTGATATTCAACATGACAAAAGCAGGGTAGTAAAAATTGAATGTCAGGAAGGAAATCAAGCCAGAATAACATCTTTAATCATACTTCCAGAGAGAGAGTAACAATTATTGATGTATATCAAACCAAACAAAAGGATCATTGCTAATATATCAAATGTCTGAATCAAACTAAATTAATCTTACAATTTGTTCATATAAACAGCAGTTTTAAAATTGCCTTAATATCAGAGTGACTAATTTTATGGGAACAATGCAGATAGAGCTAATAAAAATTAGAAATCAAAATGTTAATATTTGAATATCTAGTATCTTCACGACTATCCTTGTAATGCTCCTACAGCTGTAGCCATTTCTGCATCTTAGTAACCAACCATGAAGTTCTTGTCAGTCTGTCTCTCACAGGCTTTGATCAGCAAAGGCTTGTGCAATGACACATCTCCTCATGTGTTCTCTTTTCACCTGTCTCGATGTGTTCACACCAACATTCTTTTAGTCCTTGTATTCAAAGCCTTTTGAGTTGCTTTACTTAAACTGTATTTGTTCTAGTTCACTTTTGATCACAAGTATCTTAATTTGTATTCCTAATTTTGTTTATTAATCCTCACCAATAAATACAGCATGCCATTTGAATTACTCTTAATTTGTTTTTATTCTTATTCCCTTCATTCATTCATGTTAAGGTCTTCTATTTCTGATTTATAAATGCTCTTTATTTTGATGTAGTTGAAGTATTTTATTTAAATGATTCTATGTCATGTGTTTTCTGTGTCAATATCATAAACATACAACAGTCTATTCCAAATCCTTCAATAAGTTTATATCAAGTATGGGCGTTATTAAATTCACAGCTTCAGTTTTTATTTTATCTTTTCTGCACCACCCCAAAATAACTAATCACAATCATAACTAAAAATATAGACAAGTGAAATTTGATGTTTTTTTTTAGTAAAAAAATATGTGAAATTACTTTTAGATGTAGTTTTTATTTTATTTTTATGTTATTTCTGTATAAGGAATTTATTTTAAAAATCATCTTTAAGAAAGCAAGGTAGACATAGTGAACATATTATGAAGAAAATTAATTTTAATCAAGGTTAATAATGGTGATTTTTTTTTTTTTTTTTTTTTTTTTTTTTTGAAATGATTACCACATGAAAATCTTAATGAGGAACTTATTTAATATTAAAAATTTCCATGTAGTATTTGCTAACTGCAAAGAAAGACATTAAATTCTAATATAGGTTATTATTTTCTGAAAAATGTGTTTAGTAATTTGCTGATCCTATGGAAGTATATTTTGGAAATTGTGCAACATATATTAAGTTGTTGTAAAGTGAATAATAAAGATTTCTACCATTTAAAGTATAGCAGAATGAAATAAAAGTATCTGTATAAGTCTAGAATTATTTTGTGGAATATAATATAGACATCTACTTGATATTACTCATCCTAATCTGCATGTTTATATAGGAAGCTTGAAATATACAATTTTAAAGCCCACATTAATTTCTACAGTAATGCACACCATAATCACAGTACCTGAAATCCAGATGGAAATTCTGTCTTCAACTTTTGAGCCATTTGTTTTTAATTCACCCATACATATCCATACACCTTCATCAGCTGGAGTGATATGTTCAATTTCAAGTCCACAATCACCATACTGTATACCTTTTCCATGATACTCATATCCTGCATTTGAATTAGTCTTAGCTGATATCAGTGAGCCATTAGGATGTTTGAAAATACAGTATGAAAGACTGTATTTTGTTGCAAGTGTCTTGCACAAAATAAAGGTTCTCTGTCCCAAATTTACACTGATTTCAGGAGTTACAGCTGAAAATGGTGCACCTTTAAAAATAAGAATAATTTATTGTAGGTAATATTATTACACAAGGTATGAAATGTAATTCATAAGCTATACTATTTTCTTGTAGTATATTTTATTATTGCATACTAAATATTTCATATTTTTTTCAATTCCAATAATACATGAAAAATTACTTTTGGTAAAAAAAAGAACAAACAAAAACACACAACATATTTTTAGGAAGATTTCATAACTTTTATAATAAATTAAATTCAAGGAATTTACTAACTCCAAGTAAAACTTAGTCAACAAATACAAGCTGTTTAGCTCTCCCAAACTACCCATAACTGATTCTTCTATTAGACTTATACAGGATACACATTAACCAGTGTATGATTTTGGAAGTTTTGTTTGTGAGAGGTCTCATTAAGAAGGGGGTTCCCTGATGAAAAGTGTAGTGTTAGCAGGATGACTGTTTAGGAAGATGCTATGTTGCTGTGATACAAGGAAAGGAAGTGGCATGCGCACTCTAAAAAGTGTAGTGTTAGCAGGATGACTGTTTAGCAAGATGTTATGTTGCTGTGATACAAGGAAAGGAAATGGTATGTGCACTCCAAAAAGTGTAGTGTTAGCAGGATGACTGTTTAGGAAGATGCTATGTTGCTGTGATACACGGAAAGGAAGTGGCATGCGCACTCCAAAAAGTGTAGTGTTAGCAGGATGACTGTTTAGCAAGATGCTATGTTGCTGTGATACAAGGAAAGGAAGTGGTATGTGGACTCCAAGATTGGAATGATTGGTACATAGTTGGTTACTGAGAGTTGATATCTACTGAAGCCTGTTTTCAATACAGGAAGTACAATTTTCTGAAGAAAGTACCACATTTTTGGGCGTCACCAAAGAAATTCTTATCTCTACCTCCAGACTTGGTTTAACTTTAACTGGTGATGTGTTGTGTGATGCATTTAGAGCTGTTTTAGCTTATGGAAGATACCTGTTTCTATTTATTAAGCTTTTGTAGTTTGGGCAAGAGGGAGAGTCAACACTACAGTTTTTGGGAAGTAAAATGCTTCAGGTAAATCTGGATAGAATAAAAATATAATTTACTAGTTTATGATACATTATCATTATAACAAAAGACATACCTGCACTGATTCATAAGATTTAATGGAAGAGGATTGGGAAAAGTAAGAAGTTGGAAGTAGAGCTATCAGTGTTAAAGTATCTCGAATCTGAGTGTGTTTAAATGTGGACAATGGCATAGGATATTCATTAAAGATTTAATAAGTCGCCAGGAAAGCAGTTTGCATAGTAGTGGATAATTTACCCATAGTAGTGTTGCAGATTTGGTGATGGGGATGGCAGGGGAATGCAAATAAGTTGTTAAGATTCATATTGACCAGAAAGAAGTATTGAATAGTCTGTCACACCTTAAGTGTAAAATACAGCACTTGGCAGGTGTGCAAAGCAAATTAGCTACGCTGAAATCACAAAGAAATAATTGAAAGACAAAAGGCCATTAAACGGAGGAGTGAGTATTTATAAGGCAAATGTGGTGATGAGGCAATGATGAATATTGCACATAATATTGACTATTCTTAGATTCTATATTTCTATATCACCATACACCATCCTTTGCCCTATTTTTTTTTTTATTTTTTTAAAAAAGGAAAAATGTCCATCATGGCTGAAAACAAGTTTCAGTAGATATGGTAGTTTTCTCTTTTCATCCATGCAATACTGCTAATTCTTCTACCAATATACATCCAAGATACATTTTTTTAATGTTGATTGAACAGCGATGGAGCTAATGTTTTGGTGGAAATTTCCCTAGTCATCTAATTACCACTTTTTATTCTACTAGACGACCCGTGCGAAAATTTCGCGAATAAAATGCGATGAATAGTGAGGTTGAATACAATGTCACCAAGTTCAGTCATTACTCTTTAGACTCCTACTTCATTTATCGATTTTGGTTAGAAATCCAGGGAGATAAATGGCTCGAAACACAAAAAACGTATTTTAGAAATATTGACATTTTTGCACTTTATGGGTCGAATTACGAAAAATTACTTTTTTTGAATATAATGTTACCACAGCGGAAACCTTAGTCTTTAATACGATATGTCATTTATCTATATCGATTAGATATCAAGGGAAACATAAGGCTCGTGACACAAAAATACGTTGTAGAACAATTTATACTTTTTCCCTTTAATAGTTGAATTCCAAACACTTCTATATTAAAATATGATGTCAGCAAAGCTGAGACATTATTCCTCACAATCGTACTTGATTTATCGATTTTGGATAGATATCAAGGGAGATAAGTGGCTCGAGACACAAAAAACGCATTTCAGAAAAATTGACTTTATTGCCTAATGGGTCGAATTACGAAAAATTCCTTTCTTAAAATATAATGTTACCACAGCGGAGACCTTATTCTTTAATATGATACCTCATTTATCTATATCGATTAGATATCAAGGGAGATAAATCGCTCGTGACACAAAAATCGGTTATAGAAAAATTTATACTTTTTTTCCTTTAAGGGTTGAATTCCAAAAATATTCTTTCTTAAAAAATGATTTCACAAAGCTGATACATTACTCCTTATATTCCTACTTCAATTATCGATTTTGGTTAGATATCCAGGGAGATAAATGGCTCGAGATACAAAAAACGCATTTTAGAAAAAGTGACATTTTTGCCCTTTAAGGGTCAAATTACGAAACATTCCTTTCTTAAAATATAATGTTACCATGGCGGAGACCTTATTCTTTAATATGATACCTCATTTATCTATATCGGTTAGATATTAAGGGAGATAAATCGCTCGTGACACAAAAATGTGTTATAGAAAAATTTATACTTTTTTCTTTTAATGGTTGAATTCCAAAAACATTCATTTTTAAAATATGATTTCACAAAGCTGAGACATTACTCCTTACAATCCTACTTCATTTATCGATTTTTGTTAGATATCCAGGGAGATAAATGGCTCGAGATACAAAAAACGCAGTTTAGAAAAATTAACATTTTTGCCCTTTAAGGTTAGAATTACGAAAACCTCCTTTCTTAAAATATAATGTTATCATGGCGGAAACCTTATTCTTTAATATGATACCACATTTATCTATATCGGTTAGATATTAAGGGAGGTAAATCGCTCGTGACACAAAAATGCGTTATAGAAAAATGTATACTTTTTCCCTTTAAGGGCTGAATTCCAAAAACATTCTTTCCTAAAATATGATTTCACAGAGCTGAGACATTACTCCTCGTAATCGTACTTCATTTATCGATTTTGGTTAGATATCCAGGGAGATAAATGGCTCAAGACACAAAAAACGCATTTTAGAAAAATTACAATTTTTGCCTTTTAAGGGTTGAATTACGAAAAATTCCTTTCTTAAAATATAATGTTACCACGGCGAAGACTTTAGTCTGTAATATGATATCTCATTTATCTATATCGGTTAGATATTAAGGGAGATAAATCGCTCGTGACACAAAAGCGAATTGCATAAATATTGATCCTTTTTCCCTTTATGGGTCAAATTCCGAAAAATTTCTGACTTAATATACGATGTCACTAAAGCGGAGATCTTAATCTTTAAAATGATACTTCATTATACGATTTCAGATAGGTATCCAGGGAGATAAATGACTTGTAACATAGAAAACAGCATTTTAGAAATATTGACATTTTCGCCCTTTAAGGGTTGAATTCCTAAAACTTTCTTTGATAAAATAAGATGTGATCAAAGTAGAGACCATAAGCTTTAAAATGACACCTCATTCAATGATGTTGGTTAAGTATGAAGGAAGATATAGGCTTGTGACAAAAAAATACCTTATAGAAATAATATATACTAGACGACCCGTGCGAAAAATTCGCGAATAAAATGCTATGAATAGTGAGGTTGAATGCTTGTAATATAATGAAAAGTAGAACCGTACTTTTGTAGAAAATATTTTTTTTGTTTAGTGTAATAGGTACGTATCAAAATACTCACAACATGTTACGAAACAGTTAGGAAAATTTAAAACAATCTGTATTTTTGACAAACTGTCAATGACCTTAACAGAATAAAACCAACCTGAACAAAATGTACACAACATATCATCTACTCTGATATATTTGTTGCTGTGCGAATAAAATGTTTACATTGGAATTGTATAACAAAACGACATGTGTGTCCGCAACAGAAAAAAATATCCGAAAAACTACTTATTGAATAAAAAAGAGTTTATTGACATCTCTGTGTTATCCGCTGCTGAAATCTATGGACTTGGCTCCCAACAGTCTCATAAGCGCTACCACCCAATTCCGAAAAATTCTTTATTAATTTATGATTTTACCTAGCTGAAGACCATAATTTTTAAAACGATATATCATTTATTAATTTCGGCTAGGTATCGAAGAAGATAAATTCCTTGCAATAATAATAATAAAAAACACGTTGTATAAATAATATTGATACTTTTGCTCTTTAAGGGTCGAATTCCACAAAAAATCCTTTTATAAAATATGTTGGGACCAAAGCAGCCAACTTGGTCTTTAAAATGATACCTCATTTAGCGATTTCGGTTAGTTATCATGCAAGGTTAAAAAAAAAAAAAAAATGTTTTGAGAAATTATAATATTTTTGCCATCTAGGGATTGAATTTGGAGAAAGTTTTTTCTGAAAGTATGATGTGACCATAGCGGATAATTTAATATTTAAATCGATACCTCATTTATTGATTTCGGTTAGGTATCAAGGAAAATAAATAGCTGGTGATAGAAAAATACGTTGTAAAAATATGAATACTTTTGCCCTCTAAGGATACTATTTTTTAAAAAAATCTTTCTTAAAATGTGGTAACGAAACCGAAGACATTACGAAGACCTCAATCTTTTAAATGATACCTCATTTATCAATTTTGTTTGATTGTCAAGGGAGATAAATGGCTCGAGACACAAAAAATGCATTTTAGAAAAAATTGACATTTTGCCCTCAAGGTAAATATGAAAAATTCCTTTCTTAAAATATAATGTTACCACGGCGGAGACCTTAGTCTTTAATATGATATCTCATTTATGTACTGTATATCAGTTAGATATCAAGGGAGATGAATAGCTCGTGACACAAAAATGCGTTGTAGAACCATTTATACTTTTTCCCTCTAAGAGTTAAATTCCAAAAACTTCTTTCCTAAAATATGATATCACGACAGCTGAGACAATATTCCTCATAATCTTTTTTAATTTATCGATTTTCGTTAGATATCCAGGGAGATAAATGGCGCGAGACACAAAAAAACACATTTTAGAAAAATGACATTTTTGCCCTTTAAGGGTCGAATTACGAAACATTCCTTTCTTAAAATATAATGTTACCACGGCGGAGACCATTTTCTTTAATATGATACCTCATTTATCTATATCGGTTTGATATTAAGGGAGATAAATCGCCCGTGACACAAAAATCCGTTATAGAAATATTTATACTTATTTCCTTCAAGGGTTGAATTCCAAAAACATTCATTCTTAAAATATGATTTCACAAAGCTGAGACATTACTCCTTACAATCCGACTTCATTTATCGATTTTGGTTAGATATTCAGGGAGATAAATGGCTCGAGATACAAAAAATGCATTTTAAAAAAATTGACATTTTGGCCCTTTAAGGGTCAAATTACGAAACATTCCTTTCTTAAAATATAATGTTACCATGGCGGAGACGTTATTCTTTAATATGATACCTCACTTATCTATATCGGTTAGATATTAAGGGAGATAAATCGCTCGTAACACAAAAATGTGTTATAGAAAAATTTATACTTTTTCCCTTTAAGGGCTAAATTACACAAAAAAAATCTTTAAATATGATGTCACAAATCTGAGACATTACTCCTCATAATCCTACCTCATTTATCGATTTTCGTTAGATATCCAGGGAGATAAATGGCTCGAGATACAAAAAAACGCATTTTAGAAAAATTGACATTTTTGCCCTTTAAGGGTCCAATTGCGATAAATTCCTTTCTTAAAATATAATGTTACCATGGCGGAGACGCTAGTCTTTAATATGATACCTAATTTATCTATATCGGTTAGATATTAAGGGAGATAAATCGCTCGTGACACAAACCGCGTTGCAAAAATATTGATACTTTTACCCTTTAAGGGTGGAATTCCGAAAAAATTTTGGCTTTAGATACGACGTCACTAAAGCGGAGATCTTAATCTTTAAAATGATACTTCATTAAACGATTTCAGATAGGTATCCAGGGAGATAAATGACCCGTAACATAGAAAACAGCATTTTCGAAATATTGACATTTATGCCTTTTA
The DNA here is from genome assembly GCA_031002005.1 of Vandiemenella viatica. Lineage (NCBI taxonomy): Eukaryota > Metazoa > Arthropoda > Insecta > Orthoptera > Morabidae > Vandiemenella > Vandiemenella viatica. Next base: position 216,411,223 of record CM061920.1, read on the forward strand.
AGGGTCGAATTCCAAAAACTTTCTTTATTAAAATATGATGTGACCAAAGTGGAGACCATAAGCTTTAAAATGATACCTCATTCATAGATTTCGGTTAAGTATGAAGGAAGATACAGGCTTGTGACAAAAAAATACCTTATAGAAATAATATATATGATGATTTTTTTAAAATTTTCTTTTGTTATTGGAGTGTTAAATTCCTCCCCCACTTACATTTTTGATTTAAAAATTTTTATTTTAAAATCCTTAAGTATTTTTGGTAAATTATTCATCACTTCACTTGGTAATTTGTTCCAATCCATGACATCCCTACCAACAAAAGAAAATTTTCCCACTGCTTTATGCATGGGATAAAGTGCAAGCTTGTGGTCATGGTTGTCTTTCCCCTTCCATGCATTATTCCTAATTCTTTGATGAATATCCCTCCAAGCCCCATCACCAACATATGCCCTGTACATTCCCAGCATCCTCCTCACTCTCCTCTTTTCCTCCAATGACTCCCAATCCAGCTCTTTTATCATAACAGTTACTGACTGGGTCCTGCAAACTAGCTGCTCTTCTTTGCACACCCTCCAACTCCTGAATTTGGTATTCAAAATGGGGGTCTCATATGACACCACCATATTCAACCAACAGTCTGATCAAAGTTCTGTTCCCCAATTCCCTAACTTCTCTGGTACATCCTCTCATCACCCTCTCCAGTAAATGAAGGATTTTGTAGCCTTTTACTCTGCCCAGTTGAGTTTGTTATCAAACATTATACCAAACTATTTACACTTCCAGCTTTCAACAAATAAGTCTGACCCCATCATATAATCATAATTAATCTTTAGTTATTTATCTGTGTACCTAATAAGCTGACTCTTCTTGGCATTTATCTTTATTCCATGCTGATCTACCCATATCTACCTGTAGCTCTTCACAGACTTAACCTGTTTTGATCTTATTGTATACCATTATATCATTTACAAACAACTTAAATTCTGACTGTAACCCATCAACACAATCATTCATTTGAATAATGAACAGCAATGGTACCAACAGGGGAGTAGCTACTATGGGGCTAGGCGGTGCAGTGCACCAGGGCCCCTACACTCTGGGGGCCCCCTAGCATACCTCTGGGGTCCCCAAAGCTCAGTTCAGGGGCCCACTAGCCTTCATGGCAAACTGGCGGCCTTTTTTTTTTAGCTCTATAGTCATCTAAGGGGGACCCTGAGACACAGGAAGCCCCTTACTAAGGGCCCTCTCAAGGGCCCCATCCTCAGCTCAGGGAGCCCCTACCAGCAACACAAAGCAAAAAAAAAAGGTCACCCATCTGGCCTGAGGGCCTAAAATAAATTTTTTGCACCAGGGCACTTGTTGACCTAGCTACGCCACTGTGTACCAATACACTACCATACACACCTTACACATTTCCAGCATTCGCTTCACACATCTCCCAATCGAGTCTTTTATTATATTGATTACTGATTATTTTGTGTAATAATTTCCACAAATAAATCTAGCTGCCCAATTTTGCACTCCTTTCAGCTCACATAGTATGGCTCCAATACTAAAAGATCAAATTCAAGCAGTGATCTAAAAAATAAATGATTTTTAATGTAATTCCTCACTTCCCAAAACAGTACATTGAAACTTATCCCAACATCCTTTTAAATATGTGTTTGACAACTGAATTTACAATGAAATGTTATTCCAAGATATTTGCACATAAGATCTTCAAAACAATTCCTCATCCATCTTACTTCTTTAATTAATTATATGAATTTAACTGTGATAGACCATATGCTCTGGTGGCAGTTTCCCTAAAGTCTCGGATAATAGAACTGCATGGGTTCTGACACCTGAAGCAACTGCTCCTTGTGCCTACCCAAGGTAATGTGTAGAGCATTTCCCTTGAAAATTTATTCCAATCCCTTACTCTGTCTATGACCTACAAAAGAAAATGTTCTCATTCTCTTAAGCCTGTAATCTACTGGCAGTCAGTGGTTGGTGATGTGCTTTTCCATTCATGAACTACTTGTAGTTCTTCTACCAATATCCTTCAAAGCCTCATCACAAATATATGTCCTCTGAACTACCAGCAATGTCTTCACCCTCAGATTGTCATCCAATCACAACCATTTTAATTACATATCAAATCTACTGTCCTTTGCACCCCATACAGCTCTTGTACTTGATTACCAAAACTATGGGTTCCATACTACAACACTATATTAAAAAATGATCTGACCAAAGTTTTGTAACCTAATTCCTTCACTTTTCTGGTACATACCCTCATCATTCTCTCCAGTAAAGAAATATTTTGAATCCAGTTTCAACCCCCAGCCTAATGTGTCCCGAACACTGAGTTTAGTGTCAAATATTATGCCAAGATTTACATTTCAAGTGCTCAACATGCAATTTTTTTCCCCACACTGCAATCATAAACAATCTTTAGTTTTTTCTCTGTACCTAATAAGTTTCTTGTTCTTGGCATTTATTTGCATTCCATGTTGACCTACCCAGTTAGATACCTGTCCATCTCATACTACAGACATTCACACTCTGGCAATTTTATTCTATTATATACCATTCTGTCATCCACAAACATCTTAACCTGTGACTGGAAACCATTAACACAATCATTCAATAGTACTGATCCCAGCACACTACCCTGAAGCAGTTCCAGTTTCACTTCCACTTACTTGATACTTTATTTCCAACCTTAACTTTTGTAAAAATTACTCACGGCACCCTTTTAAAAAATCCCCTTTTCAGAAGAAGGAACACACTGGCTCTCCTACTTGTAATAAATTATGTAACCCATAGTGCTCCAACTTTTTTGGCTCATAACCCACTTTTTGAAACAGTGATTTGATGGGTTTTCTCTTAGGTAAATTGTTTAGTATCATAAGTGAAAAAAAAGAATATTTCTAAAAAACACTTTATAAAATAATATAAAAATATTGGTGTATTGTAATCTTATAGCATGGTCTGTTTCATGGGAATATTCATACGGCTCTCCAGTAGGGGTTTTATAGGAGATAACTCTATTTGCGGACAAGAAATTAGCTGAGGTTAGGGGACTGAAGCATGTTCTGGGAAGCAGGATTTTAGGAAGAAGGGAAGAGGTGGAATGGGGTGGAATGAGTGTATTAAAGTTATTGAAAAATGTAAAAAACATGAAATATGTATCTAACTGTCAGCAATTTGGCTGGCAGGGTGAGGTTTGGTTTGGCACAAGAGGGACAATATTTAAATATCTGACATATTGTTGTTAAAGGAAACTAAGGAATTCAAATATTAGGAAAAAAAAGTACAAGTTATTGTATCTACATGTTTCTTGCTAATGATGCTATCATCTCTAATAAGTGGTATTTTCTTATCCCATACTTGCTTTTAATGTTTTGTTTTGGAACCCATGTTTCTTGATTTTAAAACTTACTTTTAACATTAACATTCACACTTTTTATAAGGTCCTTATTTGCTGCATCATATGTCATAATGCATTTCCATGTGCCATTATAATGTTCTGTTATTTGCATGATGGGTGATTTACACAATCCAGATTTAAAATAATTTTTCTCTCCGCTAAATGATTTTCCTTCAGGTGAAACTAATGAACAAGCTCTAAGACTTGCGTTCAGCTTGCATGAGACAGATGAATTGCTGTTCAGTAGAAGATTCAGAACTTCAGTTTCATTTTCAGAAGTCTGGAGTTCTAGAAATGAAATTGTAATTCAATTATAAGAATCATGGCAATATTAAAAATTTAAAATAAATTTATCCTCTTACACTTAAATATATACAATGCAACTATTTATTGTTTCTTTCAATATTGAGATATATAATGTTTTATGGAAAAATATCAAGAAATTCAGAGTAATTTGTTATGAATTTGTTACCTTATTTATTTCAGAATTATAAGGCAAAGTGGTGTGATGAAATGAGACAAGTAATCAAAAGTACTGACATAAGAAATTTAATTTGTAAGTAATACCATGACAATCATTTTATTATGATACTCTAAATGACTGGAATAAGTTAACTATGTAGAACTTGGCAGCACAGTTAGAATTAGATATTAACAGTCCCATTGGAAGCTTCAACACACTTTGTACAAAATTTGAAACATTTATAATCAGTTTATCATTAATTGGAATATGTACACCTGACTGTTGAATATTATAAACATATCAGCATATCTGGATGCTTAAAACATTCAGATATTGATGTGAAATTTCTTTGGGCATGTTAGATACAAATTTGTTAGTGTTACGAATATGCATCAAGTGTGCATGCACCACAATGTTTTGCACATGTGCACCTAACTTCCTGTGCATACACACTTAACATTCTGTGCAACTATAATGCAAGAAGCTGCTCCAATTAAACAGTGGTTCATATTAAATGTGAAACATACAATTCCTATTCCAATTACAATAAACCTTTGATTACAAAAGTATGTGATAAGTATTCACAAAATACAATTGAAGTAGAATAATATAATAACACTAAAATATTAATATAAAGTAATATTAATAATTATTATAATCATTAACAACATACTATCTCTAAATATCTATACAATAAAATACTTTTGATTTGTATCAAATAAAAGTTTTATTTTGCTTATATCTCTTGAATCCTACTATTTTAAGAATGGGTTACAAATATTTTTGTGAAAGATGGTGTCTGACAAAAGCTCTACGCACTAAATACAGTGTAAGGCTTGATGCAATGTCTATAAGTGTGCTTTAGTTTTCTTTCATTATTTTCTTTTGTTTATGTAAAACTTCCTATTGACTGTACAAATTTAATAAAGATAGTATTGTTTGTCCACTGAAATGTGAAAGAAACAAAATATATAAGAAAAATACTCAGAAAATATATCACCCATAGAAGTTTCACTTCCTGTGAATAAACACACTGATACGTAAAATCTAATTTTATTATAATTATTATTATTGTCAAACAAATGACATTAAAACAAATCAGAATTCAGCACACAATATTACATACAATAATTATAAAAGAACATGTAATGGGTTAGTGGCATTTCCCCATTACTTTGGAAGATAAATTGAGAAGTTATAAATAGTGGGGGTTGCATGGTTGTCTGGGGACTTCAACATCCGCCAAGTCCATGGGTTTAGGGAGGTAGAACCAAGTTTTAAACCATGGGTTGAAACTGGTCATCGACTAATGATGTCAGCTTCTGCTGGGTCCATGAGCTCGGGTGTGTAAACCCCAAAATTTGGATGAATGGTATGCTTGGAAGAAAGACACACCTAGGCTTCTGGGCAGTCAGTCTGCCATTGGCTTTGGAGTAGGTGAGTCCGTCGTGAATGTGAACAGTCAGTTGAGTCGACGAGAACACGTGTTCGCGCTCAGTCATTATGATGAAGAATTAATTTTGTAGAAGGTGATTTCTTTGGTGATATGAAGGAACTTTAGTAATGAAGAAAGTATTTGCAGAATTTTATATGCATTGTTTTTGTGGTGAGCCATAGGTATGGTCTGAGAACTAGTAGGGTGTTGATGTATGAATGAAAAGAGTGTGTGTTATTCAGTCTAAATTTATCGGAGACATTACCTGAAATCTTAAAGGAGTGAAGAACCGATAGCGAACTTTCATAAAAATTGGGAGTTGGAGCAAGATTATCTTATTAACTATAAAATGCATGTGTTTCAAATAAGAAGGTGCATTTTCATTTCATTTAGCAACTTAACGTTTGTTGGCGGCAGTCAGAGAAAGAACCAAAATCTAGTGAGTGCACGGATACTTTAAAGGTTCACCGTAAGTATTGTAACCGAACCAGCAGCATAACCGTGACAAACAAATAATATTGAATGATACACCCTCATAATGAATTGCATTGCCATTTTTATGCTTTGAAAAACTCTAAATTACCCTTAACAGACACTACATTGCACTATGTAGTTAACCACTTGGCATAGTGCCCCATAGTCATGTCCTGAGGACATCCAACTATATTTATACCCGTCTATATTCTTCTGTGTACGTCAAAAATAGGTGGCCTTTCTGAGATGCTATAGCAGAATAGAATACATCTTGCCTTAAAACATTCTAGACTGCAGATTTTTTTTGGTCCAGGAAAAATACAAATTGGGTGCTGTTCTATAGAAATAGTTGCTGACATGTTTTGGAGAATCTTGTATGGATTGAGGTATCGTGGAATATATTTTAAATTCAAAATGAGTTTATTTAGAGATTCATCCAACATTTCAAATTCAATATACAAAAATGACATAATCGTATTTCACGGTGAAAATATTCGGAAGGGTGGATAGTTTTTTTTTGCTGAGTACAAATGTATTTAAATTATCTCACGACAAAGAAGTAGAGTTAAAAAAATGGAGTAAAGTTTCATTTATATTGTGAAACAAAGAGAAAAGTAATTGTCATTGGTAATAATTAAAATATTAGTTAAAGTTAATTAAAAGGGAAGGAAAGTTTTTAGAAAGATAGTAGAGCTTGAAAGAAGTCAATTAATGATAGTTTCATGTCTCAAAAGTAATTGGTTTTGGAGAATAATATATATTTTGGAGTGATGCCATAAATCAATTATATTTTTAATAATTAAGAGTTTTGCAGGAGGTAGATAACTAAAAACATTTTGGGCAGTTAAATGGAATAGAATTTTAACATAATTTGGCTAATTAAGTAAAGCCTTTAGAGTTTTGTTGATATGTTAAGACCATATGTGAATTTTCTATAATTGTTATGTTGAACTGAAGCTATATATTTTTTGTAATTAAAAAAACGTTATAGAATAATCAGAGCTATCTATTTGGGAGAGATATTTAGATTTTGAGGTATACAAAAATTAAAATATTGGCCATCATGTGGGAGTGCCATGTGAACAAATTGACTATAAAACAATGTAAAATATCACATATATAAATATAGGTGATGAATCACAGAATCAGTTCAGTTGAGTGCAGTCAGTAGAGACTTCTTGGTTGCAGCCTTATTATAGCTAACAGTGTGATTGGTTTAAATTTCCAATATGACGAAATTAATTATTATTAATTGTTTAAAAAATTAAGGTCTAGATAGCATGAAGAATAGAAACTTTTGGAAACCGAAAAAAAAAAAAAAAAAAACTAAACATTGTTTATTGCTAGAATTGGAGATTTCGAATTTTGTGTAGTGTGGATAAATTTGGCATTTGATTAATGAACTGAAATCTCTTACTTAATGGATGTTGATGTGTAAGTGTAGAGAGGTACTCCATAAGAAAATGTATCAGTAGACTTTCACATCTTGAATAGTGACTAGAATTCAGCACAGTATCACATCAAGTTTATATATTGGTTCAGAGAATTATGACAAGCCTAAAGCACCAACCAGTAATTTCTGGTTCAATAATTATATAGTGCACTGAAATTTGAAATTCTCCCAACATTTTGATGCATATAATGATAGAGTTCACTATAACATGTGTAAGCATTTAGAATTTTGGTAAATTCTAGCTCCTTAGCTTAGGTCTAAGGGAGGAAGTAAATTCACAGTAAACATAAAGATGGATCTTAAAGTCGCCGAAGTTGAACTTAGAAATTTCGAGAAGAGTAGTTATTAACTTTAAGTAATTTCCCTGTAATCGTTCCTACAGTTATAATTCGCCATAAAAATCATTTTAAAGTGAATTTATCATATCGCGAAATGTTTATTTTAAGAGATATTCTGGTTTGTTCATGTTTTGAAACACGTGATCATAAAAGTAGAAATTCTAAGATCTGTAATATCTTTAAATCGAGTAAAGCGGCAGCTGAAGTTTTATCACCAGCTATAGTCAGCATCGTTCCCGATATTTTGGCAATAAAATTAAATAATTTGGCAAAGTCTAATTAGTGGTTTTAATTATGAGAAAAAAATAAGCTTTTCAATTAAAAGGAATATTAATTTCAAATTTATATCAGTAGATATCCCTAATTAAGATGATTCTGAACATATAGTGGTGTCGGTGAAAAGTTTTAGCATTTGTCTGGTAATTAAGTTTTTGAAAATAGATTGTCGTTGATTGTCGCTGTAAAAATTCAAACGTTTAGGTTAATCCCCTGCTTTAGAGCTTTGTATCACCACGCGGAATTAAATAAAACTTTAAAAATAATTACTCTAAATTTCCCACTAAACTGCCGTTGGACTTCTAGTAGATAAGTCTAGACATTGTCAAAGTTTAAACATTTTTAATAATCTGGATCGTTAAATAAATTACACACAATTTTGATCTCATGGAAGCGAAAAGATGTGATACAGTTGCTTACGTCACTGATTCTAGTTGTTCCTATAAAAAGACCCCGCCGCCATCATGTTTTTGTCTATCTGTATCCGGGGAGCATTATGTGAGTGAGCCTGCATCAGTCTGATATAGAAGCGGGTAGGAAATGGTTAGATGTTTGCGCCATTGGGTCAGCCATGTTGGGATTTTGGTGTGATAGCCTGTGAGGATAACTTTTAACATGAACTTATAAATTTACTAAAGGGTCGGTCGGTTAAATTTCTCTCCACAACCTGCAATATTCTGGAAACGTGTGTTCGATCTGCCAACTCAACTGTTAAATGTATATTTGAAATTTTTTGACTTTGAAAATAAAACTTTTGAATTTTCGGAAAGTGAACTTTTGTCATTTTGTAGTTATCTTACAACCTTTTCTAGATTTGTGGTTTAGTAACAGATCTAGTGGCGACCTTCAAGCATTTAGGTTGAGTTTCTGTCAGGCTACATGGTCAAATCCAAATTATTTTATGAACTTTCAGCAAACCTTTGAATACACATAAACTGTTAGTTGAGGCGCTAAGGTTAAGTCATGACGAAATTTATTCAGTTACATTGCCAGGGTACAAACGAATCAGCTGTTTCTGCAGAAATACTTCTAAGCATGGAGGTACTGCTATTTTTGTCAAACAACACATGAAATGTCAAAATATCTCAAAATGTGTTCAGCTTTCCATAGAAAAGAATTTTGAAGCTTGTGCAACTTTTTTGCATGATGCCAACATAGTAGTTATAAATGTCTATAGGCCACCAGATGGAAATTTTTTGACTTTCCTTGCCCAATTAGAATCATTACTAAACAATGTGACTAAACCCAGTAGAATATTAGTGCTTTGTGGTGACTTCAATGTTAACTTCCTCAAAGACAGTAAAGAGAAATTAGATCTATTAAATATGCTCAAATCGTTCAACTTGAAACCAAAAATAGACTCCCCAACCAGGTTATCTAACCATCAAAATACTCTTCTTGATCAAGTGTTTGTATCAGAAACAAGACTCTTTTCAAAAGGGGAAGTGATAAGTATGGGCTACAGTGACCATGAAGCACAACTCATATCATTAAAAATAAATAATAAAACCACAAATTGTAAAAAGATTACATATCAGAGAAATTTTTGTGATGATAATATACGTGTGTTTAATTTACTGCTATCAAATGAAACTTGGAAGGAAGTATATGATCAAACAAATGCAAATGACAGCTTTAATGTATTCCACAGTACCTTTCTACACTACTTTAATCTGGCTTTTCCCAAAAAAAGGAAATTTGTGGCAGAAAGACCAAACAAAAAGTGGGTAACTATGGGAATAAAAATATCGGGTGAAAGAAATCGTTTTCTACAAAGTTACTGTAAACAAAATCAAGTTAGTCAAGAATTTTCAAATTATGCTAAAAAATGCAAGAAAATTTATAAAAAAGTAATTCAGCAAGCAAAAATTATGGCAAATGACAATTTTATCAAAAAATCTTCCAACAAAATGAAAGCAATGTGGCATGTTATCAGACAGCAAACTGAAAGTACCAAAACCGAAAGAAGGAATGTCAAATTGTGTATTGACGATTCATTAAATAGTGACCCCAAAGTGATAGCCGAAGAATTCAATAAGTATTTTACATCCTTGGCAGAACAATTAATTAATAAAAAGTGTAATAAACAAACTAAAGATGTTCCTAGTCTTTCCACAACATCTAGTATCACAATGTACCTAGCTGAAACTAATCCTGATGAAATTATAAAAACCATAAAAACATTAAAAAATAGTTATTCATGTGGGTTGGATGAGGTACCAGATTTGATCTTGAAAACCTGTGCTAACCATGTAGCTACCCCCCTTGCAAAAATATTTAACATATCTGTGCAAACTGGAATTTTTCCAGAAATACTCAAAACCGCTATAGTGACTCCACTATTAAAGAAAGGCTCTCCTGATCAGGTGACAAATTATAGACCTGTATCCCAGTTAAGTGTCTTCTCCAAAATATTAGAAAAACTATTCCTTGACAGACACCTTAAGTTTATAAACAAGTACACATTACTTTCTACTCAACAGCATGGATTCAGAAAAATAAATCTACACACACTGCAATATTTGAATTCTTAGAATCTGTTATAAAAGCTTTGGATGGAAATGATATGGCTACAGGTATTTTCCTGGACCTATCAAAGGCATTTGATATAATAGATCACAGTATACTGCTAACTAAACTAGAAAAAATGGGAATAAGAGGAAATGCAAAAAAACTGGATCAAATCTTATCTTGAAAATCGCAAACAAATAGTAACTGTAGACCATGAAACAACATACCAAAAACATAATACAAGAGAAAAATTTACCTCAAATGAACAGTTTGTAAAGTATGGAGTACCCCAAGGCTCAGTGCTAGGACCTATATTATTTCTAATTTATATTGATGATCTCACAAGAACTGTTCATTCAAAAGATACAGTTCAGTTTGCAGATGACACAAGTGTTTTACTCACCTCACAAAATTTAGAAAGTTTAGAATTAAAAGCAAAAAAAACCATGAGCGAGCTGAAAAACTGGTTTGACACAAACAACCTAATTTTAAATGAGGAAAAAAACAGTATGTTTGAATTTCTCTCTACCCCACTCAGTTAGCAAAAACAATATTCAGGTAGCCATAAATGATAAAGATCTAAAGAATGTAAACGAAACAAAATTCTTGGGCTTATGGGTACAACAAAACATGAATTGGCATGTACACACAAGCAAATTGGCTACAAGACTGTCTTCAGTGTGTTACGGACTGAGAATCCTTAGGAATACTACCGGTATAAATACTGTAATACAAGCATACTATGGAAAATTCCACTCACTGTTAAGATATGGAATTATTTTCTGGGGTAACTCGTCACAAAGTACTAATATATTTAGGATGCAAAAACGAGCAATGAGAACCATATGTTGCCTAAAAAGATCAGAATCATGTCGAATACATTTCATAAACCTTGCCATACTAAATGTTCCATGCCTGTACATCTACGAAATAATCATCTTCACAAGACAGTATCTCTTAAGGGGGTAGGTACACTTATCAGGATTCAAAAAAATGATTTTTTTTTAATTATTCACAAAAACAGTTTATAGTTTTGGCTTCATTTTAGTGAAAAAATTATTTAAATATCTTCAATAGTGTGGGAATTATGTGTGATTAAGTAATGCCCTGCACGATTGACAGCCATTTAAATCTTACTGCACCTGAAGGTGATCCAAATCTTTAACCTTAAATATCTCAAAACAGCAATTCATAAAATGGTTTTAAAGATAACTATTTTCCATATGCATAGATCTTTTTCAAATTTGCAGGACATGTTCTACATACTAAGTACTACAGTCTGAACCATTATTGTTTATGCAGCTTTTCCCAAATGAAAAATATGCCTTTATATTTAAGCAAAAAAAAAGCAAAAATTTTAATTTCTTGTCAAAAATATTTATTAATAAAAAACATAGAGTTAAATATGTTATATTATAGGTTCAACTTGTTGCCTTGATATTAGTTTACAATATTAAAAGAACATTTCTGAAAAATTTCAAATACTATGCCTTTTATCTTTAAAACCCTTTACAACAATATATTTTTCACTGTCAATTTGGATGGTACATTATCGTATTGTTAAACAATATTTTTATTTTAAAAATCAATTTTTATATCTAGGTATAACAGTTGTATGGAGCTATGAAATTTGAACCCTCAAATTTAAATAGATTTGGAGAAAATGACATCTCAACTTTATCAAATATTTGTATGTGTTAGGTGTACCTACCCCCTTAAAAAACAACAAAATAATAAAAAATTATATGCTACATAATCACTTCACTAGAGGGCATTCAGACATCCACAAAATTTTTTGCAGGACTACAACAAATCAAAAAAGTATTTTAAATTCTGTAATAGCACTCTATAATAAAATCCCAGAGGAAGTAAAAAATGCTTCCTGTAGCTCATTTAAAATAAAACTAAAGGCATTTCTAGTGAGACAGTTTTTACTCTATTGGTGAATATATGGACTCATAAAAATTTTTCTAAGAATATTAACTTTGTATCTTGTCTGCATGTATACTTGTTTGTCATCATATTATCCATCATCTGTACAAATCCCTGTACAAATCCCATCATCTCATAAGTATATGTATCATCAATTCATTAAAATGACTTGTCTAATGTCAGTATGTACACCTGTACTATAAACTGACCAAATGGACCAATAAAAAATCAAATCAAATCAAATCAAAAGGCGATACTACAGCCCCGGTATCAGCCTGTTCCTTACACATGGTCAAATTTTGGACATTTGCAGAAATAAGCAAAGCAACTACCTATTTCTCCATAACAACACACTGGAGACGTCTTGAATGTGTTCATGAAATTGCTCCCTTTCTCTTCTCCAGTACTAAGTGATGTCAAATTATGTCATATTAATAACATCGCTTGAAACTGGTTATAAGGTGGCTGAACACATATAATTATACAGTGAAAGACTTTTATAAACATTTTCTTAATAGTAAAGCACTTTTCAACTTGGAATATAACCATTTTGTAAGGAGACATAAACTTTAGAAAGTTGAAATTCTAATGTCAATGGATTTTCCAAATCCATTTCCACTAATAAAACTTAAAATTATGATTAGTTTGAGGTGTAATTTCAATGGTTTAAAAATTTTATCTAAAGAGATACTTCAATCTTAATGTGTAACATGTCATGGAGTTGGAGCAAATGAACAAAGGAAAAAAAGAAAAATGGAAATTATCAATTAATGAAAGGAGCTATTCAAGATTTTGATAGCATAGGTTGTTGTTAGCATAGGTAGATGCATTCTTAATAAAATATTGAGTAACTAAGCAAATTCTAAGTATTGTTTTTAGTAACAAAAAGAAAATCAGAATCTTGAAATAAATAGGTTTAAGGATAGAAATATGTAGCAAAATCGAGAAAATACCAAGGATTACAAATATGATAACAGTTTAGTTAAAAGTTTAAAATAAAGGGAAGAATAGCAGGATTTTCACAATCTAATTGTAGAGCATTGTCTCGATTTCCCTCGCTTAGATGCTAACATCATGGATAGCAATTAAAATTTACTAGCACTGTTGCGAAATAAATGAGATCTCAAAAATCAAAACAAATTTTCATAAGTAATATATGTAAATCATGCCTTAATGTAAAAAGGTATAATGGAACAGTTTCCTAGGCATGCAAGAAGGTTTACATTGGTATTGTGTGGTTAATGAAAGCCTGTTAGGAAAAGTAATCAGATAGTTTCAAGAAACACAAATAGGGTGGATTAAAGGCAGAAAAGATAAAATTAAGATAGTAAAAGAAGAGAATAGTAAGGATCAAAAGCATTTTTAACATAAGGACAAGAGATTCAAAAGATAATAATAATTTTTTCCATAGTGACTGTAGAGCACAACGTAATAAGGAACTTAGACAATTTGCTTAATATGGAACAGAATAAAATGAAATATCACTCAAATAAAACTAGAAAGTCCAGAAATCAAAGAAGATAGGTTAAAATAAGCTGAGAAATAATTAGTTTAACGGAAATTCAGATCAGAAGTGTGCAAAGTAAGAAAGTAGTTCCTTTGCTAACAAACAGATTCATTTAATATAAAATAAATGTTTAGTTCGGTGGTAAAATAGGAAGTGATGCAAATCAAGATCCAGTCTAGGAAATTAGACATCACAAGTAGCTGATTTTAAGATAATAACATGTAGATTTGGGAGTAAGTTGGTCAAAGACAATGGCTCATGGTAATTGTTTACTTTTCATTTGCAGTTTAAGTGAAATTAATGACTGTAATCCATAATATAGGAAGGAAAGAAAATAAAGGAGGATATTAGAGACAAAGTAGGAATAAAAGTTTCTAGAGGTTGAGACAGTTATCACATCATAAAATAAATTGTGTGTCTGTAGACTTGGACAGAGCATAGGGAAATTGTTTGATTAATCTTCGATTAACCCATATATAGCAGAGTTTAGTAGTACTATTCCAGGTCAGTGGTAGTGTAGTTATGGCTATCAAGAATACTGTTGGTGTTGTGTGGGTAGTCCAGTTAAACTGTCCTAATTAGAGTCTGGCAGATTTAAAAACTACTCCTTTAAATAATAATCTCCAATGGTAATACAATATTTTAATTTCATGCTACGGTACTTTAAAATTTGTTTGAAAAGTATTTGAAGTATTTGGGAAAAATCATGTCTGGAAAGTGTGGCACCTGTCACAGGAACATGGGGGTTGCAGTGGGTGTAAGAAGTAGTTTCAATGGGCATGTAATGGGAACGTTGGAAATAAATGAGGCTCTCTCATGGTTTTGTCCACTTTTCATTAGGGATGAAAGGTTCAGGGAGATGGACATAAGGATGGGAGAGAAAGACAAAACGATCAGAGAGTTACATTCTTAAGAGAATCTGTTAGACACTGCATTCTGCTCGAGACTCTAATCTCTGCCTAACAGATTCAGAAGTCCCCTGAAGAAGACCTAAGCCCTGGTCAAAATGTCGGGAAGAAGAAGGAGGAGGAGCATTTGACGCAGCGTAATCTCGTAAGATATTTATATGGATATGACAGCTGTGAAAATAGCAAAATCTTTTATGATCAAAGAGTTGTTGGAAAGAGTCAAGGTCCTTGAAACTTGGCCTGTGTAGGCTTCAACTTCGGAGGCTTGGCCTATGACGGCTGAGCCTGTGGAGGCCTCACCTGTGAAGGTGCAGCCTATAGTAGCAGAAAGTAGAGATGGAGGGTATGGAGAAGAGGGTGATAAGGATGGTTGGAAGCTGATAACAGGTCATAGGAGAAAAACGAGTAACAGGATGAAGAAGCCAGACACCCAGAAATAGTTGCAAAAAATAAGTTTGACCTGTTACCATAGTCAGGAGGGGATGAACCTCATGTAGATGTAGGAGTAGGTAAGGTGCAGTAGGTCTTTAGGAATAGTGGCATGCTAGGGAAGAATAAGAAGCTATTAGGTAGTAATTATTTGAGAGGTGTAGGCCCTTTTCTGCAGAATCAGCTGGGCACAGGTTGCCAGGTCACAAGTTTTTTCAAATCAAGTGCAACTTGAGGTCAGGTAATAGAGGATATAGGTTCACTTTGTAGGGGTTTCACTAAGGATGATAGGGTAGTGATTGTGGGAGGTGCAGGTAACAGTATTGATAGCAATGCTAATTATAGTATTATATAATTATAGTATAGTGTAGGGAGTTATAGTATAGAGAATTAAAATAAAGAAAAGTCATAATAACAAAATTTCAAGATAATAAAATAGTATACATCAAGAATGAAACTCTCTACAAAACAATTGAAAAACTCTTAGATACTATGCCCAAAAGGAGACTAAATTTCTATGGACATCTTCTCAGAATGAACTCTGGTAGACTAACCAAACAAATTTTTTATTTTTTCCAGAACTGTATAACTAAGCCTAATTGGTTCACAGAAATTGGAAAAGACCTAAGAGAATTAAAAATTACAGAAAAATCATTACCTGATAGAAAAACAAAGATAAGATTTAAAGATGAAAAGATCAGGTTCCAAGAAAAACCTATCATCTCGGAAGAGGAGAAAAAAAGTAGGTCCGAGAGGATGAAGAAATACTGGGCACAAAGGAAGGAAGAGCATGCAAAGAAGTGACTGATTCTTCGTACCCCAAAGAGGGTGAAACGAAAGAAGAAGAGAAGTATAGAGTGTGACCAGAAGAAAGTGTTGAAGGAGGCACAACACACTAGGGTGCAGCTCATGCTAGCCCTAAGTCGTTGTGACCAGCCACAATTAAACCACGTTGTTAGTTGAGGAAATGAGGGTGCTGCTTGGGAACAGCTTTAGTTCTGTCATGGGCGTTGTGCCTGTGGAGACCAATAGTAGGTGGGGTTACACTAGGCATGCCCTCCACCTAAAAAGGAGGGGCAAGGAGGTACTTTCGGAGTTTTTAGCTGTAAGGGAAGCCCACTTCCAGTGATGACGGGGTCAGTAATGTGCCTATTTTAGATTAGGGGCTGTTGGTGAGAGGATAAAAGTAGGTAAGCAAATGGATACTGAGTGTAGATCCTGAGCCTAAAAGATTAAAAAAACACAGACTGCCAGAAGAGCAATGTACAAGATACAAAATTTATTTATTTTCGGTAATATTTACATCATTTTAAATGTTGAAAAATTAACTATTTTTCCAAATACTCAACATTGCGGCCTACACAATTTTATAGAAACTGTGACAGTTTATGAATAATTGAGTGTACCATAGCCCTGTATTAGGAAGGCCTCCAGTTTGAATCCCTGTGCAGCTATCCTGATTTGGGTTTTCCATGGTTTCCCAATATCACTCCAGGTGAATGCCAAAACAGTTCCTTTAAAATACCACGGCCGAAAGCGTTGATACCAGTCCTTTCCCGCCTCTAATGACCTCAATGTTGACAAGACATAAAACTATTAGGAAAACGAAATTGAATTCTCTTATCACACCAGTTTGCCACCATATTTCTGTACAAGCAGTGAACTTTATCTTTGTTGTCTTCGTAAGTCAAATATTCCCTCAAGTTAGTGGGTTGGATGGGTGACAATTTTCCAACTAAGTTTTGCAAAAGAGCTATGATTTGTGAGCAAGCTGAATCGTGCTTAAAATTCCTCTTCTTCAATTTAGAATTGCCCTTCTTAGTTTCTTCAGTGTATCACAGTACCTGTCTTCGTTTATAGTGGTCACAGTTGGCAGAACCCGACTAACAATATCTTCTTCTGGTCCTTTTGGTTTTGCTGATGGCAATACGCCCCGAGACATCGAAGTCATTAGAGGCAGGATAGGTCTAATGGCAAGGAATAGGAGGCAATTTGTCCTTTGCCTTTTAAAGGAACCATCCCACAATTTCCTGGAGTGATCTGGGGAAATCATACGAAAACGAAATCTGATGGTCGGACCTGTATTCGAACTGGCTTTCTCCCAGATGTGGCACTAAAGCATTACCACTCACCCATTAGTTTCACTTTTTCATTACTTTTCGTATTTGGTATATCATGACTTCCATACAATTAGTGAAACATCTACTTAAAACAAAGATAATAATTGTAAAAGATAATAAATCAGTAGAAGTGAGATGATCTGATGAGAGAGTGGGTTTTCAAAACAATCTCTGAAATGAGAAATGCAAGTAATTTTTTTTTTTCTCTCTCTCTCTCTCCTTCTCACCCACACTCCCATTTTTCTATGTTTAGCAGCTCTCAATTAAAGCAATTAATGGAGTGCTAGATGCCTTATATTCTGTTACACTCTTACAATTCATATGTTACAAGTCTGCTATATATAGCAAGTTTATCATGCACTGCTGTGGTACGGAGTCTGCTACTTCAGTGGGTGAAAGACGTGAAAGGTTGATTTTTAAATGCTATACTACTATAGCCTACTTTTGTTCTCGTGTCATCATAGAACCATGATGGTGCATGGTGCCTGATACAGCATTACCTGATTTGAGTGAGCTCCAGTGGTTGAAGAACTTTCTAGAACTGGGACATGTGTCAGTGGTGGTGCATTATTAATAATTACCAGATGGTGCACAAAAGTCCTGCGTTAAATCCCAAACCTCACTGTAGCATGTATGGAGTGAATGCATACCACACTGTGGCGAGACAGTATTATATTATGTGTAAAGCTTAAAATCAACATGAAGCTTTGTTAAGTGCAGAGATGTGCAGGCAAAAAAGTAATTGTTGGAGTTAGTTTGCAACATGCCGCTGAAGAAATCGGTCACCAGTTTGGCTGCTGCCATAGTTTGTATTAAGTTGGCTATGCACCCTGTTTTATGGTACGGCAGACATAAAAGTAACACAATGTTATAGGAAAATCACTAAAAGAAAGTGCTTCATGATGAATGACAAGATGAGGAGGAGTTGTGACACAGTGTATAGACTAAGTGAATGATAGTATGGTCAGAACCTGCAATTTGAAGAGATGAAGTGCCATATAGCCTTTATCTGTGGTCAAAATGAATAAGAAGACTTATTAGTGGTGGTTGGATTGTACATACGAGATTGTTAAATAAATCTGAAGTGAATATAAAGGCGACCATATGATTTAGTAGAAATCGAACCTGCAATCTAGAAACAATCAGAAAAAATCACCCACCATCCTATTTCTTCTTTTTTACTCTTCCATACATTTCTTTCGTCAGCCATCATTTCCAAAAGAAATTAATTTCATGGTTTAACTATCCACCTAAGTTTCAGCATCCTTTTATAGCACCACATTTCAAATGTTTGAATTTTCCATGTTTCTGGCATTCCTGAAGTCCATGCTTTGCTACCATAAAGTGCAATGCTCCATACATAGAGTTTTAAAAAGTTCTTTCTGAATCCTACACCAATATTTGAAAATAAAAGATTTCTCTTTTTTATGAAGGCTCTTTTTGCTAGTGCTATTCTGCTTTAAACACCATTCCTGCTTGCTTTGGCCATCAGTTGTAATTTTACTTCCTAAGTAACAGAAATTATTTACTTCTACTTTTGATGATTCCATATTTATATTTAATCCACTATTATTCGTATTATTTCTTTTACACTTTTGTCCTGCACTTATTTGTATTTATTACAGAATTCTCTGTCAGTATTTTGTTCATGTCTTTCAGTAGCTCCTCTAGATACTCAGTTCATTTTGCTAACAGGACAAAGTCATCAGCAAATCTTATTATACTGGTTTTGTCTTTGTGAACACTTAAGCCACATTCAAATTTCTCTTTTACTTCTATTATTGCTTCCTTCTCATATAAGTTGAATATTAGTGGGGATGAACTACAACCTTGTCTTACACCCTTTTCAACTGATGCATGTCTCTCATTATTGTCTTCTTTTATTATAATCATTTGATTCTTATACAGATTATAAAGTATTCCTCTATCTCGATATTTTAGACCTGACCCTTTTTTTTAAATTTTTGAACATCTTGTACCTCATAACAATATTAAAAGATTTTTATAAATAAACAAACACCATGAAAATGTTATTCATTGGTTAAGTCAGATTTGATTCTCTTGCAGCACAGTTTATCCTATACCAAAACTGTAGCTACTGTATATTTTATTCCAACTCAGCAAATTTACATTATAATGCCTGTCTCAGAATGATAAGGAACAATTTCTTTTGCAAGTTTAAATATTGTGAA
Source organism: Vandiemenella viatica (assembly GCA_031002005.1). NCBI lineage: Eukaryota > Metazoa > Arthropoda > Insecta > Orthoptera > Morabidae > Vandiemenella > Vandiemenella viatica. The sequence continues at coordinate 216,430,676 of CM061920.1, forward strand.
CTCTTATAGGCATTCAATCAGAACATTATTGGAGGAAAACTGAGAGTTAAAATTGATGTCAATGCAGGAATGTCAGTGTGGGCAAGGAAACAAGTATAAAACGCTTTGTAAACACTATGTTTCTGTCTACTATATTTGAGAATTACACTCTATTTGTGGAGAGTAATAGAGCAGATTTATAAAATTTTGTAACAATTAGCATTGCTCAGTGTGACAATTTAATTCCAGCTAAATCTTAATCTTTACTGAAAGACACTTTAAAAAATGTGGAAACATTATACAGAATTAGTTCATATCCATATTGAAATTTCTTATTTTACCACATTTTATTGAGACAGCAAATTTCTGTATTTTAGCAATCAATATGAGCACTTTGCTCAAATAGAATGTGAAGTAGGATTCATTTTTCTTAAAAAACATTTCTATGAAAAGATTGAAATGTTACCTATATGATTACTAGGAAACTGATCAATTTTGTTCCTCATTTTTGATTTAATGCAACTTCATTAAACAATGTGATTAATATAACAATAATTTCAGATAAGAGGGGGCTTATATTTACTTTGAATTTCATAACAGCTAAAAATAGAAAAAAGGGTGAGATGGGCGAAAAGGAGAGAGAGAAATTAAATTTGAAATGCATTTCTAATTTCTCTAATTTCTCTCTACAGATCATCTCACTTCTAGACATATATTTTCATTTGCAATTTTTAAATAATTTAATAGACCAAATACGAAAAGTAATGAAAAAGTGAATCTAATGGGTGAACGGAAATGCTATGTTCCGCATTAGGGAGGACACGGGTTTGAATCCCCTTCCAGCTATCCAGATTTGGGTTTTCCGTGGTTTCTCCAAGTCACTATGGGTGAATGGTGGAATTATTTCTTTGAAAGTACAAGGGTCAAATTCCTTCCTGTTCCTTACCTCCAGTCACCTCCCATCATTAATGACTTTGAAGTAGATGAGGAGTAAAGCCAGAGACTTGAAAACAAAATAGTACAGTAATATTATTTAGTTTTTCTTCTTGTTGATGATGGTGTGTACACATTATAGCCACCTAATGTCACCAGACGATATGATTTCGATGCAGTTGAAGCTTGAGTAGGTTTCTTTCAGCATTACCTCCATGAAAGTTTTTGTAGTTACATGTGCAGTTATGAGTCTTTCCCTAAGTATTCCCTGACAGAAGTAAGTAAGAGTCAATGTTATATTTTATGCATAAGCTATTTGTCGGTTTGACTTGTTTAAAAGAAATGGAAAAAAATTATTGGAATGCCTAGACTTGAACTTAGGACCACGCATTTACAAGACTAGAGTGTTAGCCACAGGCCCACAGAGCTCATGTTAATAGACAGATTGTGCAAGGTGTAAACCACCCTATCCTGCCTCAGAAGTGAGTTTCATTCAACTCGTCTTAGACGATTTTCCAAAATAATATCTTTATAATCATTTCTATAGTTTTGTAGAACTAAAAATTCTAGATCTTCGAACAATTCCACCCACTGCTTGGCCCACACACCTCATTAGGTGTAGTTTCTTTGGAAGGAATTAGCGAAATTAATATAGAAATAAATATAATTATTCTTTTATGTTAATCATTTTGAATAAAATGTTTCACTGAACATAATGTTCCCTGCACTTTATTTCAATCTTGTTAATTACAACTATAATATTTTTCAAGATCTGAATTTAGGAAAAGTATGATCGGCCGTTTACTGGAACTGAATTTTGTTCAATCCAGTGATAAGGCCATATAGAGCTGAATATGACAGCCAATCCTGGGGCAGGAAAATGCATTACCTGTGTTGGGATTGGTCAGTAGTCCTTTACTGAAATGTAGGAGAAGATTGATGAACTACCAATAAGAATCATCATTCGGCAGAGTCTTGCTGTTTTGTTCCAGGCATTGACTTAAGGAAATTAATTACAGATGGCACTGAATTGAATAGCCACCAATGGGATAATCTACTGGGCAGATCTAACAGGGGCACTAAAGTTTCCTCGGAGGACATACAGTACGATGTTGCCACATTATGAAAAATTAGGAACTTAGACTTGACGCCTATTGTTAATGTTGTTGTCGTCGTTGTCGTTGTTGTTGGTTTTTGTTTGACAAAGAGTGTACTTCACATTTTGCAGATGAAAAAAAAAAAAAAAAAAAATACACACACAATTTTGTGAAGTGGTGCCCACATAAGAAACATTAAATTTATATTTTATTAAATTAAATTTGCTTTATGAGTGCCATGCTACTAAATAACCAAAATTATGTAGTAAATAACATAATTAATCCAAAGAGTGGAGTATTAATCTTTTCTTGTGGTGTTACCTTTGGTACCTATTTTTCAGTTAATGAACAGATTATGATTTGCGCCATCTAATATTCATTTAGTCATGAGACATACTGCAGTTCATCCATGAGCTTTCAAACTGTGAAAATCCAATCCAGATTGGTTTTGTAGTTTTTGATTGGGGACAAAGAAATCCCATGGAAACAACTGCTCAAGATTTATATATGTAGTGGTTATGTTCTCCTCCCACCATCCTCTTCACCCTATTCACCTCCCTATTACACTATTTACTAAAAAGTAACTGGGTACCTTTGAAGATAGGTAAGTCAATCTCTCAGTCAGTTTGTGTAGCTACCATATGCTGCAGGTCAGTGTAGAACAGTTAACAAGGAGAAGGCATAAGGTACAGAGCCATCACATAAATAAGGGCATGATTGTAGGTGGCCATCTCAGTAGGTTGGACAGCAAGGTGATTGCAGTAAATGTTAAAAGGTTAACAGACCCAAATCAATGGTTATATCGATGTGCCAATGCTACATGTTCTGGGTGACCTCCAACTTTGACTGGCAGACATTACAGTCCCTGAATGTAAAACTGTCAAAAATAGTGCATAATCCCCAGCTACCAAGCTATAGTTGTTTTATGAAGCAACAGGTATATCGGTTTTCATTGGAACATAATACACAGAAGTCCATCTACTTGGATATTTTGAAACAGTAGCTGCACATTAGCCTTTCATCATGGCAAGTAATAAAGCTGGGCAACTCAGATGGTCTTTGGATCATCGCAACTGTATACTGCTGCAGTGGAAATCAGTACTGTGGAGTGATGAGTTGAAGTTTACAATATTCCAGTCTGATTGATGTGTATGGGTTTGATGTCTACCCTAGGAATGCCTTCTGTCTGTATTTAGTGTTAGAAATATGGTGTGGAGCTCTTTAATGGCATTCTGCATAGGACTACAGATGTTTTCCCACAGTAACATTCTGGATAATGAAATGCTCATAACACTGTGGCTTTTTATGGCATGGATTCATGTTACAATGCCAAACACCATGTTTCAATGGTTACAATGCAGTGTTGCATCAACAATACTGTTCGCTGGTTGAACTGGCTTACCTAGAGCCCTGACCCCAACCGTATAGAACATTTTTGGGATGAATTGGATCAGTAGAGGACTCATCAGGAGTGGCATAAGTCCATTGCTCAATTCATGAAATGATTGTAAGAGGAAAAGTGACAAATCACAGTAGATGTCCAGCAAAGACTAGTAGAGATCATGCCATGCAGATTGACTGAAATGATAGCTACAGGATGTGGCCTTATGAGATTCTAATGTGGTGACAACCACCAAGCAAACATTGTGGACAGCTGCCAATTAATTTTTGGTATGTAGAGTGCATTAAGTAAGTTCTTTATTTTGGAATAAACTTTTCTTCCCAAACTTTTATTATTTCTTAGAACTTTTTTAACTTCCTCTCCACTGAAATGGTTTTCTTTCACTGTGGCACAAAAAATTTGAGTACTCATGGTCACATGAGAATGTCATGACATCATATTGATTACCAAACAATGTAAAATGCACACATTTTGGTGAAAATATAAATAGGAGAGTGGTGTGTGATGACAGTCACTTAGTCAGTTTAGCTTTTTGATTGCTGCATTTGCATAGTGCTTGCTTTGTAGTTCATGGTGATAGATTTTTATGACTATTGAAAATTAGTCTTATAATATGGAACAGTTAAAGACCTTCCTTCGTGCATGCAGGACTTTAGGTTTTTGACTTGGGAAATAATAGGGACCATCTAATCTTAGGGCGAGAACTAAGTTTTCTCAAAAATGAAATTTGCATCAAGTAATTATCAACTATTTTTAGTGTTGGAGACAGTGCTTATGAACCAAGAAGGATATATTTGGCTTGTGGATTAATGAGTGATGGTGCGTCAGTTATAACGGATGTCTAAAAAAGAACCTGCAACTTAAATTTGTGATTTACTAAGTTCTATAACAGTCAACAATGTGTAAAAATATTCAATATTAACAGTTTAATAAATCCCTTGATTCTTAGACTTTCACTGTGAATTTAAGATTGAAGTGGAACTACTTGAAAGGGTTTTATGACAAACTTTTTTTAGATAATTGGATAATCATATACAATGTCAGCACATGCTCCAGAACGTTTTGTTTCCTAATTTTTTTCGCCACAGTGTAGGTGCCTATCACAAGTTTATTGACACATCATTGAACATGCTGAGTATCTTCACTTCAGTCATGCTGCTATAGATTCATAATAGCACAGTATTCTTACATGATTAACAATATGGATATTTAGGCTACCTCCTTCATAGTCATATCGCATTAAAACCATTTATGGTAACCAAACTCTATTGTTTATATTTGCCAAAACTGTAATGTATGTCACAGAAAAAGAATTTGAAGAAACAAAGTTTTTATGGAATAGGGAATATGCATGAAATATTTTTATTTGGAAGCTTTATTACTGTAGAATTACTGCTACTACATTTTTTTCATATTTATTTGATTTTTTTAAATTGATTTCAAATGTTAAAAATATGAGGGAAATGTAATTTCATGAAACCCAATGAATTTGTTGAATCGAATCATGACATCAAAGTATACATTCGTATTGTTACTGGGCATGTTTATAATTTTATGATTGTGTTTAAGTTTTATCATAACTGGTGAAATATTGCATTTCTTGTGAGAAAACTGATACAATAAATAGTGAAAGGAAGAAGTTTTGTAAAATAATGTCCCATTTTGTGTTCCTTGCTCAGTTTAGGTTAAAAACTTAGGAAACTATCTTGAGTGAATAAATGGCTCTTGCCAAACATCACATTTGATGCACTGCATGAGGATGCCTTATTTTCAGTTCTTTGCCACTATCTCCATCCAAAAATATAACTCATAGCTCAATTATTTCTGGGTAGTCGTCTCTCACGAAGGATTTTTGTTTTAATTCAGTTAAATAGAAATGTAACAACTACTCAATTTGTGTTTCATTGAAATATTTTTTTGAGAGTATTTATATATATTTGATGCAGTCATGCAAAAAAGTATCAACTTTCTTTCTAATATTTGCTCCAGAGGTGCCCAGGCACCATTGAGATGACCTATGTTAGATGCGATTGTGTCACAGCTCATTATCTGCTCTTTATCACTTACTCAGAGCATTCAGAACAACTTCACCTTGGTCTTTATCACAAGAAGTAGTTCCCTATTATGAAATGTAATTATGAGATAGATTTGGCAGTCATTCTTCTTTGGAACTTGTTATGCCCAGACCAAGTAACAACTCTCCATTCCACTGAATGATCACTACATGGGACACGTCATTTTAAAATCAGTTATTATAACTTCTGCTCATTCCTTCCTCACTTGTGTGCTCATTCGTTGAATGGAAGACTTGTTTGAAGAAAAATCGTCAGTGCTAAGTCTAAGTGCCTCCATGATAACTTTAAGAATGTAAGCTGAACCTCTTACACTCAACTGACATCTATCCAATGCAGCTATTAATTTAGGAGTAATGACATATTTTCTTTTGAGCTTTGCAGCAGTTCCTAATTGTATTATTTGGGGTGGGTTTGTTAAATGCTCTTCCTGATGCTCTCTGGAACTAAAAAATGTGTAATTGAGTTGTTCAGATGGCACCAACAAATCATACAATGCTGAGATCTTGACTACTCACTGGACAACATATATTTAAGTATTTTTCTCTCTAAGTATTTTCATTTGTTTTACCCTTTCTTCTTTTTCAGCTAGTTCCCTACACACAACTAGAAACCTGATATCCCTGGCTCTTTCTGTCGCTGTAAGAAGATTTTACTCTCCTTTGTTTACTTCCTTTCGAGGGCGTAAGAGTTTGCAATACCATAAACATTATCCAATTCACGTTTGAAATCCTCTTCCCTTCACTTATAAACAACCAGAGATTTGCTTGCATTCTTTTTGAACTGTCTCCATAATATTTTTCAGAATATAATGCACTCCTGTACAGCGACATTGTGGCTTTCATGTATAGTTAATTTGCCTTTGCGTATATTAAAAATAAAACTAATAACACCCTGCAAATTGGTTTTTTGCCTCTCCTAATAAGAAATAAGCTATTTTTGGCACTTCGTAATCCTAAAACCATCTATACCAGAAAAATATGTGATACCTATACAAGTAATGTAATGTTAGTAACAATAACGTGGGAGCGCATCACTACTCTTGCGTAACTTATATGAAGATGAATCGGTGCAAGTCGGCAGGAGTTACGTTCTCAGAATGGTGTAAAATTTTATTTGTGGGTGTTTTAGGGTAAAATTGAAAAAATTAGGATCTATGCATTACAAAATTTTGACTTTGAAAAATAAGGGACACCCTAATGCATATACCCTATTTCTGAAATAGGAAAAAGGATTTATAGCTGATTTTATGGATTTAAATTACATATGGTAATACATGAAAAGGTATATCATACTATTTCACATTAGTTTAAACCTTACATCCAGATATCAGATGTGTTAAACATGTTAAATTGTCTATTTTTGACACCAGATATGTTAACTAGGAAACTAATTTTTCTAGTAATTCAGATTACTTGATGATTTATGTTATCTGTGAATAAAAACCCCAGACCAGAGAATTGTGATCTATACTAATTTCTGCATAGAATTCTAGTTACCCATCCCCTAAGCCCATATTAATTGATACTGAAAATGATAGCCCAAATTTATACCACCATACTCAAATGGGACATAACCAAAAACACTCCACCAGTTCCTCATCTCTTTCAGCAGTGTCCTCCCTGTGCCAAATACAACTTCCTTAAACTTGGTTTCTATTGTAATTTGTATATCTAATTAGGTTATTAAACTATATGCCTTCATTCTTTATTCACCTACAGTTCATTGGTTACTTTCATTAATACTTTTAGAACACCAGATGCGTAAAAATTAAACATAAATACAGCTGTAAATACCCTGGAAAGAAAGTGACGAAGAAACAAAGCGTGTATATTTTAGCGGATAGCCATGGGAAAGGACTAGCTTCTGTTTTTAAAAATGAAAAGTTCTCTGTGACAGGAATAGTAAAGCCAGGTGCGCCTCTCAATGAAGTTTTAAATACTGGTAGTCTGCCACCCGGCAGCACATGTGTTGTAGTGGGAGGAGTGAATGATGTGTATCAAAATGAAGCCAGAAATACGACCAGAAAACTAAAAGAAGTGTTGACAACAAGAACTGATCTCCAGTTTTACGTAACAAGCATACCGCACGTACATGACCTGATTGAATGGTCCTGCGTAAATACTGAAATAACTGCAACAAACAGAAAGTTCAAGAAGATTTGCAGTGCTTTTCAAAATGCAGAATTTATTGAACTGGATTCCTCGGATAGAAGTCACTTCACGCGACATGGCCTACACAGAAATAACTTAGGTAAAACCATAATGGCTGAAAACATTATTAATAACATAAAGTGCAATACGGAAATTACCAGAAACTTTAAAACCATACCGTTACAAAATACAGTTGGTAGCTATCAAAAAGAACCAGTACTAGGTCAAGAATGTGCTGAAAGTGTAGCTGAGATCAAAGAAGGAAAGCAGGGTGATTCTTCAAGAAGTCAAGCACCTATAACCAGCAGGCGTAGTAACAGAAAAATCATTTCACCATTAAATAGAGAAGATGATTTTTTATACTGGACACAGAGCAGGAGAATACACAACAAGTGCTAAAGAACAGTGAACAAAACCATCACAGTGTAAATTTTGAAGAGAATAACAAAGGAAAAAATGTCAAAACAAGTAAAGGCATTAAAATAGAGGGCACTGTTAAAGAGGTAAGTGGTCGAGCAAATGTACATACTGAAAAAGCAAATTCAAACTTTATAATTTATCATCAAAATGTGCAATCCCTTAAAAATAAAAAAAATGAAATTGAATTACTCCTTTCAACACAGCTTAAAGAGGTAGCAGTCATATGCTTTACAGAACACTGGCTCAGTACTTCTCAACTGAATGTTACTAACTTTCCTAACTTAACTTTAGCTACATATTTTTGCAGAAGTGAATGAAAACAAGGAGGGAATTGTATATTTATTAAAAACGACATTGATTTTAAGGAAATTAGTACAATCAAAAAATATTCTATAGAAAAACACTTTGAGATATCTGGAATATACATTCCAAAAAATAAAATAATATTAATGTGTGTATACAGATCTCCAGATGGGGACAGTAACATATTCCTTAACATGTTTGAGAAAGCACTAAAAACATTACCATTAGTAAATAGAAATGTAATTATATGCGGTGATTTTAACATAGATTTTTCTAAGGATTCAAAGTTGACAAATGATACTTTGAGTCTTGTATCCTCATTCAATCTTAAAAGTCTGATAGAAACACCTACACGCATTACAAAAAATTCTTCAACAACAATTGACCAAATTTTTCTAAATAATACTAATTACAGACATAATGTGATGAATTTTGACACAGGTTATTCTGACCATTTAGCACAAGTTTTAACATTAAAATTAGAATCTAACATTAACACACATACAAATATAAAATCATGTAGCTTTAAGGATCAACAGATCAATCAATTTAATAATCTCTTAAGAAATGAAACATGGGAAGAAGTGTATAATTGCACAGATACAAATGAGAAATATAACTTATTTATAAGTACATTTTTGTATTATTTTGAAATATGCTTCCCACTAAGAACACGAAAGCAAAATGTAGGCCTAATAAACAATGCAAAGGGCTGGATTACCTCTGGTATTTTAGTATCAATAAAAAAGAAACAGTTCTTACATGCAACTTCTAAGACACAGGAAACAACTCCAGAATTTGATAAATATTTCAAAAAATACAAACAGGTTCTTAACAACGTAATAAGACAAGCAAAGAAACTAGAAAATGATAGATATATTTCCTCAGCTACCAATAAAATGAAAGCCATGTGGAAGGTAGTGAAGAATGAAGTAGGATCAAGACAGGTAGATAACCGTAATATTCAGCTTGAAGAGAATAAAAAAATAATATCTGATCCTATAGAGATTTCTAACACCTTTTGTAAGGTATCCCTCGCTCTATTTTCGAGATTTAGTTAAAATCCGGCCAAGTTTGAGGTTAACTTTAGTATATGATACCACAGTTAAAATCGAGATAACAACACTTCGAGTACAGTAAAGTAAATAAATAGCACATAGCAACCATAAATAAGAAGTTTCAGGTAAAATATAAGCCATAAACTTACCTAAATGAGCGTAATCCGTAATAATCCATGAAGCAGAAAACCCAAGTTTGTTTACACTACCATAGCACTAATATTCCACTAAATTAAACACTGTAAAGCACTTTAATAATTAGAATTTCACCATTTGATATTAAATTCACTAATAACTCGCAGCTCCAGACCAATTTAAAGCAGTAAATATGAAGTTTAATGCATATTAACATGGGAGTTAGTTCAACATTTAATTCCACCACATATAAACAACTTCAAAGCTTTAAAAGTAAATGTAAACAAGTAAAATAACCAGCCAGTTAATATTCTTTAAGTTTCCGGTTACAATCAACCAATAAATTGAAAATATAAGTGAATAACAGCCAACCGGTAATGGCGCCGTAAAATCGAAACTTTAGAATTTAATAACTCATAAACTAACATGTTTAGCAGACTACAAACTTTTCTAAAATGCTTAAATTAAATAAAGGTTCAATTTAAATTTAGTTTCAGGACACAACCGGCTATAAATAAAAAGCAGAATATTTGGTTGAACAACGGAAAAACAGGAAAAATTAGAAATTCCATAACTTCCGATAGAATTAACAGATTTGGATAATTTATACACCAGCATAATCAGCAGAAATGGGAGAGCATTTCTAAAATAGTTTGAAGCCCGAAATCTAAAATTTCTTACAATACGTTTTTTGCTCACAAAATTTGAAATAACCGCATAATCCAATGTAGCAACACTCCCCCAACTAAATAAATCTATAACTCCGTTCTGAAGCACTTAAAACATTATTACAAAGAGACACTAAACACGTATTTTTGCGTGATCTACACACCATGAATTTCTGGTAAACATCGGGAGATAAATCTAAAATTTCTATGTTTATTTTGACCACACTAGTCCGGATTCTATATAGGAAGTTGCGCCGCCATGACAGTCAGTCTGGCCTGAATCCCTGGAAGAGCAAGATGTGTGCTGACTAGATTGAGGCGGGCGAGCCTCGGGTGGCTTAGGCGTGGAGCGAGTCTTCAACTTGGCCCGATAGACGCCATCTTAGAATTTTTCAGTTGCATAGTAAAGTGTTTGGGATATGAACTTTAGTTCTATCGGTGGAATGGCCGGTGATATTCAGTACTTTGTCTAACTCGAAGCAGGACGCACGTCCTCTCGAGTGCGAGAGCTTCGGGAAGCGCGCGCGGATGCATTTTGGGGGGGGGGGGGGGGGGAGGGAAGTTCTACAAAAAATGGCCGATAGTTGCCATTTTCAAATTTCACCATGAACAATGTAGCGACGTAATAGTTTTCGACATGTGATTTTCTAACTTTCAATTTCATTCTTGGGGTAGTGCGAGTTTGCTCTGTTTCATAATCTGTGATTTTCAGTGAACGATTTATCTCCGATTGCCTTTGCTAACTGTGAACTTTTGTAACTTATGTGAAAATTTCCAAGAATATAATTCAGTTATTCAACTTCAGACTTTCATTTCTACAACAACACCTTTCTTACAGGAGGTAAAGCTGTAAGTGGCGACTGTGGTCCTTTTTAACAGTTAGCATCCTACATGGTTTTAACACGGTAATAGAACTTTTCAGAACTTTGACTACTTTTGGAAGACTTCGAGTTCAGGTGATGAAGCCAATACCAACCCCAGTATGCCGGTTTTACCCCTGACACTTTAATACATATTTTTTCAAACATTGCCGAAGATTTGATTACTAAAAATTTTGGCAAGTCCAACTTCAACACTCAAACTAATGCCAACCATGATAATAGCAAAACCCTTTTTATTCAGCCGACAAATGAAGAGGAAGTATTAAAAGTTATTGGGGAGTAGAAACCTAAATTTTCATCTGGAATTAATGATGTCCCTGATTTTCTATTTAAAAAATGTGCTGAGTTTATAGCTTGTCCTCTCTCTCATATATGCAATAGCTCATTCTCTAGTGGAATATTTCCAGATAGGCTTAAAACAGCAAGAGTAAAACCCCTTTTTAAAAAAGGGGAAAAAGATAAGGTGTCGAACTATCGTCCAGTGTCAGTCCTCTCATGTTTCTCCAAAATCTTAGAAAAACTATTTCACAAAAGACTCGTTAACTTCTTAGAAAATAATAATGTATTTTCAGATTCTCAACATGGGTTCAGAAAGAATAAATCAACCGAAACTGCCCTTTTTTCATTTTACACAGAAATACTACAGACTCTTGATGCGAGAGGACACATATCAGGAATATGCTTGGACTTGTCGAAGGCATTTGATGTAATTGATCATAATATCTTGTTTTCAAAGTTAGATCACCTGGGAGTTAGAGAAGTAGCTAACAATTGGATAAAGTGATACCTGCATGATAGAAAACAGATTGTTGAATGTAGCTTTAAGACTGACAATAGTATAAACTATGTTCACTCAGATTGCAAAACCATAAAATATGGAGTACCACAAGGATCAATACTTGGTCCTGTCCTATTTTTAATATACCTATATAAATGATCTGGAAACAACAAATAACTGCCAAAAATATATTAAATTTGCAGATGACACCACCATTTTAATGAAAGAATGTACCAAAGAACAATTATTAAAAAACATTGAATACAATTCTAAAAACATTGCAAACTGGTTTTCTCAAAATAAGCTAATAATAAATACAGAAAAAACACATGCCATACACTTCAGGACAAAAAATAATTTAGATACACAGTTACCTACAGTAAAACTTAGTGGTAAACTACTTAAAATGTAGAGAATATAAAATTTCTAGGCATTCATATACAAGAGAATTTAAAATGGAACACACACATTGAACACCTTTGTAAAAAACTAAATACTATCTGCTACATGATGAGAATCTTAGTTGGTTGCATATCTAATGAAACCATTAGGCATATTTATTTTGCATATGTACACTCATTACTAAGGTATGGAATCATTTTCTGGGGGAACTCCCCACCTAGTATCAAATGCTTCAAAATCCAGAAAAAAATTATCAGAATTATTGAAGGAGTACGAAGTAGAACCTCATGTAGACATTTATTTAGAAAGTTACAAATTCTACCACTGCCCTGTTTATATATACTGGAAACTATAAAATTCATTAAAAAAAATATAGAAGCTTCTGGGTATAAACTACAAACAAACAGTGACATACACTTGTATAATACTAGACAGACACTAGACTTTCATATACAACAAACAAATACTACCTTCTGTCAGAAAGGGCCACTTCATATGGGAATCAGATTGTTTAATAAACTACCACAGAGGATCAAGTCTGTAAGACAAAATACTAAATCCATATCATCAGTGAAGGAGTACTTGCTCGACCACTGCTTCTACTGTATTGATGAGTATTTTCGAACCAAATGTTAGTTTTAAACATGGGTGATGTTATTAGTATCATTTAAATTTGTAAAGAATTAATTGTATATTTGTAACTGTAATTCTTTTTGTCTATATCATATCTGTATAGTATGTTATGTCATAGTATATAATAGACTGTTTGTAATATGTTTGTTTGTCTGTCTGTGTACAGACCAATTTTGACTTGCCCTATATCATTTATACTTCGTACTATGTATGATGCTAAGGGGCCAATAAATACAAATACAAAAACATTTCTGCTCTTTCAGGTGATTTGGCATATCCTCTGGATGACGGAGTGCTTATTTTCAAAGTGAGATTCCTTCTGCTACTAACTTGCTATGCCTGTCATACTTGTGATGGTGAAAAATCGAGTGTCTCACTATGACGTCTGCCCCAAAGCATCCGACCTGCCTTCATATCTTTGCTCCTGTCAATTTTAGCGCCATATGCCGGGTATAAATGGCAACTGTAAAGCTTCATGAAATCCTTAGATGCCATAGTTGTTACAGGGACACCTTAGTTCATGAGCAGCATGAATTTGTTAACAAAGAGTTTTGTACGTTCATCACATTTTGCTATCATAAAAAAAATGACGGAAAGATCAGAGCAACAAACTTGCATTAAATTTTGCTTTAAACTCGAAAAGAGTTGTGCGGAGACCATTGAAATGATGAAGGCAGCAATTGGGGACAAGTATTTGAGCAAAACACAAATAAAAGAATGTTATAAGTGGCTCAAAGATGGCTGCACATCTGTTGATAGTAATCCACACTCTAGGCAGCCTTCAACGACAAAAACACCGGTTAATGTCTAATGTGTGCAATTTGCGTTCAATGAAGATTGTTAATTGACTGTGCAAGATCTAGAATGTTATCCTGGAATACCAAATCTAATGTTTGGAAGATTTTAACTGAAAATTTGCAAATAGTTCACATGTGTACAAAATGCATTCCGAAATTGATAATAGTGGAGCAGAAAAAACTTTGTCGCTTAGAACAATTTGGAAATGGTCAATAATGATTAAAATCTGCTTAAAAAGATTATAACTGGAGATGACCTTGTGGGATTGTGGTTACAATCCTGAAACAAAATTACATTATTCACAGTGGAAGCTGTGTCGGAGCCACAACCGAGAAAAGAGTGCCTAACGCAGAGCAATGTGAAGTCGTTGCTGATGGTTGTTTTTATTTATTTTTATTAATATGAGGGTGTCGTTCACCATTAATATGCTGCTAATGGTCAGACAATAAACACTCGATTTCAGGCACAAGGGTGTGGGAAGATTTTCTTTTTTAGGTAAGGGTGTCAGGGATTGGAATGAGTTACCAAGGGGAATGATGAATAACCTACCGAAAACGTTAAAAGACTTTAAAGTTAAAATTTGTAGAGGGCAAATGTAGGTGAGTGTAGGATAGGGGGAAGTTGGGTGTGTAGGGAAATTGCCACCGGAGTGTGTGCTCCATTGCAATTAAATTAAATTAAATTAAATGATGTTATCTTGAAGTTATGAAAAGATTGCATGACACAATTAGATGGTCAAGAAGTGACTGGCTTCTTCATCATGATAACACACCAGTGCAGTAATATTAATTATTATTAGTAATTTAATTGCAATAGAGCTAACACTCCGGTGGCAATTCCTCTATTCATATAATTAGCTCTTTATATATTTTGTTTTATAATTGAAATGTTTAAATTCCTTCTCCATTTTACTTTTCGAATTAACAGATTTTAATTTTAAATTCCTAAGCATTTCTGGTAATTAATCACCACTACACTTGGTAATTTGCTCCAATCCCTGACACCCTTACCAACAAAAGAAAATTTTCCCACTCCCTTATGCATGAAATTGAGTGCAAACTTGTGGTCATATCTGACAGCGCACAGAGCACAAAGAAACATTTGAAACTAATACAATGAATGATTTCAGGATTGCTCAAGGGCGTAGCCAGGATTTTGTTTAGGGGGGGGCAGGCAAGAGAAAACTGATAATATGTATGCTAAAAAAAACTTTTATTAATGTAATGCATATGTGTTGTATTAATTGAATAATTAATTAATATTATTATATTTTAATTAATTATAATTTAATTAATTAGTATATATAATTATACCAATAATAATTTTCGAGCTACTTCATCTGTAATTTTATCACAATTTTCTTGTAAAAGTTTTCTGTGTACACCAAGCAGGTCAGTTGGATCTCTAGAATATTTCCATCTTATTTAACTCTTTCATAAGGTCTAGTTCTTTAAGATTTTCCCTTGTCATACCCTTGTCTCCATAGTTTATACCATAGTGCGACTTCATAATCAAACAATTTTAACTTGTAGCATTGGCTGAAAAATCGTGTTTTTTTTTTTTTTTTTTTTTTTAAATCAACCAATGACTTACTTAAACTTTAACTGGGATGTAGCTAGGGACTGCAATCCAGCAATGCGGGATCCGGCATCATTTGGCAGTCTGGCGGATCCAGCACCTAAATAAGCGGATCCGCAATCCGTAAAATGGGGTGAAAACATGTTTCAGTCTTCGTCACCGTGTTTCCCTGTCGTCACTTTCCGGTCCGACTCGTTCTTTACCGGTTGTATCGCCCCGTTTAACTGTATCCTTCAAGTTGACATTTGACTCACGGCAACAAATGTGTGTTGTGTGTTTGTGTTGTGTGCAGTACTGTAATTTGAGTATGTCGTCCTATGGCAAAACTAGCTCCCAGATCGTACACACAGAAAAGATACAACTAGAGATGTTTTCTGAGGAGTAAGTAAAAACAATACAAAAAGAATGTTACAGCTATTGACAGATATTTCTTAATCTATTGCATATTTGATGTGTTAAAATGTTTTTCTCATAAACTGAACTTCATTGTATTTCAGTTATTTCTTTTCAAAAAGTGGATTTCTATTTCCTAATTCTGCTAATTCTATAAGATCTATGATGACAAAGTTTTCAAATGACATAATTGCTCAGTTTGAATATTTCAAGAAACAATTGCGAATATTTTCGTCGAATGTTTGATGAGTAGACGTCCAAAAAAAAAAAAAAAAAAAAAAAAAAACAATAGCCTATATTTAAGGCGGGACCACACGCTTGCTAAACCTCGTCAAGCCGTCACAAATTGAAACGTGTTGATAGAGCGTTTAACTTGACTTGTGTAGGCTGGCACTTGTGGCTGATCCAATCGAGTGTCTGTTTTTTGGCACAAATCTAAGAAAGTTTGCGGCAAGTGCTTGTAAAGTGCCTACTCGTTTCTGCGGACTTGATACACTTTGTGCACTGACGGCGGACAGACATGCGTTCCTGTTTGTTGTGATAGAAGTGCCGCAGGAAAAATGAGTAATTGGTTCAACAACGATATTTCACATTCCTTGAATGCTAATATTCAAAATCAGCATATCTCTTCCGGCAGAAGTTATCAAGATGGCTCATAAAGAAGCGTGGACACCGAGCGTAGTGGGTGAGCAATTAACGCTCTGGCCTCGCATTCGGCAGGACGCCGGATCGAATCCTCATCCGGGCATTGAGATTTGCAGTTTCCATTGTTTCTCCAAATCACTCTAGACGAATGCCGGGATGCTTCCTTCAGAAAAAGGCCAAATCCGAATTCTTTCCCATTCCTTGCCCCATGTCCTTTCCCGCCTCTAATGACCTCGTTGCTGACAAGGCGTAAAGCCATAAGCAAAATAAAAAGTCATAAAGTAGCTCATTAAAGTTATTTTCCATAAATTTTCTGCAGTCAAAAAATAATTGATATAGACATTATAATACTGTAAATACAATAATTATTATACTATTTCAATTATAAAACAATAATTTCATATAGGCCCCTAATTATATTAAATGAAATACATACATGAAACTACATACTAAACATAGTTAAATGAATGAAATTATACCTGGAACGGTTTCTATGGATTTTTAACATCCACCATCTTCTTCGCCGCCTTTCTCGTTATATTTTCATTTTCGTTTAAATTTTTATGATAAATATAGGTTAAACAAAAATTTATATCCAACACAACATCGAAGTCCCTCACGCTTTCTTCTCCAAAACATACCAGCGCATTCGCAAGCGTGTGGCTGTCAATGTTCGGCTCCCCACAATTAACCAAGCGTTTGTAAAGGTTTGGAGTTTTCGGCAAGTGCCAAGCGTGTGGACCCGGGTTATGTTCACCGCAAAGAAACACATTTTAATATCAGCTTGCTTAGAATACAGGGTTCGTGCACCACGGAGCCTTGCATCAGTTTGGTCAAGGAACGATTGACAGGCTTTGGTGTTGCTGTTGAAATTGCTGTTATCGGCAAAAGATCTAATGGAACAAGCGTCATGGAAAACGTTCTGCCTTCGTACCTGCAATTGTACTTTTCACACAGCACACAATTGGCAGTTGTCGATATTTTATACCCTTCCCCCCCCCAAAAAAAAACCACTGAAAGAAATTGAGAGCATAGAAAAAACTTTCACTCGGACGTAGACCACAAAGACCTGGACGCCACAATTGAAGCAAAAAGCGTGATCGTAGCACTGGATATTCCACATAGGTGTTCCCAGATATGATGATCTCAAAAAAGTGCAGAAAGTTGCTAAGTTTTTCAATTTTTTTTATTTATGACCATTTCAATCAAACCAACGAATGAGGAGGCGGAAAGGGCTTTCTCGGCTGCTGGCTATATATGAAATTCTTTGTAAATAAAGTGATAATTGGATATTTTTAAATGACAGAAAGTTGGAGTAACAAATTAATTAGACTACACTAGCAGAGGCAAGTAAGTCTGCAAGCAACAATGATTAAATTTTAATTTCAAATTAGTGGCTTTGGCATCTACAAAAAATTTATTTTCAGGAAGGTACCCAGCAATTGGGCTGTAACACAGTATGTAGCAGTATAGGTACGACCACAGAATGAGAAACAACTTGACCGTTGTCTCGACCCAACTCATATCCGAGCACCTAGGACAAATATACTGTAAAGTCAAGAGTAATAAATATTTTGTCACACATTAGCTCTTACATATCGACTTTTTTCACAATCATTTGATAGTAATAAACATAAATAAAATACATACGAATGCAGATAATTATAGTTATTAAATAAAAGTCGTACTTTTTGTATGTACTGTATGTAATACTATATTAAAAGCCATCGTTAGCCTTACGGAAAATACAAATTAATTACTTTAAAGAACAGATTATTAGCGCGCTCTCTGGTTATATCACAGTATAAACGATCGGATGCGTTGTGTGCGGGTCGAGTCAGCCTGAAATCTATCGATATTTAATCGCAGTTAAGATGGGATGTCTTTGTTCGAGTTGGCTCGCGCGGCACAGCGACAGTTTGTTGCCATGGATAACAAAAACGGCCGCCTTTTAATACAATTGTACGGTGACAAATTTTTTTGTGTAATAGCAAATGTACAGCCTAATCAGACTCAGATGGTATCACCTCCATCACTACCACAACCATCACTTGAAACTCCAATCAACGAATCTATAGAATCGCCAAATGACAGAATCAACATAATACCTTTTACCTAAGTAAGGAGTAAGTTCTCGTAAGAATGGCAACAGAAAATTGAATAGCAATAAAAAAATAGTATTAAACGGTTGCTATTACATATCTTTGACCATTCTTTCAGAGCTTCGCAGAGTGCGCCAGAAACATCTGTTCAAATAAATGATTGTTTTGACTCTCGAAAAAGGTAATGCAGGTTAGTACACGAGTCTCCAATTACTACAAATCTTGAAGTCACAGCGTTTATCAGTAACTGAAATGCCTCCTGAAATTGAGTGCACTGGCTCAATTAAAGATTTTAGAAACTCTATGATTGTCAATCTCGTAAAATTTGTTAATTATATCCTCGATGGTTTCATATCTAATGTCTTCCATGAGTTTCTCGCCACACTGTATTCAATTAAAATACAATTTCTATATCCACCAAATCATTTTTCGTTTAGGTTTCTAGTATACAGTGTGTCGGATCACAGTGAAAGTTGCGGCTATTCGCGCACGTGAAATGTCCACTGTGGCTTCACAAAAAGACAGTGCCTGGATAATCGGTTTGGCGCGCTCGAACATGGGTCGCGCAGCAGCCGCTCATACTCAATACGCAGCTTAGGGACCGTCCATAAACCACGTAGCTCCAGTTTGGCCTCCTGTGAACCCCCCTCCCCCCCCCCCAACTAGCCCAACGTGGTTTTTGTCTCTTCCCCTCCCCCCAAGTAGCTTTTTCTCATAATGATTCCTGAAGTCATTTTTGTACTGTTTTCTCTTGTCAGGCTATCATAAATTACAAGCGGGGATAATAAAATGACGGAAATAATTATTCACATGCTTCTGTATGTTCTCTATCTTGATATGAATGAAAAGCTACGTGGCCTGGCTCGGAAATCCCCCTCTTTTAAGTAGCCCAGCGTAGCTTTCCAGCCAACCCCTCCCCCTCTAGACCGAGTCACGTAGTTTATGCACAACCCCTTAAGGCCGGTTTTCACCGCAGTAGAAACTTAACCGTCGCCGCCTACAGAATTTGAGGTGTTTACATATTCGGCGGTAGAACTGTTGCTGCTATTACAGCGGTAAAATTTTCGCTGCTATGAAGCTGGCAAAAGATGACGTGGTCGGACGTCAGTACCTTTCTTTTGATGAACTGAGTTTCATTTTGTTAATTTAATTAATTTGGTGTTTATTACTTCGTAGTTAAGTTTGAAAATTGTTATTTTGAAGGTTCCATAGCCATAGAATAGGAAAAGAAAAAGCCAAAGGAAAACAGAATATTTGAGGAACGACGACACCAAGTTTTTCAATTATTTTGGGATGTTTATTTCAACAGTTGCTTGCGAAACTTAAGTATGGCATTCAAAGGAGGAATACCCAGTTGATGAATTGTATTTAACGTGTGGAAATGATGGCAATCTCTTTGAAGTAAGCAGATTTCTCATGGGCTTACTATAAATAAACATTTAATTTCATTTAATTCCAATCCGCTATATTTATTTTATGTTAATTACGGTGAAAACTTCTTGAGGTGAATATGTATAGGCCTAGATGTACAAGAAAAGTTTGAAAAATACACTATGCCATATAATGGCTAAGACTTACATTTATTTGTAACTAATACATATACTTCACTGTGTAATCAAATCTGTGTTGAGTTTATATTGCTTTTATACTTACAAGCACAATCGACTAGTTAAACTTTTGTGATTAAATTGTAATCTGTTAAGTGTTTTAATAACTATTACTTTACAAAGAAAAATCGAAAGTAAATGGCGAAGATGATGCCGAAGTTACTGAACACCTTGTCTCACTATATTCGTCACTGCTGTGTTAGAAGAAAAGAAGAAGAAGAAAAAAAAAAGAGGAAAAAATGTCGATCCACAGAATTTCGAATGTTGAAAGTTTTCCTTGGCAAATGTCTAAGATATGAGGACATAGTTATATAGTATTAAACATCAAAATCTTTCTATAAAATGTGATTCAACATTTTTCAACTTCTAGTTGAAGCTCTAAAAATTTATTTAAGTACGTGATCAAAAGTTTACTACCCAAAGGCATTTTTCCTCATTTTTCATTTCGTCAAAATCATTCCTAATTTCAAGGCACACTTCTTTCCAAGCGTTCCTGGTAGCGTTCCGATCTTTAAAAGAATCTATAGTTTTATCTCTTAAAACTGCTAACGAAATGAGAAGATCAGTATCCATCATCACTTAACATACATTACGATTTTTAAATTAAAAAAATGTTAACTTTAACAGACTGAAAGCGCACAAGCGGTTAAAAAATCGCTGAGTGTGCAAGCGCCTATTTGACCACATGGGCCACTGTCTGGATGGGGCGGTGAAATTACCGTCGAATGAAGTGGCAGCGCACGGCTGCATACCTGCCGTCGACGGCAGCTCTGCCGTGGGTGTAAGCCCAGTGTGTAAGCTCCCATTTGATCCCTCGCGCCACTACTGGAACGACGGCGACGGAAAACTTTCCGCCGCGACCGAAACCGCCCAGTGTGTAACCGATCTAAGAGTCGTCAGCAGCGCCGTACGTGGCCCGTTGTTCTGCCTCGCCCTCGCTAACGTCTGTTTTCCCGCAAATAGCAGTAGAAAGCAGGTTTAAATCGAACGAATTAATTTTTGAAAGTTACTTAACATTGTTTACTCTTCGGTTCGGCAGAACCCTGATCGAGCGCAAACCCGCGTCCAGCTAGGGGGGGGCAGCTGCCCCCCCCTGCCCGTACCTGGCTACGCCCTTGGGATTGCTTCCAAAAGTGAAAAGGCTGTTGAGAGCATATTCTCCAATCAGAAGGGGACTAATTCGAAGGATTCCATCAGCCCAGTGATGCAGAATAACACCAGTGGGGAAATATGATGCAAGGTTGGATACTTTTGAGACTGACCTTTAACTTTTAACTTTATGATCTATATAAGAAACTTTTTTTTTTTTTTTTTTTTTTTTTTTTTTTTTTTTTTTTTTTTTTTTTTTTTTTTTTTTTTAAATGTAGGTTTATGTGACAGAGATTGGGGACAATCCAAGCATTCACCAAGGTGACTACAAAAAAGTACAATCAGGTTTGCTGGTACATGGGGCCTGTGTTTTAAACTCTGGTCCATTGTACCCCTGATCCAATGTGGTGCCACTTTAATGCCTGTAGCCACACTTACGCATAGTATGCCAGTAAACATTGATAACTGTCTTTGGTATATTATCATCATTACTGTTCACTTGCCTTATATTTTGAAGTATTGATTATTGCTCCCTCCATAAATGTATCCTATCGCATGCATCTTCTTAAAAAAAAATTGTAACCTTATTGACTATTTACTGCTGAACTTATGGTGTATATATTTGAGAAATGTACAAGGAGAAACACAACTGACAAAAATCCAGAATTCAGTGATAAGGAATTCTGATAAAAGGGAAATTTTTTACTGAAAAAATGTCCAGTATTTAATATGGAATGGGTGGGTATGAAGATTATGGTGGAGACTAAAAATAGCATCGAAATGCATGTACAGGAATACAAAAAGTCATTGTAACTTGAAATTCATAAAACAACAGAATTTTTAGGAATATGTCTGTTAGTGCAAAGTCAGAGCAGGACCTACCAGTAGGTACATATTGAATGAAAATATCACTTAATTTGCAATTAGGGATACTTATCCTCCCATTTTTGATTACCTCCAGCAGCATCTATACTCAATGATCCATGTTTTTATCCTTTAACCATAGCCTTCACATAATTAAGAAGAAACAAATACTTTGTGATCTTGAAAATCATTTTTTATATTTAATTATTCCTGTTATCCTGTTTTATGTCTCACTAAACATTTGATTTCTCTCCATTTTTGTATGAAGTTATGACTTCCTTTTGATCCAATCCCCTCCTCCTTATATCCACTATACAAACTCCCACCTGGGTGCACCTAATGATCTTATCCCGATGGGAGGTTTGCAAACAAAAATTTCATTGTTGGCATCTAAGTGGTTTTCTGAATATAAATAGATACCCGGTTACAATGAATAATCAATTATAGGCCACTTTATTTATATAGAAGAGGCAGGAAATTATGACGATTGATGCTATGCCCACTAACCTAGACTAGGACTTGAAATGTATATACCTTGGCATAACTTTTGATAACAAACTCAACTGGAGAATACATATTGTTCAGGTAGTGGGAAAAGGTTTCAAAATCCTTCTCTTGTTGGAGAAAGTGACGAGGGAATGCACTAGAGAAATAAGGGAATTGGGTTACAAAATGTTGATCACACCATTGCTTGAATATGGTAGTGTAGGATGGGACCCACATTTTCAGTGTTAACTTCAGGAGTTGGAGGGAGCACAAAGAAGGGTTGCTAGAATTGTCTCTGGAAATTACTGCAGAACACATTAAATAAGTGATATGATAAAGGAGATGGAATGGAATTCATTCCAAGACACTAGAAGGCTGAAGAAAATGATCGGAGTGTACAAGGCTTATATTGGTGGTAAGAAGAGGAAAGGTATTGATGGAAAAATTAGAAGAGATGCATGGAAGGGAATAGATGACCATGACCACAAATTGGCACTCAATTTTAGGCAGATGGATATGGAAAGATTTTATTTCATAGGTAAGGGGGGTCAGTGATTGGAATAAGTTACCAAGAAAAAATGATGAATAATTTACCATAAATGTTAAAAGAATTTAAAGTTGAAATTAGTAGACAGAAAATGTAGGTGGGAAATGGAAAGGGGAATAATGGGAGTGTAGGAAAATTGCCGTGGAAGCAAGTGCTCCATGACAATTAAATTAAAATAAAATTAAACTACTTAGTTACATGGATAGGAAAATGGCTCACTTCACATTCATTTCAAGATATTTCTTATTTATAGAATATTACATGGCAATGACTTACATTATATTCTAATATAACTGAAATATCATATATCTGTCTGTACAGGGAGGAAAATACTCACTGTATGACTATTATATAAAGAATTAAAGGGGATGCAAAGGAGGCAGGAAATTTTTTTGAGTTAATTACTGTAGAACACAATCAGTGACCTGATGGTTATAATTCAAAAACAAGATGCAGGGTAAGAGAAGAGAATGCTAGGAATGCGTAAGGTATACATTGGTAAAGTCACCTGGATGGATATTTGGAGAAAAGGGAATTAAGTGGAAACAAAGAGATGCCTTGATCAAAAACTGGTGGTCAATTTCTGGTAAAAGGTAGTAGGGAAATTTTAATTAGTCCATAAAGGAGTCAGAGTCCAGAATAAATTAGCCAGGGATACGTGAAACAAGTTTTGTCAAATGTTAAGAGATTTTATTTAAAAATAATAATAATAATCATTTTATGCAAAAGTAAATGAGTACGGTAATTCCCACCAGTGCATATGCACCATCATAATTAATCTGAGCAAACACCAAACTGTTGTCTTACACCAGACTTTTTGAAATGAGTGTAATGGCTGACACTAAATGTTGGTGTTTTTCACTCTAAGTTTGTAATAAACATTGCTTCTAACATGAGAGAAATCTAAGTGTAACAAAAATTTAATGTGTTATTATTTACCATATTTTCTATTTATTGTTTCTTCTTTTTCAACATTCAGAAAGGATGTCAGGATATCACTTTCACCATTGTCAAAAATGAAAATGACTGTACACATCCAAGATCCATAATCAACATCTCTGAGTTGCAAGATTGTTAGTCCGCATTCATTCTCATTTATTCCATTTCCATAATACAAGTAATTCCCGTCACCAATCCCTGGTGTCATTCTGAAACTGACCTGCAATGGTTTTAAAAATCAATGACAGATTAAGAAACTATGTTTGTTAATGTATGCATAAATGAAATTAAGATACAAAGTAAATGGCCTTGAGGAAGACCAAGGGACTGATGAGAGCTAGGAGTGGAAGGATATTTGCTGAAAAGAGGATAGAGCTGGATCATGATAGAGAGAGAGAGTTTGTGGAACAGCGATGAAAATGGAGAGGATTGTGCGTAAATCAAACCAACATAGTGGCTGAAAACTTGAATGATGATGATGATGAAGTGGCGACATTAATTGAGGTGGAAACCTGTGGAGATTACATAACAGCAAAACACTGTGGAAGTCTCCACACCCACACCATTAATAATAGTTAAACATATACTTGACATGTAAGCAGAAATAGTAAAATTATAAGTTCTTAAAATATTGACTGCTATGTGAAAAAAGAAACATGTGCTTTAATAATTAATTGGATTAAATATTTTCAGTTTATAGAATATTATGTTAAAACAATATAGTTAATGGAATTAATAGTGACACTAAATATGGTATTACATATAAGGAAGGTAACAGAAAATGATCTGTCACAGATGAAGGTAGGAGGGTCAGGACCAAAACAAATACATGAACACACTTTACAATATTTACATGAATAACCTTACTTGTGTTGGAGGAGAGACAACTCGAGAGGAAAGATGTATATCCGTACAGTCCTACCACATGAATATTAATATTGTTAACTGTTGCTGTTTTACCCACCAATGTGGCTATGCACATTAAGCAACACTACACCGGATCGGGGAGATATACTGTAGTCTTGAGTAGTTCGCGAACGAACTAGTTCGAAAGAGCACTCCCACGAGCGAACTACGCGAACTAGTTCCCAGATCTCTCGCTCCTTAGTTCATTAGATCGTTTCCTGAAGACCAACTTTTGTTTTAGTTTATTATCTAAAAGGTAACACAGTTCGCTGTGGACACATTTCACTGATGTACAAAAAAAAAAAAAAAAACACCAATAAAAAAATGTAACTGTTAAACATTAATAATTATTTCAGAAGTCAAAAACGGAAATTTAACATGGATTGTGAAAACATAACACACTTTGATCCCATTAACACTTAAAAGACAACAATCAGTAACCACAACTATTATAACAAAGAAGAGAGCGCGTGAAGTAGCGCTAGCAAAGCGAGCAAACGAGCTGTCTTTCTGGAATTCCAGAGCGGAGTGACCTAGTTCATGAACTAAACACAGCGCTACCGCTCGCTAACTAAACTGAGTGGTATAGTTCACGAACTAAACTGAGCGGTACCGTTCGCGAACTAAACTAAGCGGTAGCATTCGTGAACTAAACTGAGCATTCCCGGTCGCGAACTATTACCATTCGCTGCTAGGATTAGCAACATTTTTTAGGTTAATGGTATAATGTTTTTTTAGAATAACCTATAAAAATATAGTACACTTCAAAAATATAATATTTTACGAAAGAGTAGAAAAGGACAAAAGATATGTTTTTTTACTAATTTATTTTTTAAGCTATATTTTTCTGCACTTCTTGCATCTTTAACAATTTTTTGTCTAAAGTATAATTGTAATATGCTTTATCGCTTTCAGTTGTTAAATTAATGTCGATCAAAAGCTCATTTTTACTAATGAAATACTGCTCTTACTGTACTTTTACCTAGATTTCGTGTAATATTGTTATTTCAGAGTAAAGTTCGTTCACTTTGATACTCATTTTTTCTCATAAATTTAGAACCTCTAATATTGTCTCACAGCCATCAAATGAAACATCGTGTTTTAAATTTAATTTTTTGATTTTCTATAGCCAATTGCTTTTATTAAAATCTAACTATTTACTAAGATACTCCAGCCTTTTATCAACGAATACTAGATCATTATTTTTAATATTATCACTTTCTGTGGATAATTTGGCTTCTAATGGCTTTTTATTGTTTTCTTAACCAAAGAAACAGTATCTTTTACATTTTTCTAGCGCTGATTTTGAAGCTGACATAATATAATACTTATCTCAGTCTGTTGGTTAACAGATTTGTGAAAGTTATGTAAAGAAATAACTTGCGAAATTCAAAAAGATTTTAACTTTTGTGTCTTCATCAGTTTCATTCATCACCAAAATATTGTGAATGTGTGTTGGATTAACCTCCTCTACACTAATAAAAAAAATAGCTCAATGACTTTCGTTATTGTTCCCACTTTCTCATTCAAGGGTCACTGTCATTTTTATATGTCTAATTGTTAGGTATCACATTGGAAGTATTACTGTTACTTTTCTTAATAATATAGGTAACATTGTTTCTGTCATATAGTACTTAACTTGCAGCCAATAGTAGAATTATATTTTGTTCATGATTTCCAAAACTATATTCATATAAAAAAAGCCGATTACTTATAAACGGGTATTTTAATTCATCAAAATAAACACATTTACAATATTTTATAAGTAATGTTGTGTTGTTAGGGCGTGTCGATGGCGGGGTCATTAGTGCCTTTTATAAGTAATGTTTCTTCCATTAACTAATAAATAAATCCATTAAAAAAATTAATAATCTACGAATGCATGTAAAGTAAATAGTAAAAACAGCACAGTTATTCAGTTTACCCATTTGTGCAATGGACAATGAGCACTTTGGTTTATTGGTGGCAACTGATCATGTTAATGTCATTTGAAAGGGCCATTATTAAGCAATAACTTTTGTTAAGAAGGTCATATTAAATTCCATTTAGAAACGACAAAAAAATGATTATGTCCTAATAAAACTGACATAACAAACAAAATAGCGCGTGCAGTAGCGGTAGCATGGCGAGCGAACAATCTGTTTCTCTGAATTCAAGACGCGAACTAACGAACTAAAAGAGTGAACTAGTTCACGAGGGAGCTGCGAACTAAACTGAGCGCTCTTCTTCGCGAACTATAATGCGCAAGTCTAATATACTGGGCCTTGAGACAATTCATGGACCAGTCATTTTAGCCATCCTGTTTGCAGTTTTTAGTCAACTTTCCACAATCACCTATTTAAATGCTGGGATGGTTCCCAATCTCTGACTCAAGAAACACACATTCTGCAAACTTAAATACACTTATCACTCAGAACACAATTTTCATGTTTAATAGACAGATGGCACCACATCTGCTTGTACATTCAAAATGCCTAGTGAGTATAACAAATTAAGGCTTTCAGCTGTCATTCTTAAATCATCTAGAGTTTGAATAGTATCAAGCATTGCAGTATAGAAAATGAGTTGATGACTTTTGTAAATAACAGTATCAAAGCTTTCCAGGATGAATAAATTTCCTTTAAACGACAGTTTGTAAATGAGATACATCCTTAGAGAAAGTTACTAAGGAAAGGTCATGCTTATCAGATGTTAGTGCGATGTTTCTAGACAATTCAAACAAAAGATTGTAGGAATAATGAAAGAAATGATATTTATACGAGTAAATAACAAGAAAATAGTTAACATATAATGTTCTCAGCACTAAAATGAACTTAAGTGTGAAGTTTATCACCAAAGGTAAACTATGATTAAATATAATAGCCAGTAAAGCAAAATTAAGCCTATCAGTCAAAACTTAAAGATTTCGAATTTAATTTAATTGTGATGAAGCACACTCTCAGATGCCAATTTCCCTACATACTCATTTTTCCTCTTTCCTGTACCTGCCTACATTTCCCTTGTACAATTTTTAACATTAAAATCTTTTAGAATTTTTGGTAAATTATTCATCATCTCTCTTAGTAATTTATTCTAATACCTTACACTCTTACTAACAAAAGTAAATCTTCCCACACCCTCATGCCTAAAATGTAGAGCCACCTTGTGGTCATGGCCATATTTACCTTTCCATGCCCCATTCCTAATTCTTCCACCAATATCTTTCCACTCTTCATCACCAATACTTGCCTTGTACACTCCCATGACTCTCTTCATCTCCTCCTGTCATTCAGGGAATCTCACTCCAATTGCTTTATCATCTCACTTAATGATTGTGTTCCTGAGGCAAATCTAGCAGTACTATTCTGCATCTCCTCTAACTGCTGTATTTGATACACACAATGTGGGGCCCACATTACAACAACATATTCAAGCAACAATCTGACCAAAATTTGGTAACAAATTTTCCTTATTTCTCATCAAGAGTACTGCAGAAATGGTAGCCTTTTAAAAAGCATTACAAAATAACGTAGTAGTCAGTCCACAACACAAAGGTTGGCTAGATCCTCCCATATCAGGGATATTTAGCCATTGTGTCAAAAGTTCAGACTCAGCTCTTAAAAATTCCTGTGCCTACTGGGATTTAAAGCTGGGACCGGAGCACCTTAAACACTGAGCTATCAGACTGCTCTAAAACACATTACAGTATGAATAAGGTATACATCCAAATAATATTCAAGATTCAAAAAGCACACTGGAGTTTCTCCATAATTTCCATGCTGATTATGGCAGTAACCTAATAGGCAAAAAATTTTTGGAACTAGCCAAGTGCCTCCGTAAGCAGATGCAACTGAATAGAACTAAAGTTCACACTAGCCTAAAAAAAAAAAAATTAAGGAACACACTGGTACTATCTAACATTTCTTTCCTTCAAAATATTATCTTTCCAATAATTTTTTAATGCATGAAATTTTTATTTGATTTCTTGTTTATTTTGAAGTATAAGTTTATTTTGCAGTTATTAATACTTGGTCAGAACTTATATTTACAGTAACACTAGGCAATTCATCATATTTTAAAATTTGATATGTCTTCCCGTTTTATATATTCAAAAGGGATTTTCACCAATCTATTTATTTTAAATTTCACTTTATTTTTGCTATCCTTCCACTTTTGAAATCTCTTTAATTTGGTGCAATAATTTTGAGACATAAATGAATGTAATTTTTCTCGGCGTTGTTTATTTATAAACATTTCTCGGGAAACAAACCGAGTAATATTGTTATTAATGCACAATATTTCGGCGACTTTATTCTCAGTCGCCATCTTCAGGTGCAGTTGCAAGTCTTTAAGTCTGCCTTGAAGTCAGCCTTGAGCGTGTTGTTTGTAAACTGGCATGGCAACGACAGATGTTGTTATGTTGCCTAGCAGCATCTCAGATATCATTAGACGCCCGCAGAACACAAAAAGCAGAGCATTGGTGATGAGCAGCCTCAATAACAGGAATCTATGCATCACTTATCTGGAATCCACAATCCCTGTTTACCAAACCAGACGCGAGGCGAATTTCAAATGCTTCTTTAATGACGCTAGCCCAGAAGCCTCTCGCATGTGTCAACACCTTAGTTGCTTCAAAATCGAAACCATGTCCTTCTGTCAAACTATGTTCCGCCACTGCTGATTTGTCTTTTTGCCCAAAGGCGAACATGTTTGGCGTGTTCCAAACAACGTTGTTGTACGCACCGTATGGTCTGACTGATGTATTTCTTTCCACATTCACACGGGATGCAGTAAACTCCGGGTGTACGCAGGGCAAGGTCATCTTTTGGAGAGCACAAAATGTTTCTCAATTTTGGTGGTGGTAGAAAAATGGTCTTAATAAACAACGCCGAGAAAAATTACATTCATTTATAACTTACCTTTACGGAGAGGATATATATCGTCGTGTTAAGCGACTGGAGGAGCTTCGCAAGAAGAGGTCAAGACTTCTCAGTGCTCTCACTTTTCTCCAACAATGCCGGGACCAAAACATTGTACCTTGTTTTGCCGAGATTCGGCACCCAATTGAATCTTTTGCGGCGAACAAAATTCTATGAAAAGCGAGTTTGTCTCTGGTGAGGGAGAGGATTCAATACACCAGGCGTGAGTTAGACTCTGTTTCTCAGTCTCTTTTTGATTGCCACATGTTTTTGTCTAACTATCTGCACCGTGACGCCTGGGAGTGGGTAAACAGCTGTACCGTTGCTGAAAGCCACAGAGTTCAACGCTGTGCGACGGCACGGCAATGCGGGAAATTTGCCCGACTTGCCCGCAAAGTTAATGCCTCTTCTGCACCTGATAGCAGGACAGTAATTAATCTGAGTGGTGGTGAATTAGACTCTCCCACCTTTTCAGTTCTATCTAAAGGGCTAAATTTTGTGCCAGTACCCAAGACCATTCCATACAGGGAAATTCTCACTAGCGTCAAGCTAGCCGTTCGTGGTTTGCCTGTGAGCGCTGGTGAAGAGATAAGGCGAGAAACCAGCCAAATATTAAGCAAGGCCAAACCGCCTCAGCCCAACACCACAGCTGCTGAGCGTAAAGGACTTTGGTCATTGTGTCACAACCAAGATATTATCGTCCTACCAGCAGACAAGGGGAATGCTTCGGTGGTTCTTACGATGACAGATTATCAACGAAAAGTAGAAGAACTTTTGGTGGACGCGTCTTACCGAAAAGTGTCGAAAGATCCGACCAATGTGGTGGCGAAGAAAACAACAGCTCTGCTGAAATGTTCTGGGCTACCAGAAGACACTATTAAACAGTTACAACCCCACGCAGCTGTTCCACTCAGACTTTATGGATTACCAAAAATCCGTAAACAAGAAACACCATTTCGGCCAATAGTGTGTACTATTGGATCGGCAACTTATAATCTGGCTTGATACTTGACCGGGCTGTTATCGCCATTTGTGGGAAAATGTGTTCACCACGTAAAAAACTCGGTGGAATTTATTAATACTGTTAAAGAACTTCACCTACGTCAACAGGATTTGATGGTAGCTTCGATGTGGTTTCCCTCTTCACCAGAGTTCCTCTGGCTGATACGATGGCTCTACTACAACAGCACTTCAAGCCCAGGTTAGTTGAGCTGTTCCACCACACATTACAATCATCGTACTTCTTGTATGACGGGCACTACTATGAACAGGTCAATGGAGTTGCAATGGGCAGTCCCCTGTCACCTGTTATAGCTGATTTCTATATGGAACATTTGAGGAGAAAGCGTTGGAAAGTGCCCCCATGAAGCCCAGTGCCTTCTTTCGGTATGTGGATGACACATTTGTTGTTTGGCCCCATGGTAGAGACAATCTAGATAAGTTTCTCCTTCACTTGAACAGTGTCAACAAAAACATACAATTCACGATGGAGGTTGAAAAGGAAGGCCGCTTGCCCTTTTTGGACATTCTGATTATAAAGAAATCTGATGGAACTTTGGGACACACGGTGTATAGGAAGCCAACGCATACAGACCTGTACCTAAATGCGCACAGTCATCATCCCCCTGCACAGCGCAATACAGTACTAACTACTCTTGTCCACAGAGCGCGGGCAATATGTGATAAAGACAGCCTTCCTAGTGAGTTAAAACATCTAAGTGATACCTTCAGAAAGAATGGGTACAATGAACATCAGATACAGTTGGCATTCCGGGAAATGAAACGCAGGCCTAATAAACACGATAATGGTCCACACGATAAATTAGCCTTCTTGCCGTACTCTGGCGCCACAACATCTAGGGTCGGAAGAGTCCTGGCAAGAAATGGCATTAAGTCCATTTTTCATCCACCACCAAAATTGAGAAACATTTTGCGCTCTCCCTAAGATGTCCTTGCCCTGCGTACACCCGGAGTTTACTGCATCCCATGTGAATGTGGAAAGAAATACATTGGTCAGACCATACGGTGCGTACAACAATGTTGTTTGGAACACGCCCGACATGTTCGCCTGGGGCAAAAAGACAAATCAGCAGTGGCGGAACATAGTTTGACAGAAGGACATGGTTTCGATTTGAAGTGACTAAGGTGTTGACACATGCGAGAGACTTCTGGGCCAGCGTCATTAAAGAAGCATTTGAAATTCGCCTCGCGTCTGATTTGGTAAACAGGGATTGTGGATTCCAGATAAGTGATGCATAGATTCCTGTTATTGAGGCTGCTCATCACCAATGCTCTGCTTTTTGTGTTCCGCGGGCGTCTAATGACATCTGAGATGCTGCTAGGCAACATAACAACATCTGTCGTTGCCATGCCAGTTTACAAACAACACGCTCAAGGCTGACTTCAAGGCAGACTTCAAGACTTGCAACTGCACCTGAAGATGGCGTGAGAATAAAGTCGCCAAAATATTGTGCATTAATAACAATATTACTCGGTTGGTTTCCCGAGAAACGTTTATAAATTTTGAGACAGTATTTCCATTCTGTAAATGGTGATAAACCATTTAACTATTAAGGTTTTACATTTCTTGAATATTTCTCTTTGTTTACAATTAAAACCTATTTCATTTGTGTTGTTATTATAAATTTACATTTCATTTAGTTCCTATTGTTAGACTGTTTTCTTCAATTGTTAATAACTCTTAATAATAATTTTTCAGTGCTTAAACTTCTTAGTAGCGTTCATTAAATTATTAGTAACATTATGTATTAACTATTATTTTGTTATTTATTTGGATTAAGGTGGTTTTATTAAATTTGTACATTGTTCAACTGCAGTTCCATTGTCAGCTGATGTTTTAGAAGCATTGTTTTCTTCACGCCTAAAACATAATATATCAATCTACTTCTTTTAACTAAATTTCCCTAAACATTTTTTTTTTTTTAATTTATTGTAACACTAGCTCGTACCTGCAACTTCGTACGCATGGATTAAGAATTTATTGCCAGAATTGAATATTGAAAGTTGTTGGTAACAAAGGATTGGACCCAAACAACAACGAGTGGGCATAATATGACAGGAAAGCTATCACTATATCATTCTACCATTGAACCAGTCTCTTGAAGAGAATTAGTTTCCAACATATTTCTGTTACCATTCGATAAGGTCTCAAAATTTCGTGACTAAAACTATTAAACATACCGGAGAAAATGGCCAGTGCCCTTCATACAGATTTTCTTGTCAAATTCCATCAACATCGATATAGCCATTTGGTCGTCAAAACGTAACAAAAAGACTTACTTCCATATTTATAGTATTATTACTGTGGTTCACAAACACACACACACACTCTCTCTCTATCTCTCTCTGACTGTGAACAACCCCTAAGGAATCATTATAACGTAAAAAAGTGTACACCTACAACATTACAAGACTACCTACGATTTAGGGAGGGAGTAAGCTTGCCAGTAAACAGATAATTTTCATTGCAAGTATAGGACATGAGGAACATTTCATGTAGAATCTGATACTGCAATCAACTCAGTAAATAAACTGATTTTAAAAACAGTAAAGTCACTCAACATATAATAAAAGTGCTTTTATAATAGTAAAGAACTGTTAAACTAACCTGGAATAGGGTAATCCATTGTTATCCAACTTGTAAACAATAGATTTTGGTTATGTGACAATTTCATTATAACTTAACACTTTTTGATGCAGTAAAATAATTTTAAAATAATAATAATTCAAAGTTAAATTCATTAAAATTCCGTAGCTTCAAGCCGTGTAAATAGCTTAAATAAATTTTTAAACACCTTGTGGAGTATACTTTCACTTCTAACATTTTTAATCATCTCCTGAACTAAAAAGTAGATTTCCGGAAAGCTGGTAAAATTTGGTATAACATATTAAAATTTCAGAACATTCGGGTAATAGAATAAATTTTATATACATTTTAAAGTTATTTTGTGAGTTATCATGATGTGGTAATTTCGAAATTAAATTGCGATTAAACCAAGCCACTTCTGCGAATAAAACAACTGCTAAAACATGTATTTAAATTCGAAGAAAATTCAGATAACTCCATTTCTTTGATATAAACAACACTTTAATAATTATGAACCAGAAACCAAGTTAACTTCTGAAACAATTCAAATCCAATCTTGTTAGACTAATAACTTTGCTATTTCACCACCGATTATAATAAAATTTACACCACTGGAATCAGGAATTAATATAGAACACAATGGCACTAATTTTATTTCAATAATTTGAAATTTAGCAGGGTTGACTAAAAATTGCCAGAATTAACACACATCTCGGGGAATCACTAGTTGGCTATCGGAGATGCTTTATCAATAAGCCTGAAAACTAAATTTAATTACAAGAAAGCTAACCATTTAAGAATTTTTTCTAAATACTTTTCATAAACCTCAAAGGTCAGGCTACCCATGGGTAGATTTTAAACTTATTCTATAATTACATTTTTTCATACTATTTTGAATAAGCGTTGGTATACATGTAGTGTGCAGATGGGAATATATAGCCAGTGACCCAGGAGAGGGGGCTGTCTTTACTCCAGGAACGTTGCTCGGTATTGCTTGGTATTGTGCGTGTGTCAGAAATAGTTGAATTTTGAGAGAACACATGGCTGATGTGTCACCATGCTAGATTTTCTGACGAGAGACTAACAATGACTATGAACATTTAAATTTTCAAAAGGGATATCAGCTGTTTCTCTTCCTCTCCATAACCTTGCAATTTTTGGAAATGTATGATTCGATAGCCTATTTGACTGTAATTGCTGTTTTTCGAAATGTGATTTGAATAAACTTTAAATTTTTCAACAAGTGGACTTTTCAAATGTGTTAACCTTGAACAGTAACCCTTTTCTAAGCTTTTGGGTCCAAGAAACTTAGTGGTGGCAGACTTGCATTACAGTCAAATATTCCAGGCAGGCACATGGTCAATTGAAAAGTATAAATGCAGAATTAGAGAACATTTCACTTCAAGTAGACATTCAGTTAAGGTACTAGACCTATACTTTACCCCTCGTATAGGTTTGGTCCTTACAAGCTATATTTACTGGCGGATCTAAACTGGAAAGTTTGTACTAATTAACAATTTGTGATATTATGGTGTTTTTATTTCTTTGGACATAAACTGTATAGTAAAATACTTTTATGTATAAAGTCATATAGTTGTTATATATGTTTGATTTCAACCTTCTGGCTATCTGACAGTGCAAGATACTTGTTAAATTTTCGCTGTCTTCCCACCCACAAAAAAACACAACTGTATAGATTTAAAAGAAACATCTTAAGACCTTTTTCCGTTACAACTGCTCTGCAAGAAGTCTTCATAAGTCAAAAATTTTATACAGGATTGTATCAGTGTAAACAGGATGTTAATGTAAATTTGCTACAAAACTGTAGTGTAGATTTAAAAAGTAGATTTGATATAAGGAGGGAGGGATGGGTGTTAATATAAGAAAGATGTTTATTGCCTAACAGCACTTTATTAGTGTAATGAATAAAATTTCAGAGCTTGGTAGTTTATTGGAGTTACAGGAACCAAGTCTTGGCTGAAGACAGGAGTTCTTGTCAAAGAGATTTTTCCTGAGGGTTACAGAGAGATAAAACAGGAACTGGCAAGGAATATTTATGCTGGTTAGTGATGACTATTACAGTTAATTTTTATTCACAGACTAGCAGAGTTCCCAGCTTTGCCTGGTTTAGTTGGCGTTGAGTTATCCATACGCTGTTTTTATTCATGCAATGAGAAACATATACCAAGTTTTGTACAATTCGCACCATCAATTTCTGGAATTAAAGCACGCCTAGATACACCCGCACCCTACCAAGAAAGGAGTGGGTTTAATTTGATTTACCCGTACACTATTTTCATTCGTCTGAACATATTTATACTTACCAAGCATTATTGATTTCATAATGGCCATTTCTGGTACTAAACTAAATGGTTATTTAGCAGAATAGTTCTAAGAATGGGGTGGTTTGGAAGCTTTGATACAGAATGTCAGTTTTCATTTTAGTCCAGGTTACATTTCAAGCTAATTACATTTGCTAATGTTGGTGCTCAAAAATTGAAACATTATTGCATACCACATATATCAAAATGTATCTGGAATGTGTCTGTTTATTATGGCATCACTCAAAAAAATACATGTTAGGAGGGTGGTCCCAGAAGTACCCAACCTAGCAATGAAAAAAACAAAAATTTTGGAAAAAAACTGTATTTATTTTTCAACATAGTCTCCTTTCAGCTCTATACATTTATTCCAGCGATTTTCAATAGCTATGATACCACTTTTATAAAAAGAACTGTCTTGCTCCTCGAAATAGCCATTAACTGCCGACATCACTTCTTCGTTGGCCGAAAATCTTTGACCACTGAGCCATTTTTTTAATTTTTGGAACAGGAAGTAATACAAGGGAGCTAAATCTGGTGAATAGGGTGCATGAGGTAGCAATTCGAACTTTACTTCATTAATTTTGGCCATTGCAATAACGGATCTGTGAGCTGGAGCATTGTCGTGATGAAACAAGACTTTCTTCTTAGCCAAATGTGGTCGTTTTATCTTGATTTCTTAGCTCAAACGTTGCTATAACTTCGAATAATAATCAACATTGACTGTTTTTCCTTTTTCAAGATAGTCAATGAAAATTATCCCATGCGCATCCCAAAAATAGACACCATGACCTTGCCTGCAGATGGAACCGTCTTGGCCTTCTTTGGAGCAGGTTCTCCCTTTTCAGTCCATTGTTTTGATTCTTCTTTTGTCTCTGGGGTGAAGTGATGGACCCATGTTTCATCCATGGTTATGAAATGGAGCAAAAATTCAGCTTTGTTGCGGTGAAACATCGCTAAACACTCAATTGAAACATCTTCACGGCACTGTTTTTGCTTGAGTGTGGCACCCATCTTGCACATAACTTTCTCATGTCCAAATTTTCAGTTAATATGCGATGTACCACACTTTTTGAAATGCCTAGTATGTCTGCTAGCTCGCGCACTTTCGGTTGACGATCATCCAGTACCGTTTTGTGGATTTTCTTCACTATTTCTGGAGTCATCACCTCATTTGGTCGACCACTGCGATGTTTGCCTTGGCAGCTCGTACGGCCTTGTTTAAACTCTGCCACCCAATATTTTTCTGTTGTAAACGAAGGAGAAGGCTCACCCAGAGTAGAATCTAGCTCAGTTTTTATATCGGTTGGGCTGCGGCCTTTCAAATGAAAGTATTGTATCACATAACGATGACCAATTTTCTCCATTTTCACAAATTTACTCACAACGTTCAAGATTAATTGTTGCCAAAAAAATACGAAACAACATAGCGTCTCCAAACTTTGAAACATGTGCTTCATAGACTATGTGTTTTGAAATAAAGGGATATTTTTCAAGCAACTACTGCCATCTCTCGGTCAGGCCGGGTACTTCAGGGACCACCCTCGTAGAAGTTGAAAGTTTGAGTTTAAAATTAAAATTTTATGTGTTTCTTAAGCCATTACAACACATTTACTTTACGAATAATGATGCATTATCTGAAAACTGCTGCATTGATTTTGATCGAGTTTTCATAGTATCAAACAGATGTATCTCATTGTGCTGACTCATCTGCTGCTAGCGCTAAAAAATGTCTCATTATGCTACTTCATCTGGAACTTTAGCTGAAAATTAAAATATATTCCGTACCTATATAGCTGAATATCAAGTATTCAGAAATAAATGAGATATGACAAAAGAAATTCTTTACTTTCCATTTATTTCAGGGAGTTAAACTGTGGCACCATGGTTATCATAGAAACTGCATTACTAAACAACGCAATAAATTATATTATGAAGAAAAGCTGCTTTGTTGTCCTAAACTGTTTCTATTTGGAACACTAAAGGCTTAATACAATTTTCTATGTATATTAAAAACCATCAGTCTACACATTAATAATTATGAACAGAATGACTACTTCCAGCTCCAAACGCCAGATATTTTATCTGACATTCGATATCTCGAGATCTTAAATAGATTATAATACAATTGAAAGCTAGATTGTGTCAGAAACTCACATGTGTAGTGCGGAATGTAATATGAAAACATTCAGTTTTTCCTAAACCGTATATGATAGCCAAAGACTGTAGTTGTGCTAACAGAAATTGGGATCGAAGGAAATCTATTTTTATTTTCGTTATTAATTTCTCGCATTCAATACGGCCATCAATGGTGTTTACAAACTGAACATCCTGAATTAAGGGAAAAAATATTTCTAGTTTTGTTTAGTGTGGAATATGCAAAATAGTTATTATTGATCATTAAAGGTTATGGTCAGAGACATCATAGTTGAGTCTTTTGTGCGGAGTGTGGTATATGCAACATCTAGTTGTTCAAACTTTGGTATTTGTAATCACAAGTATAGAATTTCAATTAGATCTCCAGAATTATGTAATGTTGAAATATAAGACATACCAGACAACTGAATTTAGATTCTAATCTATAAAATAGTGAAAATCCCATCGAAATCTGCTAAGTAGTTTCCAAGTTTTTATTTTTCAAATTTATCCGGTTTTTGTTTCATAGATATAGATGATGAGCATGAGTTGCTGGGTGT
The DNA here is from genome assembly GCA_031002005.1 of Vandiemenella viatica. Taxonomy (NCBI): domain Eukaryota; kingdom Metazoa; phylum Arthropoda; class Insecta; order Orthoptera; family Morabidae; genus Vandiemenella; species Vandiemenella viatica. Next base: position 216,469,066 of record CM061920.1, read on the forward strand.
ATAGTTTTGGGGGTAAGTGTTACAAAACAGTTCCTTGTTTGGAATTATCTTATAGAGGGTGAAGAGTTTGAGGAATCTCTCTAGACCTGTTTAGTACTTCAGTAATATCCCTATTGTTGACCTTGTGGTGGTTAAGTTTATAATTCTGGAATATTCTGCAATTCAGAAACAGATCAAACTTAGGAAAATGAAATGATTATTAGATCCTTTTTCCACTATTCTACTGCTATATTGCAACATTGTTTATTTAAACTTATTTATATTTCTTAACCTCCTTTCATCTGCCATGCAATACTGATATGTAATCATAGGTTTTCCCAGCAAATATGATTCTTGAAGATCTCTCGGACATGCGGCCAAACAAATAGACCGTAGTTCAACAAATTTTCATTGGCGTAATGTGCCTTCATCTTCAGGTTGTGTCTGCTGACCGACGTCATGCAACCACCAGACCAGACCTGCTGGGGCAGTATTTGTACCCTTTGATCCATCCCCTACATTCCCGCCGTGGCACTCTGATAGCGGTGGTGGGGTTGGTATGCTTCGACATGTAGAGGGATTATCTTCAGTCTGCATTCAATCCTTCTCATGCACTGTGCCTTGGACCTGCCTTAGAGCCAAGGCACAGTGCACTCCTCATGCCGGTCAGCAGATGCAACCTGTAGATGATGGCACCTTACACCGTCGATAATTTGTTGAACTACGGTCAACTGGATAGTAAAACAGCAACTCAACCCTAATTACTTTAAATCATTTGCATTTGCAGATGATGTTGTGATTTGAGGATAGACAGAAGAAGAAGTACAACAGAAACTGAACATCTGAAATAAGCATTTTAAGGAATTTGGCCTACAACAGAGCCACACAATAACAGTGGTATGGCTGTCAGCAGATAGAATATGAAGCCTGTCATTTATCTGGAGGGTGAAAAATAGAATCAGGTTGATAATTTTCAGTACTTTGGCAGTAAAGTGACCTGTGACAGCCAATCCCACAGCGAAATTACCAGTAGGGTACAAAAAGGAGCCCAGTTGTATCGTCAAGTTAGGCACCTTCTGTGGGACAAGCATATTACAATTACAGCTATAATATCACTGTATAATTTATACTTCCTGCCAATCACTAAATACAGCCTGGAAGTATGTACCACTACCAGCAGGGATGAAAAAGGACTCCAGATGGTCGAGATTAAGTTACTGCGATCAATGATACAGAAAACAAGAAGAGACAATATCAGGAATGAAACGATTCGTAAAAAGATCCAAATCAATGAAACCCTTCAACAAAAAATTGCCAAATAAAGATAGAGACCGATGAATATGATGATGAGGATGATGATAAACTCATTCAGCTATGTGCCTAAGAGATCTTCAAGCATACAATACTGATGTTAGCTTTTACGATTGCGTAGAATACTGTTTCATTACAATTTTATAACATTAGCTTAGTATCTGTGAGTAATGTTTCTATGTACACAATTTTTTATTTGATAATCATGCCAATAGATTTTCTAGTATGGTTAATGTTGAATGAATTTATATCGAATTTTAAAAACACAATTTTTACAATACAATACAATACATTCATCTTCCATGGATCCCAATAGAAGAGATTGGCTCTGTGGGATGTTGAAAGCTGTCAAATTGCATATAACATATTGCATAACATAATATATTACTATACCAAAAGATTTACTACACAGCATAATATATGGATTAATTATATCAACACAAACTACTGGCAATTACTTTGTAGATACCTTACAAATAAATTCTTCAATGGAGTAGAAGCAAATGTCAAGTAAAAATATTAGTATTCTGAATTTAATCTTATCACTAGACATTTAAGATTGTTTCCAGATGACATAATGTTATATTAAAGGATCAAAATGATAGAGGACTGTGAACAGCTGCAGTTTACAGCTGCAGGATGCTCCTGGAAGGATATCTAGCTGGGTTGCTAAACGTGGGATGAAGATAGATGTAAAGAAGAGTCAGCTTATTAGATACACATAAAAAAACTAAAGGTTGATTATGATTATAAGGTGGGGAAAGAATTGCTTGTTGAAGACTTGAAATGTAAATATCTTGGCATAACATTAGATAAAAAGCTCAATTGGACAGGTAGAAGGAAAGGATTCAAAATCCTTCACTTGTTGGGGAGAGTGATGAGGGGATATACGAGAGAAGTAAAAGGATCTGCGTTACAAAACTTTGGTTGGACTATTACTTGAATATGATGGTGTAGTATGGGACCAACATTTTGGGTATCAAATACAGAAATTAGAGGGGATGCAAAGAAGGGCTGCTTGAATCATCTCTGGAAATTACCATAGAACACAATCAGTAACCGACAGGATAAAAAAAACTGAAATGGTATTCATTAGAAGATGGGAGGAGGGTAAAAAGAGTCATGGGAGTGTACAAGGTGTATATTAGTGATGAGAATAGAAAGATATTGGTATAAGAATTAAAATTAATGAATTGAAGGGAAGGGAAGGTATGAACATGATCACAAGCTGGCACTTGGGAATATTTTCATTCATAGGTAAGGGGGTCAGGGATTGGAATAAGTTACCAAGAGAATTGATGAATAATTTCCCAAAAATGGTGAAAGAATTTAAAGTTGAAACTTGTGCTTGGCACAGGAAAGGGGGGAAAATGGGTGTGTAGGGTAATTACATACTTTATAGTTCGATTTTAAAGCTTCCTTTGTGGAAGAGAGAAATTTCAGCTAAAGTAGTTTTCCAACCTTAACGGATTTTGTTGCATTCACTTCCACTGCAGAAAATCATCATAAGAATCATTTTTAAGTGTATACATTATACCAGGAAAAATTTAGTTTAAGAGATAATTTGATTAGTTGACGTTTTTAAGCCACGTGGTAAGTGAGGATTAAAACCCTAAAAGTTAAAATAACATGGAATCGTGTAACATTAAAGCTAATCTTTTGTCATCAGTTAGTCAGTACCTTCTAGCACATTTTGAACACAAAGTCAAGTCATTAGGCAAAGTATAATTAGGAGTTTTAATTAAGAGAAAAAATCGAAATTTGAACTAAAAGAGATAAAAACAAGAAATGTATATCAGAAGATAGAGCAAATTAAGAGGGTTGAAAAATATATAAGTTTCTGTAGAAAATTCAGTGCATCTGTGAGATAAATGAGATTTTGGTGATGGATTGTTGTGATTGTTAGGAAAGTGTGCCATGGCACACAGACTGATGATGTAAAATGACTTAAAATTAATTTTGCTAGAAACCCTTTTGAAGGCTAAACCCAGTTAAAACCAATGGAATAGGATATCAAGAAGCCTGGGTAGTAATTACAATTCGAACTATTAAATTCTTTCCAAATTATTAATTTTTGAAGGTTTATGCTGACATCACAAGGTCAACCAATCCAACAAGTCATTCGAACAGCAGTTTGCAAACAGTTAACTTCATGTTGTAATGCAGAGCCAGTTGATCCTCGTGGTTAGTGGTCAGCATAGCATATTTAAAAATGCTGTAGCTTCACTTTCATCAAAGGAGGCTTGATGAGAGTTTATCCTCTCAAGTGAATGTGTCTTACCTACAATCTTCTGTGCAACTGTTGTCCGATTGCTTTATCAAACTTTCTGGTACTGATATTGTAAAGTGTAACTTTTGAAAGAATAAATATTTTCTGACTTTGAAACAGTGTGCAGTGAACTCATTTCTATTTATATTTCCCTTTCACGTATCAGGGTATATCAATTGTGTGGCACCGAGGGGGGCGGTGTAACGGTTAGCATTCTTGCCTCGCATTCGGGAGGACGGCGGTTCGAATCCCCGTCCGGGCATCCAGATTTGGGTTTTCCATGGTTTCCCCAAATCACTCCAGGCAAATGCCGGGATGCTTCCTTCAAAAGGCCATGGCTGAATTCCTTCCCATTCCTTGCCCCCATCCTTGCCCCCCATCCTTTCCCGTCTCTAAAGACCTCGATGTTAAAAAGAGACGTAAAGCAGTTACAAAAAAAAAAAAAAAAAAAAAAAATTGTGTGGCATCCGTGGATACTACCATGCTCGTATGTATCCATAAGATCTGAATCACTCATCACTATATTTCCTCCCAAAACTTATTCAACCATTCCTACAAACCTGCTTACACAGTCCTATACCCTGCAGCAGATTGTATACTCATGTGAATATCCAAAATTGAAAAATTGAGACTCACCCACCTCAAAAAAAAAAAAGACCTATTTTAATATATTCGTTTTACAAACGAAAATATGCATTATATTTCGTTAATAAATGTTCAGACATTGAATGCCCTTCATTTTAGTTTTATTAAAAAATTTAATAGAAATAAGTGCACCTACAGAACATAAAAAGTTACAGTTCTCAAACAAAAAGTAAATTTAGAACAAACGCTAGGATCAAAAGCAAAGAAGATGTTATACAGATCATATTTCACATAAATAAATAGATATAAATGACAAAATCAATATTTGTGATTTTTAACTATTCTGGGTAAAGACAAATAAATACAGATATTTGAAGTTAGTTAATTTAGTGGTGTGCTATTAAGACATGTTGTTTTTGTACTACTGCATTTAAATTTTTTTAAAAATATACGAAAAAACATATAACTAAATTACTGTTGTCAGTGACACGAAATGCCATCAACTCAGTTTGTGTTGACAGTACTTTGGCGCCAAAAGACTTATTTTGATATTGAAAGCTGCTTAAAGCACACTGAATACTCCTTTTAAAACAAAGACAAAATACAATGAGCGTTCAGTAGATGAAGACACAATTTCACATAGTCTTGTCACCTTTGTGGTTTTAGAGGTGTTTAGTAAGCAGGCAAAAAACAAAAAACTAATATGGTTTTTTCCGATAGCGATATTCTGTGGGTGCTGCTGTTAAAACTCAAATAACAGGCGAAATGTTGGTTGACTGTTCAGTCAAAATAATAATACAGATAATAATAAAAAAATTAACAAATGTATTGGTAAATATCCAAAGACGTGCACTGAAAACATTTGGTAATTAGAATACTGCTTGGTTTTCTAGCAGACACGTATGAAATAATTTGTTCTTTTCACGATTTATACACTTTTTACTACTTGAAATTATTATTGTAGACCAACTTTTCACCCCATATTGATGTTAATACTATGGTAAGCATTTCTGACACTGTTCCGTAAAGAACTCGCACTGACTTAAGGGGTAAAATTGCTATCAGTCATCTGGTTACTCAGAATGCAACCAGAAGTTATACAATTGTGAAAATTTTACAAGCTGATTCTAGTACAGATCATAAATTCATGAACAATTGTTTCCATATTTTGTAACCATTGTTTATGACACTACACACGAAACTGAGAAGAAGGAAACATAATGCTGGTCAACACATGTATGAGAGTTGTTACCCCATCTGCTGCCATCCTTGGTTTGTAGATCTCAGCCGCTATCACCGTAGGCATCATGGGTGCCACAGCCGATCCGAAAAAGCTAAAAAATGGAGAGGATGTACCTATAGATAAATTAAGGCTATTACTTTCCTGGTCTAATTTTTACCAATTGATTCTTTGAATGTGTTATAAATTTTGAAATGTCACAGAATAGATTATTTCCCAAGGATTGGAAACGAATTCCATAACAATATTTGATTATGAACTAGTCCTCTGTTAGTCTGAAATTATTTCATTAATCGTCTGATAACCAAAACATTGATTTTGCTGACCATGGTATACACAACATTAATGACAAATGTACTTGAAAGTGTACATCCAAACTGTCAGTGCCAGTAGAATTGGTAATATTTTCAACGATTTCATGAAAAGAATTACATCTTCCAAGGGTTACTTTTAAGTTAGAAACCAAGTGAAAGTTGCCATATGATAAAACTGGTTTGGGTATTAGTTTCTGATTCAGAATGCTATTCAGACCTCTTATTATCAAAAGAGATTGTTCTACTGTCTTCATTGTATAGATCTACGTAAGTGATGTTAAAGGCAAAATTATAGTCAGAACAATAAAATGTATAACAATTTTTTTTCAAATTGCTTATATCAATTAATGAAGGGTTGTCATAGAGATCTTAACTGTCTCCTGTAGCATGCTTAGTACTGGAGGGAAATTATTTATTGATATTCACCAATCTAAACTATGTATCAACAAATTTGTTGCCATCACAGTTACAGCAGAATGGAGTTCAAAACCTTGAAGACATATTCTAAGGTCTTTCAGGTGTGATAGAACCCACACGAATATTGTAGTATCAGAAAAAATGGAGAAGACAACATGTGGTGGATGATGACTTGTAATTCTATACTGTTTTGTTTGGAACTGATCTTATGGTCTTCCTCAATTAAATAAGCTGGTAAAGACTGAACGAGACATCTTCAAGCATCTCATCATCTGTGACGAGACAGTATAAAAGCCATGTGTGTGTTCGTGTTGAGCGGTGGAATCGGGACGATCCGATTGTTGAAAGTGTGACGCGAGATGCGAGTTGGATTGTTGAAGGCAGTCTGTGACTCACTGTCTTAGAGGTCGGACACGAGTGGTTGAGCGCGGCAGTGATTGTTTGGCAGTGCATCTGGCACTATTTTGTGGACCTTATGAAACATTATAAGTATGCCGCTGTCATGCAGATAAACGGCAGTGTTTCGTAAATAGCAGTGAACTCGTGGGCGTTGAAATAAAGCATCCAAACCAAGTGATAATAGTGTAGCTCAGAACTTGCAATTTGGAGGAGAAGAAGTCCTGGATAGCTTTTATATACAGTCAAATTATAATTGTTGGTGGTGGTGGCTTAGTAGTTGTATGTTCAGTGAATAAATTGAAAGATTATACCTATCGCAACTTTGTGACTTATTACTTATTAGTAGAAGAACCTGCAATCCATTGATACCGAGACGAACAACAATTACCCCACACCAAGCTGCTAGTGCATTATCGCCGCTAGCAGATGCCACTTTATCGTTATACATTTCATAATAATAATAATGTTGCTGCTAGCGAGATTTGATCTGGTGATGACTGACTTAAGTAGCAGAGAGCTTACTTCTTTTTCTCGACAACGACAATAATCGAATGTTACTGCTTTGCTACATTAAACCTCTAGATATGAGCTTTCATCAGACAAAGCATGAATCAAATCTAAATTTTACTGCTAGCTTCTCTGGTTTCTATCTGCGTCGAAATCATGTCATCTGACCTTTCTCAAACTGCACATGTTTCGAGAATAATTATTTTCCAATAGAACTAACATCACATTTCAGAAACAAATAACTTATTGTCGGAATTATTTCTCTAATTCCGTAGGTGGACTAATTATTATGCACAGTTGTCAAGGAAAACAAAAATATTATGTAGGAACATGAGAGGAACTAAACATTAGAAAAATATCTATAAAACATAAAGTTTCTGCAGACAGGTATTTATTATATTTTACAGGAAAGGGTTTAAAAATAAATTCTGCTCTCAAACGTGAATACACTTGTTCGCCGGATGTAGAAAATCATTTCTTTTTTAAGAACACTTGTTCTGTGAAATTAAGAAGCTGTAATTGTAACCTATAGTTACAACAATTTGATTTTTATACAGTTTATTAGTAAGCAATATTTTAGACTGTAAAACAATGCTGAAAGACATGTCTCAGTCCACAAAAACCTTTAATATATCGTGATTTTTTTCCCCATCATTATTGTCCAGCCATGACGGTTTTCCTGTTTCCGGGGAAAACTATTATGCATTACATCTAGTGTTGCAAACTGAAAAAAAAAAAAAATGTTTTTTTTTTTTCAGCTTTGTGAAAAAAAAAACTTGAAAAAAAAACCTAGCACCCTTGTTTTTTTTCTAAATTTTTTTTTTCAGAAATCAATATATTTGATAAATTATAGTTTATTTAAGGAACTTCCATTTTACAAGTGTGTTTTAAGTCTTACTGAATCATATTATGTCTCACATAATGATTTATAAGTGTATCTATATAGGTAACATAATTTTATTCATCCTCTATTTCAGTACCACATTCACTAGTATCAGTACTACCAACACTAGTTCGATCGGTGTCGGAATTTTCTGTCTCTTCTTCTGTCTCCTCTAGATCCATAACTTCAGAAATAGTTAAATTTTCCTTTACTGGTTGTTCTTGTATTCTATGCAAAAGATTTTGAGATTGCAATTTTAAATTGTGAGCAACGTACACAATGTGCATAAAGACTGCACTGATAGTTCTGTATTACGGTCTTTTAAGTTTGAATTAAAATCTATTATCATACAAAATAGGAGCTTTACTTCTTTTCAATCGTTTGTTTACACCAACGGTTGCAAGGAAACGATTCATAATTAGGGACCGTGCACAAACTACGTGGCTTGGTCCAGAAGGAGGAGGGGTTAGCTGGAAGGTTACGCTGTGCTATGTGGGATGAGGGGGGGGTTCCGAGCCAGGCCACATAACTTTCCTTTCGTAACATTTTTTCACAGTTAAAATGAGGAACTGAACTCACAACAGCATGTGAGTATTTATTTCCCTCAGTTAATTATATCCGTATGTAATTTACAATAGTCTGACAAGAGAAAACAGTACAAAATGTCTTCTGGAATCAAAACGGAAGAAAGCTACGTGAGCGGGGGGGGGGGGGGGGGGGCAAAAGCCACTTAGGGCTACATGGGGGAGGAGGGGGGGTTCACAGGAGGCCAAAATGGAGCTTTGTGGTTTATGCACGCTGCCTTACTGACAATTTAATGAGTCAGTACCACTATACTCTGAGAGTTAACAAGTATATGAATATAAGGAAAGCCCAATAAGTAATAAAAAGAGGCAAAAAATCGTGGATAAATTTTTAATTCCTAATTTTTTTAAATGATCTGTAGGTAATTGTTTAGGGCTGGCAGCACTATTTCAAATAGCAAGTACCAATTCAAACAATGGGGAATGGCGATTCCTTCTCGCACAACCTAGTCTCTTCGGCAAATCCCCGTTCATAAAGAAAATTTCAGTCAATTTTGCCAATATTTTCGTATTTTTTTTCCTACTGAACCAGAAAAATATAGTAGATTTTAAACTAAGATAAGTACTTAGAACAAACTCTAAAACAGTCATTTTAAACGATAACTGCCTTACAAATTTCAGATTTAGTAGTTGTGAAAAAAAAACGTGTTCCAGAAAAAAAACATGTTTTTTTTTCAAAGTTTTTTTTCATGTTTTTTTTTTCAAGCCAGAAAAAAAACCGTTTTTTTACAACACTAATTACATCTCTTCCCAATTTCTTCTTAATTCCTCCTTCTCCTAACAATTTTGTTGCATATAAGGTAAAGAGAAAAAATCCTGTTGCCTTAACCAAACATACTATTTTCAATACCATATCTTCATTTTAATCAGGATATCCCACCTAAGTGAAAACAGAAGTAATCCATAGAATAAAAATATGATAGATCAAGTTGGAAGAACATTTTTTCCATGTCGTCAATGTCTTTTGAGACATTATTTCTTGTATGTAGAAATGAATACAAGTCTGCTAGCAGCAGAACACTTGATAACTTTGAAGGAAGTAAATTGGCAATGTTGCACCAGGAAATAAGTTGAGTCTTTCCTATTTCCTTTGGCGAAGAAGAACATATTTAGAACACATAGAGCAAATAATTTAAGATTTAATTGATTTTGACTACAATTATCCAACGTATATAGTAAAGCTACAAATCATAGTTGGTTTTTAAAAATATTGTAGGAATCCTTGTTTATTGTACAGGGCAATCCAAAAAGTAAGGTCTCCCAACCATTTATAGGGACAAAATCAATTTTTTTCTGTGATATATACTTCATATTAAAGGTTGAAAAATTATCTTTTTTTCTACATTATTACCATTTCCGAATGCACTTTTTAGATGCTGTGACAGTTTGTGAATGACCAGGTGTGGTGGGAGCAGCGGTGATGCTCTGGCGTCTCATTTGGTTCGTGTCCTTGCCCAGTCATTCAGATTTGGGGTTTCCAAGGTTTCCCCAAATCACTCCATAAGAATACTGGTAAATGCTGGTATTTATTTATGTTACTATAGTGAAGTAATTCCAAATAAAGAATAATGCAGAACAATTCGTATTTTATTAAGCAATTAGCTTTAACCCCTGTAGGTATCAAATTGCAATGCTGTAAAGCACAAATGGTAATGTGTACGGATACTACTAACAGCATTGTAGAAAATGGGGAAAAAAACAGTAATTTAAGAACCCTCTGCTTCTAACCCAGATTCTCAAAGAACTTTATTTAGTTATACCAGTTATATAAGAACATATGTTTGTTCTACAATAGCAATCTGGCTGTAAATTTTTGAATGACAATGGTCGTTTAATTTTTTACAATGCTAATATTTAGTTCCATGCGATTTCCTCTCATGTTCATACATAATATTTTTGTTTTCCTTTGCAACATTGCATATCAATCATAGCCCACTTACAGAAGTAGAGAAATAATTCTCACAATAAATTATTTGTTTCTGAAATATGTTGTTAGTTCTATTGCAAAACAATTATTTTCGAAACATGTGTGCAGTTTCAGAAAGGTCAGATAACATGATTTCGACACATATAGAATTTAGATTTGAAAATAAGATAGGATAGGGAAAATAAACAGTTACCCGTCACTTACCACAGATGAAGGCAGGAGGGCGAAACACGTAAAAAACACAAAAACAAAAGAATTACACAATATTTCGACTTTTCAGTCTTACTCGTGTAGGAGGCGAGACATATGGCAGGGGGAAAGATGTGGTCACATCCGAGCCCGCCACATGAATGAAGCACAGGCGGAAAACGCGTGGTAGTGGAAGAATTGCCGGGAGGGGGGGGGGGGGGGGAAGGTCTGACCAGCGATAAAAGTGAAACAAATAAATATAATGTCTGTGTAGCTTAGTTAAAAAAGTTATAATTGAAAATATATACAAAAAATTGAAAAAAAAAATAAATAAAGAAGGAAAAAAAAATTATATAGAATATATATATAAAAAAAAAAAAAAAATATAAAAATAACCGACTGTAAAATGAAATGAGAGATGGCAAGTGACAGGTTTAACGTAGGTTTAGGCCAGGGGTGTGTCTGGTGTCAAGGATATGTTGATAGGCTAGTTCCCATCTGCGGAGTTCTGAAGGGGTGGTGGTATTTGGAAAAACTCTAATAGCTCTGACTGTGAAACAGGTGTTGAGGTTGTTTGAATTATGGAAGTTCGCATGAATTGCCACGGGATGGTCTGGGTTGGAAGTATAAACTGTTTGCCTGTGGCCATTCATTCTGTAGGAAAGTTGTTGAGTGGTGAGACCAATGTAAGAGGCAGTGCAGTGGATGCAGGTGAGTTGGTAAATAAGGTGAGTGGTAGCACATGTGGCATGTCCAATTATTGGGAAAGATTGCCTGTGACATGATTAGAGTAATTAGCCTGTTCTTTCCCAATAATTGGACATGCCACATGTGCTACCACTCACCTTATTTACCAACTCACCTGCATCCACTGCACTGCCTCTTACATTGGTCTCACCACTCAACAACTTTCCTACAGAATGAATGGCCACAGGCAAACAGTTTATACTTCCAACCCAGACCATCCCGTGGCAATTCATGCGAACTTCCATAATTCAAACAACCTCAACACCTGTTTCACAGTCAGAGCTATTAGAGTTTTTCCAAATACCACCACCCCTTCAGAACTCCGCAGATGGGAACTAGCCTATCAACATATCCTTGACACCAGACACACCCCTGGCCTAAACCTACGTTAAACCTGTCACTTGCCATCTCTCATTTCATTTTACAGTCGGTTATTTTTATATTTTTTTTTTTTTTTTTTATATATATTCTATATAATTTTTTTTCCTTCTTTATTTATTTATTTTTAATTTTTTGTATATATTTTCAATTATAACTTTTTTAACTAAGCTACACAGACATTATATTTATTTGTTTCACTTTTATCGCTGGTCAGGCCTTTCCCCCCCCCCCCTCCCGGCAATTCTTCCACTACCACGCGTTTTTTCCGCCTGTGCTTCATTCATGTGGCGGGCTCGGATGTGACCACATCTTTCCCCCTGCCATATGTCTCGCCTCCTACACGAGTAAGACTGAAAAGTCGAAATATTGTGTAATTCTTTTGTTTTTGTGTTTTTACGTGTTTCGCCCTCCTGCCTTCATCTGTGGTAAGTGACGGGTAACTGTTTATTTTCCCTATCCTATCTTATTTTCAGTGCCTCGCGGCAGTTTCTTTGTTTCCTTTATCCGAATTTAGATTTGATTCATACTTTGTGTAATAGAAGCTCATAGCCAGAGTTGTAATGTAGCAAAGCAGTAACATTTGATTCTTGCTACTGTCGAGAAAAATCGGCATTGAAATATTACGTTACGTTCACATGCTTCCTATGTTAGGAAATCGTCAAGGGGAGAGTGGCAAAGCAAGCAAGCACTCTGCTTCTTAAGCCAGTAGTCAGCAGATCGAATCTCACTGGTGGCAAAATTTTTATTACTATGAGCTGATGAGTTGCTTGAGGATGATAAAATGTTACCAATGTCCACTATGAAGAACATTCTTCCAAAGTGCACTCCTCCTGTTCAGTCTTTACCATCTTATATAATTGATCAAGACCGTGAAATTAGTTCCTGACAAGAAAATATAGAAATCCAATCAATCGTCCACCACCACTCATGTTCTCCACTTTTTCCAATAGTATAATAAACATGTGGTTTCTATCACAGCTGATGGACCATAGAATATGCTTTCAATGTTTTGAACTCCTTTCTGCTAGAGCTGTGATGAGAACAAACTTGGTGATACATAATTTAGATTGGTGAATATCAATAAATAATTTCCTTCCAGTACTAAGCATGCTACAGGAGACAATTAAGATCTCTATTACAACCCTTTATTAATTGATTTAAGCAATTTGACCAAAATAGTTAGACATTTTATGGTAAAGAAATTTATCGGTTCTGACTATAATTGTGCCTTTAATGTCACTTATGTAGGTTTTTACAACAAAGACAGTAGAACAATCTCTTTTGATAATAGGAGGGCTGAATAGCATTCTGAATCAGTAACTGCGATGAAAACTAGTTTTATCATATAGAAACTTTCGCTTGCTTTCTAACTTAAAAGTAAGCCTTGGAATATGTAATGCTTTTCATGAAATCATTGAAAACATTACCAGTTCTGCTGGCACTGACAGTTTGGATGTACATTTTCAAGTATATGTCAATAATGTTGTGTATGCCATGGTCAACGAAATCAATGTTTTGGTTCTCAGAGGATTAACGAAATAATTTCAGACTAACACAGGACTAGTTCATAATCAAATACCGTGGCCGAATTCCTTTCCAATCCTTGGGAAATAATTTATTCTGTGACATTTCGAAATGTATAACATATTTAAAGAATCAATTGGTAAAAATTAGACCAGGAAAGTAATAGCCTTAATTTAGCTATAGGTGCATCCTCTCCAATTTTATAGGTTTTCAATTGATGTATAAAGTAACTTTAGTGATCCACACTACAGTCAACACATGAAGAATACAACAGTTCATGAAAATCAATTATATCTGTAGCTGGACTCAAACCGTCTACTCCAGGAAGTAACCGAATGCTAGCCACCATGTTTCCAGGTCAGCAGTGGGACCCGATATGTCCATGGTGTTAGCAGCTGAGACCTACCAACAAAGACAGCAGCAGAGTGGGCAACAACTATTACATACACTTTGACCAGCATTACATTTCCTTGTTCCCAGTTTCCTGTGTAGTCTCATAAACAACAGTTACAAAATATGAAAACAACTATTCATGAATCTATGATCTGCACAAGTATCAGATTGTAAAATTTTCACATTTGTGTAACTTCTGGTTGTATTCTGGGTAACCAGATGACTAGTAACAATTTTACCCCTCAAATCAGTGTGAGTTCTTTATGGACTACTGTCGAAAGAGCTCACCATAGTATTAAGATCAACATATAGTGAATAGTTGGTCTACAATAATAATTTCAAGTAGCAAAAAGTGTATAAATCATGAAATAAACAAATTATTTCATACCTGTCTGCTAGCAAATGCAGCATTTTGATAATTACCAAATGTTTTCAGTGCATGTCTTTGGATTTTACCAATACATTTTTTTATTATTGCCTACATTATTATTTTGAACGAACACCCAACAAACATTTCACCTGTCATTTGAGTGTTAACAGCAGCACCCACAAAATATCGCTATCACGAAAAAACCGTATTAGTTTTGTGATTTTTGCCTGCTAACTAAACACCTCTAAAACCACAAAGGTGACAAGACTATGTGTACTGAATGCTCATCATTTTTTGTTTTTGTTTTAAAAGGAGTATTCAGTGCGCTTTAAGTAGCTTTCGATATTAATGGTAGGTGAAAATAAGTAGATTTTGATCAACTTTCCATCTAAAAACAACTGTTGATTTATCAAAAGCTATTGATCAATGACTGAGGAAGATGGCCCATAGCTAGATTTGTAGTGAAAATAATTCTTTTGACACTAGAATACTGTCAACTCAAATTGTGTTGATGATATCTCCTGTCATCATCAATAGTAATCTAGTTATTTGTTTTTCCATATGTTTCTAAAAAAAAAGTTTAAATGCAGTAGTAAGAAAACGACATGTTTTAATAGAACACCACAATATTAACTAACTTCAAAAATCTGCAATTATTTGTCAACACTCTCACTTAAAACTATTTTTACCCAGAATAGATATGCATCAAAAATATTGATTTTGTCATTAATATCTATTTATTTTAAGTGAAATATGATCGGTATAAAGTCTTCCTTTCTTTTGATCCTAGCGTTTTGTGGCAAGACAGTATCAAGCCATGTGTATTATTTGTAAATCATAAATTTGCCACAAAGCATTGTTAAGGGCAGAGGAATCTGAGGCAAAAAAGTAATTGTTGAGTCTAGCCTCTGCGAGATTTGGTCTGAAGTAGGCCGCCACAGGAGGCTGTAGCAGGTCACTGCAGAAGTCGGTAGCTGGCTGCCGCAAGTGTAGTGTTAAGGTTACAGCATGGCCTTGTATGATTGTATCATGGACCTAAAAACAATAAAATGTCGTCCACTAAACATGTTAGGGAAGTGCTACATGACGAATGACAAGTTGGCAGTGGTGAGAAGTGGTAACACAGTGTGTAGACCCGATAGTCAGAAGTGTGGTCAGAACTTGCAATCGGAAGAAATGAAGTAGTGTATAGCCTTATCCACGGTCAGGATGAATAAGCATAGTTAGTGGTGGTGGATAGGATAGATGTATGTGCTTGGTAAATAAATCAGAAGTTAACTAAAAGGTGACTTGTGAAGTGACTAAGTAGAAAATCGAACCTGCAAACCTAAACAATGAAGCAAACTATCCACCATACCCATTTTCACTTGCCCGCCAACACATCTGTAGTGTGGGAAAACTGACTAAATCACCACAGTTTGTTCAAAATTAACATTTTGTTTGAAAAATGTTCTGTAGAGGAATTAATTTCTCTTAAATGTTAAAAAAATACTAAAATGAAATGCATTTAATGTCTGGACAACTCTTTTAATAACAAAATATAATCCATATTTTCATTTGTAAAACGAATATATTAAAATATATCATGTTCTTTTGTGAGGTGGGTGATTCTCAATTTTGAATATCACGTGACTATTCAACCTACAGTGTATAGGACTGTGTTAGCAGTTGTGTAGGAAGGGTTGAATAAGTTTTGGGAGGAAATATAGCAATGGGTGATTCAGATCGTTCGGATACATATGAGCATGGTAGTACCAGAAAGGCTAACGGTCATGAACATTATTGTTCAAAGATAAGGTGGAGTATTGCTTAGCCCCAGTATTCTCTTAGTGCCTTACCTCTTTCTGATCAAATGACAATGACTTGTAGTCCTTACAAAGATCATTTTTACTTCTAGTTCCATTGTTGTGTAGTTTACTATTTGTTTCAAAGAGAATATAATTTGAAAGAATTAAAGTTGTATTTTATATAGGGCAAAAGTAGGTGGATACAGGAGAGAGGGAAAAATGTGTGTGTAGGGAAACTGCTACCGGAACTTGTGTTCTATCACAGTTAAATTAAACCAAATCAAATTTAATTTAGTTTGTAACAACAAAGGACATCAGTGTGTGTATCTACTCAGTCACTATTGTTAAAATCATTAACTTTCTGAAGAGCTTTCTGAATGAAGTTCTACTATTAACCCCACACATAATCCTTATTACTCGCTTTTTTGTTCTGAACACATTTTGTCTATCCCTTTTTGTTTCCCCAGAATATTATTGTAACTGACATTAAGGAGTGAAAATAAGTTAATTTTCTTTTATGGAGATTACCTATTCCAGAATTTGTATAAATTCCAAATGTGGCTAAACATAAACCATCTGATTTACTAAAGAAGTGCAAAATGAAAATGATGAGCTGAATTTCCTTGATCTTAAACTGGCAATTATAAACAACAGTATAAGTTTTGATATTTATCGGAAACTGACTTACACAGACAACATTATTCCAGCCAATTATGTGTGCCCAACAGTGCATACATTAGCATTCTTCTCAGTGCTCGAAATTGACCGGGCGTTAGGCGTAATTACGCCTGAATATTTTCGTTTTACGCCTGCAATCTCCGTCAAAGGCATAGAAAATACGCCTAAGCATCAAAACTTAAATTAAAAAATTACATTTGGGAACATTTCAGCTTTTCGTGTTCAAGGTTTAATTCCAACAATTAATTTCAATTCTTGCCGTTTTGATCTATTTCAAAGTTTCAAATAATACGTTTCTGAAGTTCAGAAGTGGCAACAGTGTAGTGGGAAGTAAAGCGAAGTGAAAAAAGAAAAAAAAGTCTAGCGCGTGCTTTATATTTCTCTGTTATTCGCTTAACAAAGGATGTAAAGATGTAAAACTACTGCCCTTATACCATTTGTAAAGACGAGTATTGGTGATAGAAGTGTTACAAGTACCGATAAACGAGGACTAACAGAAAATGAAGAAACATCAGCTGCTGACGAATCATCATCCCCTTCAGTTACTACCAGTAGGCCTGCTCCAACTTCACGCAATCCAGGAGATCAACAAGCAAGTAAACGATCAAAAACAGTTCAAAATTTATCAGCTGCTGTTACTACCAGTACAACGACAACTAATGCCGTGGGTAAACACACATTAAGTAAGTGGCAAAAAAGTTTTCCTTGGTTATCAATAGAACAAGGCAGCGAAAATAGGCGTCGTTTGAAGGCAGTTTGCGAATTCATCTTTAACGAGTTTCGTAAATACAAAGGTTATATCTAGATTAGAAACAGTTAAAAAACATGACAAAAGTGAAGTCCATCAGAATTCGTGTGTGGCAGATTTGGCGAAAAAAAAAATCATTGCAGACGCCGTTAGCACTTACGTTGAGTGACAAAGTACACCAAAAAATGTGTGTTTTATTTAATACTGCTTACTCCGTTGCAAAAGGCAAATTCGCATTCACAGATTACCCACGTTTGTTACAGTTACAAGAAAAACAATTGAATGAGGAAATCATCTACG
The DNA here is from genome assembly GCA_031002005.1 of Vandiemenella viatica. Classification (NCBI taxonomy): domain Eukaryota; kingdom Metazoa; phylum Arthropoda; class Insecta; order Orthoptera; family Morabidae; genus Vandiemenella; species Vandiemenella viatica. Next base: position 216,486,598 of record CM061920.1, read on the forward strand.
TAGCATCTGTTAAAAAAGGGCAGGAAGGAGTAGATTTCTTAAAATTAAAGCCATTAAGTGACGGATCAGCTAAAAGCATATTCGAATGTATTTTTGACACTTTAAATGAAACATTCGATGGCGAGTCTTGGAAAGAGAAACTAGTAGGTGTCTGTCTAGATGCAGGATCGGATTAAGATAGCGCGGGGCCCGTAACAAATGTGAAGAAAAGGCCCTTGATTTTTACCTTCCGGGGGAAAATATTGTTGTAGAGCTTAAAAAAAAAAAAAGTTGTCCTCTAGCATAGACGCGGGGCCCCCTAGGAGTCGCGAGGCCCCCCAGAAGGCGCGAGGCCCCCCAGAAGGCGCGAGGCCCCCAGAAGGCGCGAGGCCCATAGCATTTGCTACCTCCTGCTACGTGGTTAATCCGGTAGTGTCTAGATGGGGCAAGTGTTAATATGGGTGTTAGCAATGGTGTGGTTGCAAAATTGCGCAACGTGTGCGGGAATATTATATCAATGCATTGGATTCCTCATCGGATAGAACTATGTGTTTCTGATAGCCTCAGTAACATAAACTACGCTCAAACATGCGAAAAGTAATTAAGGTGTATACAATTTTTTTTCTAAAGTCCAAAGCATAAGAAACAATTTAAAGATTTGACTGAAGCACTGGATGAATCAGTCGTTAACCACCTGTCAATCATATCCACCAGTTGGATTTCTTTAAAAAACAGAGCTTTAAAAGTATTTCTCAGGAATTACACAGTCACTGTTTCGTATTTTGAAGACTTTTGTGCTGACAAAAACTACAACAAAATTTTTCAAGCAAAAGTGTCGAACTACTTAAAAACTTTAAAATCAGTGCGGTTCATAATATTTTTGTGCTTTCCGATTGATGTAACTGATGTTTTGTCAACATTTTCCAAAACTATGACAAGGCGAACATTGAGAAAGTGATGTCTGAACTTTGCGAAATGAAATTGAAAAATTTAATTGCTGCCAATGGAGAAACTCTGTCTCAATTTGATAAGGACTGTAACTTGGGTACTGGTACTTGTGTGTATAAAAGTATAAAATTGAGTAAAGAGGGTCTGCAGATTTTTTTACGTGATCGCGAAGATATAATCAGAAAATTCTTGACAGGATTAACAAAACGCTTCAAAGATTTTCGAAATAATTGCACGTTTAAAAATATAAATATTTTTGATGCAATTAACATTCCAAATGAGGATATATTAATTTATGGAGTAAAGGAGATTGAAGAGGTCCTCAAGGATTTACCTGCAGCAGTGACTATAAGCAAACAAGCTTCTGATGAATTTCTGCACTGGAAAATATGGGGAAAGGACAAGAAATCTCTATCAAGTCGTCAGCTTTGGAACAGAGTATATAACGAAAATAATAAAGACAACCAATATCCAAATTTATTAAAAATACAGCACTTTAGGTAAGGCCGTAAGGCATTTTTCCCGATATTTAAAGTGGGGAATCATTGCATTTACTATTCAGCTAAGATATATTCAATAAATTGAATGGTTTTGTTTCTGCGATCTTGCCGATAAATTGTACACAGAAACTGTGAAATCAAATTACAGTAATACCCCGCTTTACGCGAGGGATACGTTCCGCAAAAAATCGCGTTAAGTGAAATTCGCGTATATCGGGGTTTACGACTAAACAGAGTCAAAAGTTAATGCAAAAAAAAAAAAAAAATACAAATCATTGGAATCAATCTCTTTAATTCTAAGAACACTTTATGCAGTATTACATGTTTTTTTTTAAACGGAAAAATACATCTATTGTCTTTTGGGTAGCATTTCTTTTACGTTCTTGTAAAATACGTTCACCCAACGCTGTTTTTAATTGTTTGACACATGGTCCAAACACGGTCATCATCACTAGCTATGCTATGCAACATGTCCAAATCTGAATAAATTTTTGAACGAATATTTTGTATTCTGCTTGAAGATAAAATTCTCTCTTCTACTTGTCCTTCCTCATCGTTTATGAAATTATTCTGTAACTCGATCAGATCTTCATTGCTGAGAGGTTCGTCGTGAGTTGCTACAAGTTCTTCAAGATCTTCTACCGCGACATCTTCAAGTTCAGACCACTCAATCATTGCAGCAATGTCTTCAAGCACTTGTCTGTGCATTTGGACAATTCTTCTAGGTGCTTCCACTACATCTGGCCAAAGATTACGCCACACCCTGTTCATACAACTCCTTTTAACTTCTTTCCCAGACTCATCTATGTTGTGAATATCCTTCAGGATGTTGTATGACTTCCACCGCTCTCGCATAGACTGTCTTCCTTCCCCGGCTGTTTCATGAATTAGTTGGCTAAAAGTGCGGCGAGGGTAATAAGCTTTGAAGTTTGCTATTGCTCCCTGGTCCATAGGTTGTAATATTGACGTAGTGTTTGGTGGAAGGAACATCACGTACACTTTTAAGTCTCTCGGCGTATCAAGTGAGATTGGATGTCCTGGGGCATTGTCTAAGAGTAATATAACTTTACGTTGAAGCCCATTTCTGTCACAGTAGGATTTTACTGACTGGCAAAAACTATTAGAATACCAATCTTGAAAAACTTCCCGTGTAACTCGCGCCTTTCTGTTGGACCGCCCACGACTGGTAGGCTTATCTCGTCTGTACCTCGTATTGCACAATGTGTTTCTGAATGGTAAACCAGTAAAGGTTTCAGTTTGAAATCACCAGTGGCATTAGCACCTAGCAGAAGTGTTAATCGATCTTTCGCAGCTTTGAAACCGCTGACTTGACGTTCTTCTTTAGAAATGAATGTTCAAGATGGCATATTTTTCTCACTAAAGCCCGGTCTCATCATCATTGAAGATGAGACAAACAGGAATTTTTTCTCGTGCTACGAAATCTTGAAACTTGTCTGGAAACTCAATTGCAGCTTGAGTGTCCGCACTGGCAGCCTCACCTGTTGTCTGGATATTGTGAAGATTGGAACGCTGCTTGAACCAATGAAACCAGCCTCTGCTGGCAGCAAAAGTCGGAGTGGAAGTCACCTTCTTCTGTCTTTAACATCTCATACAAAGATTTTGCTTGTGTGCATATAATATCTTGAGTCAGTGGTGTGTTCTTCTTAATTAAATCTTCGATCCAGACTGCTAGCAACTTCTCCATTCTTTCTAGGATAGAAGATCTCGAACGAGAAGTTTTGTTGCACTTATAGGTGTTGAACTTTCGCTGGAAAGTTTTATTTTTTCCCGATTTTTAAAAATCGTTCTCACAGTCGATTCTGACAGACCAAAATCTCTGCCAACAATTGTTGCTTTTCCTCCATTTTCCGTTCTTCTTTTCACCTTCATCTTCAATTCCAAAGTTACGCTTTTACGCTCTTTTTTCTTCGTAGGCGGCATTTTTAACGTAGTGTTAAATTATGTATCTCCACCAAACGTTAAAACACGACTGCCAGCCGAGATAAACAAATGGAACAAACGAAACAAACGAGGGAATTCCCATAGAACAAAGTCGTAGGACTGGGAATCCTCAATTCTTCGATCAGAATGGTCAGAGAAAGAGGGGATTACCGCGACCAAAGAGAAGCCAATGACTACATTATGGACATACATATTCTTAAGTAAGCAATTCGCGTAATACGAGGCATTTTAACGCGAATTTGAAATTTCGCGTTAAAGCGAAACCGCGCATAACGGGGTCGCGTAAAGCGGGGTATTACTGTATTCTTAAAATTTGTACATCAATGAAAATATTTTACAATTTTTATTTTACATATTGACTTATTTGTATTTAAAAGAAATATTTCTCTAGCGATGAATCGGGAAAAAAATCGAAAATATTTGGGAATTAAACCTCTGAAGATGAAGATCATTGTGTAAAATTTAAAAGTTACTGTCAAAGTACAATTAAATCAATAATCATATTAAATTATTTCACAATTTTGGTATATGATGCATTGCACATGGAAACCATATTAATTTTTTCTGGACCTATTTGCAGTTTTAAATTGTATTGGAGTAGGTTGTAAGCTATAATATCTGTATTTTCATAATTATAATGTAATTACGCCTAACATTTTCATTTTACGCCTGAGTCTGAAAGTTAGGCGTAACAAATACGCCTGGATTTACAAACGAATTTCTAGCACTGATTCTTCTACTCGGTAATCAATCGGGCATTGACAATCCCCCTCACTCCCACTAAGTTACAAAAATAAAGAAATATAATTAAATCTAATGCTATTAACAACGGATACACAACAAACTTAGTAGATGCCATCTTCAACAAGAAAACCAGCAAAAAGTGTTCAGCATAAACAAGAAATGTAGATGCTCAAAATCAAAAAGAAGGTAACAAATTTATTATTATTCCCTTTTTGGGTAATATATCTTACAGGATAACAAATCATTCTGTGAAAGATTTAGAAAATACTATAATCTTACACAGGGAAGTAAAAGGGTGCAAACTAGATTTGTTAGAAGAACTAGAAATCTTCAAACACCTAATAAAAGATGATGGTAACATGCTAAATGATCAATGCCAGCTCATCAAAAAGACAATTTTTTTGAAGTGTTTAAGCCAATAATTTTAACCAAATGAGATGATATAATTTCTTTTTAGTATAATGTCCAGTTCTTCTCAGAATTCTCATACATCTATTAGTTGTTGGTATTCAGAGTAGATTTTAGTTTCAATTTGAATACCTTAAATATGATTTTAGCGGTTACTTCACATTCAGTCGCTTTTATTTAATTGGTCACTGCTATGTTGCAAACATGTTAAATGGTCATGTCAATGGTGCAAACTTACACCCATATCCCTACATTCCTCCCCCCCCCCCTGCAACCTCAATTTTTGCATGCTAAGATATTTACATCATAAACTTAAGCACTCGCAGCTCAGGCGGTTTTGAGAATTTACCATGTGGCGTCATCTACCATGTTCACTTAGGTTGCTATTCACAGCATTTCAATCAATCGGCGGAAATCTCCCACCCCATGCAGACAGTGGATGTAATGACACAAGTAGTACTCCTGTTTGAAATTGTTGACATAGTGCAAGTTCGCACTAAAATGACAGAAGATGTATATTTCATCCCTCTATGAATCCATAAATGTATGTATTCTGTTTTTGTAGATCTAATGACAATAATGGATATTTATTTGAGTATATTAATTTACAATTTATTTGAATGTTTCCAGGTACTTCTGAAGAAGACAAGCTTATGTTTGTCGAAACTGCAATCAAGATTAATAAACTAAAAGTTTTAAGGAACTGGTTGGCTATTATTATACCAAATATAAACCCAATCACTTCAATAAGTCAGACACATGCACCCTTGAATTTAAATTATGATCAATATGCAAACCTAGAAATTTCATACTCTCTACTTCTTGAATGGACTGACCTGCAAATTTTGTGTCTATGTCTGTTGTTAATCTGTGTGATGTACTAAATTGCATATATTGAATTTTTTCAACATTTAAATACAAGTCATTAGCTGTAAATCATTTATTAATAAGTTGAAAGATATAATATGAACTATGTTTTGTAGAGATATCTGGAGTATTTTAAATTCTATCCTTGTGCCATCTGCAAATTTCGATTTTTTGTATGAAACAGAGAGTTGATCATTTATATATATACTGGTGTAGCCCAAGACCATTTTTGCACATCATCAAGGATCTAAAATAGTTCCAGTTTTTTAGGATAAAAAATTATGACAGGTTAACCCGTGTTTCAGGGTGAATAAAAACTCTGATCTTGAGTATTAATAGAGGTAGGTATTAAACTTGAACAGGGATGAAAGTGCTATCATATAATTCCTTAAATATAAACTTGACTTGTGTTTGACACTTAAAGTTCACTCTGGAAAGTTTTAAAAATTTCTGTTAGCTTCGAACGCATCACGTAGTTTTTTATTTTTAAATTGAGACTGGGCAAACACTCGTAATTAATGGTAATAGTATCTGCAACGGCCAGAAAACTTACTACAAATTTCATATTATTAAACAGCTGAGCAACTCTGAAGAAATGAATTGCCAGAATAGTTGGTTCAGTAACATATTTGGTCTGATGGCCACTTAAAATAACCTAATAACTCACGTACAGTGAACATAAAGAAGACAATTAACAAAAGTTGTCAGTATAATACCTAAAAAGCAAATGAACCATAATACATAAACTTTTGCCAAGCAACAACATTAGTGAAAGTTTAAATTAAATTGAAATTTATCCTAAGTCGAAATGACAATTTGCATTTATCGTTACAGTAGAGGGCATCAGTAATTCAGTTTATTATTTTATTTTTAAGTTTCTTTCATTAGAAACATGAAAAGCAGATCCATGTTTTTTCAGACGTAAAGTTATAAATATTTTATTAACTATAAAATGCTACAAAAAAGCAAACTTAATGAATGTATCATGTAAATTAATTTTGTAGCGGTTGCATGGCTATTAAATTGTAGACATAACCATGAATTAATGGTATATCTGGTCACTGTTATGCGAGCGAGGGCGGACATGTGACACCATTCTCCAGCCAATAGCTATCGAGGTGTGTGAACAAGTGATCTTAGGAAATTATATAGTACATTCAAAACAATAGTGGCCCCATTATAGAACCCTGAGGTACTCCACATTTGATGAATCCCCACTCAGAAACAGTGAACTACATGAAACAGCATTAAAATGTTCTAGTAACATTATTATATTTTTTTATTCAGAAGACAATAACTAAGCCATTTATTAACAGTTCAATCTATACCATAATACTAGAAGTTTTGTATCAGAATTTCATGATCAACACAATCAAATGCTTTAGAAGAGTCACAGAAAATAGGATAATAATTCAGTACAACTGACTAACCCCCTCTTTTATAGTGTGGTTTAACTAAAGCACAATAAAGTCTTACTGGGAAGGTACCCTCAAGTAAAGTTATACTAAACAAATAAATTAGTATGGTAACCAGGAAATAATGGGTGTTAGGAAGCGAATAGCAATTACAACACAGGAGAGCGAAATAAACCACTGCTTTCCTTAGGTGATGGATACATGGCATGAACACATATATTTTTCTAGCAGTTACCCGCGACTTCGTCCGCGTGGAAGAGTGTTGTAATATAAGTTTTCTTGAGAGGTCTGGTCGCTCAGTGGTTAGGGCGTCCAACTGGACATGGAAAAGTCCCCAGCTTGAATCCCAGTCTCGGAGAGGATTTTCATAGGTCCTTACCTCAACCTTCACCTCTGGCACAGGTTGTTGTGTGAACTGTAATATTTTAAATTGAAAGGGAATATTACTGGGAATAATTGGGATACATGGAATTATAACGGCTTCCCTTTTAGATACACCGGTAAGAATTGTTGCCATCACAATGTTTCTTCCTAGTTCTGTGATGCGTAACATGGTGCCATTGCAATTCCTTGGGGGGGGGGGGGGAAGGTCGAGATTACACATCAGGAGAACTCGAGCGCCAACCTTAAGCTCGAGTTTGTGGGATGATAGCCCAGATAACTTGAAGGAGTTTGAAAACTCGACGGAGTAAGTAGCAGCATTGTCAGTTAACATTACTGGATCGATGGAAGTGTGTTTTGTCACTTCCCCGACTATTTGCTCTAATATCTTCTTTTAACTCCAGAATCATTTTTCAGGGCAAGTACTGTTTTCTCACATAACCTGTTTTCGACATTGATAATATTTAGTTGAATACTCGGGAAAACATTAGTAATGAGTTCGCGTTTGTTCAGGTGTTTCAGCAACTCGTTGCAATGCCAAATATGTGGTGTATTGTTATTGCCGTCTTTTTGCTTGCTTCGGTGTTTCAGAAGCTCTTGAGCTCGATTGCCATTCCGCTTGCTCTTTGCACCGAGCTCGTGTTTTTCCCGGTGTGATGGTCTGGACACTAAGTGTTCAGTTTGGTGTCGTCACCCACCTTGCAGATGCTCCGGCAATTCAGCATCCCCAGAAGCCACAATACATGCTAAGTGCTTAACCCTGTGCAGCTCTGCTAGAGGATTAGTTCCTGGGTTTTGGCTATTTTCACAGTTGTAGTTTTCTTACATTTCATTGAAAGATTTGACTTTCGTTTACCTGGCATCTCTAAAAATTATTAATTTCAAGACTTGCAAATTAAAATTAATATAGTTTTAATTAATGGAAACTGAAAATGTCAAAATATGATGGAAGTGACTAAACATCCAAATAAAACTGCTAACACTTAAAGAGCAAATGAATATCTAAGTGGCCTAAGAACGTTAATCTCGTTAAAAAATTGTGAAACTAAAAATGTATATTTTGATTTGCGCTGAATATCTGAAAATTACTAATCTCTTAATTGAACTTAATTTGCTCTCTGAATATTGATTTTGTTTTGAAGATATGTGGGTTCTATCAATAAATTCTGCTTTAAAATATAAATTATAGTAGTAATTGATTCTTTTATTCATAATGATCTGTGTTAATTTTCATTTCTCTACCTGTGAAAACAGTTGACTGCATGTAGCTCAGTCTACTATAGTTCGTTCGTTTCGATCCATTAATTCTGCTCTCAAATATAAATTTCAATGTTAAAGTAGTAATCGATTCTTTATTCATAATAGGTTTCTCTCCTTTTTTCTTTTTAACTGCTTTACATCTCTCAACAGCGAGGTCTTTACAGACGGGAAAGGATGTTGGCAAGGAATAGGAAGGAATTCGGCCATGGCCTTTTTAAGGAAACACTCACGCTCGGTTAGGTTTCTCAATCTGCAAACAGAATTGAATGTCTACCAGCAAATCACCACTCTGCTTGTCTGACACTCCTATATCTGAATAAAACATTTATAAATTTCAAAACTTTAATTCGAGCAATGCCGCGTGTTGTGCTAAGTCATCCAAGCTTATTATAGATCTTTTGATACAATATCATTATAAAGCGATACATGACATCACTAAAATGGTGCTCGTGAAAGAAGCTTAAATAACCAATAATGTTTTAGTTCTCATTTTGGCCCTGGCTGCATTTCAACCAAGTCACAAACCCCGCCAATAATACTGCTAGAAAATAAAAGCTTCTATCACTCGCGCATTAATACATTAGTAACGTGAATTATTATTTCACATCACAGGAAAATAAATACTGCAAACATCTGAAACTACATTTATTATTGCAGTAACGTAATTAAAAAATTTATACTAAAATGTTTGTATCCTACAGTGTACACAGGAATGTCCATAATTCTCTACAACTCTAAGACAACTTTCATTAATATTCCCGGTCAAGTTTACATCACAATAAAGTGACTGTTACTGCTCATGATTTAGTAAGGTGTATAATGAAATTAAATGTGATGTTAACTTATGCTACACTATTTAGGACATGGAGGAAGTTCCTTCCTCCATGATTTAGGAATCTTGTTATAGAAAATTCTTTTTCTACTCAAAATGCAGTTCCAAAGTATTTAATGTGTTGAGGTGTGTTTGTATCGTTTGATTTTATAGCGGCAATATTAGCAGAGATAGTGGTTAAGTTGAAATGCTGTCTGAACCAGAATGTTTTTGTTACACCATAAAGCAGAAGTCATTTAGTTATTATTAGTAATAAATAAGCAGCTTTTATAAGCTCCGTGTAAATGAGGTATATCGCGTTGTAAACGACTTCCAATATTACTTCATGAAACAATAAGTTTCTACGTTAGGCCATTGAATACATTCATTTTAAGTGAAATATTTATTAGATATTTGTATAAATTGAACAGTAAGTAAAAAGCACTGTTTCTTGAATCATAGTCTACTATTTGTACTGATTTATACAAAAATTTTGAACAAAAAAAGGGTTAGTTAAGTTTTAAATTTGGCAAAAATAATTTTTAATGTTACAGAGACTGTATAGCAGCAAAAAAGAAGACACACATGAAATAAATTAAACCGAGATAGAATGGAATCAGTAACATTTCTATAAATACGACATTTCGGGCACCGGCATTTTGCACTTTTAGTAAATCGACTTTCGTGCTGGTATACTCATAGCATTTTATGTAGTTTTTTTTTCCTAGCTCCGATTTTTCACATTTAGTATGATGCATATATTACGATCGAAATTATGGTGTAATATTTGAGATGTGATACTATTTTATGTACGCAAATGGAAACATCTCTTTGCGAACTTAACAACAGTACCTACCTTTTATAAAAAATTTAAGGTTAAGTACAGATTTATATTTCCTGCTTCCAAACTATTATTTGTCAAGTGCATCAGTTTTATGGCTTTTAAACTAAACACAAACTTCTACATCTATATCTACATCTACATTCATACTCTGCAAATCACAAACATTGTGGGTGGCAAAGGGTGCTAAGCACCAATCCTAAACCGGCCCATTCCAATCTTGAATAGTTCGAAGAAAGAAGGAATACATATAAGTATCAGTACGGCACCTTATTTCTCTAATCTTATCCCTCCGGTCATTGCGACCTAAATAGGTTGGCGGAAGAAGTATTTCATTGCACTCGAAATTTAATTTTTTTCACATATTCTCCAATAAATTCAAACGCAAGCTACGTCGTCTGTCTTCCAAACTATCCTAGCCCAATCTATGTATCAATTCTGTGACGCTTTCATAAGGGCTGTAACAACAAGTCACGAATCTAGCGACTCTCCTCTGCACCTTCTTAACTGAGTCAATCAGAACCTTGTGGTACGGATCCCAAACCCCACAACAGTAATCCAGATACGAACGCACTAGTGTTTTATACGCTATCTCCTTTGTTTGAGCATTAAAATTCCTCAAAATACGACCTATGAATCGTAATTTAGAATTAGCCTTGCCTACGACGGAAGTTATGTGCATGTCCCATTTCATGTTGCTTTGTACTATCACCCCCAGATACTTCACGGAATCAACCGTGTCAACAGCTGAATTGTTTATTTTGTACTCGTGAACAAACTGATTCTTGTTACTTATCCACATTGCCTTGCACTTTTTGCAATTAAGTGTAAGCTGCCATTTACGGCACCAATCGAAAATAGCATCCAAATCACGCTGAATTTCTAAGCAATCTTCGGAGCACCTTATTTCCCTATAGATAACCGCATCGTCAGCAAACAATCGCAACCAGCATTTTACGTTGTCACCTAGATCGTTTATAAATATTAAGAAAAGAAGTGGACCTATTACACTTCCTTGAGGAACGCCCGAAGTAACATTTATCTTAGATGAGGCTTCCCCGTAAACAACGACATACCGTGATTGACCAGTTAGAAAATCACGTATCCACTCGCAGATCTGAGCCGAAATACCGTAAGCTCGAATCTTGCTAAAAGTCGGTTGTGTGGCACAGAATCAAAAGCTTTCTGAAAATCCAAAAAAAACTGCATCAACTTGCGAACCTGCATCGATAACTTTCATTATGTCTTGGCAAAATAGGGCCAATTGTGTTTCACACGATCTCTACTTCCGAAATCCATGTTGACATGGTGTAAGTAACTTGTTCTCATCTAGAAACTTCATTATGTTCGAGCATATGACATGTTCCAGAATTCTGCTGGAGACCGATGTTAGAGATATGGGTCGATAATTCCTAGGATCACTCCGATCTCCTTTCTTAAAAACGAGAATTACCTGGGCTATTTTCCAGATAGAAGGTACTTTTCTCTCTTCTAGTGATTTACAGAATATATCTGACAGAAATGGTTCAATATCCTCCACGTCTTCAGAAAATACTCTTACCGGTATACCATCGGGACCCGGCGCTTTACACCACTTCAGGAGTTTTAATTTCTTTACAATTCCTACGCTATCAATTTCTGCATATGTAAGAAGGTTTTTGCTTTTATTTCCGAAAAGTAGTGTTTGTCATTTACATAAAAAAAAAGAGTAAACGTTGCACGGCTGTATACGAAGTAGGAAACTCTTTGTTGTTTGCGATTTGATATGAATGGCAATTTCTAAATGAACTATGCATTTTTGTGGGATAACATCTATCCCATGTCGCTTCGCACACAATTAACTGACTTCATGCCAAATTTCATTTAAATATATTGAGTTATTAAGGCATGATTGATTCCAGAAGTACATCCAAACACACATCCGAATTTTCTCATTTATAGATATATAGATAAATAAACTAGTATATTACTTAATTCTGTGATGCACACTTTAATTAATCTCCTGGAAATCCAATTATGAGTATTTGCTCTTAATACACTTGATAACTTTTCTTATTCTTCTGGAGTAGCTAAATTTATAGACACGGTGTCAAATATTTCTTGGAAGCCTACTCTAATTCACTGAGCTACTGGTGGTCAACTTATTGGCAGTAGATAAAAAATGTTATATATCAGGAATTGGAGAATTGGATTCGAAATTTGTTTGATATTATAGTGTTTACTTGATTATTATTTCCCTGTTTCATATTTTGTTTGTAATATATATTTTTAGATTCTTCTATAACCTTTTTCAGTATTTTGTAGTACTGCATGCGATAACTATTAATAATAGCACTGTGACTATTCCTAGAGGCAATATATAACTTCCTTTTGTAAGATGCTAAACTGTTGTGGGTGTTAACAACTAACAGCTTAGATCTCAACTTTAATAGTATCGTGTTGCCTTTGGATAGAATTTGTGCTTGAAGAACGGCTCCACCAAGATTGTATAAAGACACAAACTGTGGCATTGGAAATCTTCACCAAAATAATTTTACTGCAGGAACGATTAACCCATTTGCATCAAACCAACCTCATTACCCCTAAGTGATTACAGTTACATGAGGGTGGGTGACTATTTCACACCCTAGCTTAAATTCTCAAAATGTCTGCCGGATGTATCACCTTGAGTCTATCTGCCTAGCCCCACATGCCTAATCACGCCACGAATATGCATGGTGTCTGTCCAGCTGATTTCCACATACTGCAATGAGGCTATCTCCCCACCCCTATTTATAGGCATTGCTTCTCGCATCATTGGTCACATGATGAAATCCAAAATTCATTGTCACTGAATAAACTCCTATCGGTC